>JAUIMM010000014.1:13575000-14775000 GCA_031769625.1 Taudactylus pleione
GATGAAATGGCAGAAATACATTCAGTGACACGGACCAATACAGATGGTGATAAATCTGGAAAGGATAGGTAGATTTGAGTATCATCCGCATACAGATGGTACTGAAATCCAAAAGAGTGGATTAGTTTGCCAAGAGAGGTGGTATAGATTGAGAATAGCAAAGGACCTAAGACAGAGCCTTGCGGTACTCTAACTGATAAAGGTAGCGAAGAGGAGGCAGAATCAGAAAAACTAACAGAAAAAGAGCGATCAGATAGGTAGGAAGAGAACCAAGAAACAGCTGTGTCCTTAAGACCTAGGGATTGTAATGTTTGTATGAGAAGAGAGTGGGCTAGAAGAATTAGGAGTGAGTAATGGCCTTTAGCCTTGGCAGTGACCAGATCATTTACTACCTTAGTCAGTGCTGTCTCTGTGGAGTGCTGGGAATGAAAAAGCCAGACTGAAGTGGGTCCAATAAGTTGTAGGTGTAAAGAAAGTGTGTGAGGTGAGTGTAGACAAGTCTCTCCAGTAGCTTGGGAGCTGGGAGATAGGACGGTAATTTGAGAGAGTGTTAGGGTCAGAATTTTGTTTTTTCAGAATGGGAGTAATCACTGCATGCTTGAACAGTGATGGAAAGATGCCAGTAAAGAGAGAAAGACTACCAATTTTAGTTAGGGTTGGGATGAGCACAGGAGACAGAGCTTTACTGATTTGTGAGGGTATAGGATCTAGAGGAGAAGTAATAGAGTAGAAGGATGAGAAGAGTGTAGATACTTCATCTTCATTTGTGAGGTCAAATGAAGAGAATGTGCCAGAGGGTTCAGGTAGGGAATTGAGCAGGTCATTAGCTGAGGAAGAACATACCATTTCATTTTGGATATTATCAATCTTGTCCTTAAAATACGAAGCAAGATCATGCACACAGATGGTAACAGGTGGCTTGGGTGAGAGAGGGGTAAGCAGCAGTTTAAATGTATTAAAAAGTCGCTTGGGGCTAGAGGCTTGAGCAGAGATAAGAGATTGGAAATATGTTTGTTTGGCAGTGTCCAGAGCAGTACAATAAGAGTTGTAGATAGTCTTATATGTGAGGAAGTTACATGGAGTACGAGACTTTCGCAACTGACATTCTACTACTATGCCGGGATAGATACTTTGGTGTAACGTAGGAACAAATGCTTAGACAAGTATGGGGATTATGTGGAAAAGTAATCTGTACCAAGGCCATACTCTTGATTATACGTATACTGTATGTAGGAGTTGAATACATTTGCGCAATGAGAGGTCTTATTACCTTATTTATTGCACTACCCTCATACTTCCAATGCTGCATCTGCCTCATAATCTTTAAATATAGCTATAATGAAGATGGTTAGTTTGATGTGCTCTTTGGTGTGATTGCATTAGGGATAGGATTATCACAGCAAATCATTGCAAGAGTTATCAATACAGCATCTCAAGTTCATACAATTGATTTAAATTTGGTGTACCAGAAATAATATTACTAATACTTAAGTTAAAATTATTATTTTTTCTACTCACTATAGCTCATTCCTCTCTTTCATAAACTTATATAGAAGTGTCTGTAGTCAGTCACACTTATACTGTATGTTGCTGACTGGTCAGACACTTCTTCATCACATTGTACTGCAATTCAACACTACCAGTAAAGCACAAGTAAAGCTGCATCACTATTATAGTACAGTAGTTAAAATGGGATGCGGTCAAAATGGCGACGGCTGAGAAGCGTCTGACTACATCCCGGCGTCTAAATCCCGATGCGGGACTAAAGACAAGCGTCAAAATCCCGACCCCCGGAATCTAGACAGATGGCTTCCTGAAAGAAGGTAAGCTGGGCACTGTTAGTGCTTAGCCGCAGGGGGCAGGGTTAGGTTTAGGCACCACTGGGGGAGGTTTGGTTTAGTCACCACCCCGGTAGGGTTAGGTTTAGGGTGCGGGAAGGTGGGGTTTGCTTTAGGTACCCCCGGGGGGAGGTTAGGGTTAGGCACCACTAGGGGGAGGTTAGAGTTAGGCACCACTAAGGGAGGGTTGAGGGGGGAGGGTAGGGTTAGGGTACTTACCAGCCCCTGTCGGGATCATCAGCGTTCAGCCAGACATCTGTCTGTCCTGATGACAGGGTAGCAGTCCCCGAAACATTGATGCAATAAAGACACATCTTATTCTATTATCTCAAGACTTGGAGTGCCGCCTATTTGCTTGATCTATTTGGAGGGCACCCAAGCGGTTCTACTAAAGACTTACAGCAGCCTCAGAGTGCTGGATACTGCATGTTTCATATATATATATATATATATGTATATATATATATATATACATATATATGTATATATATAAAATGTACATTAGACAAGCCTGCGCAGATCTTAGGAACCTGCACAGGCTTGCCAACCTGCCTGTCAGAAGATGGTCATTTATTTGGGTAGGATTTTGGTGGGTTTGCAGCAGGTTCTAAACCTGATGTTTAGTAATTCTGGTGTTTCTATACTTGATAGTGAAAACATTTATAGTAATGTGATCTTCTATTCTAAAGTGTGGTTTCTCTGTGATTTTGTAGCGGGTTTGAGCATAGTAAATCTGAAGGATACAATCCCATCATTAAACTGCCTTTAAAATCACTGGGATTTTAAACCCAAAGCTTAGTACATTTACCCCTTGGTCCCATCAATATAGCGAGGGACTTTTGGTAAGTAAGAGCTTGCCAGGCAACTTATTTTATTATTTTGTTAGTTTCATTTTCTATCTTACTTAAAAATTGCTGTATCATATTGTACAAGATTATTGTACTTCTGCATTATGTTCTGGCTGTTGTATTGCAAAAGGTGACAATCTACCACAGGAAACAGCTTCTGCTATCTGTTCCCATGACACACACTCATATATTTACAGACATTGACCCCAATATGAAATATCTAGAATGGGTCTATCAATACACACAAACATTTGTTATAATTAAAATTGTGTGAATCGGCCATGGTTTGATTCTCAAACCAGTTCAGTGAATTGGCTCTAAAATTTATTGTATAGAGCTCATTATTCAATTCTAAAAATTTTTGAAATACATGTCTTACTAATGAGAAATATTTATTTGATTGTGTTAATATTTGTATCTTCTTGTTACATGAACGGTGAGCATCATCATTAAAACACAAACTTAAATCTTGAGCTTTTTGGTTAATCTTCAGTGTTAATCACAAATGTGTAATATATGCTGCAAATTTTGAGCAGTAAGATTAAATCAGGGTCTGTAGCCAATTGCACCGCAAAAATATTCGGTGTCATTGAACCTGAATTTGGATCAAATTGCAATCTATTTCAAAAGTTTCAAGCACTTCAAACAATGATTAAACTGCTAATATCTAAAGAGGCACCTTGAGATAACAAATAAAACACATTCATGCGAATACTGTAGCTATGAAAGCGATCATGTTCACTGAAATGTCTTTGCTACAGTTATCTAGGTTCCATGGTCTTCCCATCATCTACTCCATAGCTACAAAGCTCACCATTTGTACTAATTTTAATTTACACTCAGTGCTTGCAAAGGAAATGCGTTTAACAGATTCTTATATGGAGTTGTTGCATAATGGAATTTAAATTGTCAAGACTGGTTGAGTTGTCACAATAATTTATTTTGATATTTGCTCATGGTTTAGTAATTTCTCCACTGTAACTTCAAACATGTTATATTGGGATGGTACTTAACAATTTCATATTAAACATGAATATATTCAGTGCCAGTTTTTGTGTTTAGTCAAATGTTCAAATGGTTTAGTAAAACTCTTGCATCATGGAGAAGACATCTAACTGTTTTATGCTATTCAAAGGTGTGCTACTTTCTGCAATCCCTTTTCTACAGTTTATACAACTCTCATTTCATTGTAAGGCATGGATTTTTTTTTATAAATTCAATTTAACCAACTCATTCAAACCTCTGATGATGTTGGAGTGAGAGTAATAAAAAAAATTATAAGATTTCACATAGTGGACTGTCACATTCTTGGACATATTGAGAAAGCACTTGAAGCTACTGGGACCTACTGTTTCATGTATTTGGGATTATCCTAAGAGCACATTTATAAGGCTTCTTCTGTGCAAAAGTCATCTGACTGGACCATCATGAAGGTTATCCAACCATTGGACAGTGGACATACTGTACTACACCTTATCAATACTGAATGATACCATGTGGAAACCTTGAATTGGATTAAGGAATTGGATATATACAAGAATTCAATATAGACAAGGATTCCACATTACTGATTGGTCCTGTGGAATATTCTGTTAATTTTTGCTAGTCTGACAGTCTGCATTAGTATGTGCACTAAGCAATATATTGCAATATATGAGTATTTTTCTTTTGATTTTTTACTTCTATTTTTATGTAATAAACGTGTTTTATATATCAATTCACACTGTATAAATTTTTTTTTATTAATCTAATACCATCCTTACATTATTTAGATATTTATAGAAGTAAAATTTTACAGCACTGGTTCCACTTTCTATGTATTGCTATTAGGCTCTGTTGCCCATGCACCAGACCCAGCGAATGGAAACATATCGTTAGGCCCTATAGCAATCATGTGCCTCCTAAAAGGAAAATCTGAAAATGCTGAAGACCAAAGGTACACTTTAAATAGATAGTCTTAGGGGCAAATTTAATAAAGGTTGATTTTAATCGATTAAAAATCGATCTAAATTATTTAACATCAATGTTGTGTTTCAGGGGCTAATTCACACATTTAATAACTATCGATATATAAATGTGTGATTTAGCCTTTGAAACACAACATTGGTCTTGATCAATTTAGATTTGCTTTTTTAATCGATTAAATTCGAACTTTACCCCTTATAGTCCGACTGAGCCAAAAAGTTGCCCCTGGTTAGGAGCAGGTGACAATTAACATGAAAATGAAAGAGAAAGAACCCTAAAATGTCCAATAATTATTGTTGTTTCACAAAAAAAAAAAAAAAAAAATAGTGCTGTTACAGTATTACTACATTTATGTTTGCGGTCTCTGCTTCCAGGCACCATGATCAACTATTCTTTGATATATTAAAACACATTTTCTTTAAATATTTCACTGTACATGTTATGCCTTACAGCAGTGACTAGAAGTACATATTTTAAGCCCATATAAAGGAAGTACAATGAAAGGAAAATAAGTTTGAATTTAGATTTACTGTTTAATTTCAATATATATATAGAAATCTGCTAAAATGTACGTAGTCCTGTGATGTTCTAATTAGATGTTAGAAATGAAGGATGTTGGTTACTCCTTCAGTTAGGATTTTACTGTTTTTTATGTTTAATTACTGGTCTGAGGAAATACGATAACAGTGTGAAAGTCTGACCAGCGCTGTTTCAGTAATTACATACTTTATTCAACAAGGGCATAGGCCATGAATACTTTCAGTAAGATAATTTAATGCTGGAAAATATTAAAAGTGAGTACATATAGTAGAAAGGGTAATTTAATCAGCTGGAAAATGAGTCCTCACAGCCCAACTGCCGTATAGCCCCTGTGTATATAGGTTCCCTTGTAGATCAAGTTTGGGATAGGAAAGTGTAGATACTGTATGCATGTCCAAACTGAGGCACATGGTGGTTCCAACCCTAATTTTTGTACTGTGCATCAGGTGTTTTGCTCTTATAAAATATCTCTAATTCCCTGGATCATGAGGAAAGGAATTTCCATATTACAGTAACTAGTATTACAAATAAGTCATATCCCCATACAGCAACATTTTTAAGGTATTGTAATTAAATAAGGGGAATATTATAAAATGCCCTCTAAGAATTCAGGGAAATGACTGTTTAACATATTTTTATGTTTTATTATATACTTTGTGAAGTTCCCAGCAAGCTAAAAGCAACCACAAAACAAATTCAAAAGACACAAACTAAAAACAGTACAGATGGCTATACGTGTTTCTTTAGCACCTATATAATGTGTAATCTTCAAAGTGGATCAGAGATTTAATATTCCTATCTTTTAAAATATTCCAAGATATTTCTGAAATAAAAGTAAAAGGCTAGGGACAAAAAGTAAAGGAGGCAAAAGAAGAGATCCTAGACTAACCTATTGATTTTTCCGGACATCGTGGAACCAGTACAGCAATCTAATGAAAAAAGATGTTTTATAATACAGAGTAAAATATGCCTCTCAGTTTAAAGAGGTAGAGTAGCAAAGATGGGCTTGGAAACTAGACTAGACAAATTGAAGTGAGGTATGGAGGAAAGTCTGGAACAAATAAAGCGTTCTATAAAGGACACTAATTTCTACAGTTTGGAACAGTTCCAAGCAAGTACTTCAAAAGTGATCTGTTTGAGCAATTTAGAACAATTTAAAAAGAACTGGGGGAATATGTACATCTACTTATGTAATAGAAACTCTTTTCCACCTACAGGGAATGGAAAATTCACATGGCACATCTTCACCTACTGGATAGAAAGTAAATTATTCAGATATCAGATTTAGTATAATTGCTTAAATTATCAAACTGTTCAAATTTCTTTATTATACAAGTCAGGCAAATATGTGAGGAGGTTACATAAAGAAATACATTGTCTGATGAGATGGACATTGTAAAAGAATGATAGACTGAACGGAAACATTTCTACATATACTGTATTGTAAGCGCCAATGTGCACTATTCCATTCATTAGAGTTATATATATTTTATTTTCCACATAGGTTTAAAAATTCTGTAGTAAAAAAACAAACTTACATGTGTATGTCGAGCAACATATGCTTCAAGATATGTCTGACTCAGACAGCTGCTTTTCTGCATTAAGTGTATGTCATGAGTACAAATGGGTATACTAATGATAGCATATACAGTATGTGTGGCTTGACAGTGTTAGTGGTAAATACGCAAGTTGCTATTTCCTTCTAAAATATAATTAAATAAAAAAATACCCCTTAAGTACTGCTTTAAAAATGGTAGGAGAAAGTTGGTGCAGAGAGTTACAACCATACAAATAGGAAGAACCCTCGGTGGGGGCACAACTTTTGAATATTAATTACAATTAATTATTTTTTTAAATATAACATTTAATATACTGTATGGTAAAATAGAATATTATGAAAAATCATATACAGGGCACAATTGAGGGGAATGAGAGATATAATATAATAAATGTAATGGTATAAAAATGTTTTAATATATATTTTAGTTATACCTGGAAACAGAAACAATGATTATAAATAATTGTGTGTGTTCCTTGTGGGAAATATGGCACAAAATATGTTTTCTTTTCCCAAGCGGGTGAAAATATTAGGACTTCTATAAGCCCCTAAGGGTCTAAGTGAGAACGGTCTTGGAGAGTTTGTATATTATTGGCTGATGATAGTGCAATAACATAAAAACGATTATCATTTTGTATATGGATAAACACATAAACAGTAATTATCAGCAAATAGCTGATATGTAGTTAAATAATCACATCAGTCACAGAATTGCTATAATTCACTATCTGGTAAATCATTTAGTACAAGTTGTTGGGAACCACTGCATTATTATTTTCAATATTGACACAAATTCACAAACAAATGAGTGTGAAGTTGTACAGATGGATCCTGGACTGATACCATGTTCTTAATTCCCACACCTGTGGTGTTACTGATGTCCTGAGTAGTACAAAAGGAAAATCATTCAATAGCTGAAACAAACAGTGTTCGTCTCAGGTAAAGGCTCCCATACATCTGCGATGGATCACCGCAATCCTGCAATGCCGGATCGGAGGATGGGTGAAATCCAACATGTTGGATTTCACTGATTTGCCAATCACGATCAAAATATGATCATGATTGGCACACCAGTGAAATTTAATATGGAGAATTTCACAGATCCGCCGACGGATCTCGGAACATTGATGGCCGCCGGTCGGAAATGGCGTTTCCGATCTCATCACTGGATCTGGTGATCCGTTGGTAGGTGTATGGGGGCCTTAAGATTGCACATGCAATTAGTGCCAGCCAGCTGCAGTAAATAATGCAGTTTTAGAGGAATTATGAACACAGAACATGTAAGTAATAAAGAGAAAAACAAACAAATAAAACAAGAAAGAAATATAATATAGAAACACATACTGACCACAGATAAATTACAAGTGGTCTGAATAAATTCTTTAATAACTCTTAAATTGGTGATATATGGGATACAGATGTCTCTGTATTCTCAAATTTCGGTGTTTGTGTAAAAAAATTGAAAAGGAATAGAAAACGAAATAAAATATACAATATATAGTATAGCTTTGGCAATAATGATGTCATTACAGAACTAGCTTAAGGGGTTAATATACAGTCAGCCAATCAGAAGCAGCTAAATAATGCTGCTGATAGACATCATAAATCATCATTGCATATCTTTGCCCCAGCTCTGCAGTGCCCACAAGAATGATGCCCCTTGGAAGTATATTTGGGGATGCCGCCACATATAGTACACTTATGCTGCACTTAGAGGAATATACCTTTACTGTGTACAGCTTACATTGCAGGACCCTTCCCACCTCCATCCTGTTTTTCCAAGTATAAGTGGATGCAAGACCATGATTCAAAACTCTAGATACAGTGAAGACGCACACAGACACCTTATTTTTTGTTTGTGCAGTACAAAAATGAGTTTCTTACCCAAAAAGATATATGCAGGTGTGGTTTAAGTAGGGAAGGGGCCCAGGTGCAATCACTGTGTGGGCCCCTCTCTCTTACTGGTGCAGTCACCGAGCAGACTCAGGCACTGCGCTATGCCATTTTCCAAGTGATTACAGTTGCCCCGGTGGAGAGGTAAATATATAGACTAATATATAAATATACTGTATATACTATGGCTGCACCCATTATAGATATACCCATGGACATACATCTTCTGGCAAAACTTGGTTTGCTCATCTTTTGAAAGAGCCACAGTATTATTTATTTTCCATTATTAATACTGTTCCATTATATTTTGCAGTGTTGTATATAGAATACTTAATGACTGACAGTGGCCTCTGCACTTTTGAGAAGAAAGTTATCTTTCACACAATCACATATACATTTGGGTAAATTTTTAGCAGAACCTAATTAACCTCCCAGTGCGTTTCTCCTATAGGAGGAAACTGGAGCACCTGAAGGAAAACTGCAGAAACACAAGGACAGAGCATAGTGTGGGGCCATGGCGGGTGGAGCAAGTGCATGCTACAGCACCCTTCCAGAACTGAATGGGGCAGATGGCATGACCAGCATGTTGGGGCTTGCTGAAGTTAATGGAATAGTAGGAGTGCAATATAAGTATTTAGCCAACAAGTTTCAATGTACTGTATCCGGCGTTCAGTGCTGGGACTCAACACATTAGACTCTGCATTGCTATTCGCCAGGTACTGTTCCCAGTGCTGCAGCTCTGCATTATTGAATACCTTACAGTAAGTCCTTTGCCTGGCACTTTTACTATTACAGCAATGCAGCCTGGGACTGAACTTTCCTGGTGCAGCAGGGTAAAACTCAAAACACAGTTAATTCTGATTCAGCTTGGATCGCAGTTGCTAATATGCACGCAATCGGCCGATTGTTGCATTCTGCGCATGCGTATGCATCACAGTGCACGTGCGCGAACCGGCCACTGCGATCGGGACTGCAATCGCAGAGGCTACGCAGACCCACCCAGTGGCAAACACAAGATTTCTAGAGGGGGGTTTCCAAATGCTTGATTTAAGAGTAAGGGCTCTATTTATTAACATTATTTTACTAAAATGAAGTGAAAAAGGGTGTTTTCACACCCTTTTCACATTATTTTAGTTTCACCTAAATTTACTAGAGGGCAATTGGAGTAGAATTCGTAAAATTCTACTCCAACCCCTAAGTATCACTTATTTTAAGTAAGCAGATTGCATTTCCCATAATTGTAATGGGAAATGCGATCTGCCTGACATTTACTAAAAAGAAATTGCGAAAAAATACTGGGGAAGCCCTGTGCTAATAATGCCATCTGGAGGTGGCATTATCCAGGGTTTCCCCTGGTTACCGGACTCCTGCTCTGCTCTAATAGGCAGAGCAGAGCCCAGAGCCGGCCCCAGTGATCAGCTGTGTGGTCTAAACAGACCACAAGCTGATCTCTGCTAAAAAAGGAAAAATAGAAAACACAGTGCAGGATGGGATACCAGCTGACCGGAGCCATGAAGGCCTTACTGGAGCACTGATCACTGGAGGTAAGTGAAATTAAGGGAGGGGGCAGTCGCAATCGTAGGGGGGGGGGCTCAGGGGGCGGAAGCAACGGCCAGTCAGTGCATGCACCTTGTCACTGTATTTTTTCTGAAAAATACAGTGATAATGCTGCGGAGGGGATTCGCAGGGACAGAGCTTTATCGCAAGCTCTGTCCCTGCAAGGGATTTTTAATAAGTCCCTGTGATATTGCCTGAATTTGCAATTCGTATTAAGTAGGTAATATCACACTATAATCTGCATTTTAAATGCATTTTAATCCGGATTGTAGTAAATAGAGCCCTAAGTGTGGATAGTCCATAGATAATTAGCACTTAACCAGCTTTAATATGCATCATACAAAGTGTATTGTGTGTCATAATTCCAGCATATACAGGATCAGTGATCACAGTACGCCATTAGATGCGGCCATCCTGCCTGAGCATAATGTTTTTATTTCAGATGTGGGCACCATTCCAGAACATTGGAGCAAGTCCGGGAGTCTGGGGAAGCAACGGAAGAACCTAGCACTGCCCTGGACATATACAGTCAGGTGCATAAATATTGGGACATTGACAGAATTTTCATATTTTGGCCTCTATTCACCACCACAATGGCTTTGAAATGAAACAAACAAGATGTGCTTTAACTGCAGACTTTCAGATTTAATTTGAGGGTAATTACATCCAAATCAGGTGAACGGTGTAGGAATTACAACGGTTTCTATATGTGCCTCCCACTTTTTAAGGGGCCAAAAGTAATGGGACAAACTAAACAATCCTAAATCTAACTTTCACTTTTTAATACTTTGTTGCAAATCCTTTGCAGGCAATTACAGCCTGAAGTCTGGAACGCATAGACATCACCAGACGCTGGGTTTCATCCCTGGTGATGCTCTGCCAGGCCTTTACTGCAAATGTCTTCAGTTCCTGCTTGTTCTTGGGGCATTTTCCCTTCAGTTTTGTCTTCATCAAGTGAAATACATGCTCAATCGGATTCAGGTCAGGGGATTGACTTGGCCATTGCATAACATTCCACTTTTTAGCCTTAAAAACTCTCTGGTTTCTTTTGCAGTATGCTTCGGATCATTGTCCATCTGCACTGTGAAGCGCCGTCAATTGAGTTCTGAAGCATTTGACTGAATATGAGCATATAATATTGCCCGAAAACACTTCAGAATTAATTCTGCTGCTTTTGTCAGCAGTCACATCATCAATAAATACAAGGGAACCAGTTCCATTGGCAGCCATACATGCCCATGCCATGACACTACCACCACCATGCTTCACTGATGAGGTGGTATGTTTTGGATCATGAGCAGTTCCTTTCCTTCTCTATACTCTTCTCTTCCCATCACTCTGGTACAAGTAGATCTTTGTCTCATCTGTCCATAGGATGTTGTTCCAGACCTGTAATGGCTTTTTTAGATGTTGTTTGGCAAACTCTAATCTGGTCTTCCTGTTTTTGATGCTCACCAATGGTTTACATCTTGTGGTGAACCCTTTATATTCACTCTTGTGAAGTCTTCTCTTGATTGTTGACTTTGACACATATACACCTACCTCCTGGAGAGTGTTCTTGATTTGGCCAACTGTTGTGAAGGGGTTTTTCTTCACCAGGGAAATAATTCTTCTGTCATCCACCACAGTTGTTTTCCGTGGTCTTCCGGGTCTTTTGGTGTTGCTGAGCTCTCCGGTGCGTTATTTCTTATTAAGAATATTCCAAACAGTTGATTTGGCCACACCTAATGTTTTTGCTATCTCTCTGATGGGTTTGTTTTGATTTTTCAACCTAATGATGGCTTGCTTCACTGATAGTGACAGTTCTTTGGATCTCATATTGAGAGTCGAAAGCAATTGATTCCAAATGCAAATGTCACACTTAGAATCAACTCCAGACCTTTTACCTGCTTATTTTATAATGAAATAATGAGGGAATAGCCCACACCTGTCCATGAAATAGCTTTTGAGTTGATAGTCCCATTACTTTTGGCCCCTTAAAAAGTGGGAGGCACATATAGAAACCGTTGTAATTCCTACACCGTTCACCTGATTTGGATGTAATTACCCTCAAATTAAATCTGAAAGTCTGCAGTTAAAGCCCATCTTGTTTGTTTCATTTCAAAGCCAATGTGGTGGTGAATAGAGGCCAAAATATGAAAATTCTGTCAATGTCCCAATATTTATGCTCCTGACTGTATGTACATATTAGTCTCATTTTGCCATGGATAGTGTATGATTATACAGTATTAATAATTAACCATATTGATGTTCTTGAGCAGTGCAGTACTAACAGTGCATGTTTTCCAACTCTCCTGTACGGGTGTATTTATTACTGGCTGACAAGTGTTAAACGATCCACAGGTGGTTCTCATTATTACATTTGTGATACTGAGATAAACATGCAGCACTAATAAAATTCTACTTTATTGCTGTTTCTATTGGTTTGGGCTGAGGAGGGGGGTTTCCAGGCAACCAGAAACCCCTCCTGTGTTTGCCTATGCCATCGCAGAGTGATTGACAGGAAGTGTAATTTGAGGGTGGTGACAGGGCGGTGTTTGGGGAAACGCAGGCGCGCCAGTGTATTCACACACCATTTCAGGGGCATGCATAAATTATCCACTGCGATAGCCTAAGATTTGTGAGTTCTCATAGCATGCGTGGTTGTTAGCAATTTCCAAGTAAAGTCAAGGATTATGCAACTGTGCGTGAGGGTCCGATGGTACTCAATTGTACTGATGGTTTCGCTATTCGGCTAAGTATTACGGATGTGTGTAAAGTGGAAAAGTGGGTGTCCCTGTGCAGAGATGCAATGGCATTGCGATAGCAATATATTAGCAAGGATTAGCATATCATTGCAGTGGAACTGCTTGCATATTAGCAGCTGCGATCGCAATAGCGATCTAAGCTGAATCAGGCCCTCTATTATTAAGACTGGGAGAGACTGGGCACTCGCCCTGCTCCCATCTCCGTATTGCGTCAAAAATGATTGCGCTTTGAAATTTAATGGTGTCCTGCTCAGAGACCAGTATTCTGTCAGAAAAAATTGTAGAGTGAGACCTATGGGGCAGATTCAGTTAGCCTCAAAAGCCACCATAACGGGATTGGCAGCTTCAACATGTTAACTACATATGACAGATTCTGTTTGGAGCCTATAAAGGTGGGAGCAAAATCTGCCCCCCATAATAGCTGGAAAAGCATGCTATAACAGTCAGATTAGGTACATGAATAAAATTATGATAACAGAATACTATAATGAATTATGATACAAATTGAAGGCTTGGGTTTTGGAAGATACATAAAATATGCTCTACCTAAAGTAGATAACAATTTAGACAATTGTCTCAGGGACACTGGGCCTGACTCACTACCCATCGAAAATGCAATTACGCACGCAGTTGGCCGATTGTTGCCTTCTGGGAATACGTATGCATCGCAGTGAGCATGCGCGAACACTCCACTGGAATTGGGACTGCGATCGAAGAGGCTATGCAGACCCATCGCAGAGTAATTGACAGGAAGTACAATTTGGGGGTGGTGGTCGGCGAAATGCAGGCGTGCCAGTGCGTTTGAATGCAGTTGCAGGGGCGTGCATAAATTATCCATTGCTTTGCCATACGCAGCTTGTGTACTCACTGCGTGCGATGAGGTTAGCAAATTCTGAGTAAGGTCAGAGCTTGTGCAAGTGTACTTGAGGCTGCGGTGGTACTCGATGTTACCGATGGTTTTGCAGTTTTTCTAAGGATTACGGATTTGTGTAAGGTAAAGTGGGCATCCCTATGTTGTGCTGCGACGGCATAGTGATTGCAATGGATTATCATACTATCACAGTGAGACTGTGTGCGTAATCGCTATTGTAATTGCAGTTGAGATCCGTAATGAATCAGGCCCTCCGTTGAGATATACAGCATGGTTTGTGGTGTTGACAATCTTTTCCACTTTTTATACAAATTTAAATAAATGTGAAGAATATAATAAAAATAATAGATAAAATGAATTAAAACTATCTTAAAATATATAAAGACCTATAATAAAAAATGTATGTCTTAAATAATTTTAATCAGTATAGGTATTGTGGCAAATACCGTCATAATCCCTGTGCAATTCACATGGGAAAGTGACTCCAACTGTAACTGTAATTACTTGGAAAATGGCATAGCGCAGTGCCTGAGTCTGCTTGGTGACTGCACCAGTAAGAGAGACGGGCCCCACAGTGATTGCACCTGGGCCCCCTGCTCGCCTAAACCACACCTGCATATATCTTTTTTGGTAAGAAACTCATTTTTGTACTGCACAAACAAAAAATAAGGTGTCTGTGTGCGTCTGCACTGTACCTAGATTTTTGAATCGTAGTCTTGCATCCACTTATACTTGGATAAGCAGGATGGAGGTGGGAAGGGTCCTGCAATGTAAGCTGTACACAGTAAAGGTATATTCCTCTAAGTGCAGCATAAGTGTACTGTATGTGGCGGCATCCCCAAATATACTTCCAAGGTGCGACTTTCTTGTGGGCACTGCAGAGCTTGTGAAAAGATATGCAATGATGATTTATGAGGTCTATCAGCAGCATATTTTTCTATTCCTTTTCTATTTTTTTACACAAACACCAAAATTTGAGATTATAAAGACATCTGTATTCCATATAGCACCCATTTAAGAGTTATTAAAGAATTTATTCAGACCACTTATGGTTCAGAGCCGTAACTAGTCTTTTTGGTGCCCTGTGCCAGAAAGAGCATTGGCACCCCCCTCATTTTTCAAAGGAACATAATGCACCCAAAAAAGGGAATGGCCTAATGGGGAAGGGCCAGGGAAGAGATAGGGGAGGCCAGGAGATGCTGGGGATGAAATAAGAGGAAGCTACAAGTGAGAATGATAACAGAAATTTGACAGGCCCAAACTGTGCCCCCTGACCTGTGGTGCCCTGTGCCATAGCACCAGCCGCACTACCCTAGTTACGGCCCTGTATGGTCAGTGTGTGTTTCTATATTATACGTTTTTCTTGATTTATTTCATTATGTTTCTCTTGATTACTTGTTCTGTGTTCATAATTCCTCTACCTAACTGCATTATATACTGCAGCTGGCTGGCACTAATTGCATGTGCTCATTATCTTAAGACCCCCATACACTTATCTACCGATCACCGGATCCCGTGAATCATTAAAATCAGAAGATTATACTTAACTACCATGCTCAGGATCCTTAATGTCACTTCTGTTTGGTGGCCAGCAGGACCCCAGTGACTCCCTATCCCCTCTGTTGCCTGGACTACACGCTTCACTGGCAGGGGTGTTGATAGCCGTGCTGGGCCCGGGAAGGGGCATGGTCTAATCACAGGAGATGTGGCCATGCCCCCTTATGATAAAAAAACATCACGCTGGGGAGGAGGGCGCTGTGAGCCTCTCAGCTCAGCGCAAAGCGATGGGGGGCGAGATTAGCGTGATCACTCCCCCCACAGGCATAGGAGACTGGGAGCAGTCTCCAACTTCAGCCCTGCACACTGCAGCGTGTGCTGGGCTTCTGTGAGGTAAGTGGGAGGGTGCTGGACCCAGGCCCCAGCCGGGCCACTTAAACAAGCCCTGGCCCAGGTAATTAGTACTTGCCCCCCCCCCTCTCGGAGCCACTGTTCACTGCCTCCACCCACTCTGCACCCCTGCAAAGGGAGAACATGCAAGTTACAAAAAGTTAGGGTGCAAATTGCAAGCAAACATATTGCTCCAATGATGTGAGGCAGCCATGCTAACCACTGTGCCACTTATTCCTAGATGATTTAGTGAAAAAAAGGCAAGTTCATCAGATAGAGCACATTATTCATCAAATATGTATTCATTATATTATCACTGTTAGCTGTCTATGGTTACTTAAACCACTTACTCTGTATTATTTTTAGGGTAGCCCCTTGGGCTCCAGTAAGAGTGGATCGATCTCCCGCTTCCCACCCACTTCCTAGTAAAGTAAGTAGGATGGTTTGATAACACTGGGAATCATAGGTCTGTAGGAAAGGAACTGGGTCAATGGCACAATTCTGTATGGATTATGTAATTTTAGGTCCACCCCCTCCCTCCTGGAATTTGTAAGGTTTGACCTCAATAGGGGCAGCACCTATTACCATGATTAGTCAAGCCTCATACCCAGAGTGGTCATCTGCATCTCCTCTCCAGGCTTCTCCTGGAGAGAAGAAATGAAAAGTCATCAAGTTTTTATTTTTATTTAAGTAGTTAGAGGATGGTAACTGTGCTCTAAAAACCCCCTTGGTGTTAAGTAAATGATAGATCAGTGACAATAATTATATCTCAGGGGTCTATGTACTAAGCAGTGATAAGAGACAGAGTGAAAAGTGATAAGTAAGTGATAAGGTGCCAGCCAGTCAGCTCCCAACTGTCATTTTTCAAACACAGCCTGTGAGATGGCAGTTGGGAGCTGACTGGCTGGCACCTTATCACTTACTTATCACTTTTCACTCTGTCTCTTATCACTGATTAGTACATAGACCCCTAAGAGTTTTACTATTATCACAATTGAGAATGCTAAAATGGGCAATTTGATTACACAGTACATTGAGGGGTCTATGTATTAAGCAGGGAAAAGTGATAAGTCTGTGATAAGTGCCAGCCAATCAGCTCCCAACTGTCATTTTTCAAACACAGCATGTGAGATGACAGTTGGAAGCTGATTGGCTGGCACTTATTACAGACGTATCACTTTTGACTCTGTCGCTTATCACTGCTTAGTACCCCATAGACCTTAAAGGTAATATATCAATGCTGATAATGTAATGACATTTGTATATCATGTAATGGAGCTCAATAATAAATAAAACAATATCAATGGTGGAGAAAAAAGGTACAATAAGGTCAAAGTTTAGTCAATTCAGGGTATAAGACTCTGAATAGTGTGTAAGTACACACTGTGCACAATTAGTGCAAGATGAAAAAATTGATTGATGTGGGTGTGTGACCAGAAGATGCAGGAGCATAAATGCTCAGTCAATTGAATAAGTGTGTTGCTGACTGCGGCATCCCTCTAGTCAGTGGCTTGTTCCTGATGGTGAGTGACTGTGATCGGCGGTGCCCAGGATGAGGTGTTCCTGGGGTAAGTAGTACAGGATCCGGAGATGGCAGGGACAGGGCTCTCACAGCTATGCAGTCCGGTGATCGGTGCAACACAGCGACGCCCACCCAACTGGACAGATGAGCACCGCTGGTGCACGCGAGCGGGCTTTGTTTGCCTGGGGAGGAGGTGTAGCGGTTGTGGCCTGTGCAACCAGAGACAACTCCTCCTCCGGTGTGGAGACTTACCTCCCTGTTTACTCGACGGAGTCCCGCTCTTGCCGGCAGGTGTTTCTTGGAGTCCTCTTGTCTGTGGCTGTCACTTCCGGCAGCGGCTGGTGGTAAAGTGGATGCTGCAATCATGGGTGATTGGTGCAGTAATAATTTCTTCCTGTTCACTCTCCAATGTCAAGGTGTGGCGAGGTAAAAGTCTTGTAAGCTGCAACGCATTTCGACCCTCTTGGGGTCTTCTTCTAGGCAGAACTGTATGGAAATACTTTGTATGGAGAGGCCGTTTGTAGTGGGATGAAAATTCCTGCCTCCTCTCTGATAGGTTGTTAGGCATACCAATTGACTGGTGGGTGTTTTTAGTGTGTGCTGACTAGTTAGAGAACTTGTCAATCAAATGCATGAGTTATTGTGCTAGATCATGCATACATCCAGAAAACATGTTGGGACACGTGTTCATAGCGTGGTTTATGTTAAATATAAAGCTGGAAGATGCTCTTACTGTCGTCTGCTAATTTGAGGTCATGGTTGAGATTGTGTAAATGGGTACTGCATGCGTGCAGAAACCATAAATGTTGAGCAATTGAAGAGAACATAAATATTGATAATGATAAACGGTAAGTCCATTGAGGGGCATATATATTTGACATTTCATAACTGTGGACTGTATTATGTGTTTGGCTGATAGATTATCTTGGAATCTTCTGCTGTGTTGTGGGGCACAATATTTACAATGCTTAATGATAAAATGATACATATATTTAGGGGAATTAATCTATTATGATGAATTGATGCATAGAACCTGTAGGGTTAAGAATCTAATAGATTGACATATAGTGTAAAATCCGGGGTATGTGGTGGGTGTTAATGGTTTGACCCAGATTGATCAGATAAAGGTGGATACTGCTAAAGTCGTGATGTTGTTAGTCACAAATGATGGATCTAATTTCATTGTCCCGATTGAGACCCTGTGGGTGGAGGGACCACATGTTAATCATGATACGTACTTCTTCTCTATTGATCTGTTTGATATAAGCACCTCCTCTCCAGTTAGGTTTAACTGATTTGAGGGCAATGAAATCCAGGGCTGTGGGATCTGACCCATGGTGGATTTTGAAATACATGGAGATAGAGTGTTCCTCACAACCTTTCCTGATATTACGCATATGTTCACTTATCCTTATTTTAAGTGGGCGGATAGTCCTCCCTATATATTGTAGTTGACAGGGGCATTGTAGCAAATAAATCACGCCTTTGATGTTGCATGTCAAGTTTTCTTGTATCTTGAATGTTGTATTACTGGCTGTAGATTGTACTAATCTTTTTGGAATGGTGCTTCTTTACTGGTGGTAGTGCAAGCCTGGCAAATTCCACAATAAAATAACCCTCCCCCTTTAACTCCTGATGTCTTCTGTTTCCAAATGTCAGTGAGTGTGTTTTGTTTTGGGGCTGTCGGTGCTAAGTCCTCTAACTACTTAACGCAAACGGAAGGTTAGACACCCTTCTCTGTAAGTGCAGCCACCTCTGCTCATTAGAATATAGTTCAGTGCAAAATCTTACTCCCTCTTTTATTTTTATTTATTTATTACCAGTTATTTATACAGCGCGCACATATTCCACAGCGCTTTACAGAGAATATTTGGCCATTCACATCAGTCCCTGCCCCAGTGGAGCTTACAATCTATATTCCCTATCACATGTGCACACACATACACACTAGGGCTAATTTGTGTTGGGAGCCAATTAACCTAGCAGTATATTTTTGGAGTGTCGGAGGAAACCGTAGCACCCGGAAGAAACCCACGCAAGCACAGGGAGAATATACAAACTCCACGCAGGTAGGGCCATGGTGGGATTGAACCCATGACCTCAGTGCTGTGAGGCAGTAATGCTAACCATCACACTGTCTGTGCTGCCCAAGTAGGCGGGATGCACTTTGATCTACAGCATTATGCAGTCAAACCCCCGAAAATGCGAGAGAGCTGTCCTTTGCGATTTTACTCAAGCATACCAGAGTTATTTACGCCAGCATGCATGTGATTAGTGGCGGGATACAGTGCATGTAAAATGCGATGATTGATGCATCCCGCCCAGTATGTTTTAGAAGTATTAACTAGAACAGTGGTTCTCAAACTCGGTCCTCAGGACCCCTAACAGTTCACATTTTCCAAAGCACGAAGCAGGTGCACAAGTGTGTTACAGACTGTCACAATTTAAAATCCATGAGGTCTGGGTGTTTTCACACATTAACTGCATACCAGAAGAACCGAACAGAAATCCCCTTTAACTCTGGTTAATTGAATAGGTGCCGGCGGACAATTAGCACACGTTAACTTAATGGGGCGAATTGAATCCTGCCCACAGTATACATGTGTGTACATATCCATATTTTGCCATTTGAATCAAATGCAGCATAAATATATTTTGGAAGTCAGCCTTCTAGCCCTAGGATCACCTCCTTTTAGATGCTTAATGGGTTTTATTTTATTACTTAAAATAGTCATGCCAGGGGTGACACTAGGACTGTGATTGGTACTACTGTATCTTTATTTGATATGTCACTATTGTACAGTACATTTAATTTTTTTTATTACAATGACTGAATTTTCCCATAGAAAGTGTACTGGAAGCTGCAAAAAAACATAGGAAGGACCTGAACGTTGTCACCTTTGATTATGTGAAAATGAATGACGTCATTTGAAGGGAATAAAAGGATCTGTGAGCTTATACACAGGGGTAGTCATTGTAATGCTCTCTCTATGTTGCTCTAATCTTATTTAAGTATCTCATACTGTAAAATGAGATTTACCTTTTCCATGAGAATGCAATATGAGGCAGAGGTTTGCTCCTAGTCTACATTCAGCAAGGAACAACATGATCACCTACCTGTACCTCTTTCAAGGGGCTGGCTGGCAAAGTTTAGCCTAGTGGGTAAGGAAAAAGCACAGTAACCCATTGGGGAATACATCATTTTTAACTATCAAGGTGGTACTCCCTGTGCTTGTAATACCATCCCCAAGAACTGTATGTCACCAGAATAAAGCATTTATTTAATGCAACACCATACCTCCCAACATGATTTTCCCTGCTATTTACTAAATGTAACCCACAGAGACAGCGATAGTGGTAACCATTGTCCCAGAGGGTTACTTCCCCAGCATATTGGAAGAGTCTTTCGCATTTTGCTGCAAAGGGGATGGGCCTAACCCAGCCCCCATCTACAACTGCAGCTGTACCTCACCTTGATAAAGGGGTGTGTGTGCCCCGAAATGTCGGTCTATTCTATTGGAGTGATTTAAATATATTATTTCAACTTTTAAAACTCTGAGTGCTGCAGCAATGCAAATAGTTTTGTATAATGAACTATGAGAGACGTATCCACCTGATTGTAGATTCTAATGTAGCTTGAATGGGGAAACTAAGAAGGGTGTTTTGATTAAATAGTTTCAGAAAATAGCATGACCTCTGCTATGAAAAAAGATCAAAGTACTTTTTAATGTCTATAACAAAACTGCACACTTTCTGCTCTATCCACCATGGAAATGCAGGGTTGCAGCCACTTTTGAACAAGTGGCAAATATTCTGGAGTATTTCTCATTTACTACTGCTGGCAAGTTGTAGATATGAAAAGAGATGCACTCCACCATAAAGCCATTCTTATTGGCTAGGAGTGACTGCAAAGAAGGACATTGATATGTCGGGTAAAGTATAGCAGTGGCAAACTCGGGATTGGCAGAGGGGAGTTTCTGTTTATGTGTGTGCATATATTATATACATGACGATGTTTCTTATGTCACTTTGTTGAATTGAATACAAAACTTTTTTACATTGTACCGCCTTGTTCTTACTTATAAGGACCTGGGATACTGCATTTTGATTGAGGAAGGCACCCTACAGTTGTTCATTGTGTCCAGAGTGCCAGGCTGATTTGATTGATATATATATATATATATATATATTGTGGACAGAATCTAATTGGCAACATTGATTGTCAGAGCATCTGTGAGAGGCTGATATAAGGTGTGTCAGTTGCTAGTCTCACTATCTAACTACTTGGGGAGCAGGCAGCAAGTCTGTTGAGAGACACTATGATTTTTGCCAGTAAGTACTGTGCTAATACTGTTGTTTTGTGAGAGGGATGTTAGGTCCCTTCTCGCTGAGAGAGAGAATCATTTGCATACTTAGAGCTGAACAGACTAGCCTTTTCTTTTATGTATTATCTATATTTATGCTGCAAATAAAACTAGCTGCGGGTACTTGTACCAAAGCACTCTGGATTGGCGCACTACTAATTTGTCGCTGTGTGAAAGTGCACCTGTCTACTCCAGAAGATGGCATCCTTACCCTGATCTTGCAGCAATATATATATATATATATATATATATATATATATACATATTGGCTTGTGCTCTCCTTCTTTGTTTCCTGAATGTCCCTCATTCCGATTCGGTATGTTATTCTGTCGGGTTTGTGAGTTGTTGACAAGAAAGAATGGCAGACCAGTGGCCATCTTGCTGCCCTTGAGAGATAAGCTCCGCTTCAATACACTAGGTAGGTTGAGTTCACCCTACTGGGGTCAGCAGTTCCACCTGTCTGAGTGGGCTTTGTGTGTGCTATTGGTATGGGAGTCAGTGACCTCTCACTTCACTATCATTGTAGTTGCAGTTGGTGTTTGAAGTGACCTTGTGTTAAGTCAAGTGGCTCCACTGATTAATTGCTGTTCTTTCTTCTGCCACCATACTAATTTTTTTAAATAATAAAGCTGACCAATTTCACACCACTTATGCCTTGTGTCCTTATTAATAATTATATAGTTTTAGATAAGGTTTAGGTCTATAGTTATGCATTATGACTTTGGAGCAGAAGGTTTTATAACCACGTAGAAGTACTATGGAGCAATTTGTGTATGTTTCTACTATTTCCTGTTCATAAATTGCTGCATTAGGTGGCTCTTTTTAAAAAAAACATCTGCATTGTTCCCATCAAAGTAATAGTTGTGAATTGGTGTTTATATATTTTCTCTATAGCAGGCAGGGAGTTTTGGTGACTGCTTTCATTAGTCCTTTAATTACCTCATGCCAGAGGCATTGCTTCTATAAAGGAAATCATTTCTTGCTGTGTGAATGACTGAAGAGTGTGTGTGAGAAGATCTCAGGCATGCTCAAGCACTTACTCCGTTTTGCATGCTACAAGAGATCTGCTTTAGTTGAAGGGTGCCTCCAGCACTTGTCATTTTACATAACAGCATAAATGTATGCTACAGTATGGATACAAATTCATTCCTATCTACAGTATAACTTTGTCTTATATGTGTGTTCAATCCTCATCAATGATCATTTCTTCACTCCCCATCAAGCAGAATCTCAAATAGGGATTTTTAAAAGCTCCTCTTTTGTAGCTAGGGTAACCATCTTTTTATTTTCAGATTCATGGACAGTGGGTGTGACCACTTGGCATGATTAAGGGTTTAGCCAAAAACACTCTTTAAATACCAGATCCCCCTCATGCCCCGTTATATGCCTCAGAGACCCCTTATGCCCCTTTATATGCCAGCCCAGAGCCCCTCATGCCCCTTTATATTCAGAGCCCCCTCAGTCATGCCCCTTTATATGGCAGCCTCAGAGTCACCTCAGTCATGCCACTTTATAAGACTGCCTCAAAGTCCCCTCAGTTGCGACACACTCTAAGGAGGAATTTTCCGCTGCAATTAAATTAAGTCCCAGTTATCATTACCCAATAATACCCTGTAGTACAGATATGTAGCATAGATTAGCCAAATTGACAGGCAAAATGGAGCCGATAAGAATCGCAGAGACCAATCATATTAAATGAAGTTTAATATGAGAAAGATGTTCACAAAGCTTAAAGTATATACAAAAACAATTAATAAGAATTACATACAAAGTCTTGGTGAAATAATTATCTTATAAACAAAAAGGTAAAAATTAATAGAACAGTCTCAAATGTACCTGATTGGTAGGAGGAGCAGGAAGATGGAGCTATTCCCAATGGCTACCAAGACTTGTACAAAATTTTGCATGTGGGATATGGTATTTATCTCTGTCTGGATGTCAGGTTGCGCCCCTCCCCCTTCTCTCTGGCTTTCTGTGTCAATGCAAATTAGCCAAAAATTTATTTGCCAGAACAACATTACATTCTGTCACTAAGGTGGCGGTGAAACTCCCCAGGCCAACCTCATTTTAATGAGAAAGGCATGCCCAGAATGTATAAGACTCATCATTTTACCAGTATCTGTCTGTTGAATCATTTGATGTCAGTCCTAAAGGACTATATATAAATCTGCCAGCCTTCCCCTCACATGGCGTCTTCTCAGACAAATAATTACCCAAGCAGCTGGACATACACATTAAGGTTCATTCACAATGCTGGTAATTAAAATAAATAACATACAGGGTTCCATGTTGCCTAATATCTAGTGATCATTAACATAATCATGGCTATCTTCTTTTATCTAGCTGCTACTTTCAGGCTCTGGCAGACATTCTGCCCCCTCCTTCCCCCATGGTGTGTAAATGTATTAGCATTTTATCCTCCACCTGTCCAACAGATTCTCTCAACACTTACTACAGGGGTGTGTAACCTCATCCTAGATGGCTAGAGACAAGAAAGTGTTCAGTCCCCTCATCCCCTCTTCCTATGACCACTCTTCGATTTTACAAGACAAATTTAATTTACAAAAACATTAGGAACAGTGCTTACCAGCAAAGCACTGAAACACATAGTACTAAGCTTCCCATATAACAGTGCTTACCAGCAAAGCACTACAACACATATGAAAAACAAGCTTCCACCCTTCTAAGGAACAGTGATACCTGTTGTCAGTTCCCTGCATCCTCTCATCTGCAGGTCACCAGCGACTCCTCTTTCAGACAAGATTTCGGTGTCACTATCCCCCCCCCTTGCAGATTGGGATGGCTGCTGTGGTGTAATGTCAATTTGTGATCAGGAGCAGGATGCCAAAACCACCCACGGCAAGGAGAGTGGGTATATATTGTAGAAGCTGGGGCAATGGAGGAGGTATCCTGGTGGTACCACAACTGTCCTTACAGGAGGTCGATGGAGGAGGCTATGACAGGGCGAGAGGTAGGCGGGCTTAGGCAGCTAAGTGGCATGCCATTGAGTGATGAGCGACGTGACCCAGACTGGCAAAGGCAGAACTGCAGTGGCTTGAAAGTTCCAGACACCACCCATCCAGGATGAGCAAGCATCCGGACTGGCCTTGCCAGTTCTGGACTGTCCGGAGAAATCCTGGATGAGTGGTAAGCCTACTTGTATTGCACCAAGGTCTACTTATCCCTCATTTTTCTAGTATCTACTGTACACCCCACTTTTGCCTTTTTCTATGAAGTGAAAATGTCCAGAGGCACATTTACTGTATATAGTAATCATGTATACACCAGCATCGATTCCGCATGCCAGCAACAGTACTCTACCCCAGAAAATGCATACTTTGGTATTTATAGCATAAAACAATGTTAATACTGTATGTAGTACATGTGAAGTACACCCTGAGATATTTTTTTGGAAAGCAATTACTGTTATCAGTTAGTCTGATTAACTTGTATCAACAAAACATAACCTTCCCTATGGCTTAAGGTAAGTTTGTGACTATTTTGTAGCCACTGCTGCTTTCTTCATGCAAATTATATTTCTAAAAAAATTAACTCACAGTTAGTGCAATTAAGCTATTGTCTAAGTAGAATATTGTGGCTTCACAATGAAAAAGGGCTTTAAAGAGGGTAGACAAACTGACTAATGATAAGCACAGCAAAAATAATGATACATGCCTGTGTGTGTTTAGCAAAAAGACCAGTTGATATCACAATATATAATTTTATTTCTACAACTATTCAGAAAATGGTGGACAAATAGGAGTGTCTGTACAATGTGTAGTGTATAAAACATAAATAATACCATAAAAGCAAAAAAAGTGAATTAAAACTAATGCTGATACACTTAAAAATAAAAAATCACAGTATGTGCAAAGAAACATAATAAATGTATTGCACGGTAATGTTTAAAAGCTCTTATAAGAGTAGGCAAGGGAGCTGGACAGCGGGGTTCCGGATAAGAGCTGGAGAGCGGTGCCGTGTGCACGATGTTGAGGAGACACTGGTGGCGGCTGACTAAAACTGTCCCTATGCTCACCTTAAGTCTTCTGGCAGTGGGCACCTCTTCCTTTATCCTGGGGGATCCGGTCCTTCTTCCCCGCCGACACTGTTCATGTAGCTGGAAGAGCTGGAGCAGTCGGACGCGTCACTTCCGGTTTGGCAAATGCCAGGTATCCAATGCTTTCATGTACTCAGACACTTTGTCAAGGTTCAAACAGCATCAGAGGGGAAGAAGGGCTGGATCCTCTCGGGAGAAAGGAAGAAGTGACCACTGCCAGAAGACTTAAGGTGAGCATAGGGACAGTTTTAGTCAGCCACCACCAGTGTCTCTTCAACATCGTACACATGGCACCGCTCTCCAGCTCTTATCCGGAACCCTGTTGTCCGGCTCCCTCACCTACTCTTAAAAGAGCTTTTAAACATTACTGTGCAATACATTTATTATGTTTCTTTGCACATTATTATTATTATCCTTTATTTATATGGCGCCACAAGTGTTCCGCAGCGCCTTACATAGTACACAGAACTAATAGGTGAACAAGAAACAAGTAACTTACAGTACATTACAGTGCAGGACAAGGACACGACTTATATACATTGCTGAAATAGTGATTAAAGCACTCACAATAAGCTGCCGGGAGTTGGCAGTCCCGTGTTAGGTGCCCTAATGGGGAGTAGAGAGTAGAAGAAAATGTAAAGAGAAGCACATGAGGGAAGAGGTCCCTGCTCATGAGAGCTTACATTCTAAGGGCATACTGTGATTATTAATTTAAAGTGTATCAGCATTGGTTTTAATTCACTTTTTTTGCTTATATGCTGTTATTTATGTTTTTATACACTACACATTTTACAAGCACTCCTATTTGTCCACAATATCTGAATAATCAACAGGAGCAGCTAATAACTTACAGAGAATGGTGCTAATAACATGTGATACCTCTCGCTATTTTTTGAAAAGCCCGCTCTGGGAGAGTCCCAGAGGAGACAACCATAGTCAAAGTGCAGGAGGAGGTTGTCATGGCTTCATCATGGCTTCACCCCTCGCTGTTCAAAATCACAATTTTTTACATTTTATAGTGGTGGGGCGACAATAATGCAATTCAATACAAATAGCGTCATCATGCAGGAGACTGGTCCACTCTTTTCGGAGACTGGGAGAGCCCTACAAAATTGAGTTCTCTCCTGGACATTCTGGGAGAGTTGGCAACATGTAGTAGGAAAGTACAGAAAAAATATGTTTTTTGCAATAGTTGGTGCATTGAAACAAAAACTTCAGTTGATATTATAATGTATATTATATGAATACTACCTTTGTACACTTACTATATATAGTTTATGGCTCTAATGATAAGTACTAATAAGACAGAGCCGTAGCTATGGTAGTGCGGCCGGTGCCATCGCACAGGGCACCACAGGTCAGGGGGCGCTATTTGGACCTGTCAAATTTCTGTTTATTATAATTCTTGCTTGTAGCTTCCTCTTATTTCATCCCCAGCATCTCCTGGCCTCTCCTATCTCTTCCCTGGCCCTTCCCCATGAAGCCATGGCCCTTTTTTGGGTGCATTATGTCCCTTTGAACAATGAGGGGGGCACCAATGCTCTTTCTGGCACAGGGCACCAAAAAGTCTAGTTACGGCTCTGTAAAAGAACACTGTATTTTGTGCCACTCTGTGTTGTAAAAATACACTGAGATCAGTCAGCAGTATGTAATTTGGCAGTATACAGTATTTCTACAGTTAGATAGGTAGTACCATTAGTATAGTAACAAGTAACAAATAAATCTGTTACAAACACCACAGTGGTTGGGATCACAATGGATAAACCTATGAATGGCTGAATAGTGTCTTGTGTGTGTCACCTATATAAAATTATAATAAAAACCAATACATGGAGTCAGTAATTGGCAATTAAAAAGATCAACTATAATAAAGCAAAGTACCATATAGTGTAATAGAGAAGACGGACAGTTAATGTTTTTAGTCTGCGCATACATTTGAGTCGCACTCCTGATGGTTACCACAGGGAGCTGCAGAACGGATTTGTATGTAGAGAGAGGTAATTTTGGTGGGCGTGTCTGGGTGGTAATGGGGGTGGCTAGCCAGGCATGTTGAGATGGAGAAATTGCACCCGCTATAGTGCTAGTGCAATCTCCAATGGTGCGTCCGATGGCGCCACTGATGCGGCCAATGATGCGTCTTAATTCAATAGCATGCACCTCTGAATCAGGCCCTGAGTGGCTCCTCCTTGGAAAGTCGAACTGTCCCCCATCTGCTCTTGCTCCTTTTTACCCAAAGTGTATTTGACCCTTTAAAGCAGGGATGGGTAATAAGTGCCACTCTCAGCTGTTGTAGAACTACACATCCCAGCATGCCCTGCCACAGTTTTGCTATTTGGCCATACTAAAACTCTTGCAATGCATGCTAGGATATGTAGTTCATCAGCAGCTGGAGGGACGCTTATTGCCCACCCCTGCTTTAAAGGATGAGCTACAAATAAACATCAGCTGTAAGTCACACATTTTCCTGTCGGGAACATAACAGGTTTTATAATAACTCCATAATATACTCCCAGTGGTGATCTGCATCCTTATAATAAAACATGAATTTACAATACCCCTAAAGCTACTAAAACCTGGAATAGCACAGTTGCTCTTGACAGCAAAACAGTATCATGGTCAGCAACACATTTATTAGGTTTCCTCTGTTCCAGTCTATCACTTTCACAAGCAGTGTCATTTAGCCTTACGCTATAATGATCTCTCCATACACATTGCTGACGTGCAAGCATGAATGAATCACCATTAATAAAATCACCACAAGCCGTGTCGTTCATAGATTTCTTTCCATCCTCAGTCCATTCAGGGGCATGAATTCCATGCTGCTTTATTGTTTTATTTTCTGTTCTCTTATCAAACATTTACCATGAAAAATGACTTCCTGCTGTGCATCCATTAACCACCAGTGCTGAAGCTAATGACCAAACAGCCAGGATGTGAGATAGCAAATTGCAATGAGTCACAAAATGTATTTAGCATGAGTTTCCTGCTTGCACTGGTACGTCAGTGGAAGAGTACTAGTTTCTTAACAACCAGGAGTAATAAGAGCAGAAATGCAATTGATAAAGCGGTGCCCTTCATAGACAATCCATTAAAAAGATTAACTTAGTTTTGCTTAAATGAATCATCATTACACATTTACAGATTTTATATATTTTATAATACAGAATTTAGTTTTTTATAGATATTACAGTCTGTGTGTACTGTACGTGTATTTTACCATTTTAAATATTTATATTTGAAGCTGTTAGATACTTTTTTTCACAAAACTTCATACTGTAAAAACCATGTACAATTCATAACTGCAAATGTTAAGTATCATACAGTATGCAGTCAGTGAGTGAAGCTATTTTGAAGGCTGAATCAATATTCATGGGAATGCAATGGCGTGCAACCTTTTTAATATCGTAAATTCATCTCTGCTACCAGACGTTAAAGTTGCTCATTAAAATCATATAAATAAATATTTATAAAATTCCATTCTCCTGCTTAAAGTGCTCTCATTTCTCAGCACATAGTGCTGTCATGGTAGGCTTGTGTGATATGTTGCACCAGCAGCTGACTAGAAGAGGTATAGGCCAGTGCACAGAGGCAAAGGATGCACAGTTGTACATCCGTATACAGTAGTTGTATATCTTTATACAGTAGCTGTACATATTTATACAGTAGCTGTGCATCTTTATACAGTAACTGTACATCTTTATACAGTGGCTATACATCTTTATACAGTAGCTGTACATCTTTATACAGTAGCTGTGCATCTTTATACAGTAGCTGTACATCTTTATACAGTAGCTATGCATCTTTATTCAGTAGCTGTACATCTTTATACAGTAGCTGTGCATCTTTATTCAGTAGCTGTGCATCTTTATTCAGTAGCTGTGCATCTTTATACAGTAGCTGTACATATTTATACAGTAGCTGTACATCTTTATACAGTAACTGTATATCTTTATACAGTAGCTGTACATCTTTATACAGTAGCTGTGCATCTTTATACAGTAACTGTATATCTTTATACAGTAGCTGTACATCTTTATACAGTAGCTGTACATCTTTATACAGTAGCTATGCATCTTTATTCAGTAGCTGTGTATCTTTATACAGTAGCTGTGCATCTTTATACAGTAGCTGTATATCTTTATACAGTAGCTGTACATCTTTATACAGTAGCTGTGCATCTTTATACAGTAGCTGTACATCTTTTTACAGTAGCTGTGCATCTTTATACAGTAGCTGTACATCTTTATACAGTAGCTGTGCATCTTTATACAGTAGCTGTACATCTTTATACAGTAGCTATGCATCTTTATACAGTAGCTGTGCATCTTTATACAGTAGCTGTGCATCTTTATACAGTGGAGCTAATTGCTTCCTTTTATTCCTCCAATCAGCTTTTATCTCTTACCCACCTGTAAGCAAACAATCAATGCAGTGAGATGCTGACTGATAAGCATTATGTGCACACACTAACTGTATACCTGTAAAAAAGGTGGGCAGTAATTAAATATATATAACATAGAAGAATTCCAGTGCTCAAACCAGAGACCAACACGTTCATTTGTCCAAAAAAAACATTTATTTAAAATTATGAACATAGCGTGAAAGAGTGTGGTAAGATGGTGTTAGCCTCGGTAACTTAACGGCCTAATGGCTACTTACTGCTGAATATACAGGAAGACAGTTCCTTAGGATCCCTACTCGGCAACGTCCTCCACGCATGCATGGTCAGTAGATTGTACAGTACATGTGCAGTAGGGCTGTGGGGCTCCACAGGAGAAGTGAAATGATCACATTAGCGCGATTATTTAACTTCTTACACATGGCAGGAATAGGCTCTTTTGGTGCCCTTGTCCTTGCTGCGATTAATAGTCACACATGCCGGTGATCCATAACTTCTTATTGTGGTGATTAGCGGCAATATTAAATTATGACTTTTGTGTCTAAAACCAATAACTGGCAAATATGTCTCTCTCTCTTATTGTAGGTATCTCTGAGTTCACTCTGACTATATGGTCAGAGCCCATAATTGATTCACCTTGACTGGTATTACTTTAGTGTCAGGGCTGCGATTGCACAGATCCACAGGTCCTGATGTAGTGAGGGCAGACCCAAATATGTATAATGCTCACTCTGAATATTGTGTCACTCTGCCCATTATACCGTACACCTCTCTGCTGCCACCACCTGTGATAAATACCCAAATCGCCACAGGTCCCCTAACATTATCACAATTGAACAGGCTCAGCGACACAAACTTGCACTCAGTTAGTTGGTCTACCCCTGCTTCTAGCAATAAATACCTTAGAGACCTAATCCTTGGGATTTGTGCTGGATCTTTATCCTGGAGCTTTGTGGTTGTGTATAAGGTTGGAAAGGTTGTTAGAGGTCCGCATAGACCAAAACATTACATCCTACAGGCATGAAGTAAATCACTGCATGCCCTCTGCATTTGTATCTACTTCGGTGAATTATTTCGCTCTACATTATATTTATTTATACCATTCTGTTGATGGGTATCAGTTGTCATCCTGCTGTCGTCTAAAGACGGAATGAGAAAGTGGAACCTGGGATATCTTACTTGTACATCTAGATTTGTAATAGGAAAATGGATTGTATGTTTAAAGGGCACATGGCGCTCCATAGGAGTGCTATCAGACACTAGAGAAGGGAAAAAGTGACCAGCCTGTATCTAGACATTTTCTTGAGGTTAGAAACAACTTGTTGGCACTTAAATATAAAATATTCGATCATGAACTGATCTCTATAAGAGCCAGTAATCAGGCTCAGTTACTGCTTCAAAGGAAAGCACAATTGTTTTTTTCAGTTACAGTCACTGGCTCCGACAGGGTTAAATGAAGCATTTGGTCTAAATGCTTCCTCTAACTCAGGGGTCCTCAACCTTTAAGACATTGTGGGCCACATAAAAAAATCCAACGAAGCCTGAGGGCCACTAAGTTATACTGCAGTATTTAGACTATGCTCCCTCCTCACACAATTATTTCCCATAACTGCCCCCTCCTACAATTTAAATTAGGTCCCAGAATGGTCCCCCTCCTTCCACAATTATAATTATGTCCCATAACTGTCCCTCCTCCTTCATTAATTATGTCAGATAGTCAGAGCCGTAACTAGACTTTTTGGTGCACTGTGCCAGGAAGGGCATTGGCGCCCCCCTCATTTTTCAAAGGGACATAATGCACCCAAAAAAGGGGAATGTCCTCATGGGGAAGGGACAGGGAAGAGATAGGAGAGGCCAGGAGATGCTGGGGATGAAATAAGGGTAAGCTACAAGTGAGAATGATAATAAACAAAAATTTGACAGGCCCAAACAGCACCCCTTGACCTGTGGTGCTCTGTGCGATGGCACTGGCCGCACTACCCTAGCTACGGCCCTGCAGATAGTTGCCCCCATAGTCAAACAATTATGTCCCATAACTGCCCACTCTGCAGTGCATCAAGTAGGGCTCCATATACAGTGTCCACAGTAGTGATTCCCCCTATGCAGTGCCCCCAGTAGTAGTTCCCCCTATGCAGTGGCCCCAGTAGTGGTCCCGCCTATGCGGTGCCCCCAGTAGTGCCCCTTATATACTGCCCCCAGTAGTAGTTCCCCCTATGCAGTGCCCCCAGTAGTAGTTCCCCCTATGCAGTGCCCCCAAGAGTGGACCCCCTATGCAGTGCCCCCAGTAGTAGTCCTCCTATGCAGTATCCCCAGTAATGCCCCTTATATATATAGTGCCTCCAGTAGTAGTCCCCCCTATGCAGTGTCCCCAGTAGTGGTCCCCCCTATGCAGTGCCCCTTATACAGTGTCCCCAGTAGTAGTCCCCCCTATGCAAAGCCCCCAGTAGTTGTCCCCTCTATTCAGTTCCCCCACTAGTGCCCCTTATATAGTGCCCCCAGTAGTAGTCCCCCCTATGCAGTGCCCCCAGTAGTGGTCCCCCCTATGCACTGCCTACAGTAGTATTCCCCTATATGCAGTGCCATTTATATAGTGCCCGAGTAGTAGTCCCCCCTATGCAGTGCCCCCAATAGTGCCCCTTATATAATGCCCCCACTAGTACTCCCCCCTATGCAGTGTCCCCAGTAGTGGTCACCCTTTTGCAGGGCCCCTAATACAGTGCCCCCTGTAGTAGCCCCCTATGCAGTGCACCTGTAGTGGTCCCCCCTATGCATTGCCCCTTACATAGTGCCCCCAGTAGTGTTCCCCTATATGCAGTGCCCCCAATAGTAGTCCCCCTATGCAGTGTCCCTTATGCAGTGCCCCCAGTAGTGGTCCCCCTTATGCAGTGCCCCAGTAGTAGTCCTCCCTATGCAGTGCCCCCAGTAGTGGTCCCCTATGCAGTGCCCCCAGTAGTTCCCCTTATATAGTGCCCCCAGTAGTGGTTCCCATTATGCAGAGCCCCCAGTAGTGCCCCTTATATAGTGCCCCAGTAGTAGTTTCCCCTATGCAGTGCCATGCCCCCAGTAGTGCCCCTTATATAGTGCCCCCAGTAGTAGTTCCCCCTATGCAGTGCCTCACCCCTATACAGTGTCATGACATCTCTCCCATCACCCACTGTGGGGGTGGGGGAAGGTGGAGCTCATGAGTGATCTCCAGTCCGGCTATGGATGTTGGGTGCAGGCAGCCAATGAGAATCTGTCTGACTGTCATTGGCTGCTAAAACAGAACACACAGCTGCTGGGTATTATGAGTGTACAACCTGGTGTCAGTGGCGGTGTTTGTTTCTGTGTAGTGCGGACTACACTGACTGTGGATCCTACTACACTAACCATCGGCCAAGGTTTGAAGACCCCCACTCTTACTAATGCCTTTAATTCAGTGCCAGACTCCTTTTGGATGTCTATACATTACATATTGAAGCTATGCTATATAACCAATGACATATTGAAGCTATTTTATCTGTGTTTTATTGAGTACATTTTTGTTTCATTGTGAAACATGTGTTTGCTACATGGAATGTTTTAGTCCTTGGTATTGTTATCTATGTATGTTTATATGTATTTTGTAAACTGCATATGCAGAGGTGAATGCACTTTAGTTAGTAATTAAGATAACTTGACCACCTCCTGTGGTGAAGAGTGCGGGTATTCCTGGATGTGGCTTTGCACTTACATGTTGTCTAGGTTCATTTGTGTTTTGTATCCTGACAAAAACGCACATAATACAAAACATGTTGAAACGTTGATCACTTAGCTTGGGCTCCATTCTCTTCATTACAAAGTTGTCCAGAGTGCTGCTGTGCTGATGGATATGCATACTTTTCCTGAGTGGGTAACAAGGAGGGCACCAGGATGTGATTGCAGGCTGTTAGCATAGGAATGCTGGCAAAGATATATATATATAATATATATATATATATATATATATATATACAGATCCAAAAAGAACTGGCACTCAGAGGTATTGATCCAAAAAAGTATATTAGGTTGACGTTTCAAGGCCGCAGCCCCGTCTTCAGGACCTCATCATTATAAAAGACAATATACAACAAAGACAACACATGTTACTTACCCCCACTATATACCCCTTGTGTAGCGTATAGTCCATTCACAACACCGACCGGCCGCTCACTACCTGTCACGTGCATCCACAGCACTTCCGGGTGCCGCAGGTCACGTCTCAATGGAAACTCATCAGCATGCATTCCATGATGCTTAATCACTGCGCTCCACGGGAATCATCGGGCTGCACAGTAACAGCAGGATGGCCTGTACAGGGATAAGAAGAACAACAGCACACATCTACATATTACAAACATCAGCATTACAGCCACATACAGAATATAAAACATGAACGTCAATGCAATCAATGATAATGATGTTACAACAGAACAGTCAAGATCACATCATATAATAGACAGACTAATCCATATAAAGTATAAATTGATATCTAAACTAAACTGTTCCAATTTAATTATTCATTGAGGCCCATAGGAGCAATGGTCCTGAGCCTCATAATCCACCTGGATTCTTTAATAAGCAATAATTTAGCACGATCACCATGTCTAAGAGAAAGTGGTACATGGTCAATGATAAAGTAACGTAAAGACGCCAGGCTATGACCTGCCATCTTTAAATGCTTAGCGACCGGTTGGTCTATAGGTCTCCCACTTAATGCTAGTTTAATCGCCGACCTGTGGGCCACCATTCTTTCTGAAAACTCTCGAATGGTCTGGCCCACATAATGTAATCCGCAGGGGCAAACAATCACGTATACAACGTGATCAGTGGAACAAGTTAGCACAAATCTTATGTCATACATCTTATCCTCATGGGGATGCTTAAAGGACTTACAAACTCTAAGGTAGGTGCACGTAGTACAGTTACTGCTCCTATAACACCCTGTTGGTTTAATGTACACATTAGGGGCAGGTTTTTAATCCCCACATGTGATGTCAGCCTTGACCAACCTGTCCCAACCTGTCCCTGAGATTCCTGCCACGTTTGAATGCGGCTATCGGCCTACTCCTAGCAAAGGGTAGATCCCTGTCAGATGACACAATTGGCCAAAGGGTTTGCGTAGCACGCTTAATGATGGGGCTGGACGTGGTGAACTCATTAGACCATGGAATAAAATATTTGGAGTGCCTTACAGACGGAACCAGTAACTGGGCTCTAGGGATCCCCAAAAGTTTCAATTTTTGTTCCTGAAGAGCCCTGGGATCATACCCTTTAGCAAGAAACTTCTTAATTAGAATATCCAGCTCCCCAGGCACTTTCTCTGGATCACAGGTAATCCGAGCAACCCGCATCATCTGTGAAAAGCGGAGACCCCATTTCAATGACTCGGGGTGATGACTAGTTGCTGTCAGAAAAGAGTTTCTATCAGTGTCTTTAGCAAAGACCTCCATCTTAAAACAATGATCAACTATTTTGACCCTTACGTCCAGGAAGTGGACTTCAGTGGAACTATAATTGTAGGTAAATTTAATGGGTGAGGTTGAATTATTAATGCCATCAACCAACTCCTGCAAATCTGTGGCACAATATATGTCTACCAACATCCTCATTCCTAAAAAACAGTTCAAACTCCCTTTGGAACATGTAGACATTAGCGTATTAGTTGTATTAGTTGTAATTTCTGAGCTTGATGAATTCTGTCCTCATACTAGTGTATAGGGACAGCAGGCCATTCCGCCAGAGAAAGGTAGGCAGGAGATATCTGTGATATCTCCTGCTTTACCTTCCTGATGAATGGCCCGAAAACGTAATTTTTTACAATTTTTACAATTGCAGGTGAAAATTATCATTTTCACCTGCTTTTGTAAAAATTAAGTGATGATGAATAGGCCCCAAAAGATTTTTTAAATATGCAGCAAGTTTAAAACATAATTATCACTAGTGATAATTATGTAATGATGAATAGGCCCATAGCATTGGAACCTTAGGGTAGAAAAACTCTTGCTTATATTGCTTGCTCCCAACAGAGGCGTGAGAAATATTAGGAGAGGTGTTACGGTTGCCTACTTTAATAAATTAAATTAGAGCATCCGACAGCACTTTGCAGATGACTGAAACTGCGCCATTGGCTTCTATGTGTTCCTCAAAATTTCCAGCTTTGTTAGTGAATCCTCTGAATTTACATAATTCATGAAAACTCTAATAGATAACCAAATTGTTAATTTTTACGTTCTATGTTTTCTCATATAAGTGTATATATTTTAGTATTTTAGAAACACTGGGGACATTCTTTCTAAACTATTTTAGATCATCACATCCTTTGAATAAATTGGCAACACTCGGCTTGCTCTGAGATTGAACATTAAAGAATCATGTGGTTTAGTGCTGTTCTAGTATGACTGTAGTCTGTTTACTTTATCTCGTCCCTTACATGACATATTTACATTATTTTATGTCTATTTAATTCGTTAGAAAAATTAAATGCCAAGGAATAGTAACGTGGAACTTACGATCAGTGTACAAAATACCTATTTGTTCACCAAACTCCTATTAATCTTGCTCATCCTTAAAAACAACATTCAGAGTTTAGGTTTCCTCTATAGACTTGTATTAGAAATGGCATCTGTACAAAATCCGTTAACATTCGTATAAAGCTTAGTTTTCTTGAATATTGGGTCTCACTGTGTACACTGTGGTTCTGCAGCCAGTGCAAACATTTATATATATTTATGTATACAGCAAATTGGGACAAAGATGAACGCTCCAGTGTAGTAAGTCTGTTGACCATAGTAGTCTCTTTCTTTCTCTTATTTGGGTACTGGAATAAAATAGGTAAACAGACTTAGTAAAAAGAAAACACAAACATTTCTTCCTCTAGTAACATAACTAAATCAAGATAGTTTTATATAAAGATTGTAAATTTACATTACCCCCCACAGAGCTTAATGCATTTAATTCAATTAGTATTTCAGTATTTCTTTATAGTGTAAGGACTGTTTTCCTATCATGGTTATACACAATAGTAATGCAAATTTGGAAACAATAAGGTAATGTGCTATTTGGAAAAAAAATGTTCTTTCAATAGTATTGTTATAGTTTTAAACATATAAATAATCAAGCATAGCCTATTTTCCATATAACCTAAACCATCAAGAAATATACATTGCACATCTTTTGAATTCAAAAGGTCTTTTTCATCCACAATGAAGCATGAAAACCTACACCTCAGTATCTTAGTTAATAACATATTATTTCACAAGCTGCCAATGTAATCACAGGAAGATGTTATTTAATACTATTATATGACAATGAAACCATAGGACTAGGTATGTAATAATGTAACATATGACGTATATTTGGGATTATATTTCCATATAGATTTCAGCAGTAGTCCCTCGTGATATCTTAAATATTATGCTTACATAAATACGTCCTCTTTGGTAAGAACATCTAGAATTTCAACAATATATGGAAAATCACATTTGCAATAAATGTAAGAATGCTGTGATTAAGAATGGTAATTGAAAGTACTGTACCTGGACATACAATATTACATTCCATATTCCATAAAGAATTTAACATGACATACCATAATTTAAATGAAAGATAATAATATTTATTTGCACCAATATAGCAGTCTCACACAACCTGCACAATAGTGCCACCAACACTATAAATGAAAACACAAAAGTAAAGTCAGAGTGTAAAGTCATGCAGGCGCTAACTGAATAATTAATATATCCCTTTCTCAGGTAAAGGTTTTCTTTGGGATGGGATTTTTCTTCTATGCTCCTGGAGGATATACTCAGTAGGACCATAGAAACAAGAAAAAACAAATTAGTGTATTATCTTAATATACAGTGTGAAGTATTTGGGGGGAGAGTGAGATGCAGAATGCACTCCCCATAGCAGTGCTATTGTCTCACTTATGATACATTATGTTTTTTAAATACAGATTCAAAACAATATGTAAAGTAGCAAAAAACACCATATACTATGGGGCAGATTCAATTCAGCGGGAATTGAATAGCGCTGGGAGGGAGCTCCCGGAGCTATTCACTTCAGCGTGCTGTTTAGTCCAACTAAAGTGCAGGTTGCGAGGCTGTTTGCTGGCTTAGCGTGGCGCTAACAGCCTCGTGGTCCACACTTTAGCCTGGAGAATGCCAGTTCTCGGAACTAAACACCAATGTTAAGTCATGAGAACCACAATAGTGTAGACAGAAAAGCGCAATAGAATATAGACTGCAGCCACAGTTAGTACAGATAGGTAAATAGCCACACAGTTACCTCAAAGTGACATAGAAAAACAAAAAGTAGTGTACCAAGAGTCAGGCGCTCCCCATATACCACAAATACAAGATGTGTAATAACACCTATATACAAAAAGCAAATAATCACCCTTTCTGATGATCAGAATATGCAGTGATGGTTTTGAAACCAATTAATATTGTTCATCTGTACGTCCAATCAGAATACAGGATAACTTCTTTCCATTATTCTAGAATCCGCAAAACATGACTACCATTCTCCTGCGCAATTGCACAGTTGCAGGAAGACATAAAGCACAGAACATAGTGCAATAACCTTTAGATGAAAATAGGTTTTTAATGAAATAGGTGCTTGTAAAGGGTGGGGTTTACACTGAACTACAGAAAAAAAATTATTTATGTAATTTTAATTCTTTCTCATTTCATTAACACTTATTGATTTATCTTTACATATCTATTCTTTACACTTCACTATCACCTTTTTTCCCCCTTTCATGTGATGCCCTGGGGATGGTCTTTGGCTGGAATTTTTTGGGGTACCTTGCTTCTCGGATGTGAACCCCTTAATGTTAGGGACGCCAGTATAGAAGAGCCTTGACGATGGCCTGGCGCTTATTCATATATTTGCAAATGTTTGTAACTAATACCTCTGAATCTCTATTATCATGTAGGATTTAAGTATTTTTTGTTGATATTGTTGCAGTGAGCTGGAGGGAATCTTTTTTTTTTCTTTTTCTGTGGTTCAGTGTAAACCCCACCCTTTACAAGCACCTGTGCAATGTCATTAAGCTGATATGAGCGACCACCATACTTTTTGCAGTCTTGAGAGGCATGAAGGGAGCCAGCATTGGGAGGATGTGCTGGTCCTTATAGTGCCATGTGGAGGTTCCTGGGGTACCTCCAAGGTGAGTAAGCTCTCAGCTTATACATGTGCTGTTATTATGCAGTACACTAATTTGTAATTATATGACCCAGAGTGGATGCTACTATTATGTAGCAATAATTATTTTGGTGTGAGCGTTTGGGAGTGGGGCCCCTGGAGTTGTTCTAGCTGGACCTTTTTCAGAGCATCACCACTTAATTCACATAGATATTTTTTTATCACTTTTCTAATTGTTTGTTTATTATTTATGTCATTTTAATTCTTTCTCATTTCATTAACACTTATTGATTTATCTTTACATATCTATTCTTTACACTTCACTATCACCTTTATTCCCCTTTTCATGTGATACCCTGGGGATGGTCCTTGGCTGGAATTTTTTGGGGTACCTTGCTTCTCGGATGTGAACCCCTTAATGTTAGAGATGCCAGTATAGAGGAGCCTTGATGGTCGCTTGGCGCTTATTCATATATTTGCAAATGTATGTAACTAATACCTCTGACTCTCTATTATCATGTAGGATTTAAATATTTTTTGTTGATAGTGCTACAGTGAGCTGAAGGGAATTTTTTTTTTCTGTGGTTCAAAATAACTAGTGTTGCTGCTATTATTTGTGCATTTGTTTGGTTATACTGGTACGGTCAGGTTATATTGTGATCAGGGAACTGATCTCCATATACAGTATACAACTGTTGTAGCAGTATTAATTCCAGTATTAATTCCAGTTGTGCTCCGCAACACTAATGGTCCAATATGGATTTGGGCAAGATAATATCATTAAAATAAGCAGCTCTTGAGAGAGTAATGGAAAGGTATTATACACTCTAACATTGGATAAAGTAATGCCTTTAAATACATATCAAATCAAAGTTCTATACTATCAAGCGTAGAGTTCAGTGTAATGCTTTGTGCGCGGACCCCCATGTTTTTGTTTTTGTTTTGGGTCTGTATTAACGTTGTGTTTTGGATTCAATTTTGGTTTTGCCAAAACCACTATCACATGTTTTGGTTTTGGTTTTGGATCTCTGATAGAGACTTCTGTGGTCCAAGTCGTGGAATGTATGACAGAAATATTTTTCTGAATAATCAAACTCAAATACCATTCTCAAATCCTTAAAAATGACAATGAAACCTCTTAGTACCACCTAGATCCAAATTAAATCCATAGAGCATATATATAACCATCTCAAAGGAAACATATGGTACAAGGGGGGATGAGATGGTATCCAAAGTGCAAATGAGATGTGCCACCTTTGCCCACATCTTCTGATTTTGCCCAAGAACCACTGCCTGTGGCATACAATTATAGTGAATTTACACATCATATTTGGAGTATCGTTCTGTATGAGCTATGAAGCATCAAGGTGATTTCATGCACCTTGATGCTTTACGAACCATTTTACCTGAACACACAGGCAAAAAAATTAGAATTCGAATTGTTTTACTATTGTTGTTGTATTACTTTGCCAAACAGGTAATTTTAAGCAAATGAGTCTCTCCAGTCTCGCCCTTAGAGTTGCTCAAATAGATTAATTTGACCTTTTATAATTTCATAGAAAGGCTGCCTTTTTAGGAAATTGAAGGTGGGCTTTGAGTTTTTATCAAAAATGGTCAGTCTTTGAGGTTATGGAACGGTATCTTTGTTGATAACTTTAACTTTCCCAGGTGTGGTCATACCTGATTGCTGGTTGTTTCATGTTTTCTTTCGAGTAATACTGTGTAATCCTTTTTAGCTCATGGGGCCAGATGTACTAAGCTCTGAAAAGTGATAAGCTGGAGAGTGATAAGCCTTCAGCCAATCAGCTCCCAACTGTAATTTTTCAAACACAGCCTGTAACATGACAGTAAGGAGTTCAGTGGCTGGTCGTTTATCACTCTGCACTTTATCACTTTCAGAGCTTAGTATATCTCCCTTTACTGTGAGATAACTGTGAAATGCTATAATAACATTGCATAACTTGCTATCTCCCTGAGGGCATATTATGTGACTTCAGCAAGCACTGGCAGCCTCCTTTCTTCCTCCTTGTTTTTGGACTAGGACAGATCTTCTTCTGCTTTTCCTTCTTTTCATAAGCCCTCTCTCTATTCTCTTCTTGTTTCCAACTTTTTGGCCAGTCCCTTATATTCATATTGCTTGGTGATTACTTAATTTTTTTTACAAAAATAAGAAATTGGACAATCAAATATGCCGAATATTTTCTATGTATTCTTACACTATACCTTTATTACACTTCTGTTTTGATGTATGCTGCATTGGTCTTGCCCTTATTTGCTAAATAAAATATATAGCAAAAAAAATCAAAGGCCCAAATCAAAAACTTTTTAATAAAAACTTTTAGCAGTATGTACGTACATAGGGCCTGATTCAGAGATGTATGCAATGCAGATATTTACACAGATGAGCTATTATTGGTAAACTGTGCATACATCTAAGTCGCACTGTGCATGCATCTGGTACATGACCGTAGTAGCTAGCAGCAACTTTTTACTCACAGTGTGATTGACAGTCAGGGAGCATTTGAGTTAATGGGGAGTGGTGGCAAAGAACGCAGACAAGTCTTGACCATTTTCGAGGCGTATCACAGCCTGCATTTGTGATCTGTACTCAGTGAAAGTGGCTCCGGCATTTCAGTATGACCATTCAACATGACCATATGGCTAATGAGAAGACCGATAATCAAATGCTGCATCTTTGTACTCAGATGCTTATTTTGCAAAGCCGCAGGTGGGCGTCTCAATACATTCCTTGGCAGCTGCGTACGGGATCGCAGCTGCGATGACATTAGCATACATCTTTGGATCAGGCCCATAGTTACATAAATGTGTTTATTTAAACTTTAAGCTACTAGGAAACATTGTTTTTACTTCTTTTTCCCCAAATGTAATCTTATTGCTTTGAATGCTGCTCACAAACTGGCAGGCCACCAAACAGTTGTAATACAGATCTGTCTCATAAAAATAATGTTACTGCATTTAAAACACTCCATTAATATAGTGTGATAACACTTTTAAGGAGGCCCGTTAGGCCTTATAATGAGGAGGGCAGTGTTCACAACCACAGGTGTTAACATAATTTATACCACTCTCAGCTCTTTAGTCTGGAAACAGGCTTCTGTAGGTCTGATAGTTTCTTATTTCTTCCTAGTGGTGAAAGTGGAGAATGGTATTGATTTCCTCTACAGCTTTGAACAGAATACATTATGTTGTTAGATTTCCCCACTGCAGGGGAATCTCTTGTAATCATGGGGGATGGGGCGAAGGGGGCGGCAGCTGCCGGGAGGCTTGCCTGCCTTTCTGGTGGGCCAGGAGCGGCACCCAATTTTCGTGAGGCTCCAGGCCGAATCGGAGGTTAGGCAAGTACTGTATGTGCTGCAAAAATATGGTATTGTAACACAGTGGTTAGCATTCCTGCTTCCCTGCACTGTGGCCATGGGTTTAATTCTGAACTGGGCACTACTGTATACTGTTTCCTCTCACAGTCCAAAAACAAACTGGTAGGCTAATTGACTTTTGACAAAATTGACCCACTTTCTGTTTGCTTGCTTTTGTGGGTGAGAATTCAGACTATAAACTCCAAAGGGGCTGATGTGAATTATTCAAATATTCTTTTTAAATTACTGTGTAATATGGTGGTGGTACTGTATATAACTAAAAATCTAAATAATACATGACCAATAGTAAATGGAATCATCAATGAGGAACAACTGCTGCTTTGCTCAGACTATTTCTTAACTGTGCTAAAACAGGCTGTATTTTTCTTGTATTGCAACATAAAATATACCACCACGCTGCAGTAAAGCACAATCAGACAGCACAGTTGCATAAAAAAAGAATCAAATTAAAATGCCATGATTATAGGCGTGAAACAGGTGTGTGCATATTATCACCGCTAAAACATTCCATATGAAACAGGGTGTCAGCAGTGTCGGAGAAACGGAGAAAAAAGATACAAAAGAAAACTCATTAAAATAAGTGTCTATGGGGCCTATGTATCAAAGCATGATGAGAGATAAAAATGTGAGATATAAATTATCAACCAATCAGCTTCTAACTTACATTTTATAGGCTGTGTTTGAAAAATGACAGTTAGGAGCTGATTGGTTAATACTTAGCTCTCATCAAGCTTTGATACATAGGCTCCTATGACAGAGAAAAATATAATGATGATTTACATATGACATTTTAATAGTTCTTATGGTACCATTTATATTATACAGAGCTAAAGATAGGACAATGCAACTGAACAAGACCAAGGTGGAGCAGCAGACACCTTTCATGTGTTTTAGAAAACCATTTTCCAATACTTTTCTTCTACTGTATCTGTAAACATATTTATGAGCTAGAGCTGTGTAAATAATGTACTGGTAAGGGGTTATGACTGACTCGCTGGTTCAGTCTCTGCAGGATTGTGACTACAAGGTACAGTACACAAGAATCCATAATGAACTTTCTTTCCTTTTTGTTACAGACATTTTTTTCCCACAGATAATAGCAATATTGGAGTGTAAAAGGACCACCAAAATGATTCATATACAATTTTTCATATCCACATTGGTTCCTGAATACTCAAAATAGACAAAGTAGATATATTCTAGTTGTGAAAAAAAATATTTGCTTTGTTACTGGAAAATATCATGCACAGTATACTTCTTACTCACTGAAAGACCAAAAGGAATTCACTTTCTGCATTGAGCTGAACTCTTTGCTTCTGCTTAAGGAAATCGGACAAACGTAAAGCAGTCGAGAAGCCGCCGGTCACAATGCCGACCGCCGGCTTCCTGAATGCTTAGTCCCGGCAAGGTACAAATGACAGGTGTCGAAGTCCCGACACCAGTCATTAGACCTATGCCGGGAGTCGAACGAAGGTAAGCCGGGCACCGGGAGCGGACAGCCGCGGACGGCCGGTGGTAAATCATACTGATTCCGGACAAACATATACTCACACACAACACACAAATAATATACCTGCTTTTATCAGCAGGGGTATGAACTACTCTCTTCAACTGTATTCGCCCAAGTTGTATAAACTCACAAGTTCTGGACAATTGCAAATTAATTATTGGTTTGTCCAAATGAAGAAATAGGAAGTGTATTCTCTTCTCCTTGTGCATGCAGGCAAGATACAATGAAACATAACTTTTTGAAATAGGAGATTGTATGCCCCATATTGATGACATGTACTGTACTTGTGGACATAAGATGAAAAAGAAGAGCAATGGTGATAAACATCTAAAACTTTGGACTGTGCTGCTGTGTACTGTATGTGTCCATATCATGTGAATCTGTGTTATATACTACTTTATGAAATCATGTAGATGCTTGGGTAGGATCAAACAACAAGTTTGGACTAGGGTCCTGAAAGAATTGATAGTCTCTAGTGCTCAACTTGTCTTTCCTCTCTATTTAACTGAATATTTAGATACTGTATATGTTAATGTAATGGCCAAAAGGCTTGTAATCCAATGAACAAAGGGTTATATTTTCTACAGTAAACTTACAGAATTACCCTAATATTTAGATATTTCAGCAAATTGTAAAGATGGTGTAAATACCTATTTCCTCTAACCTAAAATTCTTCCTCAGAATGGTATACAAACCATAACTCATTGTAACCCACACAACAGACGCGTATGTTAACTCAGCAGAGCAGAATTAGAAATGACTATAAACATGGAAATATAATTTTCTGCACCTGGACCTCCCCTTTGGGACCTCTCTATATAGAAGCTTCATTTTTTAAGTTTAAGTTGTCCAGTATAACACACATATCAAAATATTTTAAAAATGTTTTATTGTTTGATAAATTACATTCGTAAAACAATTTTACAGTAATTGTTATTTTTATATGTATGTGATATTGTGATAAGTCTAAGGGGTCTATTTACTAAGCAGTGTTAGTAGACAGAGTGAAAAGTGATAAGGTGCCAGCCAATCAGCTCCCAACTGTCATTTTTCAAACACGGCCTGTGAGATGACAGTTGGGAGCTGATTGGCTGGCACCTTACCACAGACTTATCACTTTTCACTCTGTCTCCTAACACTGCTTAGTAAATAGACCCCTAAGACTGGGTAGGTTGTGCCCAACATGGTTGCAGATGCACAGATGACTTCTAGGTAGGTACAAGATGGCTTCCAGTGATGTCAATGATTTTTTTTAATGTCTTGACATTGGAATTAGGTTTTAAGTGTTTCCAGCTCTGCTCCAACAACATCACACCGCAAAATGAATTTACCTCCATTGTCCTAGCTCTATTCATTTCACAAAATACAAACTTACAAAAACAATGTGTAATGACTAAATAAAAGCAGATCTTAATGATTGTATTGCTTGAATTTTGTCAATGGAAAGATGCTCCATCTATATAATGTGTGACTTGACTGCATTTATGGAAAGGTAATAACTGTGTTATATATTGCGTGTATACACAGTATGTTAGGGCACATTCATTTTATTTAGATTTTTAATTATTCACTTGAAAAAAACAAACAAAGCTTCCACAAAAACATTTTTAAATTCATTGTTCATTGTTATTGTTGTAGATTGCACACCATTTCCTTAATTTTACTAAGTGCAGTAATGATCAGAACTGCAGACCCATCAAAGTATTTTTAGCAATAATTTAATTTTAATGACCCAATTGTTCTTTTTTATGGGAATGTATTGTAAAAAACAAATAAATGATTTGGAGAAAAAGGAAAGTTACAGAATCATAACCACTGCTGTGGTTCATTTTGTCATGTTGTATATGTTAGTGTCAGTTTAATGATTTAATGTGAGAGCACAATTTTTTGTGAACATTTGGCTTACTGTTGTATAAACCTAATGAGGATTCAGTGAGAAACTGAATGACTAACATTAAATTATTGTTACAGACATTCACAGCTGTATTTCAAATCTCCATGACACCACATGGCGGTTAGAATCAAAATTAAAATTTTGGTTAAGTGTAGACTAATAATAATGACAATAATATGTTATTCATAAATAATATAGTAGTACTTTTGTTATGAGCTCAGTAACTCATACTACTTTGATTATTCTGAAGTTCCCATTTAGACAAATTTATTCAGGTAACCCCCAAAAAGTAATTCTGAGGATCCTAAATCCTCAAAAGTCTTTATCCAATTAGCCCCAAACATTACTCTTGCGCTAATGGATCACCCGGGGCTGTCCAATTAGCCCCAAAAGCAGGCACTTATCGGGGATTGTGTTTCACCTGCCTCAGTCAGGTGAAACAAAATACCCCAAAAAGCTACATTTGTATGTCAGTGATTGCAAAAACACACAGATTTCATAAGCCCTGTGTGTTTTCTCATGAAAATGTAACATTTTTCACATGTAAAAATTCGAATTGGATAGCCCAATTATGACCATCGGGCAAAAAATGATCGGGACTAATTGGATACTGGCCTAAGGGCCATATTCATAAACATTTAATTTCTACAAAAACAGGTGAAAATGTACATTTTCACTTATTTTTGTGGAAATTAAGTTTTGGGGCCATTCATCATAAAGGTAAAATAGGAGATATCACAGATATCTCCTGCTTACCTTTCATTTCTGATGTCGCCCGCTGTCCCCATACACTAGTATGGGGACCTAAATTCATCAAGCTCCGAAAAAACCAATATTTTTGGAGCACCCACTCCTTCCCTATGTGAAGGAGTTCCAGGTTCCAAAGAGGGATCCTTTCAGATTCCTCCACCCCTGTCTGGCTCCTTCCGCTGGCTCCTTCCTTGTGCGCCAGAGTGAACTCTAGTTCACGCGGGCGCACTAACACTGCCGAGTCAGACTTTGCAGTGCTACGTTTCACTGCTGCGAATGTAGTAGTGAAATTTAAACACAGAAAGCAAAAAGAACTAACACCTAGGCACTTAATAAACAAATCCAGGTAATTAAAGGTATATACATCCCTTTTCAAAAATGAAGTCTTTATTTCTTATTTTCTCTCCTTGTCCTCTTCTTTCTTTTATTTGAACTGGAATTTGATGTTAGATAACCTCTTCCTCAACGTAGATTAACATGTGGAGAGATATATCCAGATATCAATCTTCAAATATATATTGGTCACAATTTGACAAAGAGAAACCCTCATGACACAATAGCGTACCCCACTCACAGCAGAGAGAAGGTGTGTTTTCCTCAAAAGGTTTCTTTAATAAGTACCATCACCCAAAGATTCCACAGAGAACAACAAGGAGAAAATCCTGCGTACCGTAACTCACATTCAAACAGGTAGAAACACCACGTATAAAGGTTTCTTTGATGGATAGTTATAGCAAGCGTACCCAAACTCACAATCAGAATAGTGGTTATGTATTCGTAGCAGTTTCTTTTTATTCTTATTCCCCTTCTTACTTTTCTTTTAATAATGTGTTCTCCAAATAACGTAATGGATGAGTACCATATCAAAAAAATTTTTTCGTCAATATAGACTCCAATACCGTGCAGTACAAGACATGAAACATCAAAAATAAATAAATAAAAACATATAAATGAAATAAAAGATCTCCCTTGTAGGTAATGTCACGATAAAAAGTTATAAGTAAATGTTCACAAAAGTGGTATCACCACAGCTTATGCAGACATACCTCAACACAGGGGATCATGAAAAAAAGAGTCACACTTCCTAGTCGACGTGAGTTTCGGCTCATGCAAGAGCCTTTGTCAAGACATATGGAATAGTGTGATAGACTGCTATTTAAACTACTTCCCACCAATCACTGCAATCCACAGGACCAACCCTCTCAAACCTATCCAATCAATATGTGCCAGACTCACATGTATGGTAACCACGGAGGCCACATATGCCGGAAATAGCTGGAGAATGGTCTCATTATGAAGCCGAAGGAATCCTCCGCATCACCCGATGGGCGGAGGTGACATTCCGGCAGCCGCCGGAAACAGTATTTGCGTGTCATCTAACCAACCGCCGGAAACTATATTTGCGTGTCACCTGACAAAAACCTATGGAATGCAAAAGGCTTGATTAAATGCTCAAAACCTATCCAATCAATATGTGCCGGACTCACCTGTGTGGTAACCACGGAGGCCACATAAGCCGGAAATAGCTAAGGAATGGTCTTGTTATAAAACTGAAGGAGTCCTCCGCATCACCCGACGGGCGGAAGTGACATTCCGGCAGCCACCGGAAACTGTATTTGCGTATCATTTAACCAGCCGCCGGAAACTATGTTTGCGTGTCACCTAACAAAAATCCGTGGAACACAGAAGGTTCAATATAATACTCAAATTATATCAATTTCAAGCCCAGGAATAGCACATGATTGTTGGTTTACAAATCACTAAGACATAAGATAGTATTGACATAAATTGTTAATATCACATATCACCTGACTTTACACAATACAATACATAATATAATACATCTAAAATACTTATAACCCAAAACTCTTTACTAAGGGGACAAAGACATACATAAATGCATCAATCTCTGTCCTCCATCACGAAACTTCATGTGAGGCAATTATAGTGAAGTATTCCAATCTTGGTTTTTCAGTTCTTTCAAATAGTCCCAGGTGATATAAAATCTTCATAAAATCCCCCCCAAAAAAGGAAAACAAAAACACATTAGCAACCATATTAGAAAAAATCTAAAGAACAAACCAAAAACTACAGAAACCATTTTAACTCAAAATCTTTGTTTAGCCCCCAAGGTATCAGTGTATTCAATGAAAAAATGCACTTCATTTCAGCCTTTGCTAACATTGTGGCTGTATCCCCTGATCTCAAATTGCCCCTTATGGCTTTCAACCCATAAAAACCAATTATACCATCCGGGGAACATCCATGGAATTCTTTAAAGTGCATTGACAGAGCATGAGTCTCCATACCTTTCTTTATATTACGTAAATGCTCACTTATTCTAACTTTTAATGGTCGTGAAGTACAAATTTGTTACACTTACATTCAATCCCATATACCACATTTTTGCTATTACAAGTTACAAAATCTTTTATGTGAAAATCCTTTCTATTAATCCTTACCACTTCTATTTTATTCCTTCCATCCCCTTTAATGGATCTACAACCTAAACAGGCAACACATCTGAAAAAACCTTTTGATAAAATATTTGTTTTATTATTAGATGGTTCAAGAAAACTCTTTACTAATTTGTTTTTAAGATTCGGGGCTTTTCTATAAATACATATTGGTTTGTGCGGTACCATAGTACCCAAAATGGGGTCTCTTTTAAGGATCCCCCAATGTTTTTTAAGGATCTTTTCAATATCTCTGTATTCTTTGGAATAATCAGTAATAAACGCCCATTGGTACTTGTTATCTTTGGAGGGTGATTGACGTTTTTTATCTTGGAGAAGATCTCTCCTTTCTAAAGCCTTCACTTTATCCAAGGATTCATTTATTCTGTCTTCCTTGTATCCACATGCCTTAAATCTAGCTTTCATTTCTTCAGCTTGGCAGTGAAAGACCTGTGGATCTGAACAATTTCTCCGTAACCTTTTCAACTGGACTGATGGAATTGAATCAAGCCAGTTGTTATGGTGGCAACTAGTCATATTAATATAAGTCCCTGAATCTGTTGGTTTTACATAATTTTTGGTTTCCATTCGGCCATCCTTTATATAGACTGTAATATCCAAAAATTAAGACTTATTTGACTAATTTCAAAAGTTAAAAGGATGTTCCTATCATTATTATTTAGATGATTACAAAAATTATCAAGACTTGATCTATCTCCCCTCCATACAAAAAATATGTCATCTATATACCTGCAATAGGACACCAAGCCCGCCCCAAGCTCGCCAACACTCAACACGGCTTCCTCCTCCCACATGCCCATGAAGAGGTTGGCATAGCTTGGGGCGAACTTGGTGCCCATCACTGTGCCTTTCTTCTGCAGAAAATACTCATCCTTAAATAGAAAAAAATTATTCGTTAAAATAAATTTAATCCCATTGCAAGTCCTTTGATAAATCGGAAGTGCTAAGAAAATATTTAGTGGCTGCAATTCCCAAATCATGACTGATGATCGTATACAGGGAGCTTACATCTGATGTTATCATATAGAAATTATTCACCCATTGGATTTTTTCCAAAGATATTAAGAAATCCTTTGTATCTCCTAAGTGTGATTTATTGCGGACAACTAGAGGCTGTAGATAATAGTCAATAAATTCAGACAGGTTTGAGATAGAATCTGGAGATAGAAAACTGGAGATAATTGGTCGGCCCGGTGGATTACATAAACTTTTGTGCACCTTTGGCAATACGTAAATCACCGGTGTAATAGGTTTGTCATTAATAATAAACAATGCTTCTTTGTGAGTAAGAGAGCCTTTATGCTCATATTTATCTATCAGAGTTTTCAGTTTACTACAAGTAGCTTTTGTGGGATCTCCCTGTAATTTTTTATAAGTTTATATATCATGTAATTGTCTGTAAACCTCTCCCTCATAATCCTCAATATTTAGAACCACCACTCCTCCGCCTTTATCGGCGGGTTTCACAATCAGGTTTGTATTATCCCTTAAATCTTTGAGGGCTGCTCTTTCTTTTACTGTTAAATTACAACTCTTCTTTTGTATTTTGTTGTTATTATGCCTTTTGATGTTCAATTTTTCTAAATATTCTGAGACCAAGGCATTAAAAGTGTTCAAAAATGGGCCCCTTACATGCTGTGGATAAAAAAAAATTGATTTTGGATGAAACGGAGTGACAGATGTCTCTTCCGTCAAGGTTTCACTATGGAAGAATTTTTTTATCGTTAATTTACGGATAAATCTTTGAGTATCCACATAAATATTAAAAGGATTGATGTAATGATTTGGAGCGTATTTCAAACCCTTCTCTAGTAAGGATTCCTCATCTTTGGACAGGACATGCGAGCTAAGGTTGAAAATTTTAACCTTTGAATATTGATCTGACAATGACGTGTCTTTCAAGATGTTAGTATTATCACTTTGTTGGATATCTCTAGTTTTTTTAGCAGTGAAATTATTCGTGGAGACAGCAGATTTTCAGAGCAGCTGTCTCCGCGACGGGACAATGATGAATTGCTCCGGCACCCGCTGCTAGTATAATGTTAATTATCGGAGTCTTCCTGGACCCTGATAATTAAAATAATGAATAGGCCCCTATAGGTATTATGTATCAAGCAGTGAAAAGTGTGGAGAAGTGGACCAGTAGAGAAGTTGCCCTTAGCAACCAATCAGCTTTGAAGTAGCATTTATCAAGTACAATCTATAAAATAATAAGTAGGAGCTGATTGGTTGCTATGGGAAACTTCTCCACTGGTCCACTTCTCCACGCTTTTCACTGTTTGATACATAAACCCCTAAGTGTTTAATTCTAAAATTGAATGAATAATTTTGTTATCTCTTCTGCAAACAATACAAACCACACATGTATATATTCATATTTAAAGAATAAGGGGCAGATGTTCTAAGCCCTGGAAAATTATAAATTGGAGAGATATAAACTACCAACCAATCAGTTCCTGTCATTTTTCAAACACAGCCCATAATATGACAGTTAGGTGCTGAGTGGCTGGTAGTTTATCACTCTCAAATTTATTACTTTCCAATTTATCACATTCCAGAGCTTAGTACATCTCCCGTTAATTCCCCTCTAGCAGAGTGTATCATACTGAAACAGTAGCTGTTATGCAAATCTCTGTATCTCCAGAACTTTCATATACAGCTCTCTGGAAATGGCCAGCAGTGTTCCTCACATTTACTTAAAAAATGTATTTCCAGCAATTACACTTTCAGATTGTTTAATTTCACAAAAGTTATTTAGGTCCCTTGAAATAACAAAAATCTGTTGAATAATTTTGCCCAACTCTAGTTGTTATCTAGCATTTTTGGAACATATAAAATCAGCCAGTCTAGTTGAAAGTTGTTTATCCTTATGATAAATATAAATGTTTACTATTTCCATACTGATAAATGTTAAAACAAAAGTATATTTTGAATTAATATTATATAGTGCTATATAACACTGCCATGTCACCAGGAATGGTTCAATTATATGTTTGTCTATTACATTACCACCAACATTCACATCTAATAACATATGAGGTACAGAGGCAACTAAAATAAAATCATACCGCACAGTGGATACATGAAATGTTACATTTCTGCTATTCTATTCCAGGGTCCAGGAAAGCACTGTACATTATGTAGCTTTAAAGTATTTTTGGAACAATTCTTCTATTGAGAAAAACATTCTTTATCTAGAAAATGATGCTGATTGTACTCAAGTAACATAATCCTGCTGCAAGAGGACAATGTCAGCATTTGATTTTTTTTATTTCTAAAGTAAGGTAATTTATATAGTAACCAGATATATTATTTTGCAATCAAAGGCATAGCCTAGATTAAGATAAACTTGATATTTGATCATTTAATGAAGACGGAACCACATAAAGATATTATTTGTCTTATATAGAAGCTTGAATCATGAACAGCTTTTTATGGCTCCAATATTTCTTTTAGAGATTTTCTTTACAGTAATAAATAGTTAAGTGACTAAAAGCACACTGACCTTCTATGATTTATATTTTTCAGTCATTGTTGACATTTAGAGTTGAGTAACAAGTGTGGGTAGTTCTAAAATTACAAAATGATGTAAACTGGAGCTAGTACAATATAGTGTATTCTTACTCTGAAACTGCATACACACGGTACGAGCTGTACCACCAACGACTTGAAAGATATCTTTCAGTGAAGTCATCCTTACACATCTCTGAACAGGCAAAGTTGACGATATTGTGTAAATTGGCCTGCATGTACGGACGATAATAGATATCGTTATCGTTCATATAGGAACGTGCATCGTTGGTTGTTCACTGCATAAACATGAACAATATGAATGATATATCATTGAACAATATCATTATCGTTCATATACTTCATAGATATCGTACCATGTGTACACATTAGGGGTAAATTTACTAAAGTGAGAGTTTTTAGAAGTGAGTTTTAGAAGAGATGTTGCCCATAGCAACCAATCAATTATTATCTCCTAGAAGGTGCTAGTTAAATGTTAAGTAGAATCTGAAAACACTATCAGGTGCTAAATCAGTAATACAATTTTAATCCACAGCATAAAGATAAGAGATGCATGACATAAGGTGTAAATGAACAAAAAATATTAATGAGGAAACAAAATTCATATATATATATAGAGAGAGAGAGAGAGAGAGAGAGAGAGAGAGACAGAGACAGAGACAGAGAGACAGAGAGAGACAGAGAGAGAGAGATGACAATAAAGAAAAATTAAAAATTTAAATAATAATAGAAGCACACATGTACCATAAAAATTATCCCTTGAGGATGAAAGATAAAAAAATATTCAGCAATTTACTAATTGCAGGATTAACCTATTTAATAGGTGTACACATTTAAGAACTCCCACAATTGTGCATACAGTATGTTCGATGTAAAAACCAGTATCTGTAGCTCATAAGCTACAATATAATTCAATGTTCCAAATTGTGGCAATATATTCCAGCTGATTCAAAACGAATGTTAGTGTAACAACCAATTATTCCTTCCACTGGGCAAATGTAACCCAGTAATTTGAGTGCAAAGAATGTTTGTATTTTTAACAATCCAATCCTGTTTATAGTATCTTGTTTTTTTAGCAGCCTGTATTTAATCCATTTTGTTATCCACAGGACGGCTACTAGCAGTACAAGCCACAGCTGTTCGTATAGACTGCGAGCCACTGTTCTCAGACCGTTTAATGCACGGAAAGCAGGGGGGAGTACAGGATAATTAATGCATGCATGCCTATAATAAAAACTCACGACCTTGCCTGGATCCTCTCTTTCTTTTGGGGCTTTTGCTGGGAATACTCGCTCCCACAATATCCACTTAGTGGTGTGCACAGTCCAGGGCCGCTACCCCGTTAGGTGTCGGATGCCTCAGTATCCAGAAATACCAGTCCTTATTCATGCAGAGGATAATCCGTATGATCGACAAGCAGTCCTGTGTCTCTAGGCATTTCTCTACATGTTTCTACGCCTCTCAGTCATCGGTGGCTTCCTCAGCGGTGATGAAGCCATCTCTCCTGAGGAAGCCGCCGTTGACTGAGAGGCAGAGTAGCTCATAGAGACACTGGACTGCTTGCCAATCATATGGATTACCATCTGCACGAACAAGGACCGGTATTTCTGGATACTGAGGCATCCGACACCTAACGGGGTAGCAGCCCTGGACTGCGCACACCACTAAGTGGATATTGTGGGAGCTGTAGCTTGTACTGCTAGTAGCTGTCCTGTGGATAACAAAAGGGATTAAATACAGGCTGCTAAAAGAACAAGCTACTCTAAAAAGGATTGGATTGTTAAAATTACAAGCATTCTTTGCACTCAAATAACTGCCCAGTGGAAGGAATAATTGGTGGTTACACTAACATTGTTTCTTTTTGAATCAACTGGAATATATTGCCACAATTTGAAACACTGAATTATATTGTAGCTTGTCAGCTGCAGATACTGATTTTTACATCGAACATGTGCACAATTGTGGGAGTTCTTAAATGTGTACACCTACTAATAAGTATATTGCTGAATATTTTTTATCTTTTATCCTCAAGGGGTAATTTTTATGGTACATGTGTGCTTCTATTATTATTTTTATTTTTTATTATTCCTTTAATGTCATCTCTCTCTCTCTCTCTCTCTCTCTCTATATATATATATATATGTGTATATATAGATAGATAGATAATTTTATTTGCTCATTAATAATTTTTGTTCATTTACACCTTATGTCATGCATCTCTTATCTTTATGCTGTGGATTAAAATTGTATTACTGATTTAGCACCTGATTGTTTTTTGTGCTTAATTATTGTAATAGGTGGAGTGTCCAGTTTTCCTCCCTAACTGATGGCTGCCATCAGTAATTAGGACATTATAAAATGTATTATTATTTTTTAAATACTACTCTGTGTTGACTATTAGATGACAAATGGTAGTTCAGCATCTATTTTTCTTTTTCTTTCTGTGTGTTTCCTTAAGTAGAATCTGATTGGTAGCTATTGTCAACATCTCTTCTAAAACTCACTTCTAAAAACTCTCACTTTAGTAAATTTACCCCTTAATGCATGTATGCAGAGAGTTGCAGTACTAACTGAGAGGTACAGTGTCTGAAATGTATTGGAACTGCATTAGGCGTTCCTGAGTGGTGTCATGGAGATGGCTATTTAAGTGTACAAAGATGTACTGGTTTATGGGTGTGCTAAGGGAGTGTCATGGGCATGTCGCTGTAGTGGTTGCAAACTCAGACACTTAATAGTTCACATTGGAGGCCATACTCTGATCGAGAATCTGCACCTTACAAATTCAAACACATGGCTCTGCACAATGGAAGGGCATATAATTGCCTTTGGATAATATTGCAGTCGCTCCTACAGAAACAGATGCTAATGTGGCCACAGCAGTGTGCGACTGAGATTCAGACCCTAGAACTGATCTTGGCAAGGCTTTCACCTATAGCTAACCCTGTTACACCAAAAGGCTAAATGTTCATAGATATTTAGTAGTCCCCAGAATACAATGTAGTAGTAACTTATTAACTTATCAAGTGCTGTTTCAGACAGAAGTAGTAGACTATGAAATATTAGATGACTCACCCGATAGTACTGCACAGAGGCACAAGATGATGATGTGCAGAATGCAATGATAACCAGAGAGAAAAATACAGAGAGCAAAGACCAACAGAGTCAGGTATGAACCCAGGTTGCAATGAATGAGCAGAGTAAGTGTAAATAAGCATTAGATGGCCCAGACAGTAGGGTATCGATTCCTACCTATCTATACACTCTAAAATGTCACTATTTAGTGTTGTAAGTCACACAAGAAATAATTACTCTTCAGACTTTGATTGTGTTTCCAAAGCAGATTTTAATTTTAACAGATTCTGTCTCAGCCAATTATCCAGCTTCGATAGTCCACCCTTTGATAGCAAACAACATGCTATCACTCTCTGATTTTAAAATTAATGTAGGCTTACACTATGACATATTATTTAATGTTATATTATGGGATGACACAAGGTGGTTCATTAAACCATCAATAATGTGTCTCTGGGAGGGACATAAAACTACCCTTATAAGCACACCGCGGATCTTGGGAGATCATGGGAAAGATGTGGGTATGCACCTATCCTATAAAGGAAGTCTTGAAGGGGAATAGGGACTTACATTATTTAAGATGTTTTAAAATAACATTTTAATAATACATTTCATGCATGTCTTAATCTATACATCATCTGATGGTACATTCTAGTTCAGGGTTGTAATGCAGTCCTACATTTACCTCAGTATTCATATTGTTACTTCTAACCACCGTCAAAATTTCATTCTTTCAGTTTACCTTATCTGTACATTTTCCATATTTCAACACAGTAGGAACACACCTGACACATAAGCCTATTACTATGATGACAATAGATATGAGGATCAGGAGTTTACCTATACTAGCAACCATTTCCTGGACACACTCTCCTAGACCGGACAGCCATTTCACTGGGTTCAACCATGAAATACATTCCTCTACTTCAGCAATTGAGGCATTATGGTTCTTCCGAAATTCCCATTTCAGCTGCAGAATTTCGTCCATCTTCCAGTTTATCACCTCCTTGGGGTCACTAGTGTTATTGTAATATATGTGCAACACTTTACACCAAATTGGTGGGCAAGGTTACACAATACCCTCCAGTGACAGCTGTTAAATAATTTACCACTAGTCTATGTTGCACCAGTTCTTTCTTGTAGGCTTGCAACTCCATACCTGTATACCTAAATGTGTCATCATACATCTCGGTGATATTATCTATTAATTTAGCAAGATCTTGGATATATCTAAAATTTAGTGTACCTCGAGCGATCCTGGTGGGATCCAATGTGACTAAAATTTGAAAGCCAGTTGTTTCACTAATTAACTGTGTGGCTTTATGTACATCACCAGGTATCATATTTCTTTAGTCTCTATGTTCATACTGTGTGTGAAGATATGGTGATGGTGTGTTTTTATGAATACCAAGCATTTCACCATGTGTAAGGGTCATAACTTCTGGGACTACTCTTCCCAGGTAACACAAACCTTCAGAACTCGAAGAGAGCCACTTATATGCTTTCCTTCCACATATAAAGTATATATCATCGGGGAGAACATAAGATAGTAAACATCAGTAACCCACACATTTCCCTAGCAAGTGATCCTACTTCAGGTTCTACCATTTGACTCATACAAGTTTCTCGTTGTAATATCTTGGCACAATATCCTTCTGGTACCCTACCAATCATTACTTTGATGTCACTTAGTGTATATTTATACCAGAAGTGTCTTCCACCCAACCCAATTGTGCGTAACAGTTCAAAATGTATAGGTTCATTATCAGCTCTTAGTGAGAAGGTCATTGTCTGGTTATTCCCCGTCACGTCCCAACATCCTGGGTCATTGGAGTTGGTGATGTTCAAACATAAAAGTGATTTATCTGCTTGGTACTGGTGGAGTTTGAAATTAGGAGGTTTGGACTTAAGACATTTTCCATCCAGTGCATGCTGACATTTTCCATCCAGTGCATGCCCTCTTTGTGATTTGAAAACTTCAGAGACATTCAATGGGAATGACACTAGCCCTACATTATGCTGTTCTTGAGGCATGTGAGAGCACACCCAACAGTCAGTTTGGTTTAAAACTTTGCCCACCATGGTATGATAATCCTCTAAAGGATACCCACCCCAATACTGGTTATACTTAGGTTGTCACTGCTGTATGCAATTCTCATTAATTTGGGACCCACAAAACTCACACATATAATAATCCTCAGACAATAGACCTTCACACTGTCTCCAAGTTTCCAACATAGCAGATCTCTTAACAATTACTGTACTGGGTTTGGTCAGATACTCCCCCAATTGGTTTAGCACTCCTTCTCCCAACTCCACTCTATTGATATCACCATCAGCTCCACTCTCCTTCATCTGTCCTCCATCACAGAAACCAGAGGTCACGAAACAACCCGAGATAATGAGAACTCTGGGAGAAAACACAAAGTTAACCACAGCAGACCAATACATTGCTGAAAACAATGATTCTACTAATTTCTTTAGCTCAGGTGTCTCACTGTAACCTTTAACCTTCCCGAAACAGATTCGCAATTGACAGGTCTACGTTATCTGCCTTGATTCCGCCTTGTCTCTCCACTGGTTGGTTGACCTTCTTACAGTGAGTGGAATGGACCCAGGTATCTCTCTCCACCTCTTTCAATGAAGTTGTACTCATCAGCAACACCTGATACGGACCTTCCCACTGATCTGTCAAACACCCTGAATGCAAGAAATTTCTGATCATAACAAATTCTCCAGGTTCAACATCATGACAGTTTGTTTCTGGCATATCATGTGACAACAATTTCAGTTTCTGCTGTTGCTGTTTTAACTGTTTACTCATTGTTATAAGATACCTTACAGTTACCTCGTTGTTACTTTTCAAATCTTCTGGTGGACTTATAATCAAATGAGGTTGTCTACCAAACAGTATTTCAAAGGGGGACAGATTGAGTGGGAGTGTAGGAGTTGCCCTAATAGTATGAAGGACAAGTGGTAGTGCTTCTTGCCAACCCAGTCCAGTTTCCGCCATGATCTTACTTAATTTATTTTTAATAGTACCGTTCATCCTCTCCACCTTGGCACTGGTTTGTGGTTGGTAAGGGGTGTGGAGTCTACTATTAATACCCATCAGCTTACACATGTTTAGGAAGACATCACCTGTGAAATGAGTACCCCTATCACTTTCAATAATTCTAGGGATACCGTATCTGCATACAAACTCCTGAACTATTTTCTTAGCAGTAAAAACAGCAGTATTAGTAGCAGCTGGATATGCCTCAACCCAAATAGAAAACACATCAGTGCACACTAATACATATGAGATTCCTGCAGGGTGGTAATTGGATGAAATCAATTTGTATTACCTGAAAAGGTCCGTTGGTCGGAGCAATGGGGGATGGTTCGGCAGGGATTGTTTTCCCAATGTTTCGCCTCAAGCAGGTCAAACAGGACATTGCTCTCTTTTCCGCTTGGGAAGAAAAACCCGGTGCACACCAGTATGCTCTCACTAATTTGCACATGCCTTGCTTTCCCAAGTGAGTCAGACCATGTGCTGCCTCAACCAGGCTTGGGTAGTATGCCTTGGGAGCCACTGGCTTACCTTGTTCATCTCTCCAGAGTCCAGAGGACTCCTGCCCACATTACTTAGAACTCCAGACTGCCTTTTCCTGAATGGAACACAAACTTTGCATCTAAATTAATTTCTGCATGTCAATCATTTGAAACGTCATTTGGTTAATTGGCACATTCATTATTAACCCTGTTGCCCATTTGGCAGCTTCGTCTGCCTGGTTGTTGCCCGATGACAATGGATCATCCTCACATGTATGGGCTTTGCACTTTATAACCGCCACTGCCTTAGGCAATTGGATCACTGTCAGTAGTCCTTTTATATGTCTGGAATGTGCAACTGGTGTGCCTGTTGCTGTCATAAAATTTCTCAGACACCATAGAGCACCGAAATCATGTAACACCCTGAATGCGTACCTAGAGTCAGTGTAGATATTAGCAGATTTACCTTCTACTAATTCACAAGCTCTTTTTAGTGCCACCATCTCCGCCTTTGGGCAGAGTGAGGTGGACCTAGAGGTTTGGCCTCTATGATGTCTTCGTCATTTACTACAACATAACCTGTACATAACTCTCCAGTGTCAGTTTGTCTATGACAACTCCCATCCGTGTAAAATGTCACATCTACATTTTCTAAAGGTGTGTCCCGTATGTCAAGTCTTGCAGTAAAGGTCTGATTCAGATATTCTATACAATCATGTGCATCAATATACCTGCAGAACTCACCTTCTGCCAGCGACTCACCTCTCTCCACCCTTTGTGCATCCTGTTGCACATATGGTAAATACATTGCTGGATTTAACGTACTGCACCGTTTGATGGTGATGTTAGCAGGTGCTATTAGGGCTAGTTCCCATATTGTGAACCTAGCTGAGGAGACATGTCTGGTTTGGGCAGAATTTAGCAAAGCAGATACAGCATGGGGAGTATAGACAATCATATCATGGCCTAATACTACATCCTCACTCTTACTGACCAATAGAGCAGTTGCTGCTACACTTCTTAAACATGTTGGGAGTGATCTTGCCACAGTGTCCAATTGTGCACTGTAGTATGCTACGGGCCTACTGGCATCACCATGTTTTTGTGTGAGAACACCTGCTGCACAACCATTAGCTTGCGTACAGTACAAATCAAAAAGTTTTTCATAATCAGGTATTCCTAATGCAGGTGCTCTTGTCAGACTATCCTTAAGATTAAGGAAAGCCTGCTCTGTTTCCTCTGTGCGTAAGACACGATCGGGCTTTGAGGAAGAGACTAAGGGGGTCATTCAGAGTCAGTTGCGAGCACTGAGCGCTCGCAACTGACTCGATGTTGCCCCACTGGGCATGTGCACGACGGATCCGGCTCTGTTGTGCGCATGCATGAGACCAAGTTAGCGACGGACGCTCCGTCGCTAAGGGTCTCGCAGCAGACGGGGCGAGCTGTTGATTGTGAGTGACAGCTCTCCCCATTTGGGAGGCGGGCAGGGGGCATGCCTGCCCAAATGGAGGCATTCCCATGGGAGCACTTGCCATTTGGGGGCAGCCCCACTGACATCATTGCTGATGTCAGTGGGTTGCTTCCTGTTCGAACAGAGCAGGAAGCTCCCTGGGGCTTACCAGTGCCCAGACCCAACCTTAGGGTCTGGTCATAAGCCCCAATGGTCTTGATGGTCTTGACCATTGGAACCCTCACCCATGTCAGTCGCTAGAGCTGTCGGTGTTAACCCACGGCTTAGCGATCGACAAGGAGGCGGTCGTTAAGGATGCATGCGGCCGCCCTGATTCAGAGCGACCACTTGCAACTAATGACTGCCTCTGAATGAGGTCCTACGTCCTGTAATGGCAAGGCCAAAATAGAAAAACCTGGGATCCACATTCTGCAGTATCCACACATTCCCAAGAAGGTACGGATTTTCTGTTGGTTCTGTGGCAGTGTCATGGTCTGTATGGCTTGGATTCTGTCAGTGGTCAGATATTGTAACCCCTGGGTTAGGTAATGTCCCAAGTATTTAACCCTGGACTGGCATGGCTGTAGTTTGTCCTTAGCAACCTTTTGTCCTGTTTGTGAGAGATGAAGCAATAAAAGTTTAGTATCATTTAAACATGACATAAATGAATCATAACATAATAATAAATCATCCACATATTGTATTAGAACAGATCAATTGGCAGGTTGAAAAGATTGTAAATAGTCGTGTAAGGCCTGGGAGAAGATACTGGGGCTGTCTATGAAGCCCTGGGGAAATCGTGTCCATGTGTATTGTACACCCCTAAATGTAAAAGCGAATAGGTACTGACAGTCAGGATGAAGAGGTACAGAGAAGAAAGCAGAACAGAGGTCAATGACAGTAAAATGGGTTGCATTTGGTGGGATCTGCATAAGAATAACAGATGGATTCGACAATATGGGAAATTGGCTCTCTACTACCTTATTAACCCCTCTAAGGTCTTGTACCAGCCTATAGCCCCTCTCACCATTCTTTTTAACAGGAAAGATGGGACTGTTCGCTACACTCACTGTACGGAGTAATATTCCCTGCTGTAACAATCGCTCATTTATGGGATAAACCCTTAATTCTACCTCCTGTTTTAATGGGTCCTGGGGAATTTTAGGAGCTTGCCTACCACTTTTTAGATTTACTATTACGGGACTTATGTTTGCCATTAATCCAGTGTCCTGTCCATCCTTGGTCCAAAGTGAATCTGGAATTTGGGATAACATTTGATCTACCAGAGATGGATTTTCACTTAAACTAGTAGAGTGATACATTAGCCTTTGGGGAGTGTCCAACATATCACTCACCTCGTGTGCAACTCTCTCTGGTATATCTAGAAATACATTCATCAGGGGTACAATATATGACACATCCCATCTTACATAACAAATCCCTTCCCAGTAGGTTAGTAGGAGTGCTGCTGCCAGGATGAAAGAATGCCTGTTATGCAATGGCCCGATAGTGACCTCTGTGGATTTAGTTAAAGGATAATGTTGCACTTTACCCGTTACACCCATTGCTGGTGCCGTCTCGCTGGTTACCTGTAAGTTAGCGGGAGATTTTATCACTGACCTGGTCGCCCCTGTGTCTACAAGAAAAGGATATTTAGTACCAGCTACATCAACCATCATCACCGGTTCTTCCCTAGTACTTCCAGTTAACCTGACTAGGTATGACCTGACCCCTAGCGTTGACTCTCACTCTCCAATACAGCATTTAAGGCCACAATTTGGAGCAGTTGACTGTGGAGAATTCCCTGCATTCTGCATATATCCCTTATATGGATATCCAGGTACTCCCTGGTTAGGGGGTCCTACCCTCTTCACCTTACAGTTCCTACTCACATGTCTCACTTGGTAAAACACCTTCGTGAGTGGAGTGGGGGAAAAGGTTGTTGTGTAGGTTGGGCGGTAGAGAAAAATTGTGATTGTGGGTATGAATTTTGAGGGTAATATGGTGGCTGAGGGTAGTATGGGTTTTGTGGTTGTGTGTGATAAGTAGGGTAAGGCTGTGTTTGTGGTGGTGCAGGATTGGTGAGCGCATGCAGCTGTGCAGGTGCATGTGTGTCTGGTGGCTGTGATGGTATATTCATTTCTTCTAGGGCTTGAATGCTAACAGCCATTAGCTTCTCGCTCTGGGTCTCTCTCTTCTTGAGGATGTTTTTATCGTGCTCAATAGCAGACTCCCTGAGTGTGTCTACAGTAACTCCCCAACAGCCAGGTAGAGAGGTCTTGACTCGGGTCTTTAGATTGTCTTTAAGACCATCCTTAAGTACCGTGATGACCATTTCCCTATGGTGAGTGCTATCTTTAAGATCTTCTATCCCAGTGTACTGGGTGATAGTCTGCAGAGTTCGGGTACAGTAATCTTCTGCAGATTCACTCTATTTTTGTTTAATGGTGAAAATTTTACTCCATTTACCTACTACCGGAAAATATACACCCAATTGAGTTATTATGTGGGTAATGTTACCTTGGTTATCCTCGTCTTTTTAAGGGACCATCTCCCTCCAATACGCAATCCGTGATAAACTTTTTCACATCGGTATTGTGTGGAAGACACACCCTTAACACCACTCGCCAATCTTTATTGGTTGGCTTGTGAGCATTACCCAAATTTTTCACAAATCTTTGGCATTTTCTAATTCCTTCTTAGGGTCAGGGAAATTGGTCATTATGGAATTTAGCTCAGCTCTTGTCCATGGACAATACACCACTACATCTCTTGTGGGTACCACACCATTCGCATCCGGATTCCCATTGGGAACAGTTATTGTCCAGACGGGATGGAGACCAGCCACACTGTTACCTTTGACTTTATTACCTGGCTGGGGATTTAGTCTATTACTGCTACGTACAGGATTTACAACTTCCATTACAGGTACAGCAGATGTTAACACTTACTGTACTACCACTGATGAAGATGGTGCCCCCTCCTGTGCTTGTTGTAATGGAACATCTAACATTTGTACGGCATGGGAAATGGCAGACATAACAACAGGTTTATCATCCACATCATAAACATTTTCCTTGTGATTACTCAAGAGAGGGTACAGGTTACATGTTAAATTTTTATGAGTTTTTACATCGACCTGTACCTCCACCCCCATCCACATAGGGCGGTGGTGGTGCACGTGAACTACTGACACTACCTTCTGCAATGCTACCTTGCTGTGCGTGCATGCTATTTTGCGGCGCATACACAACACTGTTTAGCTCTGCGTGCGCACTCCCCTGCATCGTGCGCGCGATGCTGGTTTGCGTCATGTGCATACCCTTAAGCCACGTATCCCCCTCATGCTGCCATAACTTTAAACAATCATTATTCTTTATCTCTTTCATTCGAGAGTGTACCATACAGATGCTATCCCGGACATTGTTCAATACCTACTTATCAATGCTGCCAATTCTGGGAAACGGTTTCACGCTCTTTCTCGTCATTTTAAACCATACATCACAGTACCTAGTTGCATAAGCACCGTACCTAGTATGCATAATATGCCATGCCGACCCGATCGGCGCTTCCAAAAGCAGCACATCATCTAACATCTCTACCTTTTGCTTGTCTCCCATCTTGGGAAAATAACACTAAACTTTTCAATAGAGATTTCAATCTGTGAAAGAATGTCAAGGCTACTTTCACTTACCTGTGGATGATATTAACAGTATGCACCCACACACCTATGGAAGAATAACCAGGCTGCTTCCACGCACCTAATCCCTTTTCAAGTACTTTGCACTGCTAGCATGTAGGCATTCCAATAACACCTACCCTTTTCAGTGATTTTGTCCACCACAACTCAGTTCACAATCACGATATGCCACAACCGTGCGGTACAATCACAATGCCCAATAACCCTAACTGATCACTGGATGCTGCAATCACACTGAGAGCCGATACCTACAACAAAACAACAACTACACCTGCTGTGTGTATAGCCTTCGGTATCTACTACCGAGCCACTAGGCCGACACCAGGCACCTAGCCCGTAAGGGTCTTACGATACCCCTAGCTAGGGAACATGTTACCCCTACCAACACACATTCACTGTTACACACCTTTGTCCTGCGCAGACAAATACACATTTTACCAGACTATGGCAGCACTGACTAAGGTACTTATAACAATGTTATCACGCTATCAATATCACAATGCAATCTCAATGGCTTTGTTTAAACATGCAGCAGCAATACAGAAAATATGTATACGCTATTGTGTGACTAGTCGCATACATAATAATGCGACCACTACACAAAACGTATTATTACCCTTACGCTATTGTGCAACTTCCCCTTTTAACGTGAAATTTTATCAATGGAGGAAAACAAACTTTTTCCTCCCTTGTCCCTGGATTCTAATCAGCACTCCTTGAACTCACACAATAACGGATAGCGGTCTCTCAGCAACAAAGTGGTAGCAGTTATTCGAAAGCACAATGCGTTCTTTCCTGTGTATGGCGCCTCCACCCTTTTGTTGAGAGCGCAATAATCGTGTGTTACTGTGTGACTGGCAGCGTGATCTCACTCTACAAGCCCTCAACTATCGATTCCTACCTATCTATACACTCTAAAATGTCGCTATTTAGTGTTGTAAGTCGCACAAGAAATAATTACTCTTCAGACTCTGATTGTGTTTCCAAAGCACAAAAATATATTATTCACCAAAAAAAGCAGATAGTTACACGCTGTGATCTAAATACAATTAGAGCAAACAAATTTACAATCATAAAGTACAGTCGATACATACACAGGTGCTCTGGATCCAGATTTCCGGCATCAAAGGTGAAGCCTCCGTCAGAAGAAAGAACAAGCAGACTAACTACTGGAAATAGAGCGTCCGTATATGTACCCTTACAGAGATAGGCAATACAATAGAACAAGTTGGCATAATCCCATTGGTTCTTCCACCTGGTTCTTCTGTTACAATACAGTTCATAGGTCAGTTGGTAAGATCACAGTCCAGCCTCCAACAGCTCTTTGTGTCCATTTTCCCGCTGAATAACAAGTCTAAACTGGCTATATTACAGAGTACATTTTAATGCCTATCTCTCTATGATCCATAATTTGCAGATGCATGTTGTGATTTCCCCACCGATGGAACGGGAGGTCTGCAAATAAACAGTAGTTTAGAATAGCACCAAATATGGTCTGCTTATCATATACTAAACCTGAGTTCTCAAATACAGTCGCTTTATTACTTACTTAATAATGAATAAAACCTTGAACATAAACCTTAATGCTAGGGAACCTTTTTATGTAAGTGTGCAGTGTGTAAGTGTAAGGATATTAAGAAAAGCTGCTAGTTAGTGTTGTACATCTACATGTTTGTGGAGTACACCATGGTATGTGTTTTGCAGGGTTGGTCATATTATATGTTTTAGTAATTTTAGTAATGTATTTCTATAATAAGGACTTTTAACATTGTTCTATTGCATGGGAATCGCACAACGCTAAATAATAGCATCGCCGTGTGTACTTATAAATGTGCGAGATTTGCTAAAATGGTGCTGAGCGGCCATTTGCAAAATGGCATCTTGTTGCCATTATCAAAATAGCGTTGTGCAGATTTTAAATTTAACAGATTCTGTCTCAGCCAATTATCCGGCTTCGACAAGGGGAACAATAAAAATGACCATATTTAAAAACAATAAGAGAGACTGAATAGGAACAGGAAATATCTATTAGATAAGGAGAGAAGTTCAAATCACTGTTCCATCTGATGCAGCAATGCTGTCCAAGAGCAAATGCCTGAGGCATGTGAAGAACACTGTCGCTTCATCAGATAATACCAGTAGTATGGATGGGAAAAGCATGAGGCCCCTCATATCACAGCTGGGCCCAGGGGAGGCAATCAGTGCAAATGCACCCAGTAACACACACACCTTCTTCATTGGCACTTCTGGCAGTCACAACCTCCCTCTCTTCCGCAGGGCCGAGCTCTCAGCTGGCTCCATCTCCTCACTCACTGAGTAACTAATGCTTTTCATTGGAAAAATATTGAGTCCAGCTTTTCAGGACATGGAATTACAGAGATCCTGTGAATGAGTTGCAGTAGACCATTGGTACAATTAAGATACTGATTGTTATCTCTATCTCTGTAGTGAAGTAGCTTTGCTACTGTATAAAAGTATGGGGAAGAGCCCAAGAAGAAACACTCTAGTAAGGATATGGTGAGCCCTTTCCATAGTGATATGTTCAGTAATGGCATTGTGACTATGGGTCTTGATCAGCCATTTTTTCGATAAGATCTCAGAGGGCTCACTCCACTCAGGTAAGCTAACAAATCTAACATACTGTAATTTCTGCAGAGCTGCCCATTTATCTCAGAGAGCTTCTACTTCACTAGAATTATTTGTGTCTCTAGCCTGCTCATATGGATCTCCTTAGAGGACTGGCTGTCCTCAAGCATTGAGTGCAGGCTTCAACTTTCCCTAGCCTTTTCTAATTTTTTTGAAGGTCATGTTTTAGGAGGGACAAAACAGACTGCTTCTCAACAATTTTATCAATTCTCCATAGAGGACTGGCTGTCCTCAAGCGTTGAGTGCAGGCCTCAACCTTCCCTAGCCTTTTCTAGCATGCACATGTTCATGCCGCATGGGGGTGGTTTGCGGTGAGCCCATAGGCTTGTATAGGAATGCCACCTATCAGGAGCAAGCTCCAGTGCGCTCTGGCTTGCTGCACACCAGCGCATTCCAGCCTGATAGCATTTTATGTAAACTGCAGTGCAGTCAGGCTGCGATATCCAATATTCATTGCGGACCACTTTTATGCATATGGGATTTGTGGCTGAGGTTTTTCAGCATTTTTAGGGTTGAAAAATCCCTCCCAGAATATGAGTGATATAGGTGGTAGAACTAAGGAGGGGGCGTGCTGTGGAAATTACACAACATTAGAGCTGGAACGGGTGGGAGACCATGCGATTGCATCATCATAGCCCCTCCACACAATGCCGAGATTATGAGCATTGTGAAATGGGGCTGGGGTCACAGTGATGCAATTCAGTGCAAATTGCATCATCTTCCTTCCCCCCCACTGTGGTTGTGTGTGTGTGTAGGGGGCCAGGGGTTCTTAAGGTATGCGAGTGGAAGGTGGGCAGCCAGGAGACTTGCCCTCTTTTCTGGGAGGCCTGGAGCGCCACACAATTTTCAGTGTGGCAATATCAAGCTAGGTGGAAATATTCAGCCATGTATTCTGTGTGGGGCTGGAAGGATCTGACCACACAGGGAAGAAAGAGATGTGACCACACCTAATTGCTGCCCAGTGGATTCAGTCCAAGGGAGCCCTGAGGCAAACCAGTGTGTATACAGCCCAGGAGGGGTTGTGAAAACCAGTCAGTCTGCCAGAGGAGACAGTCCAAGGGGGATTGTAGCAGCCAAAGAGCCCAGTGAGCCAGTTGGGGGCCAGGAGGATGCAATGAGCGGCTAAGCATCAAAGTTTAAAAGGAATGCGCTGAGGTCCAAAGTCAGGGCAGGTTAAATTTATAGGGGTAGGAACTTGAGATGTGCACGGACCCCCTATGTTCTGGTTTTGACAAAACCATGCTTAAATATTATGGTTTTTCCCAAACCACCCTCAAGTGTTTTGGTTAGCATTCGGTTTTGGATTGCTTTAAAATTGATTGAAACAGTTAAAATCATGTAATTTGGACCTGTTTACATTCAATCCAAAACCGAGATTAATTTTTTAAATCTGAGTTCCGAACATACAGCAGACTTGAGCTGGGACTCAGTTCTATTTGGAACACAAAAGTGATCCAGTCAGAACTCGATTTGACTTGGAACCACTAAGTTTGGGTGTGTTCATTTTTCAGGAAATCTTAACCAAACATGTCTAATAGGAACAAAGGGTTCCATACAAGTTGCAGATTATGGGCCAAATGTAACAGAGTGACAGTTTAGAAAATTTGAGAGTAAACTTTCCCTCTTTATAAACTCGGCCAATGTAATAGAGTCTGAGAACTTGCAAACTCAAAAAACTCCCATGATTTAAACTCTCAACCAGATGTTTTCCCATTTTGAAAATTCAACTTGACCAATATAATAGTGTGTGAGTTTACTGCTAAACTCTCACATTTTCTAAACTCTTGCCCTATTACATTTGGCCCCATATATTCATTTTATCACACTTTCAGTCGCAGGTTGATACTTCAATAACTTATCCTATAGGTCAGTCCAATAGGTCAGACATCCTTCTTCATCCATTGGTGGTATCTACAGTATGTATGCATATCCTCAGGCTGACACCATTTGATTGTCCATGCAGATTCCTTTGTTAGGGCATGTAAATACAGGCTCAGGTTGGAATGTGCAGATACAGGTTTCTCATTAAAGATTGAACACAATGAACACTCACTGATGAGTGATCTTAACAATATTTAGTCATTATACACACTATGTAATTGTTATAAGTAATTTGTTCATAATGTTATAGGATTGGGCATGAGATGATGTGATCCTGCTGCCCTGCAGGTCTAGTCTTGTGGCCTACTGTACCTGGTGTTTTACCCTCTCACCTTCTCAGACACTAAGGAGGAGGTCTAGGAGGAAGGACAATGAGTGAATACAATCCTATGCAGAGCCAACCAACATGCCCTACCCAAACAGAACTCCCCAAAAATGGGGAATTCAGGTTTAGGTAGAACTCATCATAGCCACTTTTTGGCCTCAGATCCCAAGTTTCACCTAAGGAGTTTAATAGAGTTTTGGTTGCTTTGTCTTTTAGGTTTCCTGGAAAAGAGTCTCAAGTCATGGAAACACTTATACAGCTTCTTGCTGTTATTTTATCCCTTCTGGTTTAGTAACACTGTTGTAATCAGTGGAATGGATCTAGTGTCTCTATCAGCACATTTTAGTGATGTAGTGGTGATCATCAACTCCTGGTAGGGCTCTTCTCACCTTCCTTTTAAGCAGCTGGAATGTACTTTAAGACATTTATAAACATTACATATTCTCCAGGTTCAATGTTATGATAGATAGTATCTGGCATGTCTGGTCAGAGAAACATTAAACTCTACTGTTGTTGTCTCAATTGGTTACTCATGTCAAAAGGTGTATTTGACAGTCAATTTGTTATTACAGTTCAAATCCTGTAAGTCAACTATCATATGAGGTTGTCTGCTAAAAAGTGTTTAAAACGGTGACAGTATAAATGGTGGCCATGGGGTTTTTACTGATACTGGCCCTGATTCAGAGCCGGATGCTCTTTCAGAGCGCTCGCTCTGAATCAGGGCGGCCTTTTTTTTTCTTGTACCGGCCTCCTGGCCACTCGCTAAGCTGTGGGTGACCACCCACAGCTTTAGTGAGCAGCCAGGTGATGGTCGCGATGGTCCTTACCATTGCGAGCATCAGGGCTTACGATGAGACCCTTGTGTTACGGTCTCATCTGCCGCAAGCCCCAGTGAGCTTCCGGCTTCTGGCATTAATAGAGCCGGAAGCTCACCACTGACATCACTTGTGATGTCAGTTGGGCCGCCCCCAAATGGCAGGCGTTCCTTCGGGAATGCCTCCATTTGGCAAGCCACCCCCCAACCTGCCTACAAAATGGGGTGAGCTGTCTATCAACATCGACAGCCTCCCCATTTGTAGTGAGCCCCAGAGCAAGTGAATTTCTCACTCCCTCCAGGGCTCACGCATGTGCAGTGCGCACATTGTGTGTCTGCACTGCCCGGCCATCGACCCACTTGCGAGCGGGTCTGAATCAGGCACACTGGGCCTGATTCAGAGCCGAACGCTCTGACTAGAGTGCTCGCTCTGAATCAGTGCCCTCCTCCATGAAAATGGAGCGGCCTCCTGGCCGCTCGCATAGCTGTGGGTGACCACCCACAGCATATGCGAGCGTCCATGATGATGGTCGCGATGGTCTTGACCATCATGACCATCGGGCTTGCGACGGAGACCCTGCGGTAGGGTCTCCCTGCCGCAAGCCCTGGAGTGATTTTGGCTCTATCAGAGCCAAAATCACTCCCACTGACATCACTAGTGATGTCAGTGGGGCCGGCTTCAGACGGTAGGCATTCCCATGGGAATGCCTCCATCTGGCAGGCATGCCCCTGGCATGCCCACCAAAGGGGGCGTGCTGTCAATCAACATCGACAGCATGCCCCCTTTGGTGCGAGATCCAGAGCGATGGAGAGCCCTGTCGCTCGCCGGGTCTCACGCATGCGCATGACGGAGCTCCCTCCATCATGTGCATGCGCAGTGGGGGAACATCGACCCGCTTGCGAGCGTCCTGCGCTCGCAAGCGGGTCTGAATGACCCCCACTGTACGATACTAGTGGTTATGTGCCTATTCTTCATAATGCCATTAAATCTCTCAACTTTATTACTAGTATGGGGTCTATAATGAGTATGAGTTTTGCTGTTAATGACCATAAGTTTACACATGGTTTGGAAAACATTCCCAGGAAAATGTGTACCCTTGTCACTTTTGATGACCCTAGGAATATCATACCTACGTTCAAATTCCTAAATTATTTTTATTGCAATAAATATAGCCATTTTGTTCCAGCAGAATTAACTTTTACCCAATTAGAGAATAGGTCCACACAAACTTACACATATTTCAAATTTCTACATTGTAGTACTTGAAGGAAGTTAATTTGAATCACTTGGAATGGGCCATCTGTATCCAGAATGCGGAAAGGATCTGTTGGTATAGTTTTTCCTCTGTTCTTCCTCATGTATGTAAGGCATAAAGCAGCTTACAGCTTGCAAAGAGAAGCCAGTTGTGGCCACAAGTATGCTATAACCAGCCTACATACTGATATACCTTCTTCACCCAAATCAGTCAGACCATGCACTGCCTTTGCTAGGGCTGAAAAGTATGCTTTTGGAACTAATGGCCTACTGTGTCCATCTTTTCAGAGTTTAGTAGCCTCTTGGCAATATCTGTTCCAATTTTTTTTTAGTGATGAAATCTCTGTATATTAATCAATTTCTATACATTGGGAACCACAAAAACCATTAATTTTGTTGCATGTAATTCTTGCAACTGAGCCATAGATGAAGTCTCTGCTTTTTTAGCAGCTTCATCAGCTTTCTTGTTTCCTAATGTCTCTTTGAGAAAACCCCCACTATCTTTTGGGGCAAAAAGCAGCAGGGGATCCCCCAGCTGTTATCTTATTGTCAAAGACATCTATTCACTGACCCTCAATATCCAGAACGCTGATGTGCCATTCACATGGCAGCAACTTCTGATACACTGCTGCGAGATACAGTCTCAGCATATTGATTGCTGGTGCTAATCTACACACTAAAGGCACCCACAGCCAAGTCATGGCAAACACTTCCAAAAAACAGAGCAAGCCTACGGGGTGAGCATTACTCTAGACTTTGTCACATCTTGGGTCAGTTATAATTTTTCACCCTCACAGGACTTCAACTATATTATTTTGAAGAGGGTGACCATCTGGCTGTTTGCATGATTGATTCCAGTATATGCCACATGCTGGACTTATACATTAAATATTTGTGGACCTCAACAAGCTATTAAACCTGGATTTTACATCAGTAACAAAGAGTTGAGAGACCCATTAACTCAATTATTATATATTTACATTGTGTCTTACATTGTCTCACTCATCTCAGCTGATTAATGAATAATAATTAGAGGTATTGTGATGTTATAAGTATATAAAGTGTGATCTTTTTAAGGTCAAATGTTTTATACAGTTTTATTGAATTAAAATTCCATATTTATGCATTTTTGATCGAGTCCTCACAATTTTTTAGATATTTTCTGCCATCTCACATACTGTGTTCATTTCTTATTAGTGCAGAGTTCTATTGTTTTTTTAGTTAGTGTTTGATCATTGAATGAGTATTCACAGGCTCATTAAAATCTGTGCACCTGGAATTATATGATAATTTTATCTGATAATAATTGATTTAATCTAAATTGATAAGTGCCAGAGTTATTTGATTATCTTGTTTCCTAATGTCTCTTGATTTCTGTTCTGTATTTGTGCTTGCCATTTTATAACTGCCAGTGGCATCAGTATGGCAATCAATAGTAATTTTATGTATTGTGAATGCACTATTCCTACTGCTGTAAAAAAAAATTCCATAGGGCTACAAAATCATGTATGACCCCCAAAGGTATATCTTGAATCAATGTAAATATTTGCTGATTTGCCCTTTGTCAACTCTCATGCTCATCTAAGTGCTATTATGTCAGTTACCTAAGCTTAATTAGGTGGGCTAAGTGGTTCAGCTTCCACCATACCTATATCATCTTCAAAAGATTCAAATGTTCCATGTAAACATGTATACCTTTGTAACTGCTAAATACTCTTTCATCAATACTTCCAACTTTCTCCACCCCTTGTGCCTTATGAGTCACATATGGTAAATAAATTGCAGGATTAAGCATATTACATCTCTTGATGGTTGTGTTTGTTCATGCCATTATGGACGAATCCCATGTTATGAACCTTGCTCATAAAAAATGCCTAAATTGGACTTGATTTAGAAGAGCAGATACTGAATGTGGTACATACATTTTCAAATTATGACCTAATACAATGTCTTCACTTTTTCAGAAGAGAAGAGTAGTTTCTACTACTGCTCTCAGACATGTAGGTAAAGATTTTGCTATATTTTCCAATTGGGCACTTTAGAATTTTACTTGTCTACTAGTATGTCCATGTTTTTTGTCCTACCACCTAACCAACAGCCTCTGTCTAGTATAAGTCAAATGGTTTATCATAAGGCCTGATTCATTACGGATCTCAACTGCGATTGCAATCACGATTGCGCACGCAGTCTCACTGCGATAATATTCCAATGCATTGTGATCACTATGCAGTTGCAGCACACATAATGATGCCCACATTACCTTACACACATCCATAATGTTTAGCAAGACTGTGAAACCATCAGTAACATCAAGTAAAATCACAGCCTCATGCACACTTACACAAGTTCTGACCTTACTCAGGAATTGCTAACTTCATCGCATGCACTGAGCACTTGAGCAGCATATGGCATCACAGTGGCATTCAAATGCACCAGCACTTCTGTGTTTCATTGACCCCCCTGTTACCACTCACAAACTGCACTTCCTGTCAATCGCTCTATGATTGGTCTGCATATTCACTGCGATCACAGTCCTGATCACAGTGGCTGGTTTGCACATTCATACTGCAATGCACACTGCAATGCATACTCATGCGTAGATTGCAGCAATTGGCTTATTGCATGCATAATCGCAGTTGCAATCTGTAATGAATCAGGCCCATAGTTTGGTATACCACATGCTGGAGACTTTGTCAGATTTTCCTTGACACTTCAATGTGTTGAACATGACCTGGTTTTGATAATGAAATTAGCTCCTGTAATAGTTTTGCCGTAATAAAAAAAAAACTGGCAATATTTACACATTCATAGGAAAGTATGCATTTTCTGTTGAATTTGTGGCAGTATCACTTCTTGTTTTGCCTTATCCTGTCTGATGCCAGGTGTCTTAGTCCATGGCAACATCCCAAATATTTAACTTTCATCTGACATGGCTGTAGCTTATCCTTAGAAAACTTGTGTCCTGTCTGCAAAAGATGAAACAACAATTGATTTGTGCCAGATAAAGATGGCAACAATGAATCAGAACACCACAAGAAATCATCCACATATTGTAAAAAGACAGATCCATTGCTTGGTTGAAAGGATTGTAAGCAGTCATGGGTTGGAAAAAAATCTTGCATTGTGCCCTTCAGGAAGTTGTGTCCATGTATATGGTAATGCTCTAAAAGTGAAGGCAAAAAGGTACTGACAGCAAGGCTAAAGAGGTGCAGAAAAGAAAGCATAACAGAGATCAATGATAGTGACGAGAGAAGTAGAAGTAATTTGCATAAAAATTAAAGTTGGATCACACACTATGGGGAATTGGCACTCAGCTACTTAGTATATTCCCTTTAACTCCTGCACTAGTTGATATGACTTTCCCACACTTTTAGCAAGAAAGATGGGACTACTGACTATGCTTGCCATTTAAATTAAAATACTTTGTTGTAGCCTTTCAATCACTGGGCAGACTGTTAGTTCAATTACAGGTTTTAATGGATATTGTGGTATTTTTGGTGCTTGCCAGCATCTTTTTAAATGTACAGTACCATTACAGATGCTACATTAACCATCAATCCAGCATCCATTCCATCTTTAGTCCACAAGGAAATGGGAATTTCAGACAACATTTTTTCTCCGATATGATATAATTATAAAACAGTAGGATCCATCATTAGCCTTTGTGGGATTTCTAATATCCTGTACTACCTGGGCACATTTTCCTGGTATAATAAAAAGATGTAATAACAATATAAACAGCCAATAAAACTACTTAATAACAATAATTCATGCCTAAAAAAGGTACAAGTACCATAAATGAAGATTGGAACACTGTATCAGCCAATTAACACAATCATTGAGAAAAGGAAAATGGTTGCAAGTGTCTTTCATGTGATACAAAAAGTCACTGCTGGATAATGGGTAACCAGCTGAATGCTTGAAATCCCAGTATGATACAAAACAGTGCACTTGTAATACTGTAACAAACACCCAAATCCGGTTGTAGAGAAAATACAAGTGGTCTCATCTCATCACCTTCTCATGTCCACTAGGAAGTGTTAGTACTGTATACTGTGCTCACTATGTAACATGGGCATAAACAGATGACCATCAATGCAGTTTACTTCAAACACTGCCATGTGTCTCAAACTTGGGGTTCCGGCCCAAGAGTCCTCTGCTGTCTTTATTCGCCGCAACTGTTGAATGCCACGCCTCATCTGCGGGCACTGGTGTGCAGACATTGGCTATTCTGTCAAGATGTTTAACATATCTATGGCAACTTACATATATGAAATGAAAGTGACCTGTTTTGTTATAAATGCAGGCAACAACAACAAACTATCAGTTTATATACTTTTCTTGCTTAGTCTCATGATTCTCTCTTTGCTACATCTCAGCTCAAAAAACAGAAATTATGTGTATCAACGAAAGCTGATTCATCTTCCACTCTTTGTTTATACCCTGAAATTCCTGTGTAGCGAGAAGAGAGATAAAAATGTCTGCTCACGAGCCCCCAATTAGTAAAGGGAAATAATTGTGATGTCTGATCAGCTTGCGTTGGTTTTTAACGTACATAAATGTATTCTCAAAAGAAAGTACTGCAAATACACTATGCTTCAATACACAGGGTTCAATAATGTAGAAGCAGCATTTTCCACATTTTTTAAGTTCAGAATTGATTAATAAATATGCCCCTAAGTGTAAGGAGTGTTAAGTACAAACTGTGACTATTTATTTTTATATCCATTTTCTACTCTACTTGTAATCACAAAATCCTTCATCATTATAAAGATGAATTACCAGCAAACAATGCTAATGTTTATAAGGTTTATCTAATAAATTATTAATAGGATGGTTCAATAAGTAAGCTAAGAAGACCACTCACATGTGTAATGTTCTCTATTTCATTCTAATTTCCCACCAGGCCAGAGCAGGTACTGTAGACCACTGCTTCCCCTCACAGCCATTAGACTGTACCTCATATCGGTCATACTGTCCCAACATTAGTTGTAAGATGTCGTGGCTGGTGGAAACATGGTCAAACATTGTAGAGTGATCAGATTTCTGCATCTAAAAGGCACATCAGTAGTTGAAATGCATCACCAACTTGTCAAGGTGTACGGTGATGTCATGACAAGAAAACAGGTTTGGGTTTGGTGCACTGCCTTTGATAATGGTAGGACAGATGTTCAATGTGAGCAGCAATCCGGCCGGCCAAGCATGTCCACCACAGACAATTTGTGCTGCATTAAAGGTTAGTCCTGACCTGGCACCAAGTGATTTTCATCTCTTTGGACCATTGAAGAAGCAACTGTCATGTCCTGGCTTCAGGCACTTTACACTAAATTCTTCTATGCCAGGATAGATGCCTTGGTGCACCATTGGAACAAATGCTTGGACAAGTATGGGAGATATGTGGAAAATAATCTTTACCATGGCCATACTACAGATTATATATATATATATATATATATATATATATATATATGTACAAGTTGAATACATTTACACAATGAGAGGTCTTGTTACTTTATTTATTGAACCACCGTCATAAACTATACAGTATACTGTACATATAAATATATATTTTATTCTAAATAATAAATCATTATGTGGGCAACAAACGCTTTGTATAAGGGTGTGTAAAAGTTTCCATTATTGGATGGGAGGAGTTGTGTGGATAAATGACATTCATTGCTATGTGTAAAATAGACAAGGAAATAGATCTAGTGCTGAAATATTAAGATCTACATTTATGAATGGGATTATACTTTAAGCCCTTTCATATTTCCCTGTACAATGGTATCCATAGTAGTGAAATCATGTGGAGGATTAAGCAGACTTAATCTCCAGGGCCACCATTGAAGATGGGCATGGTACAGTAGATGCCATGTAGGGGGCCTAAGAGATTAGCAGTGAGATGGTAACCTGAAGATCCCAAGATCTATAAAACCATGTTAGACTTGGGAGCACTGTGACCCGGATCATATTTTGCTTGTTGATATATGTAAGAAGAAATGGAAACAATTTATATCTATTTGATAGCTTCTGACCATGTCAGCCTGTGACAGCTGCTTTTACAGCAGACCCTGGGCCTGATTCAGCAAAGAAAAGCAGTTGCTAATACACACGCAATTAGCTGATTTGTTGTGTACTGTGCAAGCATATGCATCGCAGTACGTGTGCGTGAACTAGCTATTGCGATTGGGACTGTGATCGCAGTGGCTACACAGACCCAATGCAGAGTGATTGGCAGGAAATTCCATTTGTAGGTGGTGACGGAGGGGTGGTCGACCAAACACTGTCGTGCCAGTGCATTTCAATGCCATTCAGGGGCATGCATAAATTATCAACTGTGATACCCTACGCAGCCTGCGGCCTGATCGCGTATGTGAGAGTTAGCCATTTCTGAGTAAGGTCTAACCTTGTGCATGAGGCTGTGATGGTACTCGATTGTACCGATGGTTTTGCAGTCTTGCTAAACATTACGGATGTGTGTAACGGAAAGTGGGCGTCCTTATGTAGTGCAGCGGTGGCATAGCAATAGCAATGGATTAGTATACTATGGCAGTTGAACTACATGCGTAATCGCTATTGCATTCGCAGTTGTGTTCCTTGCTGTATCAGGCCCTCTGTCAGTCAAAGTCAACTCTACACACAATTTCCCATCAGAGCTGAGCCCAGGCTGCTTTACTGCAGCGAGACCCCAGTGGGAGAGTTACCGCTAGATGAAATACTGCTGAGAGAGTTACCACTGAGTGACATTTTTTATGGATTCCGGCAGCAGGGGCCTGTGACTTGCTGATCCCATTCCACTTGGCCTTGCCCATCTACCAGAGTTGTAGGGTCTGGCTTACTAGTTAACCATTCATTTGTGGGATAAACTAGGTCTACCGCCCTATGCATGCCTCTCTATGGAGCATACACTTTGGCTTCATACATTTTGTTAGGCACTTTCCACTGTGAGAAGTTCGCTGCCAGGAGGCTGTAAGGAACCACTGCCTAGGATCCTGGTAGGATCCAAAGAGTCCTATATTAGCTCCACTGTTGCACTACAAGGACAAAAAGAACACAGACCCCCTTTTGCAGCCTCTTTTTTATCTCTCTGCACTCCAGTGCAGGGATTTGGTGTACTGTATCTGGTGGATTTTGAATCCTAGGATCTAAATGTGTCTTGGACAGTATAGTGAAGGGCCTGTGCTTCCATCTGGGGTGGCACCATCAAGTCTGATTTGTGACTTCTCCAGGCCCTTGTGGAATACAGGGTTAGGACATTCCAATGGTGTGGGTTTTGAAGTGAGTAACAGATTGAAGCAGTCTTTAGGTTATCAGGCTACATTTAAGAATTAAAGTGACCATCACATATTTTGCTGAAATATTGCTTATTCTTGCAGGACTCCTGTTACTGTCCTAGCAAATATGCAAGATCCTCACAGTCGGTATGGACCAACCAAAGTTTAATTTTCCATCCTCTTTTGTAGCATGGTAGATGTTTATATTTTAATGCTTGGAGTTCTGGATCTGTTGTATCTAGTAACCAAAGATTTTTCCCAGACTGCACTATTCCTGGACTGGATGTTGGTGTAATAATTGACCCAGGAGATTTTATCTTTCTTGTTTTTGATGATGTTACTTTTTAATGTGTCTTATCTTGTGATCATATATTAGATTTTATTTTAAATATTTATTTATTAAATATTTTAGATTTGTTGCTGCCAGGTCCTTGGGGTTATAGCCCCTTGCAATTAACTTGTTGATCATGTGATCCATCTGTGCACTTGCTTCCCCATGATCACTGCATTTTCTATGTATCCTTAATAACTTTGAAAAAGGTATCCCGGTTTTAATGGCTCTGGGTGGAGGCTGTTCATTTAGAGAAGTGTATTACGATCCATTGGTTTGCAGTCCATTGAAGTAGAGATGATGTTATTCTCCAATCTAACTGCCACTTCCAGGAAATGGATTACAGACTTATGCATATTAAATGTAAATTGTATTGTCTCATCCAGTGTGTTAATATGTTCCATAGCGGCAATAAATTCCTCCCTGGTTCCAGACCAAAGAATGAAAAGGCCATCAATACAGTATATCTGGCAAGTAAAAGAATAGGCCTAACTATCTGTGATTGAGTGAAAAACAATTGCTTCACCACAGAGAACATAAAGTAATTTGTGTATGCAGATGCTGCCCAAGACCTCATTACTTATCCTAGATCTTGTATGAAGAACTGATTGTCAAACAAACAATTAGAAGTTCTATAAAAAATTTTTTAAAAGTCTGGTCTTCTATAGAACTGATCATTAGTCAGAAGTTGTCTTGTTGCCCCTAAGCCCTTCTCACGAGAAATGTCTGCATAAAGGCTGATCAACCATACATAAACAGCAGGTTTTCAGGAGTGGGAAGATTTGTTGTCATTTAAGGATAAATTATGTTCTAAACTTTAAAAAGGTGAGTTCTTTGCCTGTAGGAATACATCCAGCTATTGGGAGATTCTATGAAATTATGGGCCTCCGTGGGGTTTTATTGGGATTTTTGTGAAGTTTGTTGGCTCAGATGTTAATTTGCAATACACTTTTACATTTGATAATTGATTTTAGAGATTCTCTTTGTAAATTTTCCAACTGTAATCTCACCCCCATATCCACAGGAAGTATGACTATGTCCTGATGTGTTCTTAGATCTTTTAATGCAGATCTTTCTGAAGCAGATACATTTGCCTAAAGATACAAGTAGTTCTTTTTAATTGCTTCTATTGTATTGGCCACATATCTAGTGAAACAATTAATTGAGGCATTAAACGATATAGTCAAGAGACACTTCAGCTCCCGCACCCCTGATAGACGCGACGTCCAGGTGCAGTAGCCACTACTACTCCAATTGGAGATCATACCCTTAAGCAGAAAATCGTGATCGCCACAGTGCATACCTGTGTGGCCGATTTGACTACCAGCACACAGCACAGTCGCTGACTTTGGAGACATAGTCGGGAGAGACTTCAGCTCACGCACCTCTGGCAGACAGGACGTCCAGGTGCAGTGGCCGCTACGGTCCCTATTGGAGATCGTGCCTTTAGGTGGGAGATCGTCTCGACAAGAGACTACATATAGCTATACATTGCTGAGTCCCCCATTACTATATTGTCTCCTATACCTGCAAGGCTACGCCTATGGAAAAGAGGACTAACAACTAACAAGTGAGTTGTATGGACGGCTTTGTCTTATGCTGAGTGGGAAATAGCCACTGTTTATTATTACACAGTTCTAGACACACCTAAATATAATTTCTCTGATGCACATTATTGCTACAAAAGACTGTGGATTGTTTATAGACACAGAGACATATATATATGGCGGACCTTGTGATAGGAGCTGCTAGAGAAATATCTATGACAACTATAAGTGGTATCACCGTATAAGGAAACTTGCTACATTTTTTAAATCTTACCTTAACATTGGATACAAACTAATATAACAACATTTTGAACAGTTGGACTTACGAGTTTACTTTTTAATTGCTACAGCAATGAAGCCTCATTGAGGGAAAATTACAATAATATTTTTCATATTAACAATGCTTTGTTGTGTTTTTTACTAGCTGGACATGGCTGTACTATAGTAAACTGATTTTTTGCTATTTTTTATTGTTCATGAGTTCACATGTGCTTTGAATGAGAAATTTCTCTATTGTTAATTGTGATATTGTGTTGCACTTGTATGCAACCAATACGATGTATATTTTTTATTAAAATATTTCTGTCTTTTCATTTATTATTATTCTTTATTATTTTGGTACTAATTTTTGATGTTTGGTTGATTATCATTTTAACTGGGTAGCCCTTAAGCGCAGTAAAAACCTTCATTTTTCTGTTTGAAATTGGGTGGCGTCCATTTATTACTGCAGCTAAAGGAAAATATTACAAACTTGGATTAGTAATATTCTTATTACCATTATTCAATTTTTATTACCCATTAATCTATATATATTTTTTATTTATTACTTTTTATTATTTGTATCTTATTTTGAAGCGCCAAGGATATATATTCTTTATTTGTGGTATTAAACGATATTGGGTCAAATTTGGACCATTGTTTAATCGGATACTCAATAAATTCACCTGAGGTTGTGCTTTTTGTAGTCCGAAGTATTCCTTCAGACGTAATTATTTATTGGGTCTAAATAGGTTTATTTTACATTAGGAACATGTCATGATGTTTTGTTTTATATACATAGATGTATGTGCATACATATACGTATTGTATATAGAGTGGCCACTGTACACTTGCTCATCACTGCAATATCTGAACTGCAATGATTGCTGGTACCAGCAGAGTGGTTTGAGCAGGAATTACTGACCACCTAGGATTTTCATTCACCACAGTCTCCAGAGTTTACAGAGAATGATGTACAAAAGAAAAATACATGTAGTGACAGGAAGGCACAGTAATTCATGTAATCATGCATTATAATAGTGGTAAGCAGAAGAGCAGAAAAAGAAAGACTCCATTAGTAGAACATCACATTGGGTTCAACAAAGGAAATTCACCAAAAGTTGCAGATTAGAAAACATTGCGTGGTCACAAATGTGACAATGTGTCCAGTGTACTCCAATGACCGCCACAGTCACCAGATCTCACTCCTATAGAGAAACTGTGGTGTTTCAAAGCATGGAATTGCAGTAAAAAAATCAGCATTAACTGTGTGATGCTATCATGTCAATATGACTAGAAACTAATGAATGTGTCCAGTACCTTGTTGAATCCATACGACAAAAGAATCAAGTTTTTTCTGATGGCAACAATTGGTCCGACCCTGAACTAGATAGATGCAAATAATAAAGTGGCCACTGAGTGTAAGTATATATATCTATATATATATATATTTATATATATATAATTTGTTTTTTTCTAAGTTAGTAGAGATGTTCAAGCCAGCCATGTATTTCTATAATTCTAAAATGCATCCACAACTCTTTAATTTTGCTCTGATCAAAGAAATGTAGTTGAATTTGAGAAATTGTAACAGTTCAAGGGCCGAATTCAATTAGGTGCGAAAATTCCCGTACTTTTCGCCTGGCGAGGTTTTCGCCGTCATTGCTGGAAAAGTATCGCGTTCATCACCCTTATTCAATTAGAATTCTGTGAAAATGGGACCCGTGGAATTCGGACCTGGCGAAAAGTGCTGTCAGATTTGGGGAAATCCACCTGATACCCCCCAAAAGATGCACTGACTTTGGGGATCACTATAGATACCCCCCGAATAGGCCCTTAATTTAATACGGCCCTTAATAGTTTTAGATTTGCACATGTGTGAACCAGCCATAGCACTCAAGCTTTAATTGATAGTTTAACTTTTTAATAGCAAAAAGTGAACCTTGAACATAAATGTTGAAGACGAACTGTGAAATGGAATATTGAAAATAGAAGTAGAAGTATTCACAGTTTGAATGTAAACATTACAAGTTAAAATACTTTTTAACAATTTAACAATGTTATTTATAAAGTGTTTTTAGATATTTTAGAAAACTAACTTTAATGTGAACTGCAAACCACAAACTACTGTAGCAACGAGCACAATCCTCAAACTCAAATGGTGAAAGCGAGCTGCACATTACAAGCCACAAATTAAAATTGGGATCAATCAGAGAAGCACAGAAAACATGTAACTGCTCAAAAACTGGTAAAAATGTTATGAATTTCAATATTTATGAGCATCTCTGTTAGCTAGAGTAAGTTTTAATTTCCTGCCGTCATTTAACTTTTTGAAGAAAAACTACTTTCAAGTCATACTGTATATAAAAAATTATTAAAATGTATATACTTCAGTATAGACAATATGCTGTCACATTTGCAAGCAGGCTGCAATATTAGGGGATGTGCTTATCTATCAGTGCTAACAGAATTTGAGAGACTGGCTTGCAGACTAGGGGGCTAATGCAGATTTCAGCCAAGTCAGCTGTAATGGCTCCCACATTGTGCGCACAGAACTAAATTAATATATTCACCCATATGCAGAGTTGTACGCATGTTTGTGAGCCGACTGTCCCTATCCATATGCAGGGGTGCCGAGAGGGGAGGGAGCGGGTACAATTTACCCGGGCCCGGGCTTCCAGAGGGGCTAAGCCGGGGCACAGGTCCAATGCTGCCCCCCCTCGCAGCAGCCCATGCAGTGGGAGATTGCTCACGGATGCTAAACAGAAGCCACAGCAATCTCCTATGCCTGAGGGGGGAGCAATCACACTGATTTCACCCCTCCCCTGGCTTTGTGCCAGGCTGAGGGGCTCACAGAGCCCCATCCCTGGCATGCTCCGCTGCTTTGTGGAGCTCCAAAAGTAAGGTTTTTTTTCCGCTCAAGGGGGCGTGGCCACACCTCACATGATTAGGCAATGCCCCCTCTTTACCTGAGCCCGGCGGTGCTCTCTATGCCCCTGTCCATATGCTTGGTTTGATAATCATCATCATTATCATCTTGCTCTGCACACCTGCAACAACCCTATTCTTTGTGCAAGACATACGCCTGAAACAAGTATGTTTACACAACTGTCCAACTCCGCATACCGCTCAATTCCATCAACATGCCCTCAGTTAATATTGCCTACACGAGAATACTCTATTATGGCCCATTTACTCCCCTTCATTCACAGTTGGAGGTGTGACTGAAACGCGTGCAACTCTGCATCACCTGTACTTGCGTATGTTCAGTTTTGGCATATGTGTAGCTTAAAATCATGTAAAAATATGCTCCACAAATGGCCGTATGTCCAACGCAGCACCAGCCCCTAGCTATGCTATAATTTCATCTATGGAATAATAATGTAAAACAGAGATGTTACAGCATCCTAATTTACTGACATATTTTTTTCAGATTAAACTATTTATTGACATAATTTCAGCTGAATATGAGCACGAGTATAAGTAAAACAGAACAATTTATGCCTTACATATGAAATTTATAATATTGTGGTTTTACAATAAAAGCTCTGCGAAAATCCAAAGCTGCAAGAAACAGCAAAAAAAAAAATCCAAATCTCCCAAAATTGGTTTACTTAGCCCATGAAAATACATGAACGATCCTTTCCACATTTAGGAATTGGTACATATTTTTACTGTGTACTTAGTCTAGTTTCCTGTAAGCAATGGCATATTCTGAAAACATTAAGGAGCCAAGAAAAGTGCTTTATTATAACACTGACATGGGTGGTGACACTTGTCACATGGAAAAGGCTGGGAAATACTGATGCATTTTAAGCAGTATTTAAATTTACAGCATAAAAAGATATAGACATTTTTACCTTGGTCTTTTATTAAACTCCATTTCTAATGTTGTTTATTATACATTTTTGTATATTCTATCTCTATTTCAAATATCAAAAACTTTACATTTTAGCATTTTTCTTGTTTCAGAGCATACTATAGTTTACTGTTATTAGAAGCGTTATATAAAAAATGCTATTACATAACAAATATAAACATTTCCAATTTCTCCTAACATGTTAGCTGATAAATTAATTAGCAGTATTGCAGATCCACTCTGCTGTACCGTTTCTATTGGAAACAGATAACTGTGGTGTGCTTGACAAAAGCAGGGAGTCTTTAGGCCCCGGTCCAGTCTGCTATTATTATCAGCATAGTTTATACAAACCCTAGGATGTGTGTATTAGGTTGCTGGAATGGGAGTAGAGAATCTGCACCCTTCCACTAATTGAGAAAGATAATAATGTACTGGGGAGTTTTGTTGCCATTCCGAGAAGATGAGGAATCTAAAATGTAAAATATCATAGCGTAACCAACAATTATTATGTATAGATTAGTTTAGCAATGAATATAATGGGTAGTCGTCATTTAAGGTAAGGATGTGAGCATGAGATAAGTAATAAGATAAGCATTGAGATACTAGCCCTTTGGTTTTGAGATGAGTTAAGATTCAGTCCACTGCAGCAACGATTAGTAGAACAAACAATATATATATGGATGATCCATTAAAAACATGAACTAATAAATTATAATGAAATAACTGATCAAAATTGCAGAACAATCAGCACTATGGAAAAGTGGAGTCTAATAAATATTGACCTCAGCCTACCTCCTCACATTAGCCTGAGGAAGCACACAAAGGGACTGATTCTGAGTTTGGAGTAAAGCAAGAAAGATCAAATAACTGTGCACCTGGATAAACCATGCACAGTAGCAATGCAACCGGTTCGAATGCATACTTTTGCATCATTGGTAAATACTGGCTGCTGTTTCATGTAGCCCACAAATACTGCACAGCTTTATTTTTACATTGCAATTTAAATTTCAGTTTTTACACACCCCTTCCAAATCTAAATCTCTCTGCACATGTTACATCTGCCCCACCTGCAGTGCAGCATGGTTTTACCAAGGTGCAAAATTAATTGCTCTTTCTTGCTTTAATCCCAACTCTGAGTCAAGCCCACTGTGTCTGAGAATCAGACTGTACTGTAGCTTGAAGTGAAGAAGTATTTTTTTTTATTATTTTATGTGAAATGATTCAGTTTTTAAAGTTTATTTTGTATATATTTGTATATCGATTTTTTCTTATTTTACCCCTATTTTAGTGGGGATTAAATAATGGAAATATCATTTGTTTTAATAATTTAATTGCATTACCCCTAATGTTATTTTTTTGGCTTTGTAATTAAAACCTCTATGCAATCCTGTCTATACCTTCTAAAATCCTGCCTATACCTTCTAAAATTGTCGCTATTTAGCGTAATGAGTCACACATTAAATAAATGCTTTCAGACTTTGAATGTGGTTCCAAAGCACAAAAAGTTATTATTCAATATAAAAACAGATGGTTACACGCTGTGATCTAAAGACAATTAGTGCAAATAAATCATACAGACCCAAGGTAGAGTTGTTATATACGCACGCACTCTGGGCCAAGATACCGGCATCAGCATTAGAAACCTCCATCAACAGCACAGCAAGAGGACTCAAGACTGGGGTCAGAGAGCGCACATATATACTCTTATAGGGATAGGCAATACAATAGACAAGTTTGACATGATTCCATTGGTTCTTCTTAACGGTGCTTCTGTTACAGGATAGTTCATAGGTCAATTCGTATGGACACAAACAGCCTCTAACAACCCTTTGTGTCCTTTTTTCCGCTGCATGCTAATCTAAGCTGCTAACATTACAGAGTACATGTTAATTTTTTAACTCTCTATAGTCCATAGTTTGCAGACGCATGTTGCGATCTGCTCACCGATGATACCGGAAATCTGTGGAGATACAGTGGATCAGTACAACACCAAACACGGTCTGCTTACCATGTACTAAACCTTAGATATCAAATAACCTTTATTACACAACATTAATAATTACAGCATAAACCTTGGATATTACACTTTAATGCTTGGGAACCTTTTATGTAAGTGTGCAGTGTGTAAGTATTGGGAAAAGACGCTAGTTAGTGTTGTGCGACTATGTGTTTTGTGGAGTACACCATGGTACGTGTTTTGCAGGGATAATCATTTTATATGTTTTAATGACTGTCTGTATTTGTATGGTGAGGACTTTTAACTTCTTTCTATTGCATGGGAATTGCACGACGCTAAATAATAGCATCGCCGTATGTACTTATAATGGCGAGTTTCACTAAAAAGGCGCTGGGTGGCCAGTCGCAAAATGGCATCTCATTGCCATTCTCAAAATGGCGTTGCCCCGATCTAATTTTACACCGATCTAGTCTCAGCCAATTATCCGGCTTCGACAGTATCTATAAACAACATGTGAGTCAGCCATGTGTTAGAGATGTCTGACCTGATTTTTTTTTGAGTAGCAAACAAGATTAATCCTATTGATCAGGGACACATTAACAATGGGGCATACGGAGCTCCAGCTCCAGGCCTACACATAAAATAGGTCCATCATCATGACAGACTGATAATGGCCAGCGCCTCGCTGGCCACTTGGTTGGCCATAAATCATGATTATTAAAACTGTATTTCTTTTTTTACACACAAAATTATATAATTTTGTATCATTTTAAATATTTAGTGAGACATTGGGTCTGATAGTGTAGGGGGTGTACATGCCCACATGGCACTGGTCACAACTCATCTGCTTTTCATAATAGGCCCTTGAACATTTTCATCCCTAGACCCATGAAGCCCATGAGGCCCTTAATCCAGCCCTGCTATTGATTATAATATTTAAATCTCTAATCAATTGAAAAACACTGGTAAATACAAATTAATTTCCAAGGCATGTTAAAAAACACTTATCCAAGCTGAGTATAGCTTGTTAGTATGCATAAATACTCCAGCAAGATTGTCCACTTTAATGGAATTAAATGATACATTGTATCAATGAACACCATTGACACAGTGCAGTTCATTAAACTCCATTGAGACATGTATCCTTTTCTAATGCAATTTATAGTCTCAGACCAATGCAAGGTAAGCATTGATGAGAAGCTGGTGGTCAGCAGGTCTGACAAGTGGGTTGCATACTGTAGTGCAACTTTGGGTTGATTTTTGGGGCGTGGGTCCCCTGGATTGCTTTGGTTGATCTGCTTCAGGGTATCGCATTATAACACATTCTTCCTTTTTTGCACATTTTAACACTTTTACTGTTTTTAAAATATTTGTATTTTCACTTTTCTATCCTATATATGCAGCTGCAGCTGCTCTTACCTTTCTTACTTTACACTTCACTTTTCTCATTAGAGCGATGCCCTGGGGTGGCTTGGGTTTGGAGGTGTCCTGCACTCTGGATTTGAAGCCTAGCATGTTAGGGACCTACCCTACAGAGGTTACCTGGATATAGTGGGTAGGTCCATAACCTTGGCCATGATTATGCTAAAAACCTCTATTTATGGCAACATTTTATTGCATAATGTATTTATATATAATCAGTAATTTGGTGTTGCGCACCTGTGATTTGTCTGTTTCTGTGTCTACAATAAAAGTCTCAACAGGTAGCACCTCCCATTATATATATTCATGGTGTGCAGTCCAGGTCTCTTTCCTATACACTCCATTTAGTGTGCTTCATTGCATAGTTGAAGGAATGAGACACCTTCAGCCTGGACTAGCACCCCTCCCCCATTGGTTTAAAGCATGGAGTCTGGTATTGTACAGTATAAGCACACTAGTAATAGGCACAATTTTAGGTAAGTCCTACAAGTTATATACTGTAGTGCAACTTTGGGTTGATTTTTGGGGCGTGGGTCCCCTGGATTGCTTTGGTTGGTCTGCTTCAGGGTATCGCATTATAACACATTCTTCCTTTTTTGCACATTTTAACACTTTTACTGTTTGTTTTTATTATATTTGTATTTTCACTTTTCTATCCTTTATATGCAGCCGCAGCTGCTCTTACCTTTCTTACTTTACACTTCACTTTTCTCATTAGAGCGATGCCCTGGGGTGGCTTGGCAGAGCTGGTTTGTTGGTGTCCTGCGCTCTAGATTTGACCCCAGTATGTTAGGGACCTACCCTACAGAGGTTACCTGGATTTGGTGGGTAGGCCCATAACTTTGGCCATGATTATGCTAAAAACCTCTATTTATTGCAAAATGTTATTGCATAATGTATTTATATATATATATATATATATATATATATATAATCAAGTGGGTTGCAATTCCTTGCAGGGCATTTTATAGTTAGTGTAGTTTTTTCCAATGGATTTTCAAGCTGGAAGAAAAATGAAGCCCCCCCCTCTTCTAAAATTTAGTTGACCAATAGTTTATTCCAGTGTAGTACAAACTCCTGTATAATGGTGACTGTAATTATAGAAGAGTGATGGGTGTGGAGAGACCTGTATGTAGTCAATGGTTTCTCCAAAAATACATAGTACAGATAATGTTTCAACCTGAAAGACCAAGGTATGATAATCTCTAGTCAGGGCTGGCTCGAGGCATGTTCAACCAGTGCGGTCAAACACGGGCACCACTCCATAGAGGGCACACCCCCCCAGCCATTCCCGATTTCAGCATCCATTCAGTGCAGGAAAAGGGCTGGAGGCAGCCCAGCTACTGATGTAGTGCTGGGCTCGACCCCAGCCTGACGTTAACAAGAGGTGTACCATATGGGCACGCCCCCCAAATAAAGTAATTTAGGGGACATGATCAATGGTAATTAGACCACGCCACATTTACAGTCAAGCGCAGCTGCGCCGTGTATGATTCTGGGGCGACGAGTCACCGTCTTGTACAGGTCGCGACTCCCCCTGGAGCCGGCCCTGTCTCTAGTGCGGAATTGATAATACACTCAAATTTTTGTGAACTAACATCTGTTTATGGCTGCATGAACTTTGGCTTGCAACTCTGCATATTAAAAACTACTTATATCTCTGCAGATTATTAATACTTTTATTATTTTTAGTGCTATTAAAATAAAAATAAGAAAGTTGGTTTCTAACACTAATGTATATGATAGTATGATAGTCCTAAATTCTATTTGTGCAGTGTTTATAGATTACTTTATATGTATATACAGTATACACACCGGCCGTGTGAAGGGCATATTTTTTAGATTATTCAAAAATCTTTTTTTAAGTATCAAGTTATTGACAGCGCATCTTATTGACAGCGCATCTGATTCTTATTTCTTGTTTTGTTTCTTATTTTCGGGGTTCAGTTTTATCTGTATTGGTAATTGTCATCTATAGTCATCACTGTCAGTGCTATTATAGTGTCAATTGGTTTACTCAGGAAATTTAGGGCCTGATTTCTTCTTTTCTTTGCTTATTTTACCACTAAAAGTCTGCACTATTCAAGATTACAGAATACAGAGTATTGTTCAAGTTAAAGTTACAGGTTGAGTCTCCCATTTCCAAGTATTCTGAAATACGGAATGTTCCAAAATACGGAATATTTTTGGCATGACTGAGATAGTGAAATCTTTGATTTTTGATGGTTCAATGTAGGCAAACTTTGTTTAAGGCACAAAATTATTAAAAATAAAGTATAAAATGACCTATAGGCTGTGTGTATAAGGTGTAAATGAAACATAAATTAATTTCATGTATCTACACAAACTTTGTTTGACCACAAAATTATTGAAAGTATTATATAAAATTACCTTCAGGCTTTGTGTATAAGGTGTACTGTATATGAATCATAAATGCATTCTGTGTTTAGATTTGGGCCCTAATCCTAACACATTTCAATATGGTATGCAAATATTCCAAAATACGGAATATTCCGATATCCAAAAACCCTTGATCCCAAGCATTTTGGATATGGGAGACTCAACCTATACTATACAGCTGTTTGCAGTATCATTTAGTGTATTCACCGGATATTAGGAACAGGACATTGCTTTATCAGCAGTCTGTGTGATGCAGTTACTTTGTATTTTAAAACTGCTCCACTTCCAGATTGCCAAGTGTTGCCATAATGGCTACAGCATGCTAGCTGTTAGTCTTAAAGGGACCCCAACAATGTGCATCACATGGCCGCAACAAGCATGCTGATATTCTATATAGAGAGCTCTTTCTATTTATGTGTTTGGATAATAGAATATTTAATGTGATCACACATACTGGTACCATTTAAAATAATTGATACAGCATAGTGTGAGCTGTAGACCAATTGTGTTGAAAGCAAATTCAGGTTTATTCAGTGAAGCCACCTTTAGAATATAAAATTCCTGCTGTATTACATGTATGTGGCATTATTTATATGTGAATGTTTTATATGTTTGATGCTCACCATTTTGAATAGAATAAGCTAACAGCAAGTTTTGTTACATGCATTTTGTGCAACTGTCTCTGTGAGGCACATATACTGCAAATATTTCATACATTGTGCTTGGTTAGTTGTGACACCAGATCACTGAATAAGTTGTTTTCTCACTGCACCTTTTGTGAGTTTGTTGTCATGGGAGAACTTTATCTACCTGGTAGGGTGGGATAACGTGGGCAGAAACCACTTCACAAGTTACTACCACTCTGTATTGACCAAACTCAAACACCACTGACTGGATGAAAGTCCATATCAGTTTTGGAGGGCATTCCAGAGGTTTGGAATGTGAGAATGTGAAGTTGTGATCGGGCAGGGTGAGAGGAGGTACATTCTGCAGTTGGAGACGATGTAGAATCCACACAATGCACTGTCTTTCTCCTGGATTTAAATTGCTGTGAAGATTGTTTGGGTGTAGATTTGGTTTCCTTGGTTTTGCAAACAGAGGAAAAGTGATTCAGCTTGCCACATGCAGTGCAAATTTTACCAGTGGCAGGACAGTCTCCTGAATGTGGATAGGAGCATCCACACCTGTAACATGATCTAGATTTACTCGACTCCATATAGCCACTTGTGTCAATATGTAATTTATTGCACACTTCCAGCTTGTTCATGTTCCTCTCCATGTCCTTAGCATGTGTTTATGAAAGTTCAAGACTTCTAGCATATTTCTGCAGCTCTGTCAGAGTCATTTCAGATTTAAGAGCATGTCTGCACAACTTACCACATGTGCCAAATGCAATTAGCTGCTGCTTACTTTCATCTTCAGCATCATGGAACTGACATGTTCTGGCAAGAATCCTTAATCTAGTAATATGTGCATCAACAGATTCAGTTTGCAGTTGCATAGCTGTCCTGAACAAATTTTTGGAATGTGATAGGCTGCAGTTTTGGAGCAAAATAGGCAGTCAAAGAGTCCCTGCATTTGCTATAGTCCCTTGTGTCGGTCTCTGGCATAGTATTATAAAGTTCATAAATCTCAGGGCCTGCAATGATAACAAGCATGCTTTTCTTTTTGCTGTCAGTAGTTACTCCCATAGCTTCAATAAAATGATCAAACCTTGCAAGCCACTGTCTCCATAATTCTGCAGCATTAGGTGCATCAACATGCAGAAACTGAGGAATTAATGCCAGCATGTCAGCCATGGTGACTGTGAGTAAGATAGCTGAGTGTGAGTAATGAAAAGTTTATCCTCATCGCCAGTTGTTATATCCTGATGCACCTTTCTTTATAGCAATGACTCATCAAGTATGCTGTTTATGTAGTTTCTTTATTGTAAGTAATACTTGCATTAGTACAGGTACATAAAGCCAATATCTCCTCATGGCTGTTCTCCTTTCTCTTACTCCTTCTATCTCCCCACTTCCTGATCACATGTCTTTCTATGCTGCATGATCCTTAAAGGTACACTACCTCATCTTACTATTACATGACAAAGCACATAAACTATCTATATAGATACTGCAGTCTTTGGGAGAGCAAAGAGGGAGAGAATGTGAGAGGAAATGAGGGAGGGAGGAAAACGTTGGTAAAGTGCTTTGGAGGAGAAAAATACATTTTATTGAGTGAAAGGTGCCGGAGGAGACAGAGATCTTGATCTGATGGGCGTTGTGGGAGCAGACTTCAGGAAAGAGTGAGGAAAGAAGGTTGGACTGGATGGAGTGGAGGGGGCAAGTGGAGAGCGTGGAAGATGAGATAAATATAAGATGATTTAGAGACATGAGGACTGATTCAGAGTTGTGAGTAAATAAATATACATGTAACTTTGTATCTTGAACATACCATGTTGTAAAGCAAAGGGTGCAAATATTGTACATTTATTTTTTTTTAATTCAAGATAAATACCGGCTGCTTTTGTATGTTACTCACAAATACTGTACAGCTGGATGTAATTTAGATATGAGTCTGGACACATCCCTCCAAAGTCTAAATCTTTCTGCACATTTTAAATCTGCCCCACCTGTAGTGCAATATGGTTTTACTTAGATGCAAAGTTACTTGCTCTGTTTTGCTTTGCTCTCAACTCAGACTCAGCCCCATGGTGGCTCATGCCAATTTTCATCCATTAGCCCGAAAAAGCTGCATGTTATAATAGTGTATTAACATCCCTATGCTGAGTTGGAAGCATCCATCTCTGCACCAGTAACATGTTCACCAGGTTTATGTCAGTCTTGCTAACACTCAGATTCATTGACACCTGACTAGGTCATCAGCATAAGAAAAGTTTGGTAACATTTGTGTTTATAGCAAGCAACGCCATAAATATTTGCCCAATCCCCATGAATGATCATAGAATGAGGCACTATTATTTTAAGAGGTGATGTGCAAATAGAAAGTAATGCTATTGTCAATCATCATCATCGCATTGATGATTATGGCCTCATCTTTGCAATGAAAGTATCTGCATAAATATTAGTGTATATAGTATAACTCAAAGAGCTGGACAGTACGATGTAAACATGCTGTATAGTACTCTATGTTTAAATACAAAAAAATGAGTGTCAAGGCTAAACTGAAAGCTTTATTTTTCCTGCATATTTTATGAGACTAAAAGCAGATGCCTAATTACAGTATCAGCAAGTACAAAAATAACCCCTGTTACCGTAAAGAATATATAAAGAATATATTTCTTTGCTTACACACTTCTGGGGGAGTGATGAGGTCCAGGGCAATGGTTCTTAGAAAACCCCTTTGGAATATGCAACAGATAATATATCTCCATTGGAGTAAGGGTAAGTGGGAAATTAAACTGTCCCTTATTTGCTCCTGTCCTTCTTCACAGGTGGGGACCTGTCTCTTAGTGGTGGTTATCTGGATACCATAGCTTAATAACTTTAATAAACCATGATGGCAGTATCTCCTGCAACAAATTTGTTGATTATTTAGAGGCACAATATTTTCTTTCTTTTTCCATACAATGATTACACACTGAATTTATGCTTTTCTCATTTTCTGGAGAAAAATATTGTTGCTAAATTAATATGTTAACAAATATTGTTGGAAATTCTTCAACCCTTATAAGAAGTTTAAACACACACTACATACATTAGAGTACTAGGAAACCCAACAATTTTATTTTAGAACCATGAAGTTAAATACATTGTGTAGTTTTAGGCTGCCTTTCCTCTGCAGCTCTGCAGTACAGTACACCCTTATCTTTTAAACAATACCCTAATGAAATCTGATGCAAGTGACATAAATGAAACTATAGTTTAACTTTTATGGCTCTGCCATTGTGTATGTCTACCTGTTTCATCAACTAACCACCTTTCTTCTAACATGGCAAACTGCTGCAACAGTAACGGAATAGTACACGGTGCACATAGTTATTTCAGAAATATATTTTTTCTTTTAATTCACAATATGACTGATTTCACTTGCACTTTAAATACTTGCATTTTTTAAAAGCTTAATTTTGTCACTACACCCCATTTTAAAGATTGAAAAGACTTTGGATTCTACAAACTATAATCATTTACAGTATTACAGATGGTGTTTGAACTCTCTGTCAACTATCAACATTAAAAACAGAGTTCATGGTTTACTTAAACCATAAACTTTTACCAAATGTTCCATTTCATGATGTCTGGCCAGACATGATGTCAGATCAAAGAAGGCATTTCATGGCACAACAATAACTACACTCCTTGATAATTTGCAATGCTAAAGAATGCCTTTATCAGATTGCATAAACAGTTATTGCTCACAAAATAATTTCTGATTAAAAGGGAATTTACTATTGCTAATACTTGGACCTCAAATGTTTAATCTGCATAGTTCATACTTATAACAACTCAAGTTATGGTGTTTCAAGAGGATTTTAAGCATTTGTTAATCAAATTTATAAAATTAGCAGCGTCTATGCAATTAGTTTCTTCAGTTTTGACTTGTTTCTTTAGACTATCATACAAAGCAGTTTCTGTACCCTCCCATAAAACAGTAACAAACAGTGATTTTGATGATTTTATAGTTACACCTTTGGATTGGTTTGTCTGAATCTAAACTTTGTCCTAATTGGTAGTGGTGAATAATTGTGTAAATCTAACATGATTTGTCAAAATTTTAAATCTAAAAAATGGCTATAGCAGAATCAGTCTAATTAAAATCAAGAAAATAAATGAAGTAAATCACAATAAAAGAGCAAACATAACAGCACTTCAACCTTATAAAATAGCATGTCTACAAGTTGACACAATATTGCAGCATAAACCTCTCTGATTGCATTGATTTGTCGCACTGGTTGCATTGATTTGTATTTTTGACACAGTGTTTATTCTTATACCTTTTGTAATGTAATATCTTTACACAGTTATTTACTAGTATGCTGGGTATAGCTTTGTAGTAACACATATTAAACCAATGATGCTTATTTCCTTTTTCAAATGTACAAAACTAGTCAGTTAACTTGGGATTTCAAATTCCTTTATTGTTGGTTAAACAAACAGTACAACAAGTAGTTCCTTTTGTTTTATTATGTTTAATATCACATGTGACTGTAAATTGCATATGTATCATCACCAAGTGTTAAAACAACCTTTTACCAGATAACTAAATACTACAAGTGGTTCAATTTATTAACATAAATATGTTATACTAATTGTAAAATTAAATTGTTCACCATAATCAAATGTTAAGAAAAAATATAATCATATGTTTTAGAAATTAACTATGTAACAAAAAACAAAATACTGTATATGATGTCTAAAAATTTACCAAAAGTAAATCTACAGTAAGTTAAAACAAAATTAGCTATACAGCAAAAAAATGTTTTAACCAAGGAATAACCAAATCAGTTTGTGAAATATATTTATTGCCCAATCTGCCAAATCCAGTGCAAAATATGTTTAAATTGATATACTCATAGCTATTCATGCCCAATTGATTAATAGTACTAAAACAGAACAGCAACATGAGAAGAAGAAAAATAACTGGTCTCCGTAATTATAAAATCACAAATGTGTTGGGTACACTAAGTCACAAGGTATTACCAAAAGATATTTAAAGACACTCATACAAATACTGACAGATAATATCCAGGGGAGTTTACAACTACTGTATATGAATGTTTGTAGAATGCTGTAAAAATATCAGCTATCAAAAGATCATTTTAAGAATGTGCATGTCATTGTAATAAATGCATGTATTGATCTTTAGTTATAAAAAATACACTAACTGAACTTTAAAGGGCAGACTAGATGGGCCAAGTGGTTCTCCTCTGCCATAAAATTTTATGTTTCTATGAACTTGTTCTCTAGCATAGAAATAATATTTATTACTGTGGTAATATTTCATTAAGAGGGCTTGTGAAAAACTGGCTACAAATTAAATACATTATTTTATGCTTTTTTATTTTCTTTGACAAACGTGGAGCACAAGAAATATCCATTTTTAATATTATTATACTACAGACACCTTTCATAATATGCCCAATTCCCCTAATGCTGTAATAAATAATAATTCAATAATGGTGCTGTATATTTAACACAAACTAGATACTGTGATGAACCAATGCTACATTTATGAAAATTATAGAAATGATAATGTTGTCTCAGAGAATGATTAATGCTTCACATTCAAGAATGTGATCAGTTTTCCAACACATGCAGGTGGTAACACCCTTTATGCCATTCCACTCACTAGAGTTTCTTCCCTTTATTTATGATTATTGTGTCAGAGTTGTAGTTGTATCTCTTTGATCTTTCCGTTGGGCTGCAGTCTGTTTCATTGAAGTGCTGATTGGTTTATTACATCTTTGTGGTTACTCACACAGAGCCGCATTCAATTAGAAGCGAAAAGCAATTTTTGTGAAAAAGTATAGCTGATTGCGGCTTTTCACATGGTCGGAACTTATCTCCAAATTCAATTCCAGATGGTTATTGCTTACGCGGAGAGTCAATACAGTGTAATAGGCAAAAAAGATTCGCCAAAGAATAGCAGGAGAAAAGAAGTGCAACATTTTTGTTTTGGGGTGCAAAGGTGGAGAAACCACTCAGAACCCTTGGGACAGCCCCCAAAGGACAACTGTGAAAAACTTAAGAACACCCCAAAAAAGTACATTGAATTTGGGGGCGAAAAAGCACAAAGAGGGTGGACAAGCATAAAAACTAGTAAAATAGACTTCTTGGGGTCTGCAAGGATGGGTCAGGTGTTTTTATGATTGCAGGTGTTTGCAACAGGTGCGTTTTTCAAAACATCACATTAGAGACTTTAAAAGATGCTAGCACCCATTTTCAAGTACCCCAAATTTGCCAGGACTACTTATTTTTTATCAAAAAATACTGCTTAATGCCATTCTTCACCACTTGTGCAAAGACGCTAATAAGAAGCAATTGAAACAATTTAAGTACCCCAAACAGTTTATTATGGCTATTCAGACAAATCTACATTAATCCAAAATTTTAGTGCATCTTTCAGGGGGTGTCAGGCTAATTTCCCAAATTCTGACAATAATTTCCTCCTGTTCTGCATTCGCCACTTGCTGTTTTCACCTGTTTTGGAATTGAATACAGCGAATAGTGGGGACGCGCACGATAACTTTCTGCATCCAAAAGACGCGATGTCGGCGAAAAGTCCGGCAGGCAAAACTTTTCCACGGGTGCGAAACTACTTCAATACGGGCCATATTGTGGTATAGCATAACAGCAGATACATGAACAATTTTAAATTCCTGCATATCCTAAAACATTGTTGCAATAACTGTATACAAATGAATATGCAGAGCCAGAAATTTCTTGGTAATGTAAATTAAATCAAAACTTTATCATATAACATTAAAATGGGAAAGAACAATCAAAATCGGCAGTGATCCACCATTTCTATGCTATTGTTTTTAGTGACCAATCTTGTGTGAACAAAATGTATTATAAAAATACAGTAAGACTGAAAAAGGCTGATATTATTGGAGACCAATAATATTTAAGAATTTGAGTTAAATCCAACATAAAAATAATGATTTTCTATATATAATAATAAATAAGTCCTGGTTCTGTTTGGTTATGGGATTTCCAGAGATTTGGAGGTGGGAAACTACAATCTAGCCAAATATTCACTGGTAGACACACAGTTTGTAAGTCACATGTCATGATGAGATTTACATCTGGCTTCCTCTAGCAGTTAAAGACTGGGGAGAACCTAATAAGTTTAAACTTTTTCTGTATTCTGAGCAAACACATCTTTCTGTAGAAACTATTGTTCAGAAGTTGTGCATTGTGCTGAACATCTTGCATGATGCTTAAAAAGAGGGACAATACATTCAACCCTGACCCAGGAACAGTTGAAGCCTCAAACTAAAACACAAAACAGTGAGCGAGAACATAGCATAGAGATAAGGTTGGTTAAAAGCAGAAAAGGCAAAAAGATTTTGAAATATATACTTGCAGCAAATATACAATCTATAGATTCATAATTAATTTTCAACTAAACGTAACAATGAAATGTTCTCTAACTTTTATGCCTCTCTGGAACTTTATCTTAATATGCAGCTCATTTTCCTATTGAAACTAAATTAACATCAGACTAAAAAGCTAAAAGACTTAATTACAAAGCTCTCAATGTTCTATTACTTATTTTCTGTCTCAATCCTATGTCAACGACTCATTTAATTACCTATAAACAAAGTATTAGACCTCATTATATAAATGACATGTTCATATTTGCAGAGATTAAGGCAAAACCTACATCATTATATTTTCAAATCTCATTTTGTAGAACAAAAGTACAGGAATATTGGTGCTGTATTCCTATTACATTGTATAAATGTTGTTAATCTTAGAAACATTTTAGTTGCTTTTAAGTTGTGTTCATTTTGCTCTTTAAGACATAAAATACATTAATCTTGTATGGCTTGCCATTTTGCTTAAATTATTCTGCAATCTTGTAAAATCAAGATGTCCTCTGTTTTTCCCTGCTTGAGGGTGTTGTGCATGCTTTTTGACAAGTCAAAACTCCTAAGCATATATTCTATTCCATTAAGGAATGATTTGACATGAAATACTTTGTTTCACAGTAGAATCCATTTTTCATCTTCCCCATCATTTCACTCTTCCTTTATCAACTGTTAATTTACTGTCTTAAAGGCTATTTAATTGTAGTCTGGCAAGGAGGGAATTTCACTTCTTCTCAGTATAGAAACATAAATTTCAGTAAGTGTCTAGCAATGTAATGATATCATCTGCCACCTGCATTACAATAAATTATATTGTTCATAGCATAACAAGTTATATTGCACTATTTTGCCACAGCATTGGATCTATATACACATAAACCCCTTATTTTGTATGCAGTGATCTATTAACTATTATCTAGAAGAGGACACAAAAACTAAACATTATGTTTCTGCTCAATAAAATTGCAGTCATGATCCCTGGATCTGCATTACCTGTAAATAGAAGACAGCTCATAGATCTTTGCTTTTATGTCTGTTGTGAGCTTTGACAGCTAATAGGAAACAGGACTGTATTTAGAGCCAGTCCTGCACTAGTCGTTGCAAGTTATTATACCCTAAATTACAGCTTGTGCAGTCAACATGCTAATATTTGTTTTACCAACATTTCTGGTAAAGATCAACCAAAATGCAATGGAACATTATTTAAAAAGTAGGAGGATTTGACATAAAAAATCCCTTTAATGTCTCCTGATTCTCTCTAAAGAAGGAACATGCCTTCTGACTGAATATCGGGATACATACTTCTTGTCAATAATCGAAATCAGGGATCTATTTAGGGGTCAAAACGCCCCAGGCACACCTCCTTATTTTCTGAATAAATACACCCATTACTTGGATATTTGCAAATACAAACAAACGTAATCAGTTTTGAAATAAATAAAAAAAAGTATTTTAAGATGGTTATAATAATTTTATTATTATTATTATTATTATTATTATTAATAATAATAATAATAATAATAATAATAAAAAGTAACCTTTTTCCTGCTGCTACCAGTAGGATTCCCCAGGGCACTTCCTTACAATTTCAAGTTTCTGCTGCTGCTGTCGCCCCTCAGGCTCCTCTAGACTCCAGGCACTACCTATTAAAATCTCCCAGTAGTCACCAGTCACATAAGTTGAGAGGGAGGGGTCACTGGGTGCATACAGTATGACATAGGGAGCAGCCAGAAGTAAGTGTCTCAGGACAAAAGGAGAAGTCAGAGGTTAGTGTCTCAGAGACATAGGGAGCAGTCAGAGGTTAGTGTCTGAGGAACATAGGGAGCAGTCAGAGATTAGTGTCTCAGAGACATAGGGAGCAGTCAGAGGTTTGTGTCTGAGGAACATAGGGAGCAAGTTATAATTTGGTGTACCCCCTCATCACAGCCGCTGACACTGTAATGTAGCAATTGGCATGCAGACAGGCTATAGATAGATGAAGGCAGCAGCTGATGGTCTGACACGGAGCTCTCCACTAGTTTATGGTGGCTTCTCAGGTGCCGTGAAGGGGTGCCATGTATTGGGCGGCCGAGCCAGTGCACTCTGGGTACATAGTTACAGGCCTAAGTGGGGTGAATATGTTGTGGACAATGGAGGAGGTGCCCCTTCAGAGCTGGAGCCCAGCGGCAGGCGCCTCCATTGTCTCCCCTAGTTCTGCTCCTGTACTTTTCAATATGGAAATTATGATCAGCACTTCCCAGGGGATGTAGTAATGACCAGCGGCTGCAAGGCCACTGGTCAGAATGCCGGCTAAGGATTCATGACAGGCATCAAGATACCGATGCCTGTCATAATCCTGATACCAGCACCCCGACCCCCGCCATCCCGATCATCACGGATGGGGTAAGTATTCACTTAGCCCGGGGATGGGGGGTTAGGTTTAGGGCACCGCGGGGGGACTTATGGTTTGGCACCCCCCTGCGGAAGGTTAGGGTTATTCTAGGGGAAGGGGGGGTTAGATTTAGGCACTATGGGGGGAGGTTAGGGTTAGGCACACACATGGGAGGTTTAGGGAGTGGGGAGGAGGGGTTAGGTTTAGGCACTAATTGGAGAAGGTTAGGGTTAGGCACTAGGGAGGGAGGTTAGGGTTAGGCACCCCTAAGGGAGGGTTAGGGTTAGGGGGGGAGAGGGGAGGGTAAGGGTTACTTACCTTCACTGTCTGGATTCCATCCTGCTGGGCTAGCCTTGTTGGGATTTGAACCTGCGACTAAACAGCCGCCGGTATAACAATCCCATTCCCTTCCCAGTATCAATGTGTCAGTCCCAAAGCGATCCTTAATCATCTTATAATTCACACAAAATGACTTTACATTGGTAAACTCAGCTCAAACAAGATGTATATCACACATTCTCCACAAACTCATTATTTTGCACAATCAGAATTACATAGCACTGTACATATGCTTCGTAATATATTTTTACTGCATATCTCTCAGCAGAACTCAGTATCTCTCGAGAATTCTCAGTATCTGTCAATAGTACTTAGTATCTCTCAAATAATCTTTAATAGGCTCTTTAATAGTCCTCAGTAATTCTTAAACAATTCTCTGTAGCATCAGCAGGTACTCAGTGGCATATTTCACCCTCACCACCAATAATGCTTTGCCCAGTCTTTTATCTCTCACAGCAGACCTGCAGCACCTCACCGCAATCTGCACCAAACTCTTCGGTGTCTCCTGGTCTCAACTGAGCATGTGCAGCTACAAACTCCTGGTTCTGTTGCTGACTTGTCTCTGTTTTGGCATATAACAGCTCCATCTCGTGGCAGGCTCCTAAATTAAAATGTCCATTGGCTCCTATATAGTCTGGGGTATCACATATGTACTGCTGGCGCACATTAAATTCTTTCACACTTGTCAACATCAAGGTGCCTGCATTCCAGGGTCCGCATAATGCTTTTCAACATTGTGATTGGTGACAAGACAACTCCAAATCCTGAATATCATAGCATGTATAGGGATAAAACTACTCTATATCAATATTTTTTGCTGAAAAACATCAATAAATTAATATGATTAATCATGCAAAACACAATAATGAGATAACTTAGTGCAGTGTTTACTATGGACACACATATCACAGGTACCTAAATATAGAAATGTAAAATACACAATTGAATTTTTTTTTTTAAATATAACTTCAGGTCTATAACAATTTTCAATATAGCATCAGGTATAAAACAATTCTAAATAGTTTAAAGCTTAATTACAGCTATTAATTAGTAGTCCTTAATTTGTTGCTTACAAACTATTTTATATATTAAAATTACACTTCAGGTAAATACAGTGCATTTTATATTTTCACTTTCCATTTGGGATAAAACAGTTATTCATTAATATAGTTCAATATTCAAAATACTGCACCTCCTTGTTTTAAAGTTTGCTGGAATATTTTAAGCTTAATGTCAAAGATTACCAGCAATAGGTAGTACATGTGTCTGGTCAGGGCTATTATGTTCTAGATCTTCAATTACCAGTGTCGATAGCAGGTCAAAGCAATTGGGCTAATGACTTTTTATGAAATGATATGGGGGAGATGTACTAAACCTTGGAGAGAGATAAAGTACCAATGAATCAGCTCCTAACTGTCACTTTACAGGCTGTGTTTAAAAAGTGACAGTTAGGAGCTGATTAGCTGGTACTTTATATCCATCCACTTTATCTCTCTCCATGGCTTAGTACATAGACCCCATAGACACAAACGAAATCTACAGTAAGAACCTCTGTCTGTTGGCTGTTTCACAGAAATTATATTATTATAATGAAACAGAATTTAAAAAAGGTGATGATATAAATATTACATTTTACCTGATTGCCAAATATATGCCATACATATGAAGGAGAACAAATATAAGCATAACATTTTGAGACCAAAAAATGACACGTTAATGCTGCTATTTAGTAAAAGACATCTAGAAACAGCGGTAAACATTTTGTTATGGAGAATAATCTTACAAATATGGTACAAATATATAACAATAATATGACACGTGCATAGTGCGGTAAAAGCCCAATAAAATGTCACATACATGGTAGGTATGGTGATTAGATGGATAAAGCAACAGTAAAATCACAGCCTTTTCTATCCCTTATTGGAACCACATTTTTACTAGTAAACTAAAGTTTCTAAAGTTTCTTTAGCCTAATAAATATTTCCAGAGTGCTAATAAAAAGTATGATTTTACTGTTGCTGTATCCATGTCTCTCCATAACTACCATGTCCTGCCCGGATCTCATTCCAAAGCTCACTTTCTCCACTATAAATTCACCCTTACATCTTGCAGCACAGCCTTTTCACTTGCCAAGCAGACATGCTCGCTTCTCTAATATCAACCCTTCAAACCACTGATGCCCCTTTTGACTCACTCTTTTGCTAACCCGCACTATTTTCCTTCCTCTCTCAGTACTCTCACACCCCATGAGTTTATCACCTACTTCAAAGATAAAATCAACACCATTTGACAAATACATTCTCATTCTAAAACCTGCATGTTCACAGATTGGGACAAATTAAATAGCCCACGATTTGCAGAAGCCAACGCAGTTCTGTTGAGATAATCACTAGATTTAAAGCAACAACTAGTTTAAAGGCAAATCTAAACTAGTGTTGCTTTTAAATGAATTGTTGCTTTAGATCTAGTGACTAGCACTCCTTAATTGTTATGGCTCCTGCAAATCATGGGATATTACATTTGGCCCAACTTTTTCTACACTCCCAAATCCACCCTCTGTTTATTCTTTCCATAATTGATGAAAACATTTCTGCAGTCATCTCGTAGTCTCACTCTATAACCTGCACCTTTGACCCTTTTGTGACCCCAAGTTCTTCTCTCAGAAGGTGCAATATTGCCCTGCTACAGTGCTGATTGTCTCTACTATCTCCATATGGATGTCTCTACAGTACCTGAAATGTAACATCTCCAATAGAGATCATATTAACTTCCTGCTTTTCTGAGTTACCACTCACATACCCCTCACTGTCAATAACTCCATAATTTCGTCAGTATTCTAAGCCTGTTGGAGTAATAATAGGCTGTAGATACATAATAATAATAATAATAATAATAATAATAATAATAATAATAATAATAATTATTATTATTATTATTATTATTGTTATTACTATTATTATTCTACTTTTAATTATCTAATTAGTAATGTCACATATCACATATAACTTATGAACAGATGACCACATTATTTCTACAATTGTATTCTATTCTTTTGCATGACTAATGCTTTATTATTTTGTTTTTTGTATCTCTGTGAATAATAAACACTTGTATAATATAATATAATATAATATAATTTACAATAGTTCTATAAAAAATATCTGTAATGAGGGAAAAGTATAACATGATTCCACTAAATATTAGGGATGTGTGGTCCGGTTCTCCAGAAATCTTAATCCACCTAAATTTCATAAATCCGGACAGATCTGAGTCGCAGTTCTGATCGTCCTGCAATTCGGAATTTGGATTTTAAATCCAATTTTAGGTTTTGGATTGCAAAAATGACATGATTTTAGCTGTTTTTAAAACTTTTTATCAACTGTATAAAAAAAAACCTAGATCCAATACCAAAACACTTGAGGGTAGTTTTGCAAACCAAAACACTAAGATGAATCCAGATCCAAAACCAGACACACGGGGGTCAAGGCACATCTCTACTAAATATATTCCTTATGCGTAATGAGATTTTGAAAGCTAATAGATCAAATTTAATAAATACCAAATCATGCAAAAAGTCAGAGCTGCATTTGTAGAAGTTAATGTAATTTATTTATGCTATTATTTCATCATTCCATATGAATTGTAATCATACACACATTATATAGATTGTTTTATCTACTTTCTCTTTATGTGCATTTAATTAAGTCTATAAAGTTACAAATTAAAGTTTCAAACTCATTTCCTACATCTGCTTTCAGATGCCAGTGAGGAGAGCTTTCCAGCAGAGACAGGATTTAGGAGCTGTAGAGGGAAGATTAACGTCCTATTTTTCACAAATGAATGATTACATGGTCGGTCTGGGTTAGTAACATGATATCTGACAATATGTTGTGTGAGTACAACAGATTCAGGCACTGGTTCATTCTAGTGAAAATGAACCAGGCTATTTTCCAATCAATTTCCTATTAAACCTGATTGTCAATGCTATAATGAACATTTTTATAGAAGCTATGCCAGATTGTCAACTTATATGCTCCCACAGTTATGTCTGTCTCTTAAAAAGAGAACATTACTTATTATTTATTAGGGGTTTACATACAGTAGTCTCATGAAGGGAATTAATAAGCAATAAACAAGCTGTTTTTACTAAAGCATTGCAGAACAGTGAATGGAAAGGAGTGCTCAACTTGAATAAGAGCACTATTGGGGTAATTCTTAACCTGCTTGATGAAGCCCTAGTGTGTCTCTTGGATACCTACTAGGTCCTTATGCTACTGTGATAAGGCATTATGAAGAAACAATAAATGTAAGTGTTGCTCCTATAGTAAGCCTGGGGTTGCAACATCAGAATTTCCTTAATGAAAAGGGCATCTAGCTGTTACCATAATTGTGACTGTCAGCAGGATAGCTGATGGAATGCAGGCAAGTACATGAAACTAGTTGCTATGAGACAAAAAACTGGGAAAGGGAGAAGGGAAGAAGAAGGGGAAGTGGGAAAAAAATGGGGAAATGCAGATTGTCTGGGGCACAGGGGTAAAAGTGGGTGGTGGTGGTCAAAAGGTGGAAGATGATGGAGATGTAAAGGTAGACAGACACACAAATGGGAGAAAGGAAGAATAGAGAAATAAAATGCTGAGTTAAAGACACATAAAGGAATAATGACAACAGGGAACAGATAAGTAGACAAAAGGTACACATAGAAAATTATATTCCCCACCTCCAAATGATGTAGCACAACCTTTACTCCAAATTTAAAAGTTGTTAAAACAGGGGCTCAGCACTAAAATTCCCCAAGGCTAAACTAGGTAAACCCTCCTTTGCCAGAATTCATTTTTAAATGTTGCAAATATTGAATATAGCAAATGTTCAGGCATTTTTCTTAATCTTATTTTTTTTTTCTAAACAAAACAAAAAATATGCAACGTTGTCCCCTGCATATTGCATTTCTTTACAGCTTCCTTATCAGATCGTGCTACCAACTATCACCATGTCACATACAATTAAAAATAATAGTGTAGATTTTATCATTTTTGTATTTAAGAAAATGATCAGGTACAGTAGCAAAACAACACCCCTTGTGAGATTATTTTCTTATCAAAACTATTGGTATTATTTTATGTTTTAAGTAAATTTGATTTCATTTATGTAATTTTAAGTTATTTACACTGTGAATATATTACACAATATTAGATTTATTTTACCAAACATGTGAGTTGTAAATTGTGGTTATTGATCAAAGGTGTACATATGGGAGCTCTTGGACATATTTAACATCAAAAGCACAGATATATAATGATCACAAAAGACCACAAAAGTCCATGTGTAAGCTCTCATGAGCAGGGACCTCTTCCCTCATGTGCTTCTTTTTACATTTTCTTCTACTCTCTACTCCCCATAGGGCACCTAACACGTGATTGCCAACTCCCGGCAGCTTATTGTGAGTGCTTTAATCACTCTTTCAGCAATGTATATAAGTTGTGTCCTTGTCCTGCACTGTAATGTACTGTAAGTTACTTGTTTCTTGTTCACCTATTAGTTCTATGTACTATGTAAGGCGCTGTGGAACACTTGTGGCGCCATATAAATAAAGGATAATAATAATAATAATAATAATAATAATGTGTATGCTGCCCTGCAACAGTAGCATATGTTGCAAGTTTTACGACAGGAGAAAATAATAGCATATATGCTTGGTTTACACCAGGAGTAACAAAAGTATAGACATAGGGCCTAACCATGGTGTAAAAAATGCTAATGTCCCATGCACAGTTTGTACACAACATAATACATTAAATAGAATAATGTCTGGACAGTGGACCTGATTCAGAGCTGGATGCTCTGACCAGAGCGCTCGCTCTGAATCAGGACCCTCCTACATGAAAATGGAGCGGCCTCTTGGACGCTCGTATAGCTGTGGGTGACCACCCACAGCTATAGCGAGTGTCCATGATGATGGTCGCGATGGTCAAGACCATCGCGACCATCGGGCTTGCGATGGAGACCCTGCTGCAGGGTCTCGCTGCCGCAAGCCCTGGAGTGATTTTGGCTCTATCAGAGAGACAATCACTCCCACTGACATCACTACTGATGTCAGTGGGGCCAGCTTCAGATGGTAGACGTTCCCATGGGAACGCCTCCGTCTGGCAGCCACGCCCCCGGCACGCCCACCAAAGGGGGCGTGCTGTCAATCAACATCGACAGCACGCCCCCTTTGGTGCAAGACCCAGAGCGACGGCTACCCCGTCGCTAGCCGGGTCTCGTGCATGCGCATGACAGAGCTCCCTCCGTCGTGTGCATGCGCAGTAGGGCACCACTGACCCGCTTGTGAGTGTCCTGCGCTCGCGAGCGGGTCTGAATCAGGCCCAGTATTATTAATAAATGTAAAAGTCACATTTGCCATGCAAAATTCTCAAAAGGCGAATGCACTTGAACACGCAACACAATGCACTTGAACACTCAATCTACAGTAATCTAATGTAAATTGCAACAGGTTTGCAAAACTCTTCAAATTGGTTGAAATTCACACATGCTTCTGTGTCATCACCATGTGTGTGTACTGCTGAACCACATGCATTGGTGGCGTGTGTAGTGCTGAACCACATGCATTGGTGGCGTGTGTACTGCTGAACCACATGCATTGGTGGCGGGTGTACTGAGAGGAGTTTGCACTGTGGTGTGGTGTGTACTGCTGAACCAAATGCATTGGTGGCATGTGTACTGAGAGGAGTTTGCACTGTGGTTGGACAGGAGAGTTATCTGTATATTTGTGATGGCTGATTGGTTTTGTAAGTTGTAAGTTGTCTTATTCTGTTGTCTTGTTTTGTTTAAAAGTCTGTCTTAATTTTTGTCCTGTGTCATTTTAAGTTTTGTATTATTATTATTATCCTTTATTTATATGGCATTCTGTAGTACCCTACAAAGTACATAAACAAAAAAGTGAACAAGAAACTACTGACTTACAGTACTATACAATGCAGGACAAGGACATGGTTTATACACATTGCTACATTAGCCATTATAACACTCAAAATAAGCACCTGGGAGTCAGCAATCAAGTGTTAGGTGCCCTTGTAGGGAGTAAGGAGTAGAAGAAAGTAAAAGTAAGGAGAAGCACATGAGGGATGAGAGCCCTGTTCCTGCTCATGAGAGCTTACATTCTAAAAGGGAGGGATAGACAAACAGGTGTGACACAGATGGGGTAGAAAGGGTGGACAGAGCATGTTGTTAGGATGAGAGCTGGAAGGCCTTGATGAAGTAGTGGGTCTTGAGAGCCCGTTTGAAGATTTGTAGTTAGGTGGAGAGTCAGATAGGGAAAAGGAGAGAGTTCCAGAGGTAGGGTGCAACACAGGGAAAATCTTGGAGGGTGGGAGGAAGTAATCAGTTGTCAGGCGAGATAGCATGCATTTTTGAGTGAAATGGGTGGGCAGGAGTGTGAAGGGAGATGAGGTCAGAGATGTAAATGGGAGAGGATTGGATGAGGGTAGTTGGAGAGTGTGCTAGGGGTGGGTGCAAGGGTAGGTTTTTTAAGAATGGAGAAGACAAGGGCATGTTTGAATGCATAACAGACAGTGCTAGATGAGAGGGAGAGATTGAGGAGGTGGGCAAGATGGGAACAGGCAGAAGGAGAGAGATAGCAAAGGAGGCAGGAAGGGATAGGGTCAAGGGGGGACATGGAAGGGGGGGAGGACTGGATGAGGGCCATGACTTCCTCTCCAGATACAGGGGAGAAGGATGTCATAGTTGGTAAGATGTATGGGGAGGGGTGGTCTTGGAAAGAAGGGGGTGGAGAGCTGAGGGTCTGGTGGAATATGATGTCCTGACGTATGGAGTCATTTTAGATGTAAGTAGGTGGCAAAGTCAAGGGCAGAGAGCAAGGAGGGAAGGCGAGGAGGAGGAGGGCAGAGGGAGGAGTTGAATGTGTCAAAGAGACGCCAGGGATCTGAATCCTGGGAGGAGATGAGGTTCTTGATTTATGATTGTGTGGAGAGAGACAGGGCAGCACTGTAGGATGAGAGAATACATTTGAAATGGAGGAAGTCTGCCTTAGAGTGTGATTTCCTCCACTGTCGCTCAGCAATTCATGAACACTATTTCAGGTATCTGGTACATTTGGAATGCAAGGGTTGGAGTGTGGCTCTGCGAGGGTGAGTAGTGATTACCAGAACAACAGAGTCAAGAGCAGAACTAAGGTAGGCATTGTACAAGGAGGTGTGTTGTTCAGGGCATGAGAGAGAAAGGATAGAGGATAGAAGCAAGTCAAGCAGGGAGGAAAAATAAACAGTGTTGATAGCCTCAATGTTACGCTTTGTAATGGTAAACTTCAGAGGTAGAGGATGGGAAGGAGAGTGGGATAAGTTAAAAGAGAGAAGATGATGGTCAGAGAGGGAGAATGGGGAATTGGAGTAGTCAGAAATATCATAACTGACTCGACACAAACAACGCAGTCTTCTGGTGACACAAGCTTCTGCTGACTAGGCACAAACAACGCAGTATTCTGCTGACTCAACACAAACTTCTGCTGACTAGGCACAAACAACGCAGTATTCTGCTGACTAGGCACAAACAACGCAGTATTCTGCTGACTCGGCACAAGCCTCTGCTGACTAGGAACAAACAACGCAGTATTCTGCTGACGAGGCACAAACAGCACAGTATTCTGCAGACTAGGCACAAACAACGCAGTATTCTGCTGATTAGGCACAAACAACGCAGTATTCTGCTGACTAGGCACAAACAACGCAGTATTCTGCTGATTAGGCACAAACAGCACAGTCTTCTGCTGATTAGGCACAAATAACACAGTATTCTGCTGATTAGGCACAAACAACGCAGTATTCTGCTGATTAGGCACAAATAACACAGTATTCTGCTGATTAGGCACAAACAGCGCAGTCTTCTGCTGACTCGACACAAGCTTCTGCTGACTAGGCACAAACAACGCAGTATTCTGCTGATTAGGCACAAACAACGCAGTATTCTGCTGATTAGGCACAAACAACGCAGTATTCTGCTGATTAGGCACAAACAACGCAGTATTCTGCTGACTAGGCACAAACAACGCAGTATTCTGCTGACTCGGCCCAAGCCTCTGCTGACTAGGCACAAACAACGCAGTATTCTGCTGACTAGGCACAAACAACGCAGTATTCTGCTGACTAGGCACAAACAACACAGTATTCTGCTGACTAGGCACAAACAACGCAGTATTCTGCCGATTAGGCACAAACAACGCAGTATTCTGCTGATTAGGCACAAACAACGCAGTATTCTGCTGACTAGGCACAAACAACGCAGTATTCTGCTGACTCGGCACAAGCCTCTGCTGACTAGGCACAAACAACGCAGTATTCTGCTGACTAGGCACAAACAACGCAGTATTCTGCTGATTAGGCACAAACAACGCAGTATTCTGCTGACTAGGCACAAACAACACAGTATTCTGCTGACTTAGCACAAACAACGCAGTATTCTGCTGATTAGGCACAAACAACACAGTATTCTGCTGACTAGGCACAAACAACACAGTATTCTGCTGATTAGGCACAAACAACACAGTATTCTGCTGACTCGACACAAGCTTCTGCTGACTAGGCACAAACAACGCAGTCTTCTGCTGACTCGACACAAGCCTCTGCTGATTAGGCACAAACAACGCAGTATTCTGCCGACTAGGCACAAACAATGCAGTATTCTGCTGATTAGGCACAAACAACACAGTATTCTGCTGACTAGGCACAAACAACGCAGTATTCTGCTGACTAGGCACAAACAACGCAGTATTCTGCTGATTAGGCACAAACAACGCAGTATTCTGCTGACTCGGCACAAGCCTCTGCTGACTAGGCACAAACAACGCAGTATTCTGCTGACTAGGCACAAAAAACACAGTATTCTGCTGATTAGGCACACAGCGCAGTCTTCTGCTGACTCAACACAAGCTTCTGCTGACTAGGCACAAACAACGCAGTATTCTGCTGACTAGGCACAAACAATGCAGTATTCTGCTGACTTAGCACAAACAACGCAGTATTCTGCTGATTAGGCACAAACAACGCAGTATTCTGCAGATTAGGCACAAACAACGCAGTATTCTGCTGACTCGGCACAAGCCTCTGCTGACTAGGCACAAATAGCGCAGTATTCTGCTGACTAGGCACAAACAACGCAGTATTCTGCTGATTAGGCACAAACAACGCAGTATTCTGCTGACTAGGCACAAACAACGCAGTATTCTGCTGACTAGGCACAAACAACGCAGTATTATGCTGACTAGGCACAAACAACGCAGTATTCTTCTGATTAGGCACAAGCAGCGCTGTCTTCTGCTGACTCGACACAAGCTTCTGCTGACTAGGCACAAACAACGCAGTATTCTGCTGACTAGGCACAAACAATGCTGTATTCTGCTGATTAGGCACAAACAACGCAGTATTCTGCTGATTAGGCACAAACAACGCAGTATTCTGCTGACTAGGCACAAACAACGCAGTATTCTGCTGATTAGGCACAAACAACGCAGTATTCTGCTGATTAGGCACAAACAACACAGTATTCTGCTGATTAGGCACAAACAACGCAGTATTCTGCTGACTAGGCACAAACAACGCAGTATTCCGCTGACTCGGCACAATCCTCTGCTGATTAGGTACAAACAACGCAGTATTCTGCTGACTAGGCACAAACAACGCAGTATTCGGCTGACTAGGCACAAACAACGCAGTATTCTGCTGATTAGGCACAAACAACGCAGTATTCTGCTGATTAGGCACAAACAACGCAGTATTCTGCTGACTCGGCACAAGCCTCTGCTGACTAGGCACAAAGAACACAGTATTCTGCTGATTAGGCACAAACAACGCAGTATTCTGCTGACTAGGCACAAACAACACAGTATTCTGCTGTCTTAGCACAAACAACGCAGTCTTCTGCTGACTCGACACAAGCTTCTGCTGACTAGGCACAAACAAAGCAGTATTCTGCTGACTAGGCACAAACAATGCAGTATTCTGCTGATTAGGCACAAACAACGCAGTATTCTGCTGACTCGGCACAAGCCTCTGCTGACTAGGCACAAAGAACGCAGTATTCTGCTGATTAGGCACAAACAACACAGTATTCTGCTGACTAGGCACAAACAGCACAGTATTCTGCTGATTAGGCACAAACAACGCAGTCTTCTGCTGATTAGGCACAAACAAAGCAGTATTCTGCTGATTAGGCACAAACAACACAGTATTCTGCTGATTAGGCACAAACAACGCAGTATTCTGCTGACTAGGCACAAACAACGCAGTATTCCGCTGACTCGGCACAATCCTCTGCTGATTAGGTACAAACAACGCAGTATTCTGCTGACTAGGCACAAACAACGCAGTATTCTGCTGACTAGGCACAAACAACGCAGTATTCTGCTGATTAGGCACAAACAACGCAGTATTCTGCTGATTAGGCACAAACAACGCAGTATTCTGCTGACTCGGCACAAGCCTCTGCTGACTAGGCACAAAGAATACAGTATTCTGCTGATTAGGCACAAACAACGCAGTATTCTGCTGACTAGGCACAAACAACACAGTATTCTGCTGTCTTAGCACAAACAACGCAGTCTTCTGCTGACTCGACACAAGCTTCTGCTGACTAGGCACAAACAAAGCAGTATTCTGCTGACTAGGCACAAACAATGCAGTATTCTGCTGATTAGGCACAAACAACGCAGTATTCTGCTGACTCGGCACAAGCCTCTGCTGACTAGGCACAAAGAACGCAGTATTCTGCTGATTAGGCACAAACAACACAGTATTCTGCTGACTAGGCACAAACAGCACAGTATTCTGCTGATTAGGCACAAACAACGCAGTCTTCTGCTGATTAGGCACAAACAAAGCAGTATTCTGCTGACTAGGCACAAACAATGCAGTATTCTGCTGATTAGGCACAAACAACACAGTATTCTGCTGACTAGGCACAAACAACGCAGTATTCTGCTGACTTAGCACAAACAACACAGTATTCTGCTGATTAGGCACAAACAGCGCAGTCTTCTGCTGACTCGACACAAGCTTCTGCTGACTAGGCACAAACAACGCAGTATTCTGCTGACTAGGCACAAACAATGCAGTATTCTGCTGACTAGGCACAAACAACGCAGTATTCTGCTGACTAGGCAAAAACAATGCAGTATTCTGCTGACTTAGCACAAACAACACAGACAATTGGCCCATACACCGCATACACCTCCATGTGCATAGCCACTTGGTATCTGAGTATCTCTAAAGGATATTATCACACTTTTGCATGTTTTCTTTTAGGCAAATGTAATTTTAACAGCATCACACATGAAACAGCCATAATCTGAATCCCCTGTAAGGCAAATGTAAAAATGTAGGCAAAGTTTAACATGACAGAATTTATAGGTGTATAGTAACAATGTAAATATAGCAATGTGTACTTACCCACTAGCCATCCTTCTGGCATTTGTCCGGCCTCAAATTTGCATAGAGGTATAAATACATGAGCCAGAATAGCCCCCTACAACATTTGCTGTTTTGCATCACAACCCACCTGCACGTTAGAATGCCCATGGTGTCTGTTGAGGAAAATGTGGGCCATAGCCCCAGGTGGCCTCAGCCTAATGTGTGCAGTCTTTAGCACCCAGGACATTTGACATACCTGAGATGCTATAAAAAGCTAACCTGACATCATGCCACTGTGACTCCTGGCTAGAGAAGCAGATATAAGTGTTGGAGAGGATCTTGAGTGCAGCTAGGACTTGGCCCAGGCAGCAGGAGAAGCTGGATTGCTATATTCCAACCACTCTCTCCATAACTGACTGAAAGTTCCCAGTAGCAAAGAAGTGCAGAACATCCAGCTGTTTATGTAGGCCTGATGTGGCTCAGGACCGTGCAGTGTCTGGCTCAAGATGAGTTTTAACGAGGTCATACAGGTGCAGTTGTTGCAGTTGAGGCAGAACATCTGGATTACTTCATCATCAGACACTGTATTGAGATTTGACTGCCCATGGAAGAGTTTAGGCCCACGTTGGCTCTGCGGCATCTCTACCTGCTGGTTCCTCTGTTCTGTTTCTTGGCCCTGGGCACTTTGAGTCAGCTGGTGCACTCCACATGAAAGAAGTGCCTGTGCCCACATGACAGAAAAGCCTTTCTGAGCAAGGTTTTGGTGCAAGATCAGTCATGTTGTCCAAAATAATTCTTCAAAAATGCATGATTTGCATTGATTACAACGGGATGTTTCACTACCATTCGCAACTGCGATTGCGCACGCACGCGCAAACTGGTCACTGTGATTGGGACTGCGATCGTAGTGACTACGCAGACCCATCGCAGAGTGATTGACAGGAAGTACCGTTTGGGGTCGTGACGAGGGGGTGGTTGGGGAAACGCAGGCGTGCCAGTGCGTTTGAACGCCGTTGCAGGGGTCTGCATAAATTATCCACTGCAATGCCATACGCAGCTTCAGGACTCATAGCGTGTGATGAATTTAGCAATTTCTAAGTAAGGTGAGAGCTTGTGCAAGTGTGTGTGAGACTGCGATGGTACTCGATTGTACTGATGGTTTCGCAGTCTTGCTAAACATTACGGTTGTATGGAAGGTACTATAAAATGGGCATCCTTATGTTGTGCTGCAGCGGTATAGCGATTGCATTGGATTAGCATACTATCGCAGTTGAACTGCCTGCGTAATCACTATTGCATTCGCAGTTGTGATCGGTAGTAAATCAGGCCCAATGTTAATCATACAATGTTTGGTCCGATGGTGATATGCCATGATTTGGAGTCTCAAGTTGTATTTGAAATGCGATAATCATGCGTGTTGTCCTTTGGTATATTCATGATTTGCAAACTCACGCCTTTATCACTGAAAATCACCAAATCGCACCAACACAATTCTTAGTAAACTTCCCCCTAGGTGTCCAGGGTAAGATATTAGGGTAACACCACTATAGAACTTATTAAGGTTTTTCACTCCCAAAATGACTGTAGTAACAATGCCAAAATACATCAGTGTCACATTGAATGAGGGATAGTGGGCCTGATTCAGACCCACTCGCGAGCGGCTGTACGCTCGCAAGTGGGTCGATGGTCTGCACTGAGCATGCGCACGACGGAGGGAGCTCCGTCGTGCGCATGCGCCAGACACGACGAGCGAAGGACTTTCCTTCGCTCGTTGTGTCCGATCAAAGGGGGCGTGCTGTCAATGTTGATTGACAGCACGCCCCCTTTGGTGGGCGTGCCGGGGGCGTGCCTCCCTGACGGGGGCGTTCCCACGGGAACGCCTCCCGTCAGAAGCCGGCCCACTGACATCACTAGTGATGTCAGTGGGAGTGATTTTGGCTCTGATAGAGCCAAAATCACTCCGGAGCTTGCGGTTGAAAACCTCAACCGCAGGCTCCGGCTCGCAATTTCGATGGTCGCGATGGTCACGACCATCGCGGCCATCAAAATGCACGCTCGTATAGCCTGTGGGTGGTGACCCACAGCTATACGAGCGTCCAGGAGGACGCTCCATGAAAAAGGAGCCCGGCCCTCATGCAGAGCGTGCGCTCTGCTCAGAGCGTACGGCTCTGAATGAGGGCCAGTGTTGTTTGTTGGTAGTGGACAGCAACCTGTACTGTAGTTTAATTTTTTTTTTGTTTGCGTAAACTGTTTTTATTGAAAGTAAATAAAAAAATTATGTTTAACATGGAAGGCACAAGCCAGTACATCACAAAACATGTCACTTCAACAAAAGAGTCATTTCAGATGTATAACACAAGCATTGGTGGTAATCAAACCATAGTAAAATACTTCAATTCAATGGAACAGTGCAGAGGGTAGACCAGTAGGATGACTATGGGAGGGAGGGGGGCGAATAGATCTGACTTGTGAAGCAAAATTACATAGGGGCTTATTTATTATTAAATATTTGTGGCATATTCCTAGAATACACCCGTTTTTTGGGGGATAGCCACAAATATTAAGTATCCCCCACATGTAATATGGAGGGATCACAGCAGGTATCTCTGATATCTGCTGCTGTCCCTCCATTTCTGAGAGCAGCCGCAACCCCCTTAGGTTTTATATGGGAGTTATGAAGCCCCCGCAGCTTGCCAATGGGCTGCACTATGCAAGATTTACCAAGAGAGAGTTCCTTAGGTACCCTCCCCAGCAATGGCCGTCACCTCTAGACTGCGTGTATGCAGTAGTCCTGAGTGGACAGACCGTTGATGCGGTCACTTCACTTTTAGCAGATTGCAAAGACAGGCTCCTTCTGTGATCACGAGTGCTAATATTGTGCCCAGATTGCATTGAAGTATGTGATTATTAATAAATGGGAGATATTGTTCCATCTGAGAAGCCAACTGGTATATGTATAAGGAGTTAATGAAAAACCAGGGGGGTTGGGCAGGTCACTGTGGGGGTAGACTTAACATATAAAGTGGTTCTTTCAACTACAACCACCTAAACTGGGTCCAATAAAGCTCTTTGTTCTGTCACAGGACCCTCTCATTCCCAAAAATTACACTATGTCAGTCAAATACCCTTCAGCCTGATTAATACTATCAGTGTGCGGGACATTATTCAGATTATTAGTCCGTACAAATGCAGGAGTTCCCGGCATTGTGTTAGTGGGACCTGTAACCAGACCACGGCTGTGGCTTCTGCCAGGAAGCATAAACTGAGTACAGATCCGTAAAACTGCAGAAGTTCTGATAATTATTCTAGCAGCGAGAATATTATTGAGGACTGCAGTAGGTTACAGGTCCAGAATTAATATTATTTAAAAAGGACTTGCAGTGGTACTTACAGATGTGCCCACATACATCTATCCTCCGTGTGCTACAAGTCGCGCTACACATAATGCGGGAGCTCAGTGTGACTCGGTACCACTGAGCGTCTTTTCGTGCATCTTTTTACCTTCAAATGTGTCCTATTCGCGCAACGATGTGAAAAGATAGCACAAACTGCTTCTACTGATTAAAATGATATGCAGCATGCCTAAGTTCTCTGAGCATGTATCTGCATGCAAAATGGTATGCTACAGTGTCAACAGCTGTAACGTAGCATTTTGCATGCAGTTACACCCGCAGACATACAGAGAACATATGCATGCTGCATATCATTTTAATCAGCAGAAGCTGAAGGTAAAAAGAAGCACAAAAAAAAGCTTGGCGCTACTGAGTCACACCATGGCATGGCTCGAATAGGAGGGCTGTTTAATGCACCGGGAGGCTAGATGCATATGGACCATCTGTATAACAGTATACTTTAGTATATATTTTGATTAGATAGTGGTTTAATCACCACTGATATTGACTGAATATATCACTGTGGAGTACAGCTTTTATTAGACGAGTGATAGAAATTATCATTGAGTGATTCTCTTCAGTTTCCCGTCTAATCGCAGTAAGTCATTTAGTTATGTACTTGAAAAGTATATCACACTCCCTGACTAAATATGTTCCTGCTCTGAAATAAAGATGGTATCCACATACACCAAAGGGATTTCCTTCATCAGGAATAAAGGTATTTATGGGTAGTGGAAATATGTAAATGTTGTGGTTAGTTTAACCTTATTAATTTTATCCACATGTTTCATAACATTATAATGTTTAGTGGTCTGTTAAAGTTGTTCTTGACTAAGGATCCACACCACAGTATCAATATACCACTAGAGCCAACAGGCTCATACAGGGGTCTATTTATCAAGCAGTGAAAAGTGTGGAGAAGTGAACCAGTGGAGAAGTTGCCCATGCAACATGGCTGAAAAAGTAGAAGGAAGCCTTCAGCCTATCAGGAAATACAATAAGGTTATGTGGGTAGGAATGCTTCAATGCCTCCATTGTGATGCATTTTCAGCAAAAAGAGATGAAAAAAAGACACCCGGCGCTAGCAGAGTCTCGCGTGCCAAGAGGGGCTGATTTATGCATCTGCAGCAAAGACGAGTGAGGACACATCTGTACATGTATACAATCAATTATACCTGTATACAATCAAATATACCAGTATAAAATAAAAGCAGTAACTAAACATAAAGAATTTGATTCTGAGTTGGATACAAAGTGGCAGCAAGTGCAAACGGCTTTGTATCTACCTTACTATCTTATGCTAATCCAAGTATATACTCGCAATCTCTGGGGTATTAGGCACTAGCGCTACAGTATTTCCCACTATAGTTACGGGAGCTGCTGGGCACACAAGTTGTCCAGACTCGTAAAATGGTATCAGGAAAATGGGAGGTTGTGTCCAGCGCTAACCTGAAGTCTAAATAGTTAAGTATATTTTGAACTGTACCCAATATTGAATAATCAGTGATTCTGTATGTCAAGAAATGAAAAAGAAAATGCAGAAAAAAAGGCAAAGGGGATGATATGTGTCTAATAAAAGCTATTTATTGAAAATAGAAATATTAAATAAAACAATATTTGCTCCTGTGTGTATGGCTCTTAATAGGTAAATGTCAGATCTCTCCTTTAGGGTGCCTCTTTCCGTAGGACAGAGCTATCCCTACGTGTACCTATGGCCAAATGCTGTGGAGTTGTTTGAGCTAAGCTCAATACAAAGGAGCATCCTTGTTGACACCCTGGTTGTAGGTTACATAAGTAACTCCTTTAGGGTGTCACTTTCCGTATAGCACACAGTGCCTACGTCTCCCTTATAATACTTTTAGTGACAACCTTCCGGATGTAGATATGTGATCCCACTTAGGTAGAAAATATATGCCTTGATGTATGGCATAAGTAATGGTAACACCATATAGGGGATGAGTCCTTTATGGAACAATGGAACCTTATATTACACAATTGTCCGATTGAATTAATGAAACTAATTAATACTAAACATGGAGAGGACTTGATATCCCTAGCGGCACAAATAGAGAACACAAATGCCCTTCAAAGGAGACCCGGGATACTCCAATTTAGAAAATATCTATAGAAATAAACTGACAAACAAAGAAGACCAAATAATACAGACTAAGATTAAAAAGATTCTGAGAAATCAGCACAATAAAACAAAACAGAAGAAATATAAACAGGGATCATCGGTAACACAACAAAGGAGTAGGAAGAAGCCTAAGACTACAGAAAAATCAAAAATAAAAGAAAAAAGTAATAAGAATAAAAAGTCAAAAAGTGACACGACCAACAGATTTGAATATGGACAAACTCACCACCAGAAACATTTATATAAAGACACTGGATTAACCTACCAAGAATACATGACCAAGATACATAACAAGTCTAAAATACAGAAATTAAAACAAAATACTAAAATACTGGAAATAGAGAGTAGGGAATCCACTTCAGAAGCTTCAGATACACCATCCTTTTCAATTTATGAGATTGAGGATGATGAGACTGAGGATGAATTAGCCAGACTGTCATTCGATCAAGGATGGGTTACCACACAAAGATCATATAACAATAATTACAACAAGAATATGCCACATACGATTAGTGACTCACAAAACATAGACACATTGACACTACCAATTGGAGAAGACACCTGTAAGATTTAAATACAAGGAACATCCAATTTACAATCATGGGACGACAATTTTTTAGACCTGGAGGCAGGCCGGAAGGCCTGCGAACCAGTCAGGATAAAAGAAAAAAATGCAAACACACCAACACAAAAGATAAAGCGAAAAACCACAGAACTAGACGAGGATGTAGAGGAGGGAAATATAACAAAAAAACAAAAACAATTAAAGGAGACCATCTAAGCAATAGCAAACCATGTATTTTTAACCTTAGTAACACTAATCTATCTAAAGAACAAGAAAGTGTTCTATCAAAAGGGTTTGAAATTTGCACCAACCAAAACAGCGAATAAATTTGACATTTACTGTGATTTACAGGCATTCACGAGGAAACTCACTCTAAAGAAATATTTCAATAGCAATCCCATTATAAGGAATTATGAGAATGCCAATAACACAGGTAATTCAACATTCAGACACACTCAATTAAAACCTCCATCCAGTTTTTTTCCTCAATTGAAGAGTCATCATATAAAAACCTTTGAAACTATGGTCATGAGAGACATAGAACGCATAGAAGATCATACAAAATCAAAATACAACACAAACAATAAAGACAATCTCACTAACAAAGAAACAAAAGCACTGAGGGAGTTAGAAAAGAATGAGAATATAGTAGTAAAACCAGCGGATAAGGGGGGAGGGATTGTTGTGTTGGACAACGAAAAAATATATAGAGGAATCATTGAGAATATTGGGGGACAACAATACATACTAGATACTAAAAATTGACCCAACAGCGCAATTTAAAACTAAAATGGACAAATTATTGAAACATGGCAATGATATTGGTATACTTACAAAACAAGAATTCACATTTCTACAGAATCAATTTCCAATAATACCTGTATTTTATCACTTACCAAAAATACATAAGGACAAAACCAATCCACCAGGATGCCCGATTATTTCGGGAATCAATTCCCTTACAGCAAATCTTTCACAATATGCAGACACATTCTTACAAGAACTTATGAAAGCACTTCCATCATATATCAGAGATTCTACTGACATTTTAACTACCCTTCAGGAAATACAATGGCAATTGGATTATTGGTTGGCTACTAGTGACGTATCTTCGCTCTACAGTATTATTGATCATACACAGGGACTAGAAGCCACTAGATATTACCTTGAACATAAAACAGATATGGATTCCCTACAAATTGATTTTATTATGGATATCACACACTTCATATTACATAATAACTATGTTTGGTTTGCAAATACATTTTATCTGCAGACCACAGGAACTGCCATGGGATCGAGGGTCGCACCAAGCTATGCCAACCTCTTTAAGGGAAATGGGAAGAAGATCACATATGGAGTGGTCATGAGTTTGGCACAAACCTCATTCTATGGCGGAGGTGCATAGATGACATCATCATTTGGAAGGGCACACGTGCATCCCTACAAGACTTTTTGACATACATGGAAGCAAACAATTGCAATCTTAGATTCACCACACAGATCAGTCAAAATAAAGTGGAATTTCTCGATCTCAAGATATTCATAAGTGATAATCAGATACACACAAGAACATATAAGAAAAATGTGGATGTAAACAGTTACATACTATCTACCAGTGGGCACCATAGGATTTGGCTTGACAACATACCTAAAGGACAGTTTAGAAGAATTAGGCGCAATTGCTCGAAAATAGAGGATTATGAAGAACAAGGTAGACAAATAAGTGACCAATTTATTCAAAAACTATATAATCCTATAATAGTGAAACAAGCGTTCACTGAGACAAAATTGATGGACAGGCAATCCCTGTTAGAAAAAAACACGTTAGAAAATAAAGACAAAAAAGAACAGATTTACTTTATTACAGAATTTAACAAATCAGCTAATAAAATTAAACAAAGTTTGAAAAAACATTGGGATATTTTATTACAAGACGATGATCTTCACGAGATACTTGATACGACTCCAAATATTGTCTTTAGAAAAGCTCCCGACATAAAAATGAAATTGATGAAAAATCATATAAAAGCTACCTCATATATACAAACTTCATTACCATTTGCAGAACACCCTAAGGGATTTTCATATTGTGGCAACTGTGTAGGATGCAAGAATATGCGGAATAGAACCACCAAAAGACTTTTAGAATTCTACTCAAATACAGTGCAAAAAACTTTTCGAATCAATCAACAAATCACATGTGATACGAAAGGTGTCATATACATGCTCAGAAGTGGATATGGTTTAGAATATATAGGTAGAACGATAAGACCACTCAAGATTAGGCTGTATGAACATATACGGAATATCAAAATTGGCTATGACAACCATAGTGTTTCAAGACACTATAAAGAGTTACATAGATTGGATCCATCAGGCTTGTTTTTTATAGCCATAGAACAACCACGGAAAACTTGGCGAGGGGGCAACCATTTGAATATTTTGGACAGACAAGAGATGAAATGAATTTTTAATTTGAAAACCATGACACCGCAAGGATTAAATGTAGACTTTACAACAGTATATTAGTTAAATGAAATACACTGGAAAATAGATTGGAGGAGAAATATCTTAGAGTGGATTCATCAACCAGTAATAAGTATAGAATCAAGGGCATAGGATGATTAATGGGTTGACTAAACACACCATAAAACTGTAAAATAAATAGGGGTATCTGAGTCATAATAATACAATGACATTGTGCACACTACCATACCAACTACAATGGTTGGCACACTATATATGGATTTATTAATATGTTCCATTTAGATACACTTATTTAGATTTGCCATCTATTTAATTTAATTTTATTTAATTTGGAAATCAATGCCAACATAACAAGGCACCTTGCACATTATTATATCCATGCAAAATATCATTATTTGTAATAGATTGTCTGGCAATTATAATTATAATATAAAATAATGGAGTAACTATTTATTACATAATATAATTAAACCAACATCAAGTGAACCCTCCATATTAATATATCCTACAAGACGTTATATTATATTTAAAACATGCACAACTATATGTATAACAATAGAGAAAATTCCCTAACTATATATCTGCAATAGCCATTCTATATACAAAAGCCATCTATGCACTGTTCCAAACCCAATTGATTCTCATAGATATCAAAAGGATGTAACATACGGCACATAGTTTCACTATGCACACTATTTTTCTACATGCGCAGCCACATATAAGCAAGGATCAAAGAAGAAAGAGCAATAAGAATTATACCACATGGACTGTGATTGACAGGAGAAGATATGCCCATGTACGCCCATGTAAGCCCACAAACTGTGATTGACAGGAGGAGATACGCCCATGTAAGCCCATGATTGGATGAATGGCGAGTTTAACCCACACCCAGGTGTTTGCGTGTAACCTTGAGGAAGGCCCACAGGCTGAAATGCGTTGTTCCACACACGACACGTGACCCCACACCGGCTGCTGACACAAGCAGCAGGATATGAATAGCAGCTCCACGCGACACACCGATTCCCCAGACCTGCCGAGACTAGTCGGAGCCTTGATAAGGGACACTCCAGCAGGAGGAAGTTGAGCCCCTACACCATCAGCGGAAGAGGGTAAACGGGATGCGGTGAAGTTTTTCCATACATTGGTAAGATCAGTAGTGTGGGACGCCCCCACTGAATACCCACAAACATTCAGTATTGATTTTTGAAGGGACGTATGATGCAGCTAGTCATACGGAAGGTCACCCCTTAGCAAGGGCAGACCAAGACCCCTCATCTCATCTGACTCACTGGACCTCCATAAGACTAATCTCATTTATACAGGAGGACATTGTGTGATATTTATACAGAGACTTACCATTACTTATGCCATACATCAAGGCATATATTTTCTACCTAAGTGGGATCACATATCTGCATCCGGAAGGTTGTCACTAAAAGTGTTATAAGGGAGATGTAGGCACTGTGTGCTATACGGAAAGTGACACCCTAAAGGAGTCACTTATGTAACCTACAACCAGGGTGTCAACAAGGACGCTCCTTTGTATTGAGCTTAGCTCAAACAACTCCACAGCATTTGGCCATAGGTACGACATACACACAGAGGCAAATATTGTTTTATTTAATATTTCTATTTTCAGTAAATAGCTTTTATGAGACACATATCATCCCCTTTGCCTTTTTTCCTCATTTTATTTTTCATTTCTTGACAAACAGAATCACTGATTATTCAATATTGGGTACAGTTTCAAAATATACTTCGCTATTTAGACTTCAGGTTGTCACGACCAGGGTCTCTCGGCATGGTAGTCGACAGTTAATACCTGTGAGGGCGCTATGGCGAGGGGCGTCTGGCGGTGGCGGTGGTGCCTGGCGAAGAGCATTGGCTGTGCGTGGTTCTGTGGGGGCATACTGTCACTCTGGTCTGGTTAGGCCTGGGGGTGCTTCCATTCCGTTCTGGCATGGGCGCCGCCATCTTGTCTCTGGTCAGGTGACCTAGTTGCCCTATCCTGTTGTGTCACATGCTCCTCTCTGATCATTCATGGCTGAGCACTGGGGATTTAAGGGAGTTCAGAGCTCCCTTGCATTGCCAGTGCAACGTGTCTCTCTGCGAGAGCTGAGAGAGAGTGTTCCTGTGCTTAACCCTGTCTATTGGATTCATTGCCTAAGCCTGCTTTTCCTAACCTGCTCCAAACTCTGCTGGATTCCCCTACCTCCTCCATATACCTTTCTACCTGCCTGAGTACCTGAACCTGCTTGTTTCCCTGCACCTTGTTTAATTTTAATTCCCAGCTGGACTTCACTACCTCTGTCTGCATCAGCTACAGCTCACCAAACCTGCATTCACTTACAGCTCATCAAGCCTGCATTCTGTTTCAGCTCACCATACCTATACTGGACTGTTCTGCCTGTCACTACCTGGACATTTGTTCATTAACCCTCACAACAGTTATCAAGTGCACTTTAGTGCTATACCTGGACTTTTGTTTGCCACTCCCATGTCTTCTCAGTCCCTTATTAAAAACCCCACTTTTTCATTTAAGTCTGCTCCTGTGTCTGCTTCTATCACCACCCCGGGTCCACAACAAATTCAGAACCTAACACAGGTTAGTGCTGGAAACAACCTCCCATTTTTCTAATCCAAGTATATGTACAGCTGTTTTTCTGTCCAGAGCTGCAGCCATCATAATTAGTATTGGCACCTACCCCATGCTGACTGTAAAATACCCAACAGAAGTAGGCATCCATTTGTTATACGTGGCACAGCTCATAATAGTGTGGACATTTGGATACACACCTATGATACGCCTTGCACGATAGTTGCCCAGTTGATCCCCAGAAGAGCCCATTTCACATACAGAGAAAACCATCTGTGCATGGCTGTGCATGGAGCTTCCATCAATGTGCTCACCCTTTCCCAATATCTTAAGGTGTCACATAATTGTGCATATTTATCTTTCAATTTTATCCTAAGCATTAATCTGTGAGAAAAAAACTACTGTCAACAAAGATTCACTGTTATTCCATCTATCAAATTACTGTATGCATATTGCCACTAGGGTTGAGACCCAAAGAACCATTCCGTATTGTTTTGTGTTATTTCCTCTTATCGCTTTATGGAGAAAAAAATCCAGAATAGTTGGAGAAATCTAGGACATCTCATCCCACTTTCTCTCATACAGTAAGTAACTTTCCACTTTCCATAGCTCTGGGTACAGTGCCATATAGTATACTAGGCTATATATTGTATCCTATGTGTCCTTTATTTTCTATGGTTGAACCAAGGTATATTTATTATAGCCTGCAGAACATTATGAAGCATTAGAGTTTTGTGCAGAATTTTTGTTAATTATTAAAATTTCACATGTCAATAAATAGTAACAATACTATAAAGGCTCCCATAAATATTAAACCATATGAATTGCTCAGAAATGCTGCATATTGTCACCACAGATATACAATTCTTGTCCTGACAATTTGAATTATGATTGACTTTAACTACTTTAGACACATTGTTCCTCATTTATTTTTCTGGAGTGCTTTATCATATATTAAAATGATGAATATGTTGAAATGGTTCTAGCAATACCTTGGATGCTTCAGATACTTGGATGTACTGTACTAAAATAGCAACTTTACAGCATTTTGCTTCTATTCACTAGAACACTGGCGTATGTTATTTTTATGAAGTGAAAACTGTAATTTTATATTCATGTAATATCTCACAAGCACTTACTTAACTTGGTGTGAAAATTTCGTTTTGAATACAATAACAGTTTTGTGTGTGAGTCATGATTGTAAAAATCATTTGCAGTTTAATTCTTTCCATTTACAGCGATAACATTAAAAGTCCAGATTGTTCCAGTCAATTGAAAATACAATACTGTGGATATCGTATTTACCTTTCACCCTTATACACTTTATTTTTGTATTATTCTCTATTTGATCTTGATATACTGTAATTAAATGTATCTATCTATCTATCTATCTATCTATCTATCTATCTATCTATCTATCTATCTATCTATCTCCTATGTTTGTCTTTGAATCTGCATTTATTGTCATTTTCTAAAATCACTTTGCATCTATAATTTAGTACAAGGAAACTGATAAAGATAGGATGTTCTATTATCTATTTCTGAATCACATGTTGACTTGGCTGTACATTACCTGATATTAGAATAATTTGAATTGAATTTAAAAGTATTGAATTTCAAATCAATCTATGTCATCTGTGCTTATCTCAGTCTTACTTAAAATCCAGAACCACTATGATTTTTCCACTACAGTATCTTTCCATCATTACTGAATCATGGGGTCCTAGCCTCAAACAATAAATTCTGGCCCAAACTCTCCCTCAGATTACCGACCCAAGCTCCTGTGCCACTCAAAGTTTCTTTGGTGGCTTATCTTCAGATGTGTCCTCATACACCTAACGTCCTTACACCATACAGCAGGAGACGCCCAGTAGGACTGAGCCACTCTGAGAGGTGTAGCGTACCATCATATTCTTTAACTTTTACATCTTATTTGCATCTCAGGACCAGCGAAACACCACTCAAAGTGCACTAGAGATGCTGGGCTGCGACTTTAACCACACAAGAATTAGTTTTAAACACTTACAAAGTTGCAGATGAAGCACAATAGAACTTGGCGTGAGAAAAATATGTGGCCACTGCATCGTAGCACTTGGTATACAGATTCATACTCATTTGCACACAGATATACAAGTTTCACAAATCAAATTGATCGGTGCAAGCTAACAATGCAATTTTGTCGCTCCTAGTCGTTTTAATTATGTAAATAAAACGATTAGCTCAACCATGTCACCTGGCATGCCGAGAGGGGATATTTGCTGCAACTGGAGCCACAGTGTATGAGTGAACATCTGTATGCTAGCCTCACATCGTTTCTCTCCTAAAAAATATACTGTACCCTCTTCAGTCACACTTTCACTTTACACACTCCTTAAAGACTTCACTGAATTGGAAAATTATTTGACTAGGAAGTGGGCAGGATGCTGGAGATCTGCCTACACTTCAGGGGGTGCGGGGGGCTACCTGTAAAAATGGGAGCCTCCCGGGACTTCCAGGAGTGTAGGCAGGTATGGCTCTAGCTTTGACTCCATTGTATTGTTGGTGATGCTTGGCTATGATACTGTTTGGAAAAGAGATATGTACAATTTATCTCCCCAACCAGCCCAATATTAAATCAATAGGACCCACATTTAATAATTTTGCCTCCTTCCCCAGATTCAGCCCAAAATTAAACTAATAGCATTTTTGGCTTAAAATAGATCTTATGCCCCCCAATAAACTGCAAAATTAAAACAATAGCTTTGATATTAAATAAACATGTCTATTTCTCCCAACCAGCCTTTTATTAAAAGAACTATAAACTTCTCCCAAATCAGTCCCAACATTAAAGTAATAGTATTCCCATTTAATAAACATATTTATTCTTCACCCACACATACTGTACCACCAGAACCGGCATTAATTAAATAGCATTCTCATTTAATAAGTAGATATTTCCTTAGGTGCATAGAAGTGTTTCTTTTAGGTACTGGAGCCAATGAACAAAAATGCATTGAAATGTGTAAGTGGAAAAAGGAAAAAAGTGTCTGCAATACCATAAGACATTTAGTGGCCTTTATGACCTCCTCATATTTTACTTTTCATAGCCACTGGAGATTTTCAAAACTTTACTGCATAGTAACCAGATATTTGGGGTTCTACAAATAATTAACACCACTGTATAACCACTATAATTTTTTTTCTATTGTTAGACTGTAAATTGCTATCTGTGTTATATATTGGTACATAGAATGCTCTTTTTATTGTATGTGGGTTACAGTAGATGTTTTATACTTTGTAAATGACCACTGATTTGTATTTGGCAATATGTGTATGTATGTACCACTGGGCTTTATACTCTATGGGTTAAATATACTAAGATTTAATTTTGGTCGATTTGGTGCTTTTCTGTGATTTTGGGGTGAATTTGCAAACTGAAGATTTACTAAGGGCAATTCAACTGCAATTTGCAGTTGAAACACAACTTAACACAACACATCCACCACAATACACCATACTACTAAACATTGTATCACATACATGGACTCAAATACAAATTAAAAATTTACTAAGAGTCGTGTTTGTCAGCTCGATCAATATCACACCAAAATTGCAGCACAATGCATAAAATAAATGCTTTTGAGCATCACCATAAAATGTAAATAGACAGTCAAATACGCTGACTAGCAAATTATTTTTTTTAATTGGAAAATGTTCCGACAAAGTCCAGTGATTACATGTGCAGTCACTGCTAATCACAGGCTACATGCCCAATGATACAAGGGCCTCATTAAGGAAGAATAAATAAAGTAGGCATATACTATGCACAACACTTTTTAAACTCAAGGTGTCACGATGTGGCCTGGGATCAGCCACTACTCACCTCTGCACCGACATCTTTGGGCTTAAGTGTTCAGTCACTGGGAGTGGAGGTGAGTGGTGTTTGAGTATTCTCCACAGGGCCTGCTAGAGCTTCCGTGCGTGCGTCCTGGTTTCTGGGGTGCCAGACATGGGTGCAGCCATGTTGGTCCATATCACCTGACTGGTCTCTCCCAATGGTAGTGTGGTTACTCAGCTGATCCTCTGATCCAATGACTAGCTACCCAGGGGTATTTAAGTCTGACTCCAGGAACAGGAACCTGCTGTTCAACTTCGCTGGCCAGTGATTGTTTGCTCTCCAGTGTTTTCCACGTTATATTCCCAGTGTGTTGTTTCAGCCCTCATGCTGACCTCTCCAGTGTCACTTGTATTATCTTCCATGCTAATACTCAGCATGTTACTTCTGCTTTCTCACAGTATCTCATGTAACAGTTCCTGTGTTATCTATTAGTGTGCTGCTCAGCTCCCAAGCTGACTGTGTTGCATGTGCCAGACTTCAAGCTAATTACTAATTCAGCTGTCAACCTGCATTCCTGTGATTACTTCTCTTACATTTCTTAGTTCATCTCCTGTGTTCAAGTATTCAGTTCAACTCCTGTGTTCAAGTATTCAGTTCAACTCCTGTGTTCAAGTATTCAGTTAATTTCCTGCGTTCAAGTATTCAGTTCATCTCCTGTGTTCAAGTATTCAGTTAATTTCCTGTGTTCAAGTATTCAGTTTATCTCCTGTGTTCAAGTATTCAGTTCAACTCCTGTGTTCAAGTATTCAGTTCAACTCCTGTGTTTAAGTTTTCAGTTCAACACCTGTGTTCAAGTATTCAGTTAAACTTCTGTGTTCAAGTGTTCAGTTCATCTCCTGTGCTATAGTATTCAGTTCATCTGCTGTGTTCAAGTATTCAGTTAATCTCCTGTGTTCAAGTATTCAGTTCATCTCCTGTGTTCAAGTATTCAGTTCATCTCCTGTGTTCAAGTACACAGTTAATCTTCTGTGTTTAAGTATTCAGTTCATCTTCTGTGTTCAAGAGTTCAGTTCATCTCCTGTGTTCAAGTATTCAGTTCAACTCCAAGTGTTCAGTTCATCTGCTGTGTTCAAGTATTCAGTTAATCTCCTGTGTTCAAGTATTCAGTTCATCTTCTGTGTTCAAGTATTCAGTTCATCTCCTGCATTCAAGTATTCAGTTCATCTCATGTGTTCAAGTATTCAGTTCATCTCCTGTGTTCAAGTATTCAGTTCATCTTCTGTGTTCAAGTGTTCAGTTCTCCTGTGTTCAAGTATTCAGTTAATCTCCTGTGTTCAAGTATTTAGTTCATCTCCCCTGTACAAGTATTACAGTGTAATTTCTTAGTTTCCTCTTCTCTCCCATGTACCTAACCAGGGGGATGCAACCTGCTCAATGGTGTGGTGAAACACAAATTTGCAATTGGAGGGGTCACTGGTGAAGACCACCTAGTGGTTTAGACTTCGCGACTCTGGCTAGGTCTCGCCAACACATGGGTTTGACCTTTATTAAGGGAACTAGGACTGTCACTTCCCTAGCCATCCGAACCCCGTGTCTCACCTTCCTCCACAGAGGAACTCTTGCATCGGATCGTGACACAAGGGTTGACCTTCATAGACAATTTCTCTGGTGGTCTAAGGTATTCCAGGCCTACATTGCTCAGAGATGTAGTCTCTAAAATAAATATTAGTCAGATATTAGTATTTTGTTTGCTTGTACCTTATAATTGTGCACAACTATAGGGCTTTTCTAATGTCTGATGGTGCGACCGATGTGTGTCCTATGGTGCCGAAAGTGCAGCTTATTACGCAAAGTGGTAGATTTGAGTTGCAGTCGGTGGGTGTCTATGTACAGATCAAGTCGACTGTGATATTAGCATAAAGACGCAATTGTGCTGCATAAAAAGATGGAGAATGTGCTAGATGTGCTAGATAAATGTTAAGTAGAAATTGATTGGTTGATTGGTTGGTTCTAAAAACCTGCATTTTAGTAAATAATAAATATACAACTTGATGTCTCTCTTTTCTGTACATACCTCTTGCTCTTCAAAGGCAAAAATTATCTTTACATGTTTTAATAATTCTCATGTACAATGGTTTATTAGTAGTAGTGCAGTTTTGAATTCGGAACATGTTCTTGTTGAGCTCATACATAGCAGTGACCACTATTGCTTTTCCAAAACAAATTAGAATAAGCATTAGCTGTTTGTGATATGATGCTAAATTGCTCATTTACATTTATTACACATAATCAAATATTTTCAAGACATCACTGATCACTTACAACTCTACACAGATATTAATGCATTTTGTATAAAATTTACTCTCTAAAACAATGCTGTCCACCTATAGCACAAACAATACAAATGTATTAAATCTATTTTTTTTAAGAATTAGCTTTTAACGCCACTGTCTCTTGACATAATTTTCACTATGTATCTAACTTTTTCAAAATCAAAAAAGTTAGAAATTATTTTGCCCCAGCTGTGCATATAGAATAGATATTTTTGACAAGGTTAAGTGTCCGTATTCATAGGTTGGATGGTTTTTCTAACATGTGTTTATCATTTTAGAATACATTGGGCCTGATTCAGACACGCTCGCTAGCAAGTGGCCACTCATTGCAGATGATGTTCGCTAATGTGCGCATGCGTGTAGTTCGCAGTGTGTGTGTGCAAACTAGTACGAGTGATCGGAATGTGCTCGCTCGCCCTGCAAAGACAGCCCAGTGGAATGAGTGACAGGAGAGGCCATTTGTGGGTGGTAACAGCGGCAGGCCAGCAGTAACGAGGGAGTGGAGTTGCGGACGCAGGCGTGCCAGAGTGTTTTAACGCCGTTTCAGAGGCGTGCATAATTAACAAGCAGCATCATAGTGCACATCACCTGGTTGAATTTTACACTGAACTACTCGCAGTGCTTGCGGTAGGCTACAGTCAACCGCAAGCGCTGCGGTCGGATACGATGAAACCCGATGTACCGATGGTTGTTTATAGTTCCTGGAGATGACGTTCACTAGTGAGCAGCTAAAGAAAGGCCAGTGGGCGTCTATAAACACAAAGTGACCGCTCGCCAAGACATAGTGGGCATGCTTATGCCTTGCCGTGCAAGCAGCTGCCTTAACGTCACTTAGCTGAATTTCCATACGCTGGGAGCAAGCGGCCGCATCTAGCGAGCGGGTCTGAATCAGGCCCATTGTGTACCCTTTTGCTCCATTGGCTCCACACTCCAATATTACATCCAGACACAGAACACTACACATATCATTTACTCTTTTACCGTACATGAATCCAATGTCATGATGAGATGCCCACACACAATTTACATTACCCTGTGGTTACTCTGCTTACTCTGCTTGGCCAGCCACTCCGCCAATCATCTCTCTGGTCTTCTCAGTGGTGCTCACTTGCATTAATTAGGTCCTGCATTTTGGGTATCAGATCTGTGCTGCTTTACCTCAATCTATAACTCAATCATACATCTGCAGTGTATTGCCCAAATTCCTCTTTCTGTCGACGCTGGGGTTGGGGAATCAGGGAAATCCAATATAATTAGAAATCCTCAAATCACCGATCCAGAACAAAAATTATCAGATCATCGAGTTAGGTATTTTTAACATGCTGTTTTCTTCCAATCCGATGATGGATTGTCGATCTCATCTGTGTCTGCGGGTTGGCATTTTTGATCGCTTATCGGATAGGTTATTTGTATGCATTTTGGACCCAGGTATTTGTTGTTTACGGTATGTTCACATATTCATATGTTTATACTAATCAATTGAATTATTTTGAATATATTTCGCCATGTAAATTTTTTACTTTTTTACAGTGACCCTCTTTCTTGAAATTTATCTCTACTACCAATGATGGCTTAAACCCTGTGGACAGTGTTGAACTGGGACATGAAATGCCCATAGGGGGAATGCAATGGTAGGGGCCCCTTTAATGCTAGCGGCAAACAGCTGAAGAGGTGATGCCAGGCATCAGCAGGGCAGAGGAAAAGAAAAATAGCTGCTCCGGTCACCTCATCTGAGTGATTCTTCTTTCCTTCTGGCACAGTAAAAGGGGCTTGGGTATAAATGTAACCAGTTTGAGGTTGCTTTCTGGCACCCTGCCATCTACTTTGAAATAAATAGGCAATACTGTGTGCACTAGTAGGTCGTAACTGTTACAGAGGCAGCCAGACCAATTCTGTCATACAGAAATAATATGCATCCACACTATACCCATCACTATACACAGGTAACACTGATATCATACAGCCAATATACACTAATCACTATACACAGTTTGGCTGATTTCACACACCTGATATACACTGATCATTATACACAATTAACGCACAAGTCACACTGATATCACACAACTAAATACCTACAATATAGAATCTAACTACGGGGGCGATTTAATTTAACGCAAATTGAACAGCGCTGGGAGCGAGGTCCCAGAGCTATTCAATTCAGTGCGCTGTGTGGTCGGAGAATGGCGGTTATCGCGGTCATCGCGCCTTAACAAGGGTGTTAAGGTGCGGTAACCGGCATTCTCTTACCAAAGTGCCGGGCATGCGTCTGTTAGCGCCGCGATATGCAGAAAAACTGCAGCGCACCCGGCACTTTAGTCGGATTTCTCTTCGCATCCCTGGGGGGATGCGAGAAGAAATCCTTAGCACGCCCAAACAGCGCGGTGTATTGAATAGCTTCGGGAGTCCCTCCTGTCGCTATTCAATAGCGCGTTGAATTGAATTCCCCCCTATGTATTTAGAGGACAAATGATTTTATGCCATTTTATACCCCCCCCTGAATCATTTTCCCTCGGTTCATAGTCTGACAGTTTTCTATAAACATAATATGAGCTTTCTAAATATTAACAAAAGCTTTAAGATGGGTATACTATACATAACATGATTTTTGTGAATTAGGCACTAATACCTTTGTGACACATCCAATGCAGTCAACAATATTATTTTCTACTTTTTCTTATTTATGTATCGGGAATTAAACCAGAAAATTTACCATCATAAATCTGCTGACTTCATATAGTCTTACAATTGTATACATTAGTCAGTATATGACTTTTTTTGCGGTAATTGCAACTGTATGTATGGTCCGCCATGCGCAGAGTGCACTGCAGCCAGTGTCTGGTGACCTGGTTCGTGTGACAACAACTTGAAGGAAAAACTGAAGACGGGCACTTCAGAGGAAGAGGCATCAATAGGTATCACATTGTGTACAGTCTCAGTCCTTGCACATTCATACGCACAGATGCACACCAAGGAAGGGCTCTGCGGTGGCATTAGCATAAAGTCTCAGATGGACGAACGCCAATAGATGCAAACACAGATGCTCCAGCGACCTCGTCAGTATCAGCCTTGCAGTGTATAACATATTATGTATGTATCTAAGATGTACCTTAACACGGGGCTGTACTAACAAGTGGCAAAAAAAAAAACAAGTCAGCCAGGAACAACTACAAGTACAGAATAATGTCAATAATGGAGCTCACCCCCACTGTGAAGGAGCAAAGCTCCGGACATGGAATCCCAGCTGTGAGCAGGTTTCACTTCCACAACAAGCTGAAAGTTCAATAACCAGTATCTGTGTTACATGTCAGTCAGGTATATAACTAGTATCTGTGTTACATGTCAGTCGGGTGTATAACTGGTACTGTATGTGTGTTACCTGCCAGTCAGGTGTATAACTGGTACCCGTGTAACATGCCAGTCAGGTATAACCAGTAAATACATGTCCTATGCATGTCCATCTTGGACCTTATGTAATGCTTTATAAAAAAAAAAAAAGACATATAAGAAAGATATGCAGTGTAATATCGTTTATATTGACCAGCCATGACGTACAATATGATACAGAGCCATCATTTCCTGTGCAGGGCAGGGGAATGTCGGTACTCTCCCATGGTGCTGGGGAGAAATATAATGGCCAGTGTACAAGTAGGGCAAAAAACAGGGAGACTGACACCCACATTATTCCCAAGTAGAATCCCACACTGAGCTCTGGCTCTCATTCAGAGCCGCTCGCTATTTGCGGTCGTTCGTTCTAAAACAAGGGGTGGCTATTCAAATGAACCGTTCGCTAATTGCGGTCTGTTCATGCCTCTAAGTCTGAACGAGCGAGCAAAACTTGCGGTTGTAATTTTAAAAAATACGCCCCCTTACCGCTCGCACCATACGTCATGTCCGCTATTTATTAGATTAATCGAGTACATCGAACAGCGTATGAACTGCTCGCTATTCTTGTGGCTGGTTTTTTCCACCGCTATTTTGCGAGCAGTTCTGAGTAAAAAAAAACCAAGTGACGTGGTCAATGACGCTGCTGTATTAATTATGCACTCCATTAAAACGCCCGTTTTGACCTTTAAGCACGCCTGCGTTCGAATTCCACACCCCCGTTTTCAAGCACCTTCCCCTGTTACCACCCACATACACCTCCTTCTGTCACTCAAATTAGCAGGCATTCGCTATATAGCGAACAAACGATTTTCGGCCGCACTGACTGGTTCGCGCATGCGTATTAAAATCCGTACGCATGCGCATATGTGCGAACATCGGTCAGAACGAACGAGCGGCCGCTTACAAGCGGCTCTGAATCGGGGCCTCTGTCCTTATAAAAGAAGGAGCAAAATGACTCTGGTAAACAAACATATTGCTATAAAAGTCCAAGTTAAAGTAATTTACCATGGTATTTTTTCACAGTGGTGGGCATGTATATTAATGCTGAAGTAATAAATAATATTCCAAACCAAGGATAAGCCCTCCCCCTATTATTTATAAAGTATTTCACTATATTGTCGCTCTGTAAAGGCTTTGGAATAGCAGGTGACAATTCTATTACCTAACTTTATTTGAAAGGCACATAATATAAGAAATCACTGACACTAAAATGGACCCACAAAGAAATCTTTATTATTTGAAAAATCACTGTCTGCTGTGTGCAATGATGTAACACAGTGCACGACATCACCTGCCCTGTGTGAGTGTGAGGGCAGCAACCAGCAGTGACCAATGCAGGAGAAGTGCGAATCCCATCAGCTGCATCATCCTCTGCGCAGGCTCTGCACTGTCCCTGCACTGCTATCTGGGGTACAGACACTGAGCTGCGGGGGATAGATGGGATCAGCTATATGTACACATACCCACACTCACCCAGCAGGGGGGCAGCACACAGATTTTCTCTCCACTGCCTAATGGCAGGCATTGCCAGGGTGCTGCTGCTGCTCTCTAACCTCCCGCGCTGATGTTACTCACAGAGCTGCCCCGTGACATACTTCCTGTGACCTGTCTCAGCAGCCAAGAACAGGGATAGTCACAGTGGCACCATGGCCCCCCGCCCCAGCACTGAAGTCTCCGCCTCCTTCCTCCGAGTGCTGGTACTCGGAGTCCAAGGGCATGTACAGTTATAAACATTAATTACCGGTTGTCAGTGGCACCCCGCCGAGCTTCCTTGCCATACTACAGGACTTCCCGTGCAGACAGTGGCAGCGCCATAAGCCACACCCTCCCACATAAGTGGGAGGGGCTTAGAGTCAGTGGCGGAAGGCTAGTCCTACCCTACCTGTGGAGGCCCCTAGGCAGTCGAAATCTCAAGCCCTCCTCGCAAATTATCTCCTAATAAGTTTTTAATTTTACCAACTAACAATTTTGCCAACTAACAATTTTAATAAACCGTATGTAGGTGCACCAATATTTTTTTACAAACTGATAGCTGAGAGAAGACGAGCTTTTAAGAGACAAATTGTAATATGAATATGATGTCTATGGTTTATGTACTTTAAGTTGTTAATGGGGTCATTACATTTATACAGTATTTTCTCTTTAGAGTCTTTAATGTAAAGTTTTTGTTTCTTTGAGTTGATTCACTTTTCTTAACATTTGGAAACAATGTAAGAAAGCTTGATTGTAATTTTCTTTCAAGATCGAATCAATATTATTTTGATCCATTGTTGCGTGGCCCCTAAAAGGCGCGGGGCCTATAGGCCGGTGCCTACTCTGTCTATTTGGTAATCTGGCACTGTCTACTACTACCTTGATGCTTTTAACACAGATGGAAGGTTCTCCTTTCTTAATCGGTGCTATCGTTTTTTTTTTTTGACAATTATTGATTTATTTCTACATGTACAGTATGTCTGATTTTGTGTTGTTTTGTATTTGTGGCATTGGTCTAGATTTTATTAAAATTAATATAAAGTAAAGTTTTATATAATATTTAGAGAGTTCCCCCACTATTTAAATAAAATACACTCAAGGGCAGTGTTTCCCAAACTCAAACCTTAGGGAGCACTAACAGTGCATGTTTTCCAGGTCTCCTCACAGAATCACAATCAAAATAATTAGCTCCACCTATAGATCTTTTAAATTGTGTCAGCCAGCAATGAATATACCTATGCACGAACTAGGAACGATGGAAACCATGTACAGTTAGCACTTCCAGAGGAATAAGTTTGGTAAACACTGTTCTAGGGGAACACCACCAGTTTAATAACTTGTTTTTTTTCCAATTGTTTCTATCTAGGTTCTAATGTGTCTTTGTACTAAGCTTTGGAGAGAGATAAAGTGGAAGGAGATAAAGTATCAACCAATCAGCCCCTAACTGTCACTTTGAAGTCTGTGTTTTAAAAATGACATCTAGGAGCTGATTGGTTGGTACTTTATCTCCTGCCAAGGCTTAGTACATAGACACCCTAAACGCTTTAAATAGTTTTCTGTACTTACTGGTTCCTTCATTATTACATAGCCACAGTGCGGAAACCTCCCCCTTGCTTCTCTCAAGGTTTATTTACAATAAGGCTATTAAAACTCTAATTATTATGATAAAAATGTTCTGTTAATAAACACACTGAACACGCTTATGTACAGCCATAAAAGAAATGTAAAAATAAACCTATTAAAACAAAATTGGTATAATTTCCAATTTAACCACAACCTGTTAAATCAGGAATAAAATGTTTCAAGTTTAAGGATAAACAATAATACTGAAGTTTTCTTTTTTTCGCTGTCACCTATTTGTTTATTTTCCTAAATAATTTCCAGTGCAAATGTTTCCTAATGGAATTGACTTAGTCTAAATGAAACTCCTTAGGGGTATATTTACTAAAGTGAATGAAGAAATGGAGATGTTGCCCATAGCAACCAATTCCAGCATCTAATATTATTATTATTATCCTTTATTTATATGGCACAACAACTGTTCCACAGCGCCTTACTAAGTACATGGACAAATAAATTAACAAGAAACCAGTGACTTACAGCACAATACAGTACAATACAATGCAGGACAGGGACATGGTTTAAATACACAATGCTGCATCAGCGATCATAACACTCAAATAAGCCACAGGGCGTAAGCAACCAGGTGTTAGGTGCCCGAGTGAGTAGTAGATTAAATTCATAAGTAAGGAGAAGCACAAGAGGGTAGAGGGCCCTGTTCATGAGAGCTTACATTCTAATGGGGCAGAGCTTGACAGGGAGGAAGGATCATGTAGTAGCGGGTTACGATGAGAGTTGGAATGCTTTGATGAAGTAGTGGGTCTTGAGAGCCCGTTTGAAGATTTGGGGAAGAGGTGGAGAGGGAAAGAGTTCCATAGGTAGGGAGCAGCATGGGCAAAATCTTGGAGGCAGGAGTGGGAGGAATAATCAGTTGGCAGGAGAGGCGGCATGCATTTGTTGAGCGAAAAGGGTGGATGGGAGTGTGAAGGGAGATAAGGTCAGAGATGTAAATGGGAGTGGCATAGGTGAGGGCTTGGTAAGTGAGTGTAAGATCCTTGCAATGGGTTCTGAATGGGAAAGGGAGCCAGTGGAGGGCTTGTAAGAAAGGGGAGGCAGATGTAGAACATGGATCCAGTGAGCACACAAATCTATAAATTAGCAGCTCCACCATTTTGTGAGGAAAACATGCACTGTTGGTAGCTCTCAGGGTTGGCTATCCCTGCCTTAAATCATAGATCTTACACATGAGGCCACTAACTAACTGTTTTTTTTAATGTCCCTTTACAGATTGGGAAATGCTTTTTCATATGAGAAAATCCACTCCCAGTAGCAGCAGCAGCAGCAGCCATGCTCAAGTATTATCTGTGGCAAGGACTGATGTGAATGTATAAAAAATATTTTGTAAATGCCTCCTCCCTTCCCCTTCTCCCTCATAAATTTTCTTCAGAATCAAAAAATGAAATTAAATTTACTACCAAATAACCCTTCCTGTCCCTGCCCTGCCTTCAACTACATACATACTCCAACTCCCTCAGGCCTCTCTTGAATAATAAAAGTGTTTCCTGATGTGCTATATTTGAAGTTTAACTGACATGTGTTTGTGCCACCCACTGCTGCCACTCAGCTTAGTCAGCCAGCTAGCTTGGTGCAAATTTTGGGCCTAAACTGTATGAAAACAATATAGTGAGCTGTGAGGTGGTCAAAATTGACTGAAAATGAGTGGAAATAAATGTTATTGAGGTTAATAATACTGTAGGAACAAAAAGGTCCATTTTACGTGATTTTAGCAGTTTTTATGAATTTTTTAAGAAAAAATCCAGTTTCAAAACCAAAACCGAAAAACAAAACACAGAGGTGAGATTTTGGCAAAACCAAGCCATATCCAAAACTAGGGGAGATTCAGATCCAAAACCATAACCAAAACACGGGGGTCAGTGCACATCTCTACTTCACGGGGTCCCCCTACCAAAGCATTCGCACCCCACACTAGTCAGTCCAGGACGGGGATCCCTGGGGAGGTGTGGACCCCCAAATAAGGGGTCCCCCTCTCAGGCACTGCTCCCCACAGTGCATTGAAGTCTGCCAGATGCTGACCCGCTTCTGCCTGGTGCCACCCTCTTCCCGGTTAAAGTGGGTGTCCAGTCAGCCGATGATGCAATACACCGTAAATTGCATCATCATAGCCATGCCCCTTGGTGGTAATCTCGCAGTTATATAGTGGGAGCAGGGCCATGATGATGTGATCACACAATCATGCCCCCTGTACTGCCCCCTATGCTGCGCCATGCCCCTTGCATGTTCCCCGCACCGCCCCCCCCTCATGCTGTACCACATACCCCTCCCCTTGCCCACATGCTGACCTGGCTACCCCTATTCAGAGCGGGTAGCCAAAGAGTTAGCAAGTATATTCTATGGGTTTTATTTATAACATATCACTCTACTTATATGCAGGGCAGTGTCTAGGGTCTGAGGCTCCCAGTGCGAGCAGTCAAAATGCCCCCCCCCCCTCGAAGCAGTAATATTGTGGAGTGGGCGTGGTGTCATCGTGAGGGAGTGTGGTATCACAGTAAGGGAGCGTGATCTAGAAAGACCACAGAATGACAGCCACCGTGACTACTGAGTACAGGGGTGTCTAACCTGTCAGAGGCAAAGCGCTGAAAAATATATGTAGCTAAACAAAAGATAGACAGCATGCGCGCGCCTGAGGGTGTGGCCTAGCTGTCACAAGCCCACGCCACATTTCTGTGTGCATGCCTGTGGTGTGACATTTGCAGAAGTATGACCTTGCATCACACCCGGTTTTAGTCGCGTTGGGAGCGAGCCCAGCCAGATCCACATAAAATACACTGCAACAAACCACTTCCACATAAAATATATTGGAAAAGCCAGAGGCACATAAACTACGTTTTAAAACCACATCCACCTCAAATACATTATTAAATCCAGAACCACATAAAACACATTGAAAAAACATGATTCACATAATACACACTTCATTCCAGCCCCCTCCCTTGCCATTCCATCCCGACAGGTCTTAGGCTTCCCCCCCACTGGCTCTCAGGCAAAAGTGGCCATTATGCAGTGCCCCCTGTAGTTGTCCCCAAATGCAGTGTCCCCTGTATTTATGCCCCTTATGCAGTGCCCACAGTGGTAGTGTAACTTATGCAGAGCCCCCATCAGTAATGCCCCCAATAGTAATGGTCCCTGTTGTAGTGCCCCAGTAGTAGTGTCCCCAGTTGTATTGCCCCCAATAGTAATGCCCCCTGTAGTAGTGTCCCCTTTATAAATTCCCCAGTATTAATGCCCCTGTATTAGTGCCCCCAATAGCAATGCTCCCTTTGTAGTAGTGCCCCAAGTAGAAAAGCCCCAAGTAGTAGTGCCCCCAGTAGAAGTGCCCCTGGCCCCTGAATAATGCACCCAGTAGTGATGCCTCCTAAGCAATAACCCCAGTAGAAGTGCCCCCGAGTAATGTCCCCAGTAGTAGTGCCCGGGTGCCCCCAGTAGTGTTCTCTCCCCCAGTAGAAGTGCCCCCAGAGTAATGTCCCTAGTAGCTGTGCCCAGGTGCCCCCAGTAGTGGTGGTTCCCCCAGCAGAAGTGCCCCCAGTAGTAGTGCCTCCCCCCAAGTATTGTCCAGGCTGCCTGCACACACAAAAAAAAAACAGTAACACTTACCTTCAGCCCCGCTCTGGCGTCTGCTCCGCTCGGCTGCTCCTTTCTCTGCACTATGGGAAAGACGTCATGACGTCCTCCCATAGTGCACATTGTGGGAGCCGGAAGCCGGAAGCAGGAGCCTCCATCTCGGTCTCCGTCTCCGGCTGCTCTGCTCTGCCGGGCGCCCGCTGGTAACTGAATCTCAGCGGGCACCCGGCAGTTAACATGCTGTTTCTACAGCAGGGGTAGGAGGAAGCGCGCCCCGTGCGATTGCACGGGTCGACTGCCCCTAGAAACGGCCCTGCTTATATGTATGTATGTAAAACATTCGGCACTTCTTGCCGCTTTTTGCACATCCTCTTTCTCTAACTTTAATAAAGTAGCATGTGTCGAAGAGGTCCTGCTTGTACATGCACCAAATAAACTCAGCTGATTTCAGAATGCGCATGTGCAAGTGAAGAATTTCACTACTGCATAAACCTGTTTGGACTTTGCAAGCTCGTCTCAGAAGGTTAGAATAATTTATGTCTTTAAAAATGAAGAAAGAAGCAAAACTACTCCTGTCTTTATAAATACCAGATGTGGACAACCCCTATTGCGAGATATGGGCCTACAGCACAGGTTCTCAAACTCGGTCCTCAGGACCCCAAACAGTGCATGTTTTCCAGGTCTTCTCACAGATTCACAAGTTAAATAATTATCTCCACCTGTAGATCTTTTAAATTGTGTCAGCCAGTAATGAATACACCTGTGCACCAACTAGGGAAGATGGAAACCATACACAGTTAGCACTCCCTGAGGAATACATTTGGGAAACAATGCTCTAGGGGAACCCCAGCAGTCTAATAATTTGTTTTCTCTCACATTGTTTGTAGTGAGTAATGAATACACCTGTGCACCTGTTAGGTGACCTAGACTAACCTGTATGGCGTCCTGAGGACCGAGTTTGAGAATCACTGGCCTAAAGAGATATGAGTAGGAAAACAAAAAGGCAGAGAAATCTGTGATTCTCTGCACTTATCAGCTTAATATATAGAGATAAACAAAAAGCCTGTTTTCTCCAGCTAAATAGTCTTCTATACATTAATAGACTGCAGAGGCGCCGAGAGGGGGGGGGAGCAGGTACAAATTACCCAGGCCCAGGCTTGCTGGAGGGGCCCGGCGGGGGCCCTGGTCCGGCACCGCCCCCCCCCTCCCTCCTACATCACAGCAGCCCAGCACACACTGCTGTGTGCTGGGCTGCAGTGGGAAACTGCTCGCAGCAGCTGGAGCAGTCTCCTATGGCTATGAGGGGAGCGATCATGCTGATCGTGACCCCCATTGGCTGTGCGCCAGGCTGAGGGGCTCACAGTGCCCCCCTCCCAGTGAAGCGGCGCTGCTAAAATGTTTTTTTATTCTGTGTTTTTTTCCTAAGGGGACGTGGCCACGCCTCCCCTGATTAGGCCACGCCCCCTGTCACCCGAGCCCGCCGCGGCTCTTGTCTGCCCTGATAGACTGCATAGCTATGTTAGTAATGGGATGTAGTCAGCATCCCGGCAGATGAGATGCCGACAGTCTAAATACCAGCCCTGGAACCCCTGGCTTCCCGAAGGTAAGTATCAGGGGTTAGGGGTGGGTTAGGTTTAGGGATTACGATTTAGGGTTAGGCACTAGGGCAGGGGTTCCCAACCATGGTCCTCAAGGCACACTAACAATCCTGATTTTAAGGATAGCCATGGATGAGCACAGGGGACTTAATTAGCACCTTAGGTATTTTGATTTAACCATCTGTGCTTAAGCATGGATATCACTAAAACCAGGACTGTTAGTGTGCCTTGAGGACCGAGGTTGGGAATCACTGCACTAGGGGGAAGGTTAGGGTTAGGCACTAAGTGGGGAGGATTAGGTTTAGGGTGCAGGGAAGGGGTGGTTAGGTTTAGCCACTACAGGGGGAGGTTACTTTCAGGCACCGGGTAGGGTGGCTTAGGGTAGGGGCAAGGGTTAGGTGTAGGGAACCTCTCAGTGCCAGAATTGTGACTGTAGGATGTCGCTGTCGGTATTCTGTCAGCCAGCATCCCAACAGCCGGGAGCCCATACCCTACCCGTTGGTGATAACCCCACCATTGGTAAGCATCCCATTATTACTTTTTATGTTGAAGCCTATTTAATATGGTCCATCTTAATGCCTGTTATTTTGTCATCTAAGGAAAGTGATACATTTTTTAATAAAGCATTCAAGTATTTTTTTAAGTATAAAGCTTTTTTTCTTAATTTTTGAAACTTTTTCTATAAATCGTATATATTTTTAATTATTTTATTAATTATAATATTTTGAGCTTAAAATCCACAGCTGGCTTTCATTTTGACCGCACATACATGAGATGACAAGCCAGCTCTTGTATGCTCTAAACTGCAAAAATGTGACCAACAAAGCAGTAAATTAACCCTAACTGTGTTGTGTCATTATCAAGGGGCCCTTGATAAATTATAGTGATAACTGATATTTTTATCGCCACCAGAAGCAGCAAATAAAAATCAGCCTTATTGCTGTGACCAGGATTCTAGTCATAAATAGGCACCATTGTATCATACAATGCAACAATTAATATTTTTATTTCATTTACCATAAATAACAGAACTCACATTATTAATGCTATTTGAATTAGCTTTCATTTTTTTTACCATGGTGACACACTCTTGGCAACTTGCTCCACAGCTGTAGTTTCTTACTGTTGTAGCCAAAATCTAATTGTATGTTTTCCTGTCTGGAAGCCTTAAAGGAAAATAAAAAGATAAAAGATAACATGATTTGTGTATTAATTATCTTTTTGCACTTACAGTACTCTGTTACATATGATATAGAAAGCTGAGTGAATTTATATAACTAACCACTAACCTCATTCTCTTTACTGTTTAAAACATGAGCTTACTGAGTAGTTACAGTGCATTTGAGAAACTCCACTTTTGATACTGTTGCAGTGTGAAAATGGGCCTCTTGGCTGTTATTATCTCTTAGTTACTACATCTGGTAAGGGAGCTATTTGCACATGCACTAAAACATTGTGTTTCTTGAATACTGTAATACGCTATGTAAATCATTTTTTTCTCTTTTGTTTAAGTGAATATTACTGATTGATACCCAAGAGTGGGGTTATTTGGAAGAAATCAATTGCAACAGCGCTGAGTGGACTGCATTGGTGATATATTTTTTATTGTTCAAAACAATAAGATAGTACAGGGTAAAACAGCACAGTACAGATAGCACTACAAATCTTGACACAACCAGTGATGCAATGTGTTCAATTGAAAAGTACAGTGTCAGCCAAAACCTGTAGCTGTCATTGTGGGCGCTTTTGTCAGGTCTAGTCCTCCTGAAAAAACAAAAACAGATGATTAGGGTCCAGGGGCAAAGACCCCATGGAGGATATGTAGCTGATGTGCAAGAGAACTAGGTGATGAAAACAGGAGGGAGGACCTGCTCAAGGAACTTACAGTCTAAAGGGAAGGGGAGACAAGCTGGAGACATAAGAGTGAGCCAGTGTAAGAAAAGTTAGATGGTGACATGGTTAAGTGGAGGATGGATATGCTTCTATGAACAGGTGGGTTTTCAGCACCTGCTTGAAGTAATGCAGGCTGGGGGATAGGCTGATGGAACAAGGGAGATTGTTTCAATGGTGGGGGACAGCTTGGGAGTAATCTCGAATTCTGGAATGAGATATGGTAACCAGAGAGGAGGAAAAGCGTTGGTCATTGACTGAGCGGAGAGGGAGGGAGGAAGTATATAAGGATATGAGGTTGGAGATGTAGGGAGCTGCGGATTTGGAAAGGGCCTTGTATGTGGTAGATAGGAGTTTGAAAAGGATTCTGTAGGGGAAGGGGAGCCAGTGGCTTTGCAGAGAGTGGAGGCAGATGTGGAGTGGTGGGAGAGGAAGATAAGTCTAGCTACAGCATTGAGTATAGGTTGGAGAGGAGCAAAATGGGAGAAGGGGAGTCCAGTGAGGAGAAAGTTGCAGTAGTCAAGAGTTGAGTGTCATCAGCATAGAGGTGATACTGGAGGCCAAAGGAACTGATGAGTTCACCCAGCAAGGAGGTGTACAGAGCAAATAGTAAAGGACAGAACCCTGGGTGATGCCCTTGGGAAGGATATATTAAGGTTTATTATAATTTCCAATATATAAAAAAACTTTTTTATGCCCATCACTCCCTCATATAAAATATTGTATGCTCATCACCCCCTTATATATTCAATGCACATCAACCCCTTCTATATTCCATGGCCATCGCCCCCCTTATATATTTTATTCACATCTCACCCTGTACCATTTTTTTAATATATTTTATGAATATAACTTCCCTCACCCCATATATTGCATGCTGATTACCCTCATTAAAGTTGGATACTTTCCCTAAACTAAATAATTTTAACAGAAGTAGGCAGACACTATGTCCAGCTACTTCTGGTTGTGTTCCCCCACAATTGCCCCCTAAACAAATCAGTCCTGGCTCGGGGATGGGGAGAGAGCACGACTATCCTTCTCTGCGGTCCTCAGTGATTTATTTTCCTCCCTGCATCTCTGCAGACTCCAGGACAGAGGCAGCCTCTTTTTAAAACCAAGATAGCTGATATGAAAATGCTGCACATGGATACTGTAGTGTCACATTGGCCATCCTGGATTCAAAATGAGGCTGTCTCTATTTTGGAGCCAGCAGAGATGTGGGGAGGTGACCAACTGACTTTGCTGTGGCAAGTTCTGGTCATGAGGATCATCTGTCGCAGAATCAAGATGCAGTGGGCACAAAGTGGGATAACTGATTGGGACCAAGGATGTTTTGGCAATACCTTCCACATCTGGATCAGGTAAGGAAGTCATTGCAGTTCCATGCAGCAACCCCCTCTCCCTTTTTGGATGATTCTAGTGATTAATCCAGTTCCTTTGAAAGGCTTCACAAGTTCATGTGTTATTTCACACTGCAATTTAGGGGGATGCATATGAGCTCTAAGAAGATTAGCAGTGGGGTTTTGGATGTGACAGGAGATATAGTTCATTACTTCAATTCAACCATGTTGTAGGGGGTTAGCTCTCAGATTAAAGACCACGTCTGGAAAGGGTGCTACATTGATTTGTTTGTTTGTGATCACGGATGACACTAGGCTCTGGATCTGGACCTGCAATGGAAGAGGCTCAGCATAGCTATCCTCATTGGCTTATTTGGCCTGCATCGGATGTTTTGCCAGGCCAGAAACAGCACTTTCTGGCCCATCCAGGGATTTCCATTGCATAGAAGGGAAAGTGATATATACGTTCAATAATGCACAGTGCATTACAGAGCTGGATGTTGCTACCGACACTCTTGCATGTTATGCGAGGCTGGATCACCCAGCAAAATATTGTGGTCATCCCACTGGTTAGTCAGTGGGTCATGGTGAACACCCTAGTGAACTATGATGTATTTGATGAAGTTGTAATCCTTTCAGGGAGGAGAAATTCTTTTTTGTTTTTTGGCAGCAAATGCAGAGGGGGGTTCCGGTTGCCTGGAAACCCCTCTCCATAGCCCAGACCAGACCATGACCACAATAGCAATAGTATATAATACAATTTTACTAGAGCTGCATGTTTTAACCATCTCCTCAGTATCACAAAATAAATAATTAGTACCCCTTTTTAAGTGTGCCAGTAATTAATGAGTACACCTGTGCACCAATATGGAAAACATGTACTGTTAGGAGTGCACTGCTATAGAACATATATAGGGTTAATTATTAATACTGTATAACAAACACTAAGGAGACCAATGTGTACATATATGTAAACGGCTGGTACTACAATATTCTGCTGCTCCCCCTGGACTTTCTCCAATACTCTGGAATGGTTCCCACATATTAAATAAAAACATATTAAATAAAAACATTCAGTCCAGACAGGATGACTTTACTGCCCCATCTAATTGCTTACTGTGATCACTAGCCCTATATATGTCAGAATGATGACATACACTACACTTTGTATCATGCATATTATAGCTGGTTAAGTATGAATTATGCCTTCTTCATGGACTGTCCACACTCACTCTAAAATCAAGCATTTGGAAACTCCTCTGTGAAAATCCTACATTTGCCCCTGGGCAGGGTTTTAGGAATGATTTTCAGTTGCTGTTGTCTTGTCCAGTTTTGGTTATACAGTAGCTTTGAAGAATCTTAAATCGGCTCATGATTTTCACTATATTGTTAATGGTAAAGTGGAGGCAGTTTAGTTTATCATCCTCATTAGCCATTTTGTTGGCGTTTCAGGTAGATGAGTTGGTGTCAATTAAAGGTTCCACAACCACTGGTCTTTTATATGTTAATGTTTTTGTTAAGTCTGATTTGATTTAATGTAGGATTCATATGTCTAAAATGGACCATTTGGGTAGGGGGCGTTGGATTTCAGTTCCTGCCTATCCAGAGCCACTGGTTTCTCTTGCAGCTTGGCTGTGATTTTGCAAGTTGCAAGTTGTGGCTAAAAGGTAGGGCTCAGTGGCTTATCCATGACAACTGTTAGCCACTGGTTGCATTAGGTTACCCAATTGAGCAGTATGGCACTGTCGAAGCTGGATAATTGGCTGAGACAAGATCAGTTTAAAATTGAATCACGGCAACGCCATCTTGCGACTGGCCACAAGACACCATCTTGGAAATGAGATCGTAAGACGCCATTTTGCGAATGGCCGCCAAAGCGCCATTTTAGATAAACTCACAATTAAGTACATATGGCGATATTACTATTAGCACCATGCGACTGCATCTTTCATCATTTCTCATATACACATTAATACACACAATTGCGCTGTTAACTAGTCGCATATTAGCGAATGCATAAGACCCTGTATGAAAACGCTGTTTAGTAGCTAAATGCGCATGCATCTGTCCCCAGTTAACTAGCGTCTTTATATCAAACCCCGTATACTCACACATTACATATTCACATACAAGGTTCCATAAGCATTAAGGTATAAGATTTAAGTTTGTTCACTTAGTATAAATGCTGTGAAATAAAGATTATTTGGTAACTAAGGTTTTATATATACTAAGTAAGCCGTGTTTGGTTTTGTACTGATGCGTACTCTTTCAACAGAATTCCGGTATTATCGGTGTGGAGATCGCATCATGCATTCTCGACTTATGGACCGCAGAGACTTCAAGCAACAAAATGTATATGATATGAATAACTGTTAGGATGTTGCATGAGGCGGGAATCCAGAGACCCCCAGTTGTTAGAGGCTAGGTTGGGTCTATTTGAATCAGCCTGTTAAATGCTCTGTAACAGATGTATCCCCCTTTAGAACAAATGGCATCAGCAACAAATGTCTCTATTGTTTTGTCTATTCCTGGGGGGAATAAATATGTGTGCTCAAATGCTGGGTTTTTAGTCTTCATGCTGAATGCTGATAGACGAGGGGTTTCTTGCTGATGCCTAACATCTGGTCCGGAAGCGCTGCGTATGTATACTGTACTTGGGTCTGTATAATTCCTTTGCGCCAAATTGTGTCTGGATCAATAGCGTGTAACTGACTGTACTTTTATTAGAATAATACTTTGTGCTTTGGAACCATATGTTCTACATGTTAGCGTCATTCTTAGAGGTTTATAGGTAGGATTATTAGAAGGTATAGGCAGGGGTATATAGAGGTTCTAATTCAGTATCATTAGCACTTACTGTATTAATTTAGCATAGCAGTGGTGGGTTCTTCTATCAACTTCATAAAGCAGTTAGGTTGATGGAAGTCATTAGTTTAAAAGGGCTATGTAGATGGTATAATTTACCTAGTTAGTGGCACCGCCTGTGGGTTGTTTTAGGAAACCCAAGGCCTTAAACCTCCTGCCATTATGGGGGAATGAAATTCTTTACAATTTTTGTCCTCACAGAAGTTTTTTGTGGTTTTCACCTTCATCTGGGTCACCCAACACCCATTTTCCCTTCCTTGGCTAGGTTATTTCATGTCTTAATTCATTACTGGTGTTGGAAACTTTTCTTACAGGCTTACATGGGAAGTCTTGTCAGGTGTGGTTTCTGGGACACTCCTATATTTATTGTGCCAGTAGGCATGCATTAGCTTGGAAGGCCCACTTTTTGCTTGGTTCTGTAGATGTACTGTGGTTTGGCATGAAAGAGATGAGATAGCGTGGTCTTTTGGACTGCCTCTGGACAGCTGAAGGAAAGTTTTGGGCTGATTGGTTAGTGATTCACTTAGGTACTTACGGGGGGATTGACCTGGGCATGAATAATGAAATTGAGCATATCAGTGCTTTAAAGTAGAATCTACAAATGAGCTAAGAAAATTGGCCACAAGTAGTGATTGAGTAGTCTGAGATAATTCCACATAAATTTCGGGGGGGGGGGGGTTTTGCAAGTGAGAGTGGCATTGGATAGGTTTAATACATTAACTGCCTCAAAGGTTGCTCTTTAGGAGGGTGGGACCCATTTTATTTTTGGGGTCCTAACTTTCCAAGAATTTCCAGCTGTAATGAATCCCCCCTTTATTTGTATAAGGTCCCTAGAGTCATTCTAGGGAGGGCTTTTGCCTATAACAACTGCCCATTGTTCCTATAGAGTACACCACACTCACTGGTACTTAGGATGCCACCAGATATTAACATCCAGAAAGTAGGGGCTTATACAAACAGCGGGAGTTTGCAAGGTAAATCTGGAGCAGAAGTACAAGTGCAATATAAACCATGTAGCAGCCTGCAGCCATGTACACCAGCAAGATAGAATGCACACTAATAAACAGGTAGCACGATTATCAGCAATCCTGAGTAATAATATTGCAGGGTAAATTAATACAGAGCAGAATGCACTGTGAACAAAAACAGAATACGATTGCATATAAACACAACTGCATAAAATAGTGGCAATCACACGCAACAGATACAGTATATTGCAAGATGGTATAGCAGTAAACTGAGATACACATGCAGCTGGCTGTATGGAATTTCAGCATAGCAAAAAATGCAGAATGGAAAAGCAATATATCAACCAGCTTATGTTTTGCAGAGTATAATAGCAGCAAGATATATGTACATATATTGCAGGATGGAATAACAACAGTACACAATACATATGGCTTGCAGAGTAGATTTGCAACATAATGAATGTTCCAGGTAAACTTGCAATAGGTACAGGTAACACATGGCAGAGTCAAGACAGGAACCAGGAATACCAAACAGAAGATACAGGAACAGGGACCGGATAGCATGACTTCCACAAGAAACTATCTCCGGCAAGACAGGCTGCCCTATAACAGAAGTCAGAGTGTGAGCAAATGAGACAAGGCTCTGGTATTTACCACTACAGTATTTGTAGCAGAGTACTGCATGTTCACAGAGGCTTCCCAGCTTGGAGCAATCAGCTTGGACCAATCCTCATTGTGTTTGTATTTGCCTGTTAACCCTCTCAGCTGTGTCCAGAACCTGCAGCAGATATGAGCTGTCACGATGGCTCATAACACCACTCATGGGCTGGATGGATTTACATTATGGTAGGGGACCTCACACTGTGTGTCTCTCTAATTTAGTGTAAGCCCCCCAGCTGGTTTAGCCCAGTGCTCGCTATAGGAAAATACAATTTTCCTACACCAGCCCAGGCTGAAAGATCCAGGACTGGTTATGGATTTAGAAGGGAACTCCATTTATTTTCCACTTTATTTGTAACTATTTGGTTAAGTCTAAGAAAACCTGCACAGATCATAGTGATCTGTGCAGTGCTTCTCCTAAACTCACCTGCCTTAGGTAGGTCTATTGTCTGGTTGATTTTTATGTTGATTTTTGATTGATTTTCAGTCGATTTCAAAAAATGGCCCCTAGTAAATCTCCAGTTTCTATTGTAGCCAAAGTAAAAGTATCAATAGTTGGTCCAATGTTCTAAACTGTTCTGAAGTCTAATTTTTGGTCAGTTTTGACTTTAGTAAATCTCCAATTTGCAAAATCGATAGAAAATATACCAAAAATTAACCTTTAGTAAATTTACCCCAAAGTCTTAATTAATTTAGCTTAGTTAAGTATAGTGGACAAAAAAACCTATGAGTGGCTTAAAATGCTGTATATGAAGACTTCATTGAGTTTGAAGAGATATACTGTAATCACCCATTTTTTTAAATAATTCTTTCTGGTTTGTGATGGTTAACTGTTAAATATTTGATTTAGGGTAGTTAGCTGTCAATCAATTTTAGCTAGCCAAATAGGGTCTAAATGCCATATAAATAAAATGGAAGAGCCTCCTCTATCCAGTTTTTGATCATACTCGACCGCATAGCTTGTTTGGTTTATATGTCTGTTTTAATTTTGATGAAATGTATTTTTCAAGTACTTTTCTTCCAACAGTGGAGGTACAGCTTGGCAGAAAGCAGTGCTCCTTGGCAGCCCAATTTGGTGTAAGAGTGCTTGGGTGACATTTCCCTTTTGAATGTGGCAAGAAGGTCACTACCCCAGGGAAGGATCTGGTCTTCATCTCAGGTAGGGACCAGTGCTAGGTCAATCAGGAGACAGTGGTACTACCCAATCATGTTCGCTCTGGGGTGTAATTCTGGGGTGTAATTCTGACCCATTTATTTATATATTATTACTGGTTTGTAGGAGGTAGCATTGCTTTTTCCTGTCACCATAATTAATTATTCAATTACAATTTGTTTAATACATTTGTCTGTGACCTAATTTTCCCAAAACATCTGTGTATGAGTCTTAATTAATTTACTTTAGGTAAGTACAGTGGAATAATAAAAAAATATAGGTGGCTTAATTTTATGAAACAGAAAAACATATTTGGAATCATCATGTGTGTTTTTAAATTATATATCTAAATATAAATTAAATGTCAACATCTATGGATCCCGATTGCATAATGCTTTGATGTGAATTCTTCTCTTACTCTCCAAACAATTTGCCTAAAGACTGTTAGGATTAGGATATTAAGGACAGAACAGGTATTAGAAATCTGTCTGAACTCTGCACTAATCAATTTTGCTGAATTCTGTTTTAGTAGACATTCTTATATGTATTTAATACCAATGATAATATGATGAGTCTGTCAAACAGACCTGTTGTTATGTTTTGGCGCATTTTAAGATGACATGTCATTGACGTATGTATGATTAAAAGCAATAATACTTTGCAGAATTTATGACATGATGAGTAAAAGCAAAGTATTTGCTTTGCTTTGCAGGTCAGCAATATGACACCAAGCAGGACACTTTTGGGTACTCACAGTGTAAATATTTGGACCTATTTTCCTCCTCTGGTCCAGTCTGTAAGTGCATGTCAACTTGTCTAGAAATATAATTAGTTCTGTAACAAAAAAAGTCTGCAAACCAACATGACAAATAATTAAAACATATGAAACAGTTTTATGGGTCCATGATTTTTTGAAAGTTTCCATAAACATTACTGTATACTGTATTATACCTTCACTTTTTGAATATTCCATGTATGTGTTTTATGCATGTATTACCATGGTAACTTTTAAGACTGTCTTCAGCTTTCTAAAGTTGAAATTACATGTCAGTTCATGCTTACTGAAAATATTCTCTAGACCAAGAAAAAGTCACTGCACTGTCTGATCATACATTGATGATCAATCTATTACATTTAAGGCTTCAAGTGTCCAAATATTTTTGATAAAAGTTGTGTTCAACATATGATGGAAATACATATGTATAGATGGGGCTGTGTGAGACCTGTGAAAGTATTGCTTAAACATGCATTTACCCTCATCACCTGAAAATGAACCTTGCAATGTGGCCTTGGGGGGCTTTCCTTTCATTAAAGGAATGTCATATGCTAAATAACTATTCCAGTAATTTAGTCTCCAGAAGCTTATTGAGATCAAGTGAAGTATTTCTAGGTGTTCTTTTTACTGTAAGCCGCCTCGGGAGATGAAAAATCCTTCATAATTTCCAAACACATTGTAATATTGCATACTTAACATTGTATTATGCCATGAAGTACTAAAGAGAGGCCAGGCTCCTTCTTGATTCTTCACATTTTATTATCAGAATGAACAAGTCATTCATTGTCCAAGTTTTTCTTCAAGCAGAAAGTATCTATTCCAAATATGACTCTCACATAACCTTTATACAGATATACATACAGTATATATGTTTATAATGTATTACAAATAATATAAAATGTATAGACTATTTTGGACTTACTGTAGTTGCAGGTCTACACTCAGACGTTAATATAGGGTCATGACGTATGCCTACTTGTCAGCGTAGGGCTTTCTGGGACTAACGTTTCAGGTACTTTAGAAACACTTCCATAAAAAGCAATTTATGGCTAGCTTTGCAGGTTGGGAAGGCTCTGGAAAATGCTCTCCGTACAAAAAGTAAAAATGTCAAATGAAAATACTACCTACTATTATTTTATGATCATCTCCTTTATTCCTTTCCACTTTACCATCATTTTCCCCTCAATTTTACTTTATTAATGTGTGTTTAAATTTTTTTAGTACATTAGTTGGCGTGCTCCTAGAAATGCACTTTCCAGCAGACAAATGCAATTCTGTTCAATTTTAGGATGAGAATAGAACTTTAGAGGTTGTGCAGTTCCCTACAAGGCAGGGAACTCCTATGTAAATACACTCTCTTCACCCTTTATTAGTTTAAATGCAATACTTGGCACATCTAATACATATTCGCCAGGGAACGCCCATGAACCACGCAACCTCTACCCGTAGCAGGGTAAACTTTGGATAACTTTTCCATCCCCATAACCTGCAAGTTCAAATGCTTTTCCTCAACACAACATGCACGTGTACGAAATGCACACATCATGTCACAAAAGAACATTTGCACTGTACAGTAGTTTTGCAATTTACAGTGTGTATATAAGAGTTTTTTTTATCAGAGGAGGGGGTCCATGTGCAATCTCTGTGAGATGTGCAGTCAATAATCATATGCATGTCTCTGTTAACATGGTGCTGACACCATATTCCCGGTAATTTCTCTACTGTGCATGCGCCATCGCCATTTTCCCGGAGATGCAGCAGCAAGGTAAGTACATTATATTGAATGAATAGGGGCCTGAATCAGGCTTGGGAATAGAGTGAGATATCGCTCTCAACTGATCATCTTGGTGAAACCACGCTGCACTGCAGGTGGGGCAGATTTAAAATGTGCAGAGAGATTTAGATTTGGGGGGAGTGTTTTCAAACTGACATCTAAATTGTAGAGTAATAATAAAGCTGTGCAGTATTTGTGGGCTACTTGCAAAAGCAGCCAGTATTTACCCTACATGTAAAACAATGTATGTATTTATACCCCTTGCATTGCAATATGGTTTGTTCAGGTTCACAGTTGAAAGAGATTTCTCACTCTATTCCCAAGTCTGAATCAGGCCCTATGTGCAGTGTGGTCTTCCCCTTTATTCAGGGGCTGTGTGCACAATACACCTGGCACCCATTATAGATACACCAGTAATGTACTGTAGACAAAATTTATAGTTCATTTTACACTATTCTAATATCTAATATGTAATGGCATGGATACAATGAAAAGTTCTTGTTTAACTACTGTAGGCTACTAATTAAGGGGTGAGATGTATTAATGATGTATTAATGAGTGTTTTTATGATGAGATCATTAACGCCCATCATCGCCTACTTACTGTACATGCTCTTATGTATTCTTCATTATATTATTGCTGGGACAGCTCTGCAATATCAGTTGTCCTCGTAATGTCTTCACTGCTGGATTTCTGATGCATCTGAAACCCTGCAAGTGCAATGGCAAGGAATGGCGAACGCAGTGACTAGTTCGTGAACGCGCATTCCGATGCATATGCATGCACAGTACACAACAATCAGCCGATTGCGTGCATATTAGCAAATGCTTTCCTTGCTGAATCAGGCCCTGATATACATACGACCCTGCATTGATGGTAGTTGCGCATCAACTGTGTTCAACTGAAATGAATATACATTTGGCAAATCCAATTAATTAAATTCACCTTAAATTCAATTAAATTCACCTTAAGAGTCCTTACATCATATATGTTTTCATTTTTTCAAAAGCACAAAAAGTTTGTTGAAGTCAATAATTTGTCAAAAGCATTTGCTTTATAATATATTATACATAAATACCACTATCAGTCAAAGTGCCTTTGGACATTCAGGTGTTCTAAGTTTCAATTTCAGTAAGAAAAATCAAAGCAATAGTAAATCATTTGAGGTCAAAACAGTACTTACACAATACACATCAAATTAGGAGTTATTTTATGCTGTTTTATCAATCTTCACTTTCTATATAAACAAAGGTAAACCTATTTATCCTATTGAGTCACCTGGCTACACTAAAGTAGGCTGCTGTAGCTTATGTTTAGATTTACTAGCATGCAAACCAAACCATAAATGAAGCTAATTTGTCAATCAAAGTAAAGGTCAGAAGCAGGGCCGGATTTCCCGCTAGGCATCCTAGGCGCTCGCCTAGGGCCCGGCGGGATCCAAGGGGCCCAGTCGACGGGCCCCTTTGCCCTTAGAAATTACCTGATGACAGTGCTCCCAGAGGAGCACTGCGCGAGTACCACGTGACGTCATGACGTCACGTGGTCCCGCCTCCTCTCCCCGAGAGTCCCGCGCGGCTGTCTCTCTGGCAAGGAGAGAGACAGTATGCGGCCTATCCTCCTGCCGGCAGCTGCCTGAGGGAGAAGCCGTGTGCGTGAGTGACTCACCCGGTCTGCCGCCGCCCACCAGCAGCAGCACCCAGCAAGGCAGGTAGGGCCCCTGATGATTTTATATATATTTATTTTGTGTGTGTGTATATATATCTACATACATATACATATACTGTGCGTGTGTGTGTATATACATATATATATATAGTGTAAATTATAACAAAATGTATATCTCAACGGCAGCAAATATTATATATAGCTATATATATATCTTTATATATATATATATATATATATTTTTTTTTTTTCTCATCAAGTGACATTGTAATGTAAAAACTGCATATATCCAGTAGGTATCACTAGGTCAAGACTTGACCTGACGACACCTACTGGAATAATGCACAGTCTTACAATGTCACTAGAATATATATATATATATATATATATATATACGGCAGATACAGCGGCACTCGAAACAAAAAAGTCTTAGCAGCAGGTAAGTGTCACCAACATTTCGATCTTAATCAATCGTCATCAGGGTAATGAAATACAAAAGTCAGGCTTACCTTATTTATACCATCACCACACCATGTGCAAACAGCGGCACACGGAACCGGAAACTGGCGCCCACCAATGAGGTAGTATCCCAGTCCTAGTTACCATAGTGACTGAAGACATATAAACAAACATAAATACAAACATTATAAACATTACAAAAATATCAAAATTACATAAAGCTGCATTATTAATTTTGATATTTTGTAATGTTTATAATGTTTGTATTTATGTTTGTTTATATGTCTTTAGCCACTATGGCAACTAGGACTGGGATACTACTTCATTGGTGGGCGCCAGTTTCCGGTTACGTGTGCCGCTGTTTGCACGTGGTGTGGTGATGGTATAAGGTAAGCCTGACTTTTGCATTTCATTACCCTGATGACGATTGATTAAAATCGAAACAGTGATACTTACCTGCTGCTAAGCCTTTTACGTTTCGAGTGCTGCTGTATTTGCTGTTAAATATTCGGGGCTCCGGACATAGGTGTTTTTGTCTTATTTTCTGTTCCCTCACCTTCTCCTGTCTCCCTCTGTTCTTCCCCTTTCCCTCCCGTCTCCCTCGTTCTTCCCCCTTTCCTCCCGTCTCCCTCTGTTCTTCACCTTTTCCTCCCGTCTCCCTTGTTCTTCCCCCTTTCCTCCCGTCTCCCTCTGTTCTTCCCCCTTTCCTCCCATCTCCCTATGTTCTTCTCCCTTTCCTCCCGTCTCCCTCTGTTCTTCCCCCTTTCCTCCCGTCTCCCTCTGTTCTTCCCCCTTTCCTCCCATCTCCCTATGTTCTTCCCCCTTTCCTCCTGTCTCCCTCTGTTCTTCCCCCTTTCCTCCTGCCTCCCCCTGTTCTTCCCCCTTTCCTCCCGTCTCCCTCTGTTCTTCCCCCTTTCCTACAGTCTCCCTCTGTTCTTCCCCCTTTCCTACAGTCTCACACTATTTTTCCTCCTATTTTGCTCTGTTCATTTGACCCCCTTTCATCCCGTCTCGCCTATCACACTGTGTATGTATGTATGTATACACGCACACACACAGACATGCACACACACACACATACATGCGCACACACATACATGCACACTCCTTTCATGTATACATTTGTTACAGGATTAGATAGATAGATAGATAGATAGGAGATTATATATATATATATATATATATATATATATATATATAATGTGATCTAGGAAGACTGTAGTAACTGTGCATATAGTACAGTAGGTGTCACTGGAAAACCTGTCCCTCCCCCTGTTGAAAACAATAGGCGGCACTCTTTTGTCTCCAAAAAAACATGTATTGATCACCTGTGGATTAAATACAGTCAACGTTTCAAGGTCCTAAGACCTTTTTGTCAGGATTCAAGAGTGCCGCCTATTCCTTTCCACAGATCAGACAGGTTTCTTTTGAAGAAATAAAACTGTGTATGTGTATATATATATATATATATATATATATAGATGCGTGTATATAATATGATGCATGTATATAATATGATGCGTGTGTCTTGCTCCAGTGATACCTACTGTAATATATGCACAGGATTGTTTGAGGGAGGGGGCCCCAAAACAATGTCTTGCCTAGGGCCTCGTGAGGTCTAAATCTGTCTCTGGTCAGAAGGTCAAAATATGCAGGCATACAATTTATTATTATTATTATTATTATTATTATTATTATTATTATCCTTTATTTATATGGCGCCACAAGTGTTCCGCAGCACCTTACATAGTACATAGAACTAATAGGTGAACAAGAAACAAGTAACTTACAGTACATTACAGTGCAGGACAAGGACACAACTTATATACATTGCTGAAATAGTGATTAAAGCACTCACAATAAGCTGCCGGGAGTTGGCAGTCACGTGTTAGGTGCCCTATGGGGAGTAGAGAGTAGAAGAAAATGTAAAGAGAAGCACATGAGGGGAAGAGGTCCCTGCTCATGAGAGCTTACATTCTAAGGGGAGGGGCAGACAGACAGACGTGACACAGAAGGGGAAGATAGGAAGGAAAGAGCATGAGGTGGGTTAGGATGAGTGCTGGAAGGCCTTGATGATGTAGTGGGTCTTGAGAGCCCGTTTGAAGATTTGTAGAGAGGTGGAGAGTCTGATGGGGAGAGGGAGAGCATTCCAAAGGTAGGGAGCAGCACGGGCAAAATCTCGGATGCGGGAGTGGGAGGAAGTAATCAGTTGGCAAGAGAGGCGGCATGCATTAGTTGAGCGAAGTGGGCGGGCGGGAGTGTGAAGGGAGAGAAGGTCAGAAATGTATGTGGGAGAGGATTTGGTGAGGGCTTTGTAGGCGAATGTAAGAACCTTAAATTGGCATCTGAAGGGGAAGGGGAGCCAGTGTAGGGCTTGAAGGAGAGGGGAAGCAGATGTAGAATGTCTGGATAGGAAGATGAGCCGAGCAGCAGCATTAAGAACAAATTGTAGTGGAGAGAGGTGAGAGTCTGGGAGGCCAGCTAGGAGAAGGTTACAGTAGTCCAATCTGGATATGACCAGTGAGTGGATGAGGGTTTTAGTGGCATCCTGGGTGAGAAAGGGTCTAATCCTGGAGATATTTTTTTGGTGAAAACGGCAGGACTGCGAGAGGTGCTGAATGTGCAGTTTAAAGGAGAGGGAGGAGTCTAGGATAACTCCAAGACAGCGCACTTTGGGGCTAGAGGAGATAGTTGTGCCATCAATAGATAATGAAATTGTGGAAAGTGATGTAGTGGAAGAGGGTGGGAAGATGATCAGCTCAGTCTTAGACATGTTAAGTTTAAGAAAGCGCTTCATTTCTAATTGCACAAATACACCAAATAGCACTGTGCGTAACAAAGGGATTTCAACCAATCAGCTTCTAACTAATTTTACCGATCGTTTTTGAAAAATGACAGTCAGAAGCTGATTGATTGGTTCTTTATCTCTCTCCAAGCTTTGATAAATCTCTCTTTATTCCTGACTTTATCACTGCCTCTGCAGAAACACACTATTTATGGTTTGCGTGAAAAAAAGTGAAAAGGTTACAGTCCAAAGCTACCAATTTAAGGCAAGATCCTTCAGTAATTCCAACTTTTCAGTTTTTCTTACAAGACACTTCTCATTTTATCTTGAGTAATACTTCTAATGCTGGGCATACACTCTACAATTATCTGTAAGATATCTCTCTAAACTGGCTGGTTGGAATGAAAATCTGGTAATGTATGGGAGCCAATGACAATCGACCATATGGTCTTAAACACTGGAAACTGGACAAAAATGATTGTTCAAATTGGTTAAACTAATTTGATTTAACGAATTTGTCTGAATGGCAATTTTTGTCTGTTTTTCAGTGTTTGTGTGCAAATGGACGATTGTCATTTACTACCATACATTACCAGATTTTCATTGCAACCTTCCAGATTAGACAGATATCTGACAGATAGTGCCCAGCATTAGTATTACGTATCATAAGATTGAGAGGACAGATTGTGTACAGATTCACTGGACGATACTATCCATGAAATGGGTATTCTGGGTGGTACCAGAAAGGAGATCACATGACATGCAAGAATCTACTATGGAGTACTCTTATAGCCTATATGAGTATTGAAATAAAATATAGCTTTTAACATATCAAAAAAACAAATTAAAGTAGACTTACAAAAGTTTGATATATTAAAAGTTATATTTTATTTCAATACTCATATAGGCTAAAAGAGTGCTCCATAATAGAGTCTTGCAGATCATGTGATCTCCTCTTTGGTACTGTTGTCGTTAACTCTGAGCAGCACCACCACTACCTCCATCACTATTTAATTGGTTTACATTTTAACAACATCTGTGGACATAGCCTTTCTAAATCCTATTTTTTCTTCTGAATTCTTATTCTCAATTTATTTGTAGTAACCATACCAGTGTGGTGGTAAAATCCTGTACCCCACCTTTTTGTTATAAAGTATTTCTGGGTGATAACTGGGCAGTAACTATGCAATTGCAATGAACTCTTCTGTCTTGCGGGAGTGTTGAGTGCGTGTCAGCTGACTTCCGTGCTCATTCACAGAGTGGGGACGGAGATGGGACGTCTGTTTGAGCCAGATCTTTTGCACCCAGCATGGGCTGGTGTAAGTAAAGACACCAATGATGATGGTTGCGGCAGCAGTGGCAAAACTAGATAGTGGTGGGTCCAGGTGTAAAAATATGGTTTGGGCCAGTGCCATTTATGCAGTGCCCCCAGTAGTGGTTCCCCTATGCAGTCCCCCCAGTAGTGCCCCTTATACAGTGCCCCAGAAGTGGTCCACACTATGCAGTGCCCCCAGTAGTTGTCCCCCTATGCATTGCCAGTGTCAGTGCCCATGCTCCTTACACACACACACAAAAATAACACACAACTTACCTGAATCCCTTCTCCTGCTGTGACCACCGCTGTTCGCTCCTCCCGGCCCGTTCTGCACTATGAGAGAGCCGTCATGACATCTCTCCCATCACCCGCTGCGGGGGGAGCCAGAAGGCGGAGCTCATGAGTGATTCTCACATTACCATAATGTAATAAGCGGATATCCATGGCCACATTAAAAAGTGGCCAAAGATGCATCAGACTTAGAATCAGCCCCTGTTCTGTTGTCCCTTTCTTCTTCTTTCTGTTATGGTTCCATTCCTTTATTCCTTCCTACTTTTCTTTCTACTGTATACTTAAAATGTCTTGTTTACTGTATATTTGTATTGGATTTAGCATGATGTCGATGCTTATCCATCTTTCCCTTCATGTGTCAGATGAAACTCCTTGTTTATGCTGTCTTCTTGTAAAAAGTCTAAAAAAAATAATTAATTTAAAAAAAAGTTGATACTAGACCGTTCACAACAGACGCGCAAGTAGGTTTAAACAATCAGAATTTTCATCAAGTAAAGTCTTAAATTTCTTTAGGGCAGTAAGAAACACACAGTCACACATCCACAAAAGCCTTTTGCTATCAGAGATATGATGATACTGTCCCTCACACAGCAGAATTAAAGACTTTCTTGTTTGAATTTAGTATTTGAATTCGCAGTTACACCCCATGTGATAGTCATATTAAGATGATCAGTAGTTTTAAACAGTTCAATAAGCTGAGGAGCATCAGAGAAAAACCTTGTTACACACTAGACATTCACTATATACTAGCTATGTGTGTATAGTTATAATAGCCATTACCCACCCAATGGGATGGAAATGTCTCTCCAAACAAAATGTATGTGTAGCCCCCATGTAGAACCACAGATGTGCTACTCAAAGAGGAAACTGAAATGGACATTACCGGGAATCAATATGAAGAGACAGAGTGGGAGTATGCATGAGCTAAGTCAGTTGATATTGAGAGATAACTGTAGCTAGTTTTTGAGTAACTGTTGTAAGAAGAAACAGTTCTCAGAGGATTACTACTTGGATGAGACAGTTAGTACTGAAGTAGTTTGAGGCACTGTACTTGTATAGATTCCTGTCAGTCCTCTCCATCTGGTGAGGGGAAGAGAGAGACAAGTGTTTACTGTACTTGGTTGGAGGAAAGGATCCCTATCACAAGTAGTGACATATAAGACTGGGTCTATTTACTAAACTTTGGATGGAGACAAAGTGAAGGGAAGTACCAACTAATCAGCTCCTAACTGCCATTTTTCAAACACACACTGTGACATGTCAGTTAGGAGCTGATTGGCTCGTACATTATCTCCGTTCTCTTTATCTCCATCCAAGGCTTAGTGAGCCTGTTGTTATACTGACCACAGACAAGAAGATATACAATAGTCATTCCAGGGTGCTGATCAATCGCAGGCTGGTAGGATCAAGATAATTAAATAGGAGAGCTGAATCAAATGAGAAAGCACCCAAGTATCAAGAGTAGGATCAATACAGATGGCTAACCTCTGAATCTTATATCAAAGACTTAACCTCAGGTTAGTATTCTTCCAGTCAACACCACCACCACACAAGGACTATAACATTGCATTGGTGATACACTTATCAACTATAGTCTTTGTTAAAGTGTAACAGAAGGATGGTGCATGCCATGTATCTGAACCTCTAAACTATTTATTAACTATCTCCTGGCAAGGATAAATATATGTTATTATCAAAGAAGGTATGCTACTAACCCTAGTCATTCCGCTTCTGTAAACTGATGAAAGTCAGAAATATTTATTTCCCAGGATAGACTCTTCATTCATCTGCAACTAATTCATACATTGATCTTATGGAGTACTGTTTATTTTGTCTGAAATAAGTGTGCCAACAAAGCTTGGATGTTATAAAGTACTTTATACTTGCACATTATATGGTGTGTGTGTAACTTCCCTGTTAATTTTTAATTTTTTTTACATGATTGAGAGAGCTGTTGAGTAAGTTTGCATTTATATTATTTTCTTCTTTCATCATTAGCAGCAATTGACTTCATTTATTGTACATATTAGGTATATGGTAGAGATGTGTGCAGATCCTCATGTTTTGACTTTGGTTCTAAATCATTGTGGTGTTTTGGCAAAACCACACTCAAGAGTTTTGGTTCAGTTTCGGTTTTCTTTTAAAAATTAATAAAACAGCTAAAGTCATGTAACTTGGACCTGTTTTTGTTCCTATACAGGCTTGGACTGGGCTACTGGAGAGCCGGGGTATTCCACGGAGGGGGGCCCACTGACTCTAAACCCCTCCCTCTACCATGGGAGGGCAGGACCTATGGCGCTGCCCGCAGGGGACAAAAAGGCCCTACAACATACCAGGAAAGAGTAGCAGAGGGCCACCGACAACAGGTAATTAATGTTTTTTTTCTAAACCCATGGATTTAGATTATTTGAGAATACCAGCAGTCGGCGGAAGGGGGCAGAGCCTTTTGTGTTGTGCACTGTGCACTGCCTCCATGGTAAAGTATATTTCCCCTTCAGATTTGTACCTGGAAGTGATGTAAGTGAGAGAGGAAGTGCAGTTTTCTGCCCATACTTTACAACAAAAGAAGAAAGTTGTCCCCTCGCGGGCTCGCTTCGCTCACCACAAGATTATATTCCCCATCTATGCCCACGTGGGTGGTAGAGAATGATGTTGGACAGTAACTGAAGATGTCAGGGTACATCTACGGAAGGTGATCTAGCTGTAACCCTGCCTCTATCCCTGTTGGCTTCACAGACAGGAAGGATGTCACAGGGAGGTCAGGCAGGCTCTGTGAGTGAGTGTCATAAGCATAGGAAATTTTTTAGAGCAGCAGCACTGCAGGGAGGCGGCTGCAGCCGCAGTTTGGCAGTGCTCTGTAATCAGCACTTAGCTGCTCGCCAGCTCGCAACAGCAGAATGCACTGCGCAGGGTTCTCTACCTGCCTGCGTATGTCCAAGGACGCATAGCTTTGGGAATCTGGAGGGGATGCAGAAGTGTTGCAGCTGGGTGCCATATGGACCATGTATCTGGTTCTAATTACAACTTAGGCTAGGAGCATGTACGTCTTGGCACCGGTCTGAATGTTACATAGCTCATCTCAATCACAGTACAGGAGCAATGGGGGGACATGATGATGTGACCCCAGAGGGTGCATTGCATGCATTACTTATCTGCCTGGTGGTCTCCCTCCTACATCCGATCCCATTGCATTTGTCTAGGTGAAAGTGGGCAATATAAGCCACACCTATGGCTTACATAAGTACTACTCTAATCACATCCACTCCATGCCCAGCCAAGACCTTGTTTATGTAAGCCCCACCCCTTTTAGATCCTCCACACCTACTCCCTCCCCCCTGCATTGTTCACACATTTCATCACCATGCTTTCTCCCTCTTGCTCCCTGGATCATCCCAGCCCATCCTTGTGTAACATTGACCCTTTCAACCTCATCTAAATCACTAGTCCACTGCCTGCAATACACTGCCCCCATCGTGGTTGGCCCCAATTATTATATTCCCCATGTGGGCCCCTCATGCCCCAATTCACCTATAGTACTATTAACATCAATAACATGTATTTTATTTCCAGTCAATTTTGGCACCTGAAATTACGAGGGAGGGACTTACATGCAATAAAAAACATGCAAAATCCAGTTTTTAGAACAAAAATCTGACTTGCAGGAAGACTCTAGCCGTGCAGGACTCAGTTCAACTCGGAACACCAACTTAGGGTGTGTTCATCTCTATTATATGGTTTACTTTGTGTCTATAGCAATACTGTATTCAGTAGTGGAATATTAAATCAAAATTATTAACTGTGTCAACATTTTACGATTGTTCAAAGTACTGGGGAAATTGTTTATAAATGGGTTATTATTATTGTGATTAAAGAGGGGTATTAATTATAAAGTATATCTGATCTAATTAAAGGTATTATTTATTGCTACCAATTCCTTCCTATTCTATTTAATAAAATACATCTAACTACCACTGGGTTTTAACTTATTAATTTACTGTACCTGTGTGTGTCTCCATTAGGAAGGAAGGGAACACTGCCTACAAAATATTTCATAGGGGTATCCCAAGATAATCCTTCACTCGATAATCAAGAAGACAAAGATTCGGTGTGGGCTTGGTGTGGACACCACAAGTAGAAGAAACCTGAAGATCTCAACTGTGACATAAGAATGTTCCTGTTGAAGTGATCCTTCACCTACGCCCAATCCAGGTTGGCAGGTGTAACATTTGCATATCTTTATAGGCTGCCCCATACAAGTGGAGATATTTAAAGATTGTCTCCATAAATGTTTCAATGGATCAACTCATGAAGGCACAACATAAGATGGGACAGGCCCTCCTAAGGTCAGTCCACACTTTTTAAACATAAATGCTGTGCCATCACTCAGTGAGTCAGACACATGGGTACAAGGGTCACTTCTGCATGGGTCAGTTCAAAATCATTCCTTGCAAGACTATTATTAATGAATATGCATATTTAACTTCCATCACTGAGATCAGACTTAAGCTGGGTACACATTGGAGCAATGTCGGGCTGATATGCCGTTTCTTAACGACATATCGCCTACATCGCTCAGAGCGTGCATGTTTGCTTGCTCCTGCAGTTACTAGCGACAGTCGGCAGGTTTGATGTGCTGCACATCAAACCTAGTGATATCGCTAGGAGCCAGTGCATTGTCAATGAATGACGTACCAGTGATCGGTTCATTGTTCATTAAAGTCATCCACTGTGGACGCACAATCACCGTTGATGGGCATTCTGTCAGAACAAATTCCCGTCGCTCCGGTGTGTACTCAGCTTAAGGGCAACCCTGGGCCACACAATAGTAGTAGTTGACTCAATCTTTTTACAATTTGCTTTATGATATAGTATTGCTTTAGCATAATAATAATAATAATAATAATAATAATAATAATAATAAAAATAATACATTCTTTGAGGTCAATCCAATTAGACGGAAAGGGTGTGAGTTGCTGTCGCAATGGTGTTAAAACGCCGGCAACGGACTGGCACCTCGCACCCTTTGCGGCCCACTCTGAGCCCGAATTTGCGGAATTTTGCTTGCATCCCTGCGGGGCTGCGAATAAAATTCTGCAAATTCAGGCTGCCATAAAGTGCAGCCATTGTCGCGATGACTCGGCCGGCGAGATCATCACGGCTAATAGGATCGACCCCTTTAACTATTTAATGCTGTTGAATTTAAAGCATTGTTGCAGAGGGTTAGACAGAAATTTTGACAGCAGCCAATTAACCTACCAGTATGTTTTTAGATTGTGGCATAAAATCAGAACACCCGGCAGAAACCCATAGAGATACACGTAGAACATACAAAATCTTGACAGATAGATCATGGTTTTAACCAACTGGATCTATTGATAAACATCCCATTCATTACATGCATTACAATGTTCTTCTTTTAGCAGTTCTATTTTTCACAGTGTATAATTATTGCTATAAGATTTATTAATACGAATCATTCAGTTCAAAGAGAAAAGCTGACAAACACACTTTAATCAAATCAAACCTTGGGCTACATTTTTGTGATCTCGATAATTTCATGCAAATCCATTTTTTATTTCTTACTGCTTGAGGATAACAGTAATTCTTACATTTCAGTATGGCCTGTAAAAGTAAACAGCTGAAATATTATTAAAATGTTATTTTACTTTAATAAAACACTAGAGAGGTCAAATATCATAGGCGAAATGGCCCAGGTACAGATGTGTATTGTGTGCCTTGTTCTGCATGGGAGTGTCTACATTTCTGCCAAAGTGCATGGGTGTGTGCTGGCTAATGGAGGACATTGAATGGAGCAGGAGCTTTCATTGCTAACCATGAGGTAGGTACACTCTGCACCTAGTTTTGCAGAACAACTTACATGTATTTAATGTGTTCCTTCCATTGTAAAATGGTACACAGCCATTTACACTCTGCAGAAGCCATTGTGCTCTAGCTCCAAGTACTGTACTTCTGTGCTTTCCAGTTGCACTTTGGTAGAGAAGTGCTTTTCAAGACACACATTCTGTATAATATGTATGCCATATAGACATAAATTATATGGTATGTTTGATTAAATACTTTTGACTGATTTTATATTTTTTATTATTATATGCTCATTTGCAACTTACCGTACATGGGGGCATATTTAATTAGGTGCGAAAAGTCCCGCATTTTTGAATGCCGGAATTTTCGCCGACATCGCTGGTTTTCCATGCAAACAATATCGCGCTCGTCCCCGCTTATCACAGTTTTCAATTAGAAATCGGCAAAAACGAGACTCGGTGAATTCGGACCTGGTGAAAAGTCCTGTCAGATTTGGGGAAATCAGCCTGACACCCCCCAAAAGTAGAACCGACATTGGGGGAATCGTTATAGATACCCCCGTATAGGCCTGCTGAAGGTATTTGGGATTCTTAAATGATTTAGAAAGTTTTTTTGGCAGAAACTAAGTAGGGGTACATGAAAATGGGTGCTAGCATAGCTTGCTAAAGTGAAGTTTTAAATAACTTAAAAAATCCACCTGGGGCATACTTGGGGTATATTTCGCTAGTTTTTAAGTTTGTCCCCCAACTTTCTACTTTTTTGCCCCTTTTTCAGTCATTTTTTAGGGTGTTCTAAAGTATTTTTTAACCTTTTTTTTATACACAGTTTACGTTTGGGGGGCTGTCCCAAGGGTACAGGGTGGTTCCTACAAGTTTGCACCCCAAGACCCCAATTCTGCACTTTTTTTTCCACAGCTTTCATAGGCGAATCTTTTTTGCCTTTTCCAATGCATTGACTTTCCACACCGGTGAAAAGTTTTTGGAATTGAATATGAGGATAAGTTTTCGCCTGGTGAAATGACGTCACTGGCGATACTTTAACGCAGAAACTGACTTTTTGCACCTAATTGAATATGCCCCATGGACTCATACTGTATGTTATAATTTTTTTGTCCTGGCGTGATTGCAGAAAGATAGTCACTAGAATTAAAGCAGCAGTTTAAGGTAAAACAACCTGGTTTTGCTTTAAAACTAATTAGCACTTTGTCTAGTGACTGCTGTACTATATCATGTCATAATCACTAAGGGATAAGGAATTGCAATCTATTGCTTACAGGCCATGGCCTTCATTGTATGAATGCATTTTTTACTTACTGCATAATAAATGTGAGCCACTAGATCTTTTGCCTGCATCTCTTTCTGCCTGGCACTCTCCTACATTTCAGGAATCCATTAATGTGGCAGTTGACGTGTAGCCGGAATGAAGGTTCAGCTGGCATTGCTTGGAATGGGGAGAACTTACTTAGGGGGATGTGTACTAAACCTTGGCAAGAGATAAAGTGGAGAGAGATAAACTACCAACCAATCAGCTCCTAACTGTCTTTTTTCAAACACAGCCTGTAAAGTGATAGGTAGGAGCTAATTGGTTGGTATTTAGGACCTCATTCAGAGTCGGTCGTAGCCGCCGCATGGTCGTACGGGCTACGACCGCAAAATCCGATCATACGGCTGGTCGATCGTAAACAAAGTGACGCCCATTCGTTAGCACTGCACCTCCTCTAGCTACCGACTGATCTGATCGAACGAACGAGACAGTCGTAGTCAGGCGCTGTCAGTCGCTGTATGCTAATTATGTTCTGATGTTTGCGGCCGTATGTGTTGTATTGATGGTCACATGTCATGTTTACATGGACTATCGATCAGCTTGTTATTAGCTTGTTGTCAATTATCTGATTAAGAGTGATTAACTCTTGCTGTTCTTTTTATTCATTTTTTTTCATGTGTCAATAAACTTTATTGTTTTTTTGTGTGTTTTCCCCGTTCTCGTTTTTTTAAACAATTGCCAAAACAAAGTAATGTTTATTATCTGTGAATGTACTGTTGCTAATTGTGTTTACTTTAATAATGCATGTGCATTTTGCGTTAGGATCAGATGCACTCTTATGTTTGCAATTGCACACTGCGTGTTTTATCCAATCAAATCTGACCTTATTTTTCGGGTCACATTATTAAAGGATTGGCCAATAGTGTTTTTTTTAAGGAAACTGAGTAAATATTTTAGCCAATCATCTTTATTTTACCCCATGTATATTTCACGTTTTCTAAAAAATCGGCCATTGCCATCATGAGAGCCGCGGCCTTTACCCATCAGGAATTGATGATTCTCATTAATATTATGGACAGGCGGATTACGAACGCCCAGCCTCCAATTTCCAACCACATAAAGCGGGCGGCCTATGCGGAGGTGAGGTGAGCCCTTCGCAGTGCGGGATATAGGCGCAATATAGCGCAACTAGAGAGGCGGTGGTCAGATCTGCACCGCCAGTCGCCAGTCCTTTTGAGAAATTTGCGGGCACGATTACGCAGATGTAAGTATGCGTTTGTATAAATGTTATAATTAGTGGACTGTTAAAAATGTATGTTCCTTTTCCAATTCTTTTATTAAATGTAAACAAACCCTCCTGTATGTTGTCCCTATTGTCCTGAATGTGTAAAGTGTACATGTATTGTGTAGCCGAAAGTGAAAACTAAACTTAGTTTTTTTTAATATCTTTAAATTTTAGAAACACAGCGGAGACAGAGAAGGGCCCGCAGGTTTGGACGCAATGCAGGTCCCAACCTGCAGCCCTCCCCCTCACCTTCCCCATCCGCTCAACCCAGCCCTCCCTCCCCACCACTATACTCCCCCAGTAACCATCCCTCCCTCTTCCAAAACTCCAATAGTATTCCTCCCTCCCCTGCCCACTCATCCCAAATCTCCACTCCCGTGCCCGAGTCCTCATCCCAAATTTCCCCTCCCTTTGATTTTTGCCACTCCATTTCCCCTCCCACCATTCCCCCAACTCCATATTACTCCCCATCTGTATCTCCTGCACCATCTCCTGCACCATCTCCATCGGGTGCTTTGTTGCAACCCTTTGATGGTATGTGTTTTTTAATCTTATTTTTTTTTTTTTGGAGTGTTGTTGTTATCCATGTTTTTTTATACATTTTTGGGCTGTGTGTTTCTTTTCTTTTTTACAGTATGGGTGTCATAATCATTGCGCAGTTATGCTGTTATTAAATATTTTGTGCTTATGTTTTGTGCCTGGGCCCTTTTTTTAGGGGGGAGCCCAAAAATGTATGCCTCTTGGGGTTTCCAAAATGCTTTTTATTTGGTGTAAAAATTGATTACATTTGGATTAGTATTTTAGATTTAAATAAAACATGTCACAGAACTTGGGATGGTGATAGGAACCAGACTAACCTTGTTAATGTTGTGTACACTGTGTTTAAAATGTACTAAGATGTAACTTCATTAGGAAAAGTGATGTTTGCCATAGCAAACAAACACATTGTATTTTTGGATTATCAAGAACAATCTAGAAGTGAATATGTGCAGTGTGTTTTAAGGATATGGCGATCATGACTTAAGAATACACCTCCCAGTTGTTTTTTAAACATCCTAGGGGTTTTTTGGTTATGCCACATAGTTAGGGTTTCCAATTGTTTTTACACCATAAAAGTTTATACATATTCATTATGTTGTGTGGAGGAATCTTTCGAACACACACTAACATCATTGTGTTTTCCCACTTTTTGGGACATTGAATAATGTTTAATGTTCAAATGTTGGACATTTTTTAGATGTTTTTAACCTACAAATACATTTTTTTGTCCACAGATCTAACCAACATCATGGTGGAAATTCGTGAGGAGCTCACGCGAACAAGTGGACATTTGTTGGAGGTCTACTGCTGCCTACAGCATATTGTGGGGAGGCTTGAGCGTTTTTAGTTTTTTTTTTCCTCTTTGTACATTTTAAAATTGTGCTTATTCTAGTAAAGTTTTTGTTTGAAAAACATTTTTCCTCTTTTTTATAAAAAATTAAATTGTGTAATTCTGCATTTCAAGTAGTTTGTGAACAAAGCTGGGTGCCTTTCCATAGTGTAACTAATTCAAAAATGTTTATGTAAACCTTAAGAACATTTGCAGTAATGTTTTGATTTTTTTTTGGTTTGGGGTTGCCCTACATTATCCACCTCAAAATGGCTTTCCAAAAACATTTACACCAAACCTTTTTTTTGGGAAAAACATTTATTAAATAACAAACATTTTGCCAACATGCTTTTAATCGTAAAAAGCATTTCATCACAGAATCACACATAAAAAATGTCCTCAGTGTTTTCAAAATTAAAATATCTTGCTTAGTCAGACATAAACAACAAAAGGCAAAAACAAACATAAAAATTCTTTTTAACAGACAAATTAATCAAATAAAAGGCAAATTAACTAAACCTGTTGTGGTATATCCTGGCAAATTTTCTTAGTTGTCCAAAAACAGTACAGGGTATTGCCAATGGGTTCCATTAGTTTTGCAGTTTTGGAAAGTGTTGTGATTTTTGTAGAAGAAAAAATAAATCAAAAATTAGGTACACCTTAAAATACATTTGCTCTAAGTGTAAAATTCAAAGTAAATGTAAAAATTATTACCTAAAAAATCTTGAAACAACAGAAACGCGTCTGCCCCCCCGACAGCATCACAACACCTTCCTCTGGGGGGCCATCCTCTGGCAAGGCATCCTCTGGCTGCATGGGTACTCAGCTCCTTATTGCAATGTTGTGTAAAATCCCACACAGGACCACAATGCAAGAAACCATATCTGGCGAGTACATGAGTGCACCACCAGAGTGATGGAGACACCAGAACCGGCCCTTTAAAAGGCCGATACAGCGCTCCACCACCTGCCTGGTGGCAGTAAACGCGGCATTATATTGAGTTTGTGGCCCTGGTGTGGGAGTCAAATAAGGAGTCAGCAGCCAGGGCGTGCAAGGATATCCACTGTCACCTGATGGAAATGGGACACCAACAGATACATAAATTGACCATGAAAACATGTTTACACTATTACTATAGCTACATCCTGGATTTATACTTACCAAGAAGCCACGCATCACCAGCTTGCAGTGTGCTTAATTTTGGCCAAATCCCTGAATGCTGGATCACGTACACATCATGGCTGCTGCCTGGAAATTTGGCATTCAGGGAGAGGATCAGGAGGGAGGCATCACATAGCACCATTACATTTAGCGAATGGAAATGTTTACGGTTCCTATATATTTGGTCCCTGCATGCAGGGGGCTGAAGTGCTATGTGAGTGCCATCCACTACCCCTATGATGTGTGGAAAGCCTGCTATCTCAAAAAACTTCTGCTTTACCACATCAAGGGCTTCCGTATCCAAAGGCATACTAATAAAATGTGCTATATGATTGAAGAATGCATCTAGCACACGCCTCAGGATCCGTGAAAATGAGGGCTGGGAGAGGCCACCAACCAGCCCCACAGTGGTTTGGAAGGACCCTGAGGTGCAGAAATGTAACACCGCCAACAACTGTGTAAGTGGTGTGATTGCTGTAGGAATGTGAATCTGACTTTCTAGATCATTCTTTATTATTGAAAGAGTGTCTATGATAATATTTGGAGGCAGGCGATAAGTGGATACAACCACATCATCAGGCATTCCAAAAAGGGTGACACGTGTTCTATATATCTTGGCCCTTGCACGCCTCCTATGCCTACATCCAGGAGGAGGCTGAGGAAGGTTGGTGGGGGGCAACATGGCCACTATTAGCTGGCCCACATTGCACTGTAAAGTTACAATAAACAAAAAAAAGTGTTGTTGATAAAGAATTTTCAAAATTTTCCCCAAAATACTTAGCTTAGTAATAATGGTGCATATTCTTACAGGGTCGGGCTGTGCCATCTTCGGGAACCCCTACAGGTGTTGTTTGTGTACGGATTTTTATTTTATGGAAGAAAAAGAAAATTAAATTTTATTAAAAAAACACCACTATTACTACTATTATTGTGAAAACAATCCTTAACTTTGAAATTGGGAAATATTAAAATTTGAAAGCATAATTATTGTTTTATCATTAAAAACCACAAATGCATTATTAAATGTAAACAAAACAGCAAAAAACCCTTCATTATTAAAGACAACAAACTTTTAGGTTTGTAAAAATAGACACTTACCTGAATCAAGTACAAACTGGACTGTTAAACACCTAAAACAAAACAATAGAACATGACAATAATTGCTTGAATAATGTCCTTTTTTTATTTTAAAATACAAAAAAAAAAACAACTTGCAGTAGGCTGGCACACTTACTTGAGTCTGCAAACCACGTTGTTATTTGGATCCTCAAAAAACACGGCCACCCAAACACACAAAGTAACAGGGTTTTGGAAATGTATGGGCAAACAAAAATTCTAAAAAAAAACCACCACCCAAAAACAAAAACAAAAAAAAAACACCACCCAAAAAAACTAAAAAACCCCACCACCCAAAAACAAAAACAAAAAAACCCACCACCCAAAAACAAAAACACAAAAAACACCAAAGAAAAACAACACCCCCCAAAAAAAAACACACACACAAGCACCACTCAAACAACACACACAAGCACCACTCCAAAAACACACACAAGCACCACTCAAACAACACACACAAGCACCACTCCAAAAACACACACAAGCACCACTTAAACAACTCCAAACACTATAAACACTAGCAATCCCTTCCTGTACCACAAATCACTCCAACTACAACCCACAAGTAAGGGAACATTTGGCTTTGCCTTAAATAAGGCCCCAAAAAATACAATGATTGAATAATGCAGGAAAGGTGTGCATTGTACGTAGGCAAATAGGGATGCACGGGTAACCAATCCAGGGATGCGCTCACATCTAGCCCAACCCACGCAGTGATTATGGAATGCAGGAAAGGTGTGCATTGTACGTAGGCAAATAGGGATGCACGGGCAACCAATCCAGGGATGCGCTCACATCTAGCCCAACCCACGCAGTGATTACGGAATGCAGGAAAGGTGTGCATTGTACTTAGGCAAATAGGGATGCACGGGTAACCAATCCAGGGATGCGCTCACATCTATAAAAAAGTCTTCACAAGCACTATTCTTCATGCTCTCTCACATGTTTGGAAAATTTCAAGCGAGGAGCATGGTGGGCAGAGGCCAACTGTGGCAGGTAAGTGTGAAACACATTTTGATAAAAACACAAGAACAGTTCATATTTCCAAAAAAAAACATTTTTAATTTTATCTAATTTTACAAATATTGTAGTTGCTGGGAATCCAATATCACCACTAGAGGAGGAGGAGGCAGGGCCAAGCAGGCCAAGGGTAAGAAACCCTCCATTTTCAAGGATAGAGCTTGAGACATTGGTGAGCATGACAATGGAGAACCTTTTCCATGCCCCAAGAAATATGGGGGCTGGAGCCAAAGACAGGATTTGGGAAGAGATATCCAGGGCTGTTAATGCTGTGGGGACAACCCACAGAACCATGAAAGTCGTGGAAAAAACGAGAAGAAAATGATATTGTGAGTGTACTGAAGTCAAAAGCGAGATCTTATTTTAAAAAACTAACCCTTAAAAAATGCAAAATCACATTGTCAGATGGACCAATTTCAAGTTCCAGTTGAAGAGGAAGCTACGGAGTAGGGTGGACCATGTTGCGGGGACAGGTGGTGGTCCCATCCCTGAGGAGCTGACCTTGACGAGGTTGGACACGTTGGCTCAGGGATGTGTGACGGAAGAGGAGATAGTCGGCGTGTCCACTATAGACACTGACATGGCCGACTTCAACGCTCCACATGTGCAAGCATGTAAATATTTTTAGGACTCAAAAAAGTATAAAGCTAAAACGTGTAAGCGTTTTTTTGTTTAAAAAAAATACAAATTATTTTTTTCTTTTTTTTCCAGACTCAGAGGAGGTAGTGCCTGCTCCTGAGGACAGGTCTGGGTCCAGCACAGATGGAGACTCTGCAGGGGAGGATCCTAGTACTCCATCTGGGGACCCTGTGAAGTCTACTCCAGGGCAACCATCGGACCGAGCAGTGCCTCTCCTCACCAGGTTGGTCTCCCAAACTCAGGAGAACAGATGTGTTCTTCTGAGGATGGAGACCACTCTGGTGAGGGTGGCGGTGGCCCTGGAGACCATTGCTGGGGCCATAGAATATTGGTCCAATACCCAGGAGCAGGCAAACCCACCTGCCATGATGGAGCGAGACTCCCTTCTTCCCAGGACCCCCACCTCTGACAGCCCAACAGCCCCCCCTGCAAGTATGGAGAGCCCTATGCCTAGGCCTGAGGAAAGCCCATCTACCTCTGGCCAGGCCAGTCGGCGTGTTACACGCCAGTCGGCTGTCCGTAGCTTACCTCTTCCTCCGAGCCGGCCCAAACGACAAAAGTAGCCCTGGATATCACCTCCATCACCTCTTGTCCTTTCCCCATATTTCTTGTCACCAATGTCTCAAGCTCTTTTTTTGTTTTTATTAATTTCTTTTTAGAATTGTGTTTTTTTTTTGTAATTTTTATTTATATGCAAATGTTGCCCTAACAATTGTAAGTTAAATTGTGATGAAAGGCTAATTTCCGAAAACTAAAAAAATGTAAAACTAAAATGTCTCTATATTTAACTATATCAATGTATACATGGTTTAAAAAGTATGGTATCTGAAAAGGCTGCTACGCAAACACAATGCTAGATGTTTTAAAAAATGTCCGAACAAAATAAGTTTAAAAAGCACAAATAAACATTTGTGCTACGAATTCCCTAATGCACACGCAAGTGAAATCAGTTACAAGGTAATTAGCAGTGTTAATAGTTACAATGCAGCAATCTCAGCTGCTTGGTTTGTGTGGTTCCAATTCAAAACATCACAAAGTAACATCGGATTAACGATTGTACTGTTGTGGCTTACGGACGCTTCTTGCCTACTTTAGCCTGGACGATCATCCTGTTCATAGAGTGACGTTGTCATGCATCCGCAATTCATGGTCGTACGAAGCAGATAATTTATGCACTCCCCTAAAACGCCTGGAAACGCTGAAGAACGCCTCCGATTGCAGACCACCACCCCCATATACACCCACAAACGGACTTTCCTGTCAATCAACTTCCGTTTCGAAAGCCCTACGACCGACAGTATTTTGCATCGGTAGAGCTTGTATGCATATGCGCACAGCTAGCCATGCGCAGGTGCTGAAAGAAAACATCAGATGTGTACGACCGTGCGGCTGCTACGACCGACTCTGAATGAGGTCCTTAATCTCTTTCCACTTTATCGCTCTCTAAGTTCCATCCAGTCAGTGCTGGTTATTACATAATGTGAGATTTTTTTTTTCAACATTATCATTGTCCCAAAAAATACACATTGTTTAAATGTCGATATCATAAATGTTGACACCTGGAAAATATCGTCATGGACAGAATGTTGACATATGAAATATCAACATTGTTAAAATATCAACATTAGCATTAGGGTAAGGGTTAGGGTTAATCTTATGAATAGGGGTTATCGTTAGGGTTAGACGTCCCTGAAAAGAACAGTATCAACATTCTGACCATGTCGACATTTCATTAGTGTTGACATGCTGAATGTCAACATGGTCAACATCAGCATTATGAACATGCTGACATTATCACTATGTAGTCATTCTCGTGTCGACATGATGAATGTCAAACTAATATAACAAACCCCTTTTATATATTGCGTGTCTCCAGGGGCACATCCTCTCCTATTTGCATGTCTTCAACACTAAAAGATTCACTAATAGGGTGTAAATCTTGAGTTACATGCAGTGGTATTCGTGTCGCATGTCTGCTGCTGTACAAAAATGACTGCAATCCCTTCTCTGGTGTACAGCAGTGCGTCTCAATGTGCAAGGACTGAGATGCCCAGTTCAGATGCTGCAATCATACTTGGTGCACCCATCATCGGTAGCACCAGCGAACGTTGCACTATCCCCATGCTAGGTGCAGATTGTTCGTCAGAGTATGGTCTCCAATGTCAGGGCTGGTGCAAGGTTTCCGGGCGCCCTAGGCAAAATTTCACCAACTCCTCAGTTTATAATATGCCACACAGCAGTGTCCCAAATTCATAATATGTCACTCAGCCATGAATTTTGCAATTATATTTTTTTTTGTGGACTCATGGGCGCACTCCAGTGGCCGGCGCCCATAGGCGACTGCCTAAAGCTGCCTGATGGTAGCACCGGCCCTGGTGACACTCCCATGCCACGCCTGTGGCTCTCTCATGCCACACCCATAAGACGGATCATCTCTGTGTATCCATCTCCCTCTCACCTCCCAGGAACGGCCAATACATTTTCAAGACACGTCTATGTGCACACAGTGTACTGCCCCGTACTAAGTGTCTGACAAATTTGGAGCAGGCAGCATAACCAATACTCTATCTTTCAATAATCCAGTCAGATGTGATCTGAAGAACTGAGTTTATTATTCGATAATGGAACTTGCGTGGAAATGATAAGTAATGTGATGAGATGAGTGATGATAAGTGATGATATGACAAGTGATGTGGTAAAACTGTAAACAAACAATGAAAAGTGATTACTATATGTACATGGGAATGCAAGGCAAACATACATAACATGGGATATGCAAACAACATGAAACATACAGTATGCAAAGTACAGGCTGCAATGTCACATAGTACAGCTAACATGCATAACATAACTGGCTAGCAGTTCTATGGCACAGTTGAAGCTTAGAACTCACCATCGGATGCTGTACCAGGTTGAGCATATGTAATGATGACTGTCTGGAACCATGTGAAAGGAAAATGGCTGCTTACAGCTCCTTTAGCCCAGAATGCATTGCTAGACTGCTATGGAATGCTAAGAAGGACAAAATAGATCAGATTTAAACTGCTGTTGTCCTGACCACTAGGTGGGGCTGCTAGTATGAAATAGTGCAACATAACAAACCCTATGCTGAAGGCATGACACTCCCCGTCTGGTATAGTTGATACCACAAATTTAAACTCTAAGTAGGTAACAGTAAAAACAGTTCAGACACTGGTCTGAGAAACAACTTAGTCTCTCCTTGCTTACAGATCTTGACCTCGACCTTACGAACTATTCTGTCCTTGCTCGGGAACGTCTTGGTGACAATACTCAAAGGCCACTCGTTACGTTGTGACTGGCAATCTATGACAAGCACATTGTCACCAGGTTTTAGGTTGGGTTTGGCAACTTGCCACTTGGTCCTTGGCTGCAGGGTAAATATATATTGTCTTTTCCACCTGTCTCAAAGGGTGTTTGTTAAGCTTTGAACTTGCCTCCATTGTTGTGTGAATAAGTCTTTGTTGGTGAACTCTCCAGAAGGAGCATAGATAGTCCTGGTCTTCTGAGTAAGAAGAGTAGTAGGAGAAAGTAGAAGCAGATCTTCTGGGTCATTAGAAACTGAAGTCAAAGGTCTAGCATTGACGATAGCTGAGACTTCAGCCATGAAAGTTGTTAAACTCTCATGAGTCAGTCTTGCAGTACCTACTTGTAGGAATATGGAATCAAGGATTCTGCGTATTATGCCAATCATCCTTTCCCATGTACCTCCCATATGAGAAGAATGAGGTGGGTTGAAAGTCCATGTACAACTTTGCTCACTGAGATATCTCTCTACACCTTTAGTGTTGATGTTTGAGTGAATTTGTAATTCTTTGGTTGCATAAATATTTTGGCAGTGATGCCAACATTCAGTCACTCTTAGAAATGTGGCACGTTTAAATGAACGGGCTATATGACTTAGGCAGGTAATTGGTCTAAGAAGTGATTTCCAAGTTGAGAGTCTTTGGAATCTTTGTGGCTCAAGTTGACAATGTGAGATCATGGTGTGGATCATTATCACAGCTAGCACTGCAGCACAGAGTTCTAGCCTGGGTATGGTATGGTCTGGACATGGTGCTAACTTTGCTTTGCCCTTGACAATGCAATATGACACTGGCCTTTAATATCCACAGTTTTAAGATATGCAACAGCGGCAATTGCTTGGATTGAAGCATCAGAAAATACACATAGTCTCTGGTGTTGTACTTCTGTAGAAGGAACTGGAGCATATGAACGTGTAATATAAAGGTTGGTTAAGGTGGACAGAGAATTTTCCACTCATCCCACAAATCTCTTTTCTGAGGAGACAGTGGCGCGTACCAGTCGGATGACAGGTTAGGTCTCTGAGCAAGGCTTTACCTTGGATAGTGACAGGAGCAGCAAATCCTAAGGGGTCATACAAGTTGTTTGTAACAGACAAGACACCTCTGCGGGTGTAGGGTCTATCCTCACTCTTCACTTGGAAGGTAAAGGAGTCGGATTTTAAGCCCCATAGGAGTCCAAGGCTGCTTTGAGCTGATGGAGCATCAGTTCCTAAATCTAAATCCCTTAAGTCACTGGTATGATCTTGAGAAGGGAAGCCTTTCGTCACTCTTTTGCTGTTGGAAGCTATTTTGTGAAGCCTGAGATTAGAGCAGGCAAGCATTTCCTGAGCTCTCTTGAGGAGGCTGATTGCTGTCTAATCTGTTGGCATAGATTTTAAACAGTCATCTACATAGAAATCTTTTTCCACAAGTCGTCTAACATCAGAACCATACTCTAACTCACCCTCTTGAGCTGAACGTCTGAGTCCATAGATGGCAACTGCAGGGGAAGGGCTGGTACCAAAGATGTGTACCCTCATGTGGTACTCTGCAATATCTTTAGAGGAGTCATTGTCTCTGAACCAAAGGAATCTTAGGAAATTACTGTCACTTTCCCTCATGAGGAAGCGATGAAACATTTGTTGAATGTCAGCTGTGAAGACAATGGAGTCCTTACAGAAATGTATGAGTACTCCAAAGAGTTTGTTGTTAAGGTCTGGTCCTCTCAGGAGAACATCATTTAAGGAGATGCCTTCGAACTTGGCACTGGAAACAAACACAACTCTGAGCTGACCTGGTTTCTTTGGGTGGTATACTCCAAACATTGGTAAGTACCAGCATTCATCTGTGTTTTTAAGAATGGGAGCTATCTCAGCATGACCGTTCTCAAATATTTTGTCCATGAAAGAGAAGAAGTGATCTTTCATTTCTGGCTTCCTGTGGAAGTTGTGTTTTAGTGAAGAGAAGCATTTAAATACTTGTTCTCTGTTGTTAGGTAGGCACTGTCTGTGTGTTTTAAAGGGTAGAGGTGCAACCCAACTGTTGGTATCATATTTGACTAGTCCCTTTTTCATTATTTCCAGGAATAGATTGTCCTCTATGGACATTGCGACTTGGTCATCCCTTTTTGTTCTTTGGAAGACTGTGCACCCCAAATGTTGTTAATAGCTGTCACAGATGTGGTTGTCACTAGGAGAGTCTATGACAGTGCAGTGTGGTAGTTCCTTTTTGAGGAAGTGATTGTGACATGGTTGAAATAGAGAAGGGCGTCCGTTTTCTAAAGTACAGGTAAGCATTCTGTTGACAGTAACTAGTTTATGCACATTTCCAAGACATACTTCTCCTATTATGACCCATCCTAGGTCTAATCTATGAGCATAAGGAGCATTGTATGGACCGTTAATCTGACTTCTGGCTTTGTGGACTCGTGAGATATCTCTCCCAATGAATAGAATTATCTGGGCTAGTGGGTCCAGTTCTGGTATCAGATGTGCTATACGTTTCAATTGTGCATGATGGATAGCTGCGTCTGGTGTAGGGATTTCAGATCTATTATCAGGGATCTCATTGCATTCAGTGATAGTGGGTAAGGGAAGGAATGTCTTTCCATCTAAGGACTCGACTTGATAGCCGATTGCTCTTCTTCCCATTGTCTTGAAACTCCCTGTACAAGTCCTTAAGGAGTATGGAGTGCTGGGTCCTTTGATATTAAAGGTCTCGAAGAAGGTTGATCTGGCTAGGGACTTGTTACTTTGGTCGTCTAGGATTGCTTAAAGTTTGACGGCTTTCTCTGGTTGGCCGTTAGGGTAGACTCTGACCAAACAGATTTTTGGAGCAAGATCTGCCACTAGTAGTGTCTTTGCAGACTTCAGTACATTGTGAAGTTATCTCTGGTATGACTGCAGTAGTGTCTCTTTGCTCCACACTGAGCTCCCTGCCATGCTCTGTGTCACCATAACTGTGTTGTAAAGTCAATGGGGAAGGTCCAGGTTGTAGAGCTGTGCTGTGTTCTGTGCTGACATTCTATGCAGTTAACACTAACCTTACAATCCTTGGCAAGGTGGGTTGTAGAAGAGCAACACTTGTAGCAGATGCCATTTTCTCTTTGGAATGCTTTGCAGTTCTCCAGGGACTTTTCTCTGAAGGCTCTGCATTTAAGGCGAAGTCACAGTTTGTTATGCAGGGGACACTGCTTGGCAGGATCTTTATCTTTATTCTCTTGATGAGTAGAATAGGTAGACCTGTAGGAAGAATCTGTATAATGTACATTAGTCTTGTGAACTGCAACTGACATTTTGTGGGGGTTAGGTAGAATATGGGTTGAGCTAGTCAGGGTAAAGGCAAAACTAGGATCATTCCTGGTCTTAGCTTGTTGGTGCACTAAGTCCACAAAAACAGAGAATGGTGGAAATGGCACATTGTGCCGCTGCTTATATTTGGAACCATGGGTGAGCCATTGCTCCTGCAGATTGTAAGGTAGCTTTTGCACTATAGGGTTAATGCCTCTGGCTGTGTCGAGGAAGGCAAGTCCTGGTAAGTCTCCCTCACACTTGGCTACTTGAATCTCCATTAGTAAGTCACTTAATTCTCTCAGTCTCTGATCGCTTTTGTTAGGTAACCTAGGGAAATCATCAAGTCTTTTGAATAGTGCACTTTATATTATCTCTGGTGAGCCATAGCACTCATTAAATCTATCCCAGATCTTGTTAAGGCCATTCTCAGGGTGGTTAATATTGATCACTCTTATCCTTCTAGCATGTTCAGTGGATTCATTCCAAAGCCATTTAATTAAAAGGTCTATTTCTTCGCTATGTGAAAGGTCTAAAACTCTGATTACATTTTTAAAGACGATTGCCAGGCTCTGAAGCTCTCAGGGCCTGATTCAGAGCCGGACGCTCTGACAAGAGCGCTCGCTCTGAATCAGGGCCCTCCAACCTAAAATTGGAGCGGCCTCCTGGCCGTTCGCATAGCTGTGGGTGACCACCCACAGCTATAGCGAGCGGCCAAAAGGATAGTCGCGATGGTCAAGACCATCGCGACCATCGGGCTTGGGACGAGACCCTGCGGTGGGGTCTCGCTGCCGCAAACCCAGGAGTGCTTTTGGCTCTATCAGAGCCAAAAGCATTTCCACTGACATCACTAGTGATGTCAGTGGGGCTGGCCCCAGATGGTAGGCATTCCCATGGGAACGCCTCCGTCTGGGCAGCAACGCCCCCGGCATGCCCACCAAAGGGGGAGTGCTGTCACTCACCATCGACAGCGTGCCCCCTTTGGTGCAAGACCCATAGCGACTGCTTGGCTGTCGCTATGCGGGCCTCACGCATGCGCACGACGGAGCTCCCTCTGTCATGCGCATGCGCACTATAGCACCATCGACCCGCTTGAGAGCACTCAGCGCTCGCGAACAGGTCTGAATCAGGCTCTCAGGGCGATCATTGAACTTTGAGAGTCCGTTTGTGACCAGCTCACGGTGAGCAAGAACCTTGGCAAATTCTAATGTGTCTTGATTGGCTCTAGGAGATGCTGTTTGTGCATTAACATGGTGAGTAAATGGTGTGTGGTCATACCTGTTAGGATTGTATGGTTCCTGTTGGCTTGTATCATACCACTTTTGTGTGTGGGTAGTTGTGCCTTGTTGTAGTTTGCAGATTCAGACACCTGGTGTGGGGGAAGGTTGTCCCTCATGGGTTCCCTGTATCTAGAATTCTCTTGTTTGCAAGTTTGCAGTTCACTGTTGACTAGTGGGGGCGCTACATAGTGTGTTTGGCTTGTTTCACTGACAAAATCTGAATGTAGTCTTTGTACTGATTGAGGTTTGCTGTCCATTTTGGATGCTTGATTTACATATTCTGATGTGCATTGCAATGAATTCTGCGATCCAAGCTCTGCGTTAAGCACATTTATCTTCCTTATATTAAGAAGTTCTACAGACTCTAAGAATGCTGCTTCAGCGATAGCAGCTGCTGCCTCCTTCTCTGCAGTGAGCTTCTCACTAATTGCTTCTAGGCGTTGTTTCTCCATAACTCTTTCTGCATCCAGATGTGACCTCTCCATATCTATTTCTGCATCCAGACGTGTTCTTCTGCATCCAGACGTGTTCTTTCTGCATCCAGACGTGACCTCTCCATATCTTTTTCTGCTTCCAGACGTGATCTTTCTATTCCTTTCTCTGCTTCTAAACATGATTTCTCTATTTTCAATCGCATCTCTTGTTCAGCAAAGGTGGCCCACACTTTTGCAGCTTCCGCTTTTGCGCGTGCCATTATGGCTGCATTGCTGACGGATAAAGATTTGGAGGAAATAGAGACTTGGGACCTTGTTTTGTATGAAGATGTCGTTTTCTGTGACATGATGATGGAATGGAAATGTTTGACTGTGTATAGGCTGCTGTATTGTAATGTGCAGACAACTGAGCTGACACTGTAGCAGGTCTCTGAGTAGTCAGTGTTTTGGGATGTTTGACTGTGCAGGGACTGTTGTCTTGCCATATGCAGATGGCTGTACTGACAGTGTGAAATTCCTGTGTAGTCAATGGCGGTACTCCTATTGCTGAGCTGCCATGGTTTGACTGTATAGAAACTCATGCTGTCATATGCAGGTGGCTATACTGACAATGTGAAACTCTTGTGTAGTCAATGGCGGTACTCCTATTGCTGAGCTGCCATGGTTAGACTGTATAGAAACTCTTGTACTGTCATATGAAGATAGCTCTGGCTGGCAGTGTAACAGATCTGTAAGTCAGTATGTGTCCCACTTGCTGACAGACGAGTTGCTGACGAAGTCAGATATACTGTATGCATTACATGCTGGGAGCCCAATGTTTTACTGTACTGACCCGCACTAAGTGTCTGACAAATTTGGAGCAGCCAGCATAACCAATACTCTATCTTCCAATAATCCAGTCAGATGTGATCTGAAGAACAGAGTTTATTATTCGATAGAGGAACGTGCATGGAAATGATAAGTAATGTGATGAGATGAGTGATGATAAGTGATGATATGACAAGTGATGTGGTAAAACTGTAAACAAACAATGAAAAGCAATTACTATATGTACATGGGAATGCAAGGCAAACATACATAACATGGGATATGCAAACAACATGAAACATACAGTATGCAAAGTACAGGATGCAATGTCACATAGTACAGCTAACATGCATAACATAACTGGCTAGCAGATCTATGGCACAGTTGAAGCTTAGAACTCACCATGTAATGAAGACTGTCTGGGACCATGTGAAAGGAAAATGGCTGCTTACAGCTCCTTTAGCCCAGAATGCATTGCAAGACTGCTATGGAATGTTAAGAAGGACAAAATAGATCAGATTTAAACTGCTGCTGTCCTGACCACTAGGTGGGGCTGCTAATATGAAATAGTGCAACATAACAAACCCTATGCTGAAGGCATGACACACAGACTGTAGACGCACGCGCAGCAGAAAATAAATAATTCAACTGACTCAGAATCAGTTCCACAGTAATTAATACAGCAGTTACTGTACTATTATATACATTGTGTGCTGAATGTGATACCGGTATCCCCTGCTTTAACGAGAACTTTCTACCCTTCATACAAATCTCTGTGATGTCAGATACTGTTGCCAAATGATTTCCTATTACAAGTGCAGAAATGCTTACCAAACACACAGGAGCTCGTGCTGTTGACAGACTGGGAGAGACCCATTGTCCTTTTTTTGTTCTAGAAACACTGTGGCTTGGTAATATGTATAATAACACTGATAGTACCGGGGGCACCAAAGGCCACCAGTGAATGTAAGGTGTGCCAGAAAACATTACAGCAGAACAAGTACAAGAGTTTATAAATATATTAAAGACCCCTGTTTGTTATAACAAAATATGTATTTGACTAGTGATAACTGCTAATATAATTGTATATGTTATATAGTACAGGGAAAAAACTTAGCTTACCTTTAGAAACAACTACTGCAGGAACATATCATGTGAATATCTAAGCTAATATGTCTAAAAGTTTTTCTATTGTTAATGCATTTGCATTAAGCTATCACATATGAAATTTACTGCTTAAGGTAATTTGTTTGAGAGAAGACGATTAAATAAACATATACATGGAAAGGTCATGTAGATGCCTGGTTACATTTCTTGGCAATGCTTCACTTGGCTGGAGAATGGAATCTGGCACAGTTTCCAGGACTAAAGCCAAAATAAACTGTCTTCATTTTCTTTCTGTAGCATGAATACAACACAGGAATCCTTCCATTGACTTATTTATTTGTAAATATTTATAACAAGCATGCTTCTGGAAGTATGCACATATGAGCAAACAAATGTTTCTATTTATGTATTTCTATATTTGAGAAATTAATAGTTGTAATAGAGTTAACGTGTCACTGTGATTATATTGTATATATTGAAATGCAAAGGTTCTGCATAAAGACACAGGGCCTGTTTCTGAGATTTACGCAATACCGATATTTAGGTAGATTGAGCGATTTTTAGCCATTGCAAATGTGAGAAAGCCGTACTGCGCATGCGCAGCGATTGGTTTGTGCTTACACTCGCACAGAGGATTCACTTGCAAAATGAGTGTCAGGTAGTCTGCGTTTGGGGAGGTAACAGAGAGTGGTTAGGCAAATGCAGGCATTTCAGGACAGTTTAAACTCTTCTGCATGTGTGTGCATAAATTATCCATTGCAATCTCTTTAGCAGCATGAGAGCTATCTGCGTGCCAGGAGAGGCGCAGTGTTTGAGACAAGCCAGACTTCACTCAGAGGCTGTATGGCTGCCCTATCTGCATCCATGTTACCAATGTGTACGCTGTTGCATGTCGGATGGATATAGAAAGGTAGCAGTGGGTGTCCTTATACCCAGGTGCGATTTGGAAGACATTAGCATATTTTTGCTATTGCAAACCATGAAAGATTGCAGTTGTGATTGCATTAGCGTAAATCTTGGAATCAGGTTCACAGGCGAATGGGTTTAACAAAATAAGATGGTCATGAAACATAAAATCACATAGATCATTGCAAACACAATGGGATTTGTATGTGATTTATGAATTGTGTTATAAGAAAATCCATTAGGGTGGGGGCAGTTAAAGTTGTGCACATTAGCATTAAGGAGAAAAATCATCCTTTTACTAGCGGTTTTTGGGGTGATTCATCTAGAGAATATTTATCCCACTGTGAAAACAAATTAAAAACTATGCACTAAGATTTTCTGGATCAACACATCTAGAACTTAGGTTGAACTTGATGAATTTTTATTTTTTGTACCGTAATATATAACTTCAAAATCCTGCTAATTCTAACTTTATGACTGCTTCATTAATTGCAACTTTAGCATTTTTCTCCTAACACCAAACACTCCTAATAGACTGCTCATTGAATATTTAACATGTTCTAAATAAGTTATGAGTCTGCTGAATAAGGGACTATCTTTATTTCATGTGTCATGTGTGACTTTTTACATTAGCAGTATTACCCATATAAATAATCCTCCCCAGACACTACCTCTGAATGAAGCAAGAAGAGTCCTACAAAAGTACAAGCCACTGTCCTTTTTCACCTCGAAAATTTAAGCCATCCATCACAAAATCTCCTGCTCCCATCACTCTTCTGCCACCCTTACCAACCAAAGCATCCCTCCTTCTAGTCACATACCCTTTTGCTCCTTCTGCCCATCATGGGAGACAAAGTCTATTCCCTTATTTTATCCTCTCCCCCCTCAACTTATCACCTGGTTCCCAACCTCTCTCATCTCCTTCATTTCCTCTTCCCCACTGCCTGCTTTGACCTTGTTCACCTCTGCAATCTAACCCTCTCCACTGACATCTTCCCCTCATCCTTTAAACCTGCTGTTGTCGCATATATTCTGAAAAAAAAACATTCTTGACCCCTCCTCATTCTTTGATTACGGACCCATTTCTCTTTCCCTTTTGCCTCTAAAATACTTGAGCGACTTGTCTACAAATGTCTCCCCTTCTACCTCTCCAATAACTCTATCATTGATCCTCTCCAATCTGGCTTCCACCCCCTCCACTCCACTGAAACTGCCTAGGTCAAAGTCACCAACAATCTCTTGGCCATGTCTCCCTAATCCTCCTGTTCCTCTCTGTGGCCTTTGACACCATGGATCACCCTCTCCTACTATGTACACTTCAGACCATAAGCCTCTCTGACACCATCCTTTCTTGGTTTACCTCTACCTCACTGACCACTCCTACTGTATCCCTAGCTCTGGTTCCACCTCCCCTACAGCCACCCTTCACGTGGGCATCCCCCAGGGTTCTGTCCTTGGCCTGCTAATCCTATACATGTACACTTCCTCTCTGGGTGAACTCATCTGTTTCTTTGGCCTCCAGTATCACCTCTATGCTAATGACACTCAACTCTACCTCTCCTCTCCTGATCTCTCCCCTTCCAGTCCCTTTCAGGTGTCCAGTTGCCTCTCTGCCATCTCTTCCTGGGTGTACAAGTACTTTCTCAAACTCAAAATGGCCAAAACTGAACTCATTGTCTTGCCTTTATATAGTCTCCTCCCTTCCCAACCTATCACTGTCACCAACACCTCTATCTTCTCTGGTCCCCAAATCTGCTGCCTGGGAGTCATTCTTGACTCTTTCCTCTCCATTACCCCCTGCATTCAATCTCTTGCCTTATCCTGTTGGTTCCAGCTCTGCAACTTCACTCACATCAGACCCTTCCTCTTTCAGGGTGCCTCCAAATCCATTGTGCACTCACTGATCATCACTTCTCCTCACTGTACTATGCCTCTCCCATCTTGATCCCCTCCAATCTGTACTGAATGCTGCAGCTAGACTTATCATCCTTTCCCTTCTCTAAACATTTGCCTCCCCTCTCTGCCAAGCCCTTCAATGTTGCTCTTCCCCTACAGAATCTTCCTCAAACTCCTAACCATCATATACAAGGCTCTATCCAACTCCACAGCTTCCTACATTTCCATCCTCATCTCCTTATACACTCCCTCCTGCCCTCTCCAGTACACAGTTGGGGTCAAGTGAGAGAGGCAAAAAAATTTGGCTCTGGTCCGCTCCCAAATACCAGGACTGGCCATCTGAATAACTCTAAATGCACAGCCTGATTCCCTTGTTCCAGGTCCCTACTTATGAGCACTTAACAGCCAGAGTGTCAATACAGGCACACTGAGCCTGCAGCTACGCTATAAGACAGACATCCATGGCCCCGCTGATTTGAAGGGTGATGATAATTGATTATCACCTTTCATTTGATCCTAAGACAACCTGGCCCTCCATCTGTCCGTCCATCTGTTTTTATTTTACCATGGGCACTGCCCCAACTCCCCTAGCTACACCCCTGCAAATAACATCCATACACTATCTTTAAACAAATATATTGTCTTCTACTTAAAAAATAGAATTCCAAATATGTATTGAAAAGTACCTGTATGATTTTATAACTTAGATACAAGTGGTTCTTGCCAACAGATTTAAGTATTGGTGAACACATCTGTCTGTGCAGTGCAGAGGATGCCAGGTGTTTTTTGTTATATTTCCAGACAAGATGTCTAATACTTTATTTTCCAAAGTGATAAGTCAATGATTTCTACATGAATTAACACATTTTTCTGTTTCCTTAAATTTAGTTAATGTGTTGAAAGAAAGGTGTTTCTTTGAACCTCTACGGAAATGAAAAATAATCAATTCAATTGTAAAGGATTCTTTTGTTTTCCTCTGTTCATTAACTGAAAGAGTTAATTAATCAAAGTCTCCACCTCAGTAATAATTGCTTGTGTATTTGTTTAGCAGAATGGAACAGACATGAAGTATATTAAAAATGTAGAATAATTGAAAAAGATTAAATATATTGTCATCATGTAAGGTGGACCTGTAGCATGAACTCATTTTTCTGATTCAATGTAAGACATCCCCAAAACTCCACTATGATATTAACAGGAGGCAAAAATGGTGCAAGTCAATAATCAAAAATAACATCTTATACATGAGACAAAAATAGTGCACGTCAATAATCAAAAATAACATCTTATACGGCAGGCCAAAATGGTGCAAGTCAATAATCAAAAATAACATCTTACACAGGAGGCCAAAATGGTGCAAGTCAATAATCAAAAATAATATCTTATACAGGAGACAAAAATGGTGCAAGTCAATAATCAAAAATAACATCTTATACACGAGACAAAAATGGTGCACGTCAATAATCAAAAATAACATCTTATACAACAGGCCAAAATGGTGCAAGTCAATAATCAAAAATAACATCTTACACAGGAGGCCAAAATGGTGCAAGTCAATAATCAAAAATAATATCTTATACAGGAGACAAAAATGGTGCAAGTCAATAATCAAAAATAACATCTTATACAACAGGCCAAAATGGTGCACGTCAATAATCAAAAATAACATCTTATACAACAGGCCAAAATGGTGCAAGTCAATAATCAAAAATAACATCTTACACAGGAGGCCAAAATGGTGCAAGTCAATAATCAAAAATAATATCTTATACAGGAGACAAAAATGGTGCAAGTCAATAATCAAAAATAACATCTTATACAACAGGCCAAAATGGTGCACGTCAATAATCAAAAATAACATCTTATACAACAGGCCAAAATGGTGCAAGTCAATAATCAAAAATAACATCTTACACAGGAGGCCAAAATGGTGCAAGTCAATAATCAAAAATAATATCTTATACAGGAGACAAAAATGGTGCAAGTCAATAATCAAATATAACATCTTATACAACAGGTCAGAATGGTGTAGGTCAATAATCAAAAATAACATCTTATACATAAAAAAAGCAAATTTGATAGAAACTGTGGTCCTGGTTCTGAGCCAGACGCACCTGCAGCCACTTTCTGTTTGGTCACGGTAGTCTACTTCTTTATGCCAAAGAGAGAATCTGTCCATGTATACTAACATCTGCATGTGGAAGCCTATCCCGCCCACTGTATTTATGTCAGTAACAGCAACCATCATCATCATCATCAGTATCTAGACTTGCAGACACCCCATGCTGAGTGCAAAAGATCCATCTAAAACAGGTGTCCAATTTCTTAATATAAAAGCATCAAATGACAAAAAAATTAGCTAAAAATTGTCCTAACAATCAGTTCACTCCCGATGGAGCAAATTCTCCTAACAAATGAATAGGCTGCATAAAATAACAAGAGGATTTTCATTCTATCTGGTCCAGTGGTCAACTGCAGTCCAGTGTTAGAAATTCTAGGGTTCTACCTATCCCTTCTGTGACCATTATTCCATCTTTTCTGGTACTGTAATTGGTACATATGCATGATACTATCTATATATTTAAAATAAAAATACTAATGGGTGTGTTATGATATCCATCAAGAATAGCAGTTTCATGACAGGCAGGAGAGTTGTGTTTTCTGCTACTTCATAATTATATCCTACTATGAGAATTAAATGCACAAATATCTGACCAACGTATTAGACTACATTTTCCACAGCCTCTGAACATACTTATTTATGTTATATTATGTGGACACACACATACTTTATTTAAAACAGTACTATATAATGTTTGAAATAACACTGATAGAGTGAGTGGCACTTGGTTTAAATAATTATTTGTTGTAATATACTAAATAAATAATAATATATAGATATCCAGGATACTACTATATATTTCAGATAAACATTAAAAACAGATCTGTATTGGTACCGATAATCTATTTTTAATCACATTTTTCCTACTTATATTACACTTTAATTAAATTTTTTGTTTTTTAATATTTCACGGACTGTATCATTGATATACACATTTTAAAGACTAATAAAAGTAATATTTTAATTTTGTATATCAAATGCAGACAACTCTTTCCCTCTTTACCCATCACTGATCTTCACTCTATGATAGCACCCCCTTCAAACAATGACCCTCATTCAGACTCGCTCGCAAGCGCTATGCACTCGCAAGTGGGTCATTGGTTTTGCATTGTGCATGCCCGGCGTGCGCAATGCGTGTGCGCAAGCACCGTAGCGAGTGAGAATTACACTTGCTCCAGGGCTCACTACAAACGGGGCAGCTGTCAATGTTGATCGACAGCTCGTCCCATTTTGTAGGCGGGGTGGCTGGACAAATGGTGGCATTCCTGAAGGACCGCCTGCCGTTTGTGGGCGGCCCTACTGACATCACTCTATTAGAGCCGGAAGCTCACTGGGGCTTGCAGCAGACGAGACCCTACCACAAGGGTCTTGTTGCAAGCCCGATGGTCGCGGTGGTTGCAACCATTGCACCCATCACCTGGCCGCTCGCAAAAGCTGTGGGTGGTCACCCATAGCTTAGCGAGCAGCCGGGAGGCCGGCTTTAAAAAAAAATAAGTGGCCGCCCTCATTCAGAACGAGTCCTCGCTTTTTGCGAGCGGCTCTGAATGAGGGCCAATGTAACATAACATGCTTTATTGTTCTACTATATATTAGGGGTTTACCTAGATACTATATATAACAGATTCTTCTTCTTCATTAGACTTCTGCTGAATGTGGCTCTTTTTCTATTCTTGTCTGGTACTGTATGGTCCGGATTGTATCCCCATATGTTTTTACATTTTAGTAGCTGATGTACCCGGTTTCACCTGGGTAGACCTTCGATATTTTAATTTCCTTCATACCATCTTAACTTACTGTAACTTACATGCTTAGTTTATTTTATGCCTCTGGTGTAAAGTAGCATGTTTGTATCAAGAGTAAGTAAAGTAAGTTTGTATTTTCTTGCAAATTTTTTTTAATGACATAAAGGGCCATATTCAATTAGCTGTGAAAAGTTTGTTGCCGGACTTTTCGCCGACATCGGAGGTTTTGGGTGCAAAAAAGTATGGCGCTCATACCCGCATATCCCTGTTTATTCCAAATCTGCAAAAACGGGACCCGGTGAAAATGAAGTGAGCGAAAAGTGCTGTCATTTTTAGTTAAATCAGCCTGACACCCCCTAAAGATGCTGTGTCATGGGGGTTCACTATGGGTACCCCCAAATAGTCCTGCTGAAGGTATTTTGGGTCTTTAAATGGTCTCAATAGGTGCAGTTTGGCGTCTTTGGAATAGTGATGAAGAATAACAATTAGCAAGTTTTTTCAGGCAAAATTAATAGTCCCATCAAATTTAGGCTACATGAAACTGAGTGCAAGCATATTTTAAAGTGGCTAATGGGAACTTTTAAAAATCTTGAAAAATCCACCTGCAATAAATAAAACACCTGGGGCATACTTGGGGACCACCCCTGAGTCTATTTCGCTAGTTTAGAAGTTTGTCCCCCAACTTTGTTTTTTTTCGCCCCCAAAACAAAAGTACTTTTTTGGGGTGTCCTGGGTTACTTTTTTTTTTTTAATTTTTGACACAGTTTACCTTTGGGGGACAGTCCAAGGGGTGCTGGGTAGTTTCTGGAAGTATGTACTCCAAAACCCCAATTCTGCACTTTTTTCCGACACCTATTCATAGGTGATACTTTTTCGCAGGGTTCTTACCACTGATTTTCCGCAGTGGCGAAAAGTCGGAAGAATTGAATACGGGGATCAGTACAGATTGGTGAAAATTATGTCATCGCCGAGAGCGACTTTTTGCCGGCAATTGAATATGGCGTTAAGAGCAAAAAACAGAAAACATTTGTACAAAGGGAATCGGTATGAAATACTGGCGGCTCAATAAACACTCCCGGGGAGGAGGGTGCCTAATCCTCCCTCCCCATAGTCTAACTCTAACCCTCCCCAGGGGGTGCCTAACCCTAAGTCCCCTCACGGTTCCCTAAACCTAACCCCCCCTTTCGCGGCTATGTACCTAACCTGTCCCCGCTTACCTTGGTTCGGGATGCCAGCTATTGGGATTTCGGTATGGGGCTAGAGATAGGCAATGGGATTTTGATGCCTATCTCTAGTTCCGGGTCGGGCTTCCGCTGTCGGTATTCCAACAACCAGCATCCTGGCCTCCGGTAATCTAACTACATCCTGTACAAGGGTGTGTTATCCATAATGTCTCCCTCCTCCATGTCATAGAACCTTTTCCTTTGTCTTCTCCTACATCTTCTCTCCATTCCCTCACCGATTCCTCCTCTCTTCCACCTGTCCTGTTCTCCCCTTCCAAAACCAAAACACGCAAGGGCGGTTTTGGCAAAACCAAATCCAGATTCAAGACACTAAAGAGATACAGATCCAAAACCAAAACATGGGGGTTAGTGCAGAGCTCTACATTGCAGGGCCTCTGATCTCCAATTGCCTTGGAATCAAAATATTTATACTCAGGAATTTTGACCACCAGGGGGTAAATTTACTAAGTATCGATTTGGTCCCAATTTGTCCCGTTTTTTAACTCGATCAAAGGATCGATCAAAAATTTAAATTTTTTTCACTTAAAAAATCGGGAATTTACCAAGGTCCCAGTTTTGACAGGATCATTTTGATTGATGGTGTATTTGGTCGTTCCTGTCCATTTTGAAGTCCCGAATTAACCGCCCGAATGTATCTCCCAAACAAGCAGCCTGCACATATCAGAGAAATATGTGCAGGCTGCTTGTTTTTTAAAAATTTTGCTATAGAAGGTTAATTTTTCCTTAAAAATTGACGTGAGGTCCACCCTCAAAAGGCTAACCAACCCCAGACTTGCCAGCCAGTCCTGGTTCTTATAATTATGGGGATCAAAATGAGTAGGGTTCCACCATAATTTAAAAACCGGCATCTGGCTGCAGGGCCAGACCTGGTTTTAAATGTAGGGAGAAAAAAAAGCGTGAGGTTCCCCGTATTTTTAAAACCAGCTCTGGACCCTTTCTAGTGGGGACTGATGCCATAGCCAGGGAAGCCCTTTCACTGGGCCCCCCAGCTGCAGCATCAGCCCTGACTGCTAGTCAGCCCAGGCCAGGGATCCCTGGGGAGTTGGGGACCCCCCAACAAAGGAGTCACCTTCTCCATAGCACCCATGCCCTAGGCTGATAGCCCGGGGCTATCCTTGCCACCCCACGGCGGTGGGTGGTGGTTTGATAGTGTAGGAGAGCTGTAAAATAATAGAAAGGAAAAAATGTGTATATAATGCGATGCCCTGAAGCAGCTCAACCAAAGCAATCTAGAGGACCCACGCCCCAAAAATCAACTCTTAGCTGCACTACAGTATAAACATTTTTAGGACTTACCTAGATTGTGCCTCTTGTTATAGTGCAGTCAAAATGCCAGATCCCTGCTTAAAACCAAGCGTGGTGTGGGTCCCCTGGATTGCTTTGGTTGGGCTGCTTCAGGGCATCGCATTATATACATATTTTTCCTTTCTTGCACTTTTAGCACTTCCATTGTTTGTTCAATATATATGTATTATTTTCACATCTTTATTTTTCATCTCCCTACATGCAGCAGCAGCTGCTCTTATCTATCCTACACCTTTTTACACTTCACCTTTCCTTATTGGAGTGATGCCCTGGGGTGGCTCAGCTGGGCTGGTTTGGGAGTGTCCTGCGCTCTGAATTTCAACCCCAGTATGTTAGGGACATACCCTCAGAGGTTACCTGGGCGCAGTGGGTAGGCCCATAACCATGGCCATGATTATGCCAAAACCTCTTTTATTATTTACAAAATGCTATTGCAAAATGTATTATTATATATAATGAGTAATGTTGGAGTTGTGCTTCTGTAAATCTTTTTTGTATGTTTGCAACGATAGTCTCCACAGGTAGCACCACCCATTATATATATTTTCAGGGTGTGCAGTCTAGGGCCCCCCTTTCCACATATTCTATTTACGGTGAACTATAGGTACCAGCAGGCCCTTAATGTCCAACTTGCTGGTACTTGTGGTTCTCCAAGTACCAGCATGCAGGGGAGGCTTGCTGGGATCTGCAGGTTGATGGTAAAGACAATGTTGATAATTCTATTTTTTACACACCACATACACTATCAACCCACCATCCACTGCCCAGGGGTTGCGGGGATAGCTACAGGCTATCAGCCTAGGCCATGGGTGCCCTGGAGAGGGGGACCCTTTATTTGGGGTTTCACCAACTCCCCAGGGATCCCTGGCCTGGGCTGACTAGCGGTCATGACTGATGCTGCAGCTGGGGGGCCCGGTGAAACGGCTCCCCTGGCTGTGGCATCAGCCCCCTGCTAGAAAGGGTCTGGTGCTGGTTTTAATTATAGGGGGACCCCTACTCATTCTTTTCCCTCTATAATTAAAACCAAGACTGGCCCTGCAGCCAGGTGCTGGTACCTAATTTATGGTGGAACCCTACTCATTTTGATCCCCGTAATTTTAGGTACCAGGACTGGCTGACAAGTCCAGGGCTAGTTAACCTTTTGTGGGGGGACCTCACGTAATTTTTTTTAAATAATTAACCTTTACAACACACTTGCCATTCAGAAACATATACAAATCACACTGATTTGTGTATGTTGACTGACAACTCGCAGCTCAGGAGGTGGTGCATTTAAAACTTCTATTGAGTCCCCGATTTGAGCGTAAAACGGGCAACTTTAGCAAAATGAGTAACGGTAAATTCCCGAATTTGTATGAAATAACTAAAAAGTACTTCCGAATTGAGCCAATGGTGATGTCATTTCTATTGTTCAAAACGGCCGAATTTGCTGCATTAAACCACCCGGTGTCAACCTGAAAAATGAAGAAATCACCCGACTTTTATGATAATAAATTCCCGATTTGCAAAAAAGTGATATTATCACCTGAAGATGCAAATCGGGACCAACTCGAATGTTGATAAATTTACCCCCAGGTGTCAATTGTAATAAATAATAAGCATTGGGGATTATTTTATTTTTTTTGCAGACTGGAACATGAGGTTAATAAAAGAGCATAGGCAATAAATATTAAGAATAACTGGTGTGCTCCTTTCCATTAGTTGAGCTCTGGATAAAACTGACAGGCATTTGATGACTGACAGACACTTCTTGTGTTCTGCTTTATGGGAAAATGAGATTGCAGAAGGGAAGGACTTAGCACAGGATACAAATTTTGTCAGAATGGAAGTCTGCCCCTTTACATTTTGAGATTTCCCACTTTGCCTCCATTAATGCTGTAAAGTTTTACTGTTGTATTTTCCCTTTGTTTAACCCATTTCAGAGAAGGCACAGCAAGACAGAAAGGCACAGCCCATCGGTAGCCAGAATGAGAAAAAGCGTTGTTGCAGAGCATTTCCTCTTTGAATTTAGGTGAGACTGGGGTGGTCATGGTCATTGCCATAGGGACAGCGCCAATACTGGCCGTGTAAAGGAGTGGTTCCCTGTTAACCCACGTGGTGTGGGGGATAGGAATATTATGTTGTTATATTGATTGTTTGTTAATGCCCAGTGCCTTCTTTCCAAAGTAATTTATCACTTTGAATTCATTAATAATGGTGACCTCTTATCGGCGACTTATGATTTTGTGAGGAAAATGAGGGCCGTAAGCTGTGCATACTCTGTCTAGCTCCAACCTTCCGAAGATGCAAACATGTTCTCACACTAGACAAAATCAGGATAAAATGCGCATCGAATATGCTAACTAGAGTAGATCAATTGTCTGTTGCTATCTAGCAGGGGGTTATGTGAATTTAACAAAAGAAAGTGAATAAGCCCTGACAGGATATCTATATACAACAACCATATACAATTTATAGTACTATAAAAATAATAAATATCTATACAACATTCTTTAAGAACAGTTACAAATGTGTCTATATACACCTATCCTCAAATGGGGCAATTTGGTGCACCACAGATTTTATGGCTTAGCCACTCCATGCAACGTTTTCTTAAAACATGTCTTAATCTGCTACCTTATACCAATCTATTTGCAGCAAAAACACTACTCCTACGTCCTTAGTACACTGTGAATTAAGATGCAGAATTCAGGGAAAATAGTACATCATTTGGGTAAAAAGGGGAAAGGCAAAGGTCCTACAGAAGTGACTCACACCATGCATCAGTATGCTTAATCTGTTACTTTATACCAAATCTTTGTTAAAAAAATACTAATCCTAAATACTAAGGCCCTCATTCAGAGACGGACGCTCTGAGCAGAGCGCACGCTCTGAATGAGGGCCGTCCTCCATAATTATGGAGCGTCCTCCTGGACGCTCGTATAGCTGTGGGTCACCACCCACAACCTATATGAGCGTGCAGGTTGATGGCCGCGATGGTCTTGACCATCGCGACCATCGCCACTGCGAGCCGGAGCCTGCGGTTGAGTTTCTCAACCGCAAGGCCCGGAGTGATTTTGGCTCTATCAGAGCCAAAATCACTCCCACTGACATCACTAGTGATGTCAGTGGGCCGGCTTCTGACGGTAGGCGTTCCCTTGGGAACACCCCAGTCTTGGAGGCACGCCCCCGGCACGCCCACCAAAGGGGGCGTGCTGTCAATCAACATCGACAGCACACCCCCTTTGATCAGACACAACGAGCGAAGAAAAGTCCTTCGCTCGTCGCATCTGGCGCATGCGCACGACGGAGCTCCCGCCGTCGTGCGCATGCGCAGTGCACACCATCGACCCACTTGCGAGCGGACAGCCGCTTGCGAGTGGGTCTGAATCAGGCCCTAAGTACATTATTAGCTATTTAGTACACTATTGGTGTATTTAGATGCAAAAATCAAGAAAAGCACAGGAATCATTATATGTGGGGGGCATCTAAGTTGAGCCAGGCGTCGTGCACCATATAGTGCAAAAAGAATAGGTGCATGAGGACAAATCTATAGCATCTTCATAATCATTAGTAGTGTGTAAGAATGTTAGATCAGGACCACTGCAGTTCATAAAATTAATTACTCTGTTTGAATTTTCAGCTAATTCATGCCAAAACTGGTTTTGCAAAGATCTACAGTAGATAAGTTTCATTGTTGTCATTCTGCTGAAATGTATTGCTGGTTGCCTAGGATGTTACATTCTGCATGCAACTGATCCTGTTGAATTACATCGGTTGTGGTCTGACATCACTGTATTCTACAACTGAACTGTGCCTACTGGTAGCTCTTGGCACTAGATCCCATATATCTCTTCTGGTACCTGGAATGGTACTGGTAATTTAGCTATTTGTTTTGTCTAATCTCCCGTGAAATTGAAAAATGGTTACACCCATGTAAAAGAGAAGTTCGAAAGTTTGTAAAACATCCCACCCTTTTCTTCTCTAAGCTATACTTGTATAGGTCCTTGAGTCTTTCCTGTTAAGTTTCTTCATGTAGACCATGAGTTACATATTTTAATTTCTCTTCTTTACCCACAATCTAATATATATTTGTTCTTCTTGAGGTATCCCCCACCTCTCTGTTTCTGCTAGTTATGTCTCTTTCTGTGTAACCAAGCTTATGTCTGACCTTTCCCATTGCCTTGCTACATTGTCAGACAACTTTGGCCATGTAAGATAGTTACTCATAGATTCATTTTCTCCTCAGCAGTTGACTTTTTTATGTCATTAGTACAATATGATTTTTCAAATCAAAGTACATGATATTATATTTGTTGGCATTGAACTGTGGTTTTCCCTTGTCTAATCTACCTAGATCATCAATCAGGCAAAGGTTATGAACTGTGCTCATTCAATGTTTGGGTAGATGGTGGGTGGGGTGGGTGGTGGTAGGGTGATGGAGGTGGTGGCGGGCGGTGGAAGAGGTGGGGGGGTGGTATGGTGGGGTGTGCTCAGGGTGGGTGTCGGGTGGAAAGTCGAAGTGGGTGGGTGAGTTGGAACGGGGGGGGTAGATGTGGGGGGTGGCTGTGGGTAGTTAATGTGTGTTTGTGTATCTGTGGTGTTGCGGGAAGTAGGGGAGGGGAGAGTGCTGCACCTGTTGTAGGAGTACCTGGTCCTACTAGCAATGCAAACTGAAAGAAGGGTGGGTCAGGTGCACTCTCTAGATATGTGGGAGAAGAAGTTTGTGTGTGAATGTTATGTAGTGATTGCATGGAAATAAGAGACAGACAAGGAGGTGCAGGGCCAAAACCATTTAATAAGTAGGCACAGTGCTGCTCCAGAATGGTCTCAGGGGTAGTATGGGGGGAAGGGGGTGTAAAGTGGTCTCGAGATGTGACTAGCTCAGGAGGGAAGGTCAGTGGACCGTTTCAGGGGGCTCCTTACAGTGCAGTTCTTGACCAGCACATCTTCGCTGCTGTACCTATGGTCTACAGTCTTGCGAGCAGTCAGATGGATTGTGGAAGTCAATATGTCTGTATAAGTTGCTGTGGCGGCGTCCCGCACTGTTGAGAATGCATATAACTTACCTACCGGTAGGGTGCTCTTGGAGGTGGCATGGCAGATGGGGTGTTGTGCGCAGGGGCTATGTCCCTTTGTGTGGAAGTGCGATCTGCCGGCCCAGACCCTGAGAGCCGCCGTATGATGGATGGCAATTTATATTACTCCTCCCATCTGCTTCCTTTATTTGCTGGGCTGTTTGCTTTTGATCTATGAATGGTCTTCAGTGCTGTTGGTCACATACCAGAAGTAAATTACTGTACTGTTTAGCTGTACAAAAGAGATCCACTATCTTAGACACAAAGCTAGTATAAGTTATATATTAAGTCTTTAAATGATGGCCAGCATGCATTAAAAAGTTCTCTTTGATATTACTGTGCATCTTTTCACTGGTGCACTTGTGATACCCTGCCATCAGGAATAGACTGGGGCTTTAATTTGACCCTGGCATCCCTGTCATGTGCACATCTACTCTTAACCAGGGGGTGTAACCTTGTGGCATGCCCCAGTCTAAACATACCAGTTGAGCATAACTCCAGGAGGTGAAACTGCTTGGCCAGGTTTTCCCATGGCCATACTGACCCATCTGGCCATTGGCCCTGCTGACCAATAATGCCATGCCCACCATTGTGAGGTATTGGTAGGCTGTGCCTCTGCTGTAGCCAAGTGTCACAGCTGCAGAGGAGCAATATCTTCCAAGGACTTTAAGCCCCACAATACACAGGAGCAGATAGGCAAAGTTACTATGCAAGCGGGAACACTGCCATTGATGGAATTTAAATGACTTGTGGTCATTGATAATCGCTGGAGTTTAATGCTGTGAGAAAAGCCAGTCAGTGAGAGCCAGCTGGTATAAACAGAACTGTGACTGATGAAGTAGTTGTGAGGTTGCCGCTTTGAAGAACGTTCTGTTTTGCAGCTTCTGAGGGATTCATTGAGTGAAGAGTAAAACCAGATGGTTTTTGCTGGTTTTTTGTTGCTGTGCTGGGAGAAAACTAAGCAGTGAGAGGAGCTGTCTGAAGAGAGGTACTACAGTGATGCAATGGAACTGTGCTACAATGAGATACTATTTGTATGTGGGGCACAGATCAAAGTCAGTAAGGAGACAAGATAGAATCAGCAGGAGAATTGCTCAGAAATTGTGCAATCAGTCACAAAACAAAAACTACAGAGAAACGTCAGAGTGCCTGGGACTTGTATTGCCACTGAGATACTGGTGCAATAAGTTACTGGAAAGGAAGCGGCACTCTGTATTTTCCTCAGATATGGTTCAAGACAACTATTCTGTTGCGGTCAAGTATCTATGTCTTGAGATAGACAGACAGATTTTTACATTTAAAGTTAAAACATGAAAGTGTGGCAACACATGCTCCAACTGTGAACATAAGAGCCCAAGAAGTGACACAGGTTGAGGTTGTCATCATTCAATTCATACAAATAGTGCCCACTACTCCAAACTGAGTTTCAATAATTGCTTTTTAAATATAGAATATTTAACACTTCAAACTATAATATTGAACCTTATGATGGATTGTAGGCACATGATCTACCCAGCTTTCACTGTGAATGCTAATCTTTACAACTGGGGTGTTCTTCACAGTATTCAATGATTCCAATTTGTTGTGCTGGTTAACAAACCAGCTTAGTTGGAAAGTATCATGGAGACATAAAAACAAATTCAGTCCAGCAAAATGAGTCACAGTGCAGCCCATTGTTTGGCTTGAAGTGAGGAATATCCCAGTGCAACCCCCTATTTACTATGCTTACAGCCAGAGTGTATTAAAATGTGTTGCATATTACAGAGATGAGGATTCTCCTGACCTTTAAACACCTGAGACCTGAGGATGTATACTGACCAGAGACCATCACGCACCTACCAGTCTTCAGTGGGGTCACTTCTGCACCATCCAATGAGGACAAATGAGCCAAAACTCAAAGAGTTACCCTCCTCTATCACAGGTTGTCTGTGAGGTGCGGTAAGCAGGAACCTGCCATTGTGGCATAATATGAACTGGGAGCACTACATTGTGGTGTAATGTGAACTGGGGCACTACAATGTGGCATACAGTGATGTGATATGGAGGCATGAAGTGTGGCATAATATGAACTGGGAGCATGACAATGTGACATAATATGAAGTGGATGCACTACAATGTGACAATGTGAACTGGGGGCACTACTATGGGGCATAAAATTAAAAACTGCTGCTGACAGAGATGTTTCTCTAGAATTATTGAGAGGCCATTCAAAATATTACTATGAGGCTCACAAATTTCTAGTTATGCCCTTGGGCATAGGATTTTGCCCATACCCTATGCCAATTGTCAATGTTGTCTGCAGAAGATAGGGGCAAGTGCTTTTCTGTTTTATTTCTATTATTTTTTGCCTTACCACCATATTCCTGTGGGATATGACAAAACAAAAATAGTAATTTGATTTACATTTAATTTTCCTTTAACATATTGATTTGGCATCTTTAGAATTGATTCTTTTTGGTCATGCATAGAGCAAGTGTTGATTTCTTTATTAGGGGTAATGTTTTTTTAACTATATTTTATTTTTAAGTTAAAATTTGTATCTATACAAAGGGAATCTGTGGCCCCTCATTTGCTGTGGAACCCAGCACACCCAAGGCATCAGTGCCTAAGTCTACCCATCTCCTTCCATTAATGCTACTTCATAGAGTTCATTACTTCACCCCAAACCAGGCATCAAAGGAGGATAGTTAAAGCCCCAGCACAAAGTTGAAGTCTAGTAATCTTCTTGGCCATATGCCTGGCAACAGATTAGAGATTCTATGACACCCAACATTAGGATACAGCTGTAAATTAGTGCTCCCCTTCCCCAGCAATGCTAGATTATATCCAGTTGCCCATCCACCACTGTTTCCATAATATAACCCTCAACACTTAATCTGGGTGGAAATGTAAGACCCAAAAGCATCTGGCAGGTAGCTGCTAAGTTCACCTGTCACCTATTGGCACTGAAGATCACTGTATTAAATATTGCCAAATTATTTAAAATTTTAAAGTTTAACATTTATTTTTAAGAAGAGTTATACAATGTCATATTTAAGATACAATTAATTAGAGAATATTCAGTCCATACCCCCCAGAAAAGATGTAGGTTAGGAAATTATTCAAAACATTCACTATAGCAACTAAGTAACCAAAAATAAATTTGACAGATGTACTATTTACTTCATATCAAGTTAAGAAAAAAACCATAAAACTATATATTATAAACTTTCCACCAGTGACAGTAACTAACAATACAGTTTAGGCATAGTGTCAGCTTTGCTGGGTCTCCATAGTAACACTCAATTTGCCCAATCCTGATGCTTCTAAGGTTAAACTTGCTGTGGCAAAAAGCAACAAAAGTTTCACTCATTAGGAATTTAAAAGAGCAAGAGAAACTATATGATCATTTACTTATTTTGGTTTCCTAATAACCTCACATTTTTGTGTTCCTTCCTTATAAATGGTTGTATCACCTATCTCAAGAAAAATACAGAAAAAAATCTGACATTATAATAATAAAATCAACATCCTTCAGTTAGTCCTTTTCCACTATTATTCATCCGTTCCCAAGCACCCTGTGTAGAATACTGTACCTTACATAGCTCCATGATCCTCAGCAAAACGTTGCTCTGTGATGCATGACTCACAGGTTATTTATCTAGTTAGGAAAGGTCTTTACGGTCAAGTTTCACAGACTAATGTACAGAATTCCCAGACTGGTACTGTGCTTCTACATATTGGGGAATCTTGTTATTGGAGTACTCAATATTTAGGTGTTGGGGTATGTTTATATTATGTCTGAATAAAAATCTCTTCTCAAAAAATGTTAGATTGTACACAGGGGATATTGGTATTACTAAAATAACATTTAGTATTGTTACAAAATCAAGTTTCTGTTTTGTTTTTACACTTTTGGAAAACAAAATATAATGTTTAAAATACATGTTTATGCAATTTACTATTTGTGTTCTTGTTAAAAGGTTTTGTTTCATACTACAATACATAACTCTTTGTAATTACATTATGTATTGAAACGTTCACTAGATTAATTTAAATTGCTTATTTTTATTCCACTCCATATTCAGCTATGTCTCCGTCTGTTACTAATTATATGTAAACTCTGGAATAAAAAAAAGAAAAAAACCTTGGCTTTATCGTCAATATTTTATGAAAGTTTTAAATTTAGAAAACTTTTAGCCAAGTACTAAACCTGATTTACTTTTTGGAATGCTAGTGTTCTATGATGTATTCCAATTACCAAACACTTTTGTTTTAAATTGCTTTTACTTACTGAATTGGGAAAACACTGGACTCTACATTCATCCTCGGTGCCATTTTCCAAAAAACAGAATTACAGTACAAAAACATCTAGACAGACGACACAGTGTGTATGATGCAGTATAATTCATTGCCTGAAATAAATTGTCTAATAGTGACCAGAATGGAAGTGGAAATAATATATGAAAAGTAATAATTAATAAACTAAGTTTCAGCATTATAATTAATCTTGATTGATTCTTACCATAGTCAAACATTTGTTTCTGCTGTCATTTTGTGAGTAGAGGACAGACAATATACTGTGTTATCCAATATGAAGATACAAGGCAGATGCAAGTTGTTGCATAACATAGGAATACAAGATATTGGTGCAATTAGCATCCTGTGCTTTTAATGGTCTCTGTTTTGTGCCTCTATGTTACACTTCAGCCTAGAGGTGCAGTTCTAGGCATATTTCGAGTACTGTAAAAAAATGTTCAACTCATACAGAAGAAATGAATGTCCAGTCAGTCTCACACATATAATTAAACATACCCCAAGGAAAAAACAAAACTCAGGTGCCCATCCCCTCCTCTTTTACAGCCCCGTCTGAAAAATAAAATGGTTTGAGGTGCAAAGACAATCAAGAGATTGAGGCTTGTGATTAGTATTCTGGTTCACACTCTCTCCATCCCTTTTCCTGTTACCATGGTTTAAAGGTGAACAAAATTGGTTTGTATCACAGAACGGGCAGTACTGAAAACAGCATCCGCAAGCAGTGGTTAGGTGGAGGGGACCTTAGTGAAATACCTAGGAGATAGTGCAGCTTTAATGTTAGCCATAAATGAGGCTAATCAAGTAGTATTTTAGATTAAAAAAAAAATCCTGAGTAATGAACTAGTCTAGCTTAATATTTGAAATAAAATTAATACATCTACTTCTCAAAATTAATTTATTATTAGCAGAGTAATACTGTATGATGGAACACTCTTAGCCCATAAACTATTAGCAGGGCAAATGAGGATGCGGTCAATATCCCGAACACAGGAATTCCGGCGCTCAGGATGCCGGTACTGGAATTGAATCCGACACCTGTCAGAATCACGGTGCCAGCATCCTGACTGCCAGAATCCTGAAGATAAGTAGCGGGGTTGAGGGTGGGTTAGCATTAGGGTTAGGCACTAGGGGGAGGGTTAGGGTTAGGCACTAAGGGGGAGATGGTTAGGTTTAGGGTGCAGAGAGGGGGAGGTTAGGTTTAGGCACTAGGGGGAGTAGTAAGTAATTAAATCCTCACTGCAAGCCAAACTATATAGTAGGGTCCATCACCTGGGACCATCTTCCACTGTTTTGCGGATTAGGAGTGGGGCCAGGGCCGTAGCTAGGATAGTGCGGCCAGTGCCATCACACAGGGCACCACAGGTCAGGGGGCGCTGTTTGGGCCTGTCAAATTTCTGTTTATTATCATTCTTGTTTGTAGCTTCCTCTTATTTCATTCCCAGCATCTCCTGGCATCCCCTATCTCTTCCCTGGCCCTTCCCCATGAAGCCATGGCCTTTTTTTGGGTGCATTATGTCCCTTTGAAAAATGAGGGGGGCGCCAATGCTCTTTCTGGCACAGGGCACCAAAAAGTCTAGTTACGGCTCTGAGTGGGGCCCTTCATTAATTAAACTTCTACAAAGAGGGACTCAAAGTGTAGCTATGGCAAATCAACAAAACACACCTACCCTTAATAAAAAGCAATACAAATATAAAAAGAATTGCTGTCACATATAACTTAACATTTATAATTTAATGATTAAAATGATACTGTACTATAAAAATTGAGAAATAAAATGTCCTACAAATAGCACAAAAATAATTTAAATGAAAACAAAATTAAGCTATTTCTTTATAGGGTGCTGTCTTTAAAAAGGCTTTTGTTAAATTAATTTTCTCATATAGATGCAATTAATTATTAATTAGTAGGCATTTACTTGATCCCATGACCTGATCTATTGCATGCTCATGCTATCACATTGACCCTATATAATATATATTTGCTAGTTCTCTTCACATCACTATCCAAATACTACTTCTTCTTCTTCTTCTTCTTCTTCTTCTTCTTCTTCTTCGTCTTCTTCTTCTTCTTCTTTATCTTCTTCTTCTTCTTCTTCTTCTTCTTCTTCTCCTATGCTTCGTGCCTATGCGTACAAAGAATAGGCACAAAACATTACTATAACCAGTGCATTTTTGAATGGTGGTCCTCAGGGGTTTGCAGTACCAGTACCTTTTTTTTTTCTTGGTCTGATTCTTAATTCCTACAGCTATTTTTTGAAGAAATCACTGGCCATTTCATTAATTAATAAAATAAGTATCTGCACACTTATATAGAGTAGAGCAGCTACTACAAATCTTGGATCAACTTGTAACGACCGATACAGGCACCTTTTTTCATAGAAAATAAAGCACTGACTATAACGTGACATGGCGTGGGAATAACTCAAGCATACAAGATAGCATCCTATTTCTTTATTGAAACTCACCCCCAAACCACTTTAATACATTGCATATAGTAGCGGCTCCAGGCACGGGCAAGCTGGTCCATCGCCCGCAGCGCCACTGTATCCAGAGTGTGCAAGAAATGCCCACCACCCTCCCGGAGGTAGAGGAAATATTTAAGCACAGGGGGAGGGAGCGGAGGAGGGAAAGGGTGGCAACTCCATACGGCGCTGGGTGCAGCACAACCTAGCGCCGGCCCTGATTGCATATAAATCAATACTGGACCTTATTTTGTACAGCTCACACTTAATGGAAACAGAAGTCACAAAAGAAGCTAAAGGTGGCCACACACATGGCGATCTGCACACGATCAGCCGATGTGTACGATTTCCCTTGAAACTCTCCCCGGAAGCTCTGCACACGATCTCCACACGATCTGCACACAATTTGGTGTCCAATCTTCATACGATCTCTCCTGCATCCAGACTTTCACAGTGCATGGCCTCCTAGATTGTCAGAACTGCCCTACTGCACGGCAGAACTGAAGATGCGATGTGCGACCAGCGGGGACGCGCATCGTATCATGATCGTGAGTGGGGACTCACGATTTACTCAGGATTTGGCCATATTTTACACGATCTGTCGTTCCAATGTGTCGGAATCAGCCAGATCGGGTAAAATATCGCTATGTGTGTGGCCAGCATAATGCTGATATTTATCAAACCTGCAAGAGAAATAAAGTGGAGAGAGACAAAGCACCAAACAATCAGTTCCTAACTGTCATTTTCCAAACACATTAAAGTGACAGAAGCTGATTGGTTGGTACATCATCTCTTCCTACTTTATCTCTCTCCAAGCTTTGATAAATCTCACCCTTAATATTTTCCCACAGAAAAATCATAAGATTAATCTTTGCCCTAATATTGTGTCTCTCTTTTGCTTCTGACATTCCCATCTACTGTTCCTCCACATTCCATTATCTGTCACACTATTTTAGTTTTCATTATTCCTTATGACTGCTAATTCAGGACTTCTTTCATGGGAACCCCATTCTTATTCAGAGTATCCCAAGTCTCATTCATAGGCTCAGAATGTTACCTATTTATTATAAAATAGTGAACATTTGACACTATGAGACTATTCTATAGTCCAGTGTTGGCTAACCTTGACACTCCAGCTGTTGTGGAACTATATATCCCAGCATGCCCTGTCACAGTTTTAGCATGCCCTAATAGCAAAACTGTAGCAGTGCATGCTGGGTTATGTAGTTCCATAACAGCTGGAGTGTCAAGGTTAGCCAACACTGCTATAGTCTATACAAAACAACAGATTTTCAGTTTCTGTAATGTATAGTTCTTTAAATAACACTTTAATAGAACTTACTATAACAAAAGAAAAGCCTTTACTCCAAACTTGTACAGTAAAATATTCCCTAACAGCTGTAACTATATAAACAATGCATACAGCAATTATGACAATGTCCAGTGAAAATAAAGTTTCAGCTTTCTCTGAAGTCATTTTTGCTGAATGAAACTGCACCTGAATGTGTATCTTGTTTCACTTGTTCATTCAATCTCAGAGACAGATTGATTACTTTTCAATTTGGAGACTGCCCTATTTTAACAACTATACTCTTTATGTGCTGTAGATAGCTGACAGTTGAAGAATATTTTAAAGGCAAACATTTCATTCATCCTTTCACCTATCTGCTTATGTAACTCAAATATTTAAAGTATCTTTTTGAGTTCAAAGCTGCTAATGTGTTGTGCTCCTAAATGACAAATATAACACTCTTATAGCAGCATAAAACTGTCTTTCTTAAAAAGCTTCGGGCACCTCTGAAGGAAACACTATACTAACGTTTGGACTTGCAGGCATTTCCTTCCCATGTGCTCTCAGTGAATGGCTCTTTGTGCTCATGTCTTCTCCTCAGTGCTACTTATGATTTTGACATTCAGAAAACAGCAGTCAGTGAACAGAAGCAGTTTTCAGAAAGCTATTGATGGGAGGGGAGCATTCCACTTATTGATTTACTGGCAATCCATGGGTGCAGATCTTGCCAAAAATGGTATCAACTATGCTCGGCCGGCAATTCCCAAAGTTTTCTTTTTACAATGTTATATTAGATCACTATCAAAGAATGTGTCATTTGTTAATGTATAGATACTTTATATGTCTGACTTTTTTTTAGTGCAAATTCCCCTCCTTACTCTTTACAGGCTGAGATAGGATTTCATCCGATTATACTAAGTAATACTCAAAGTGTATTTGGTGCTAGAAACAGTAACTCAGAACAGTAACTGAAATTGTATTTATTTGATCACCAAATGCAATGGCACTTCTAATGTGTAAGTTTGTACATTCAAATAAATTTGATTGGGAATTAAATATTTCCAATATTGTCATTTACGCTAATTTGCCATCACTGTCAATAAAAACTAAAACTATAAAGAGTATTTTATTATTACTTTATCATAATATTGTTAAATGACACATATATGATGCTACAGATCTGCAATTTGATTTGCTTTCAAGTTTAAACCCTGATTTACCAGCATCTGATGCAAAGTTGGCTGCAATTTCTCCCCAATATGCAATCACCAGTATTGTTCAATAAGAAGCCCCAGTTGCATGCATAGGCATATCTGCAAACATATGCAATTATTATGTCAACATTCAGAATGTCTATACCAGAATGTCAACATGGTTGACTCAAATATATGTTTAACTGTTAAAAAATAACCTCCTAAAGGAAAAATGTAGATCCACCCTGGATCAGAGGCTGAGGTCTTTGGAGGCCTGGCTGAGCAGCTCCACATCCTGGTGCTCTGCTTGATGGAATGATTGTAAGATATGAGGTGATATGGTACATACTGAAGGGGGTTGGGAGCAGCACAAGGAAACATGTGGGGGACACCAGGACCTGGAGACCATCAAAGAGGTGGGCCTGTGTACTTTAACTGCCAGGGCTGAGATTTTGTTCCAGTCCAGCTATGGGCACAAGCATGCCTTTGGGACCTAATGTGCACAGTGCATGGTCACTGCTTCAAGTGTCCAAACCTTTAAAAAAGAAACCAGTTCAAAGAAGTCCACCAGTTAAAAACACCCTCACATCTAAAAGTACACACACTGCCTTTATAATAGTTGTCTTCCCCCCAACTTATAGTGCATGCTAGAGACAATGATGCCGCAACAGGGCAGTGTCATGGAGGCTGTAGGCAGCGGACAGAGGAGGAGGATGACACTGGGAGCCCTCAGTCAGTAAGTAGTGGTGGGGAGCCCTGAATTCCAGGTCAAAGAGAGAGAGAAAGTGAGAAGGTAGAAATATAGATGGGGAAGAGAAAGAGGAGGCAGAAACAGGGTGAGGGAGAGAGGATGGGGGACAGAGAGAGAAACATATGAGTGGGAGAGAGAAAGAGAGGAAAAAGGTGGAGATTGGGAAAGGGAGAGAGATGGGGGAGACAGGCAGAGGGTCAGTGTAGGAGAGAGAGATGAAAATGGAAAAAAGGGGCATAGAGATTGGAAGAAAATGGGGTTCGGATAGAGAAAGAAAGAGGAGGGATAAATGGGAGGGAGAGAGAGAGAGAGAGAGAGAGATGAAGCAAAGATAAGTCAGTCAACATAGGCCACAACAGCTAGCTTATTAATAAAGCCAAATTTATAAATGTATTCATGCTGGTGAAGCTCTAACCAACAAATGCTAAAACCTGTACTTTCACTGATGATTACATGACTATGGTACTGTATGGGAATGACGGTTTCCAGCAGCATATGGGTTTGACACAGGAGATTTCTGCAATATATCCTGTGTTGAAAACTCCAGTACCTAATTGTGAGTTATTTATGTGGAAATAGTTGTGTCCACAGGAATATCAGGGAAATGGGTTTAATAAATAGGTCTCTTAATGGTTTTCTTTTCTCAACCATTGTAATTGTTCCAGTTGTCTAAAGGTGCACACACACATAGCGATCTGCACACGATCAGCCGATGTGTGCGATTTCCCTTGAAACTCTCCCCGGCAGCTCTGCACACAATCTGCACACAATTTGGTGTTCAATCTTCATATGATCTCTTCTGCATCCAGACTTTCACAGTGCATCGGGTCCTAGATTGTCAGATCTGCCCTACTGCAGGCACTGGTCTGACGATGACCAGTGCGACCAGCGATGCACATCGCATTGTGATCGTGAGTGGGGACTCATGATTTACTCAGGATTTGGCCATATTTTACACGATCTGTCATTCCAATGTGTCGGAATCGTCCAGATCTGGTAAAATATCGCTATGTGTGTGGGCAGCTTTAGGAAGGGGAAGTACTGACTCCCAAAACATCTCGCATAACACTTACAGCTGGGATGAAAACCTGCTCTATATTGTGGACACCACTAATTGTCAAATTACATATTTGCTACTAAATTATTTTCTTATATACCAGAGGAGTGGCCAGATGTTATTCTCTGTGAAACAGCAATGATTGTTTAATGCTTAGCTATACGGCATCATTTTAAGTACATAATATACATTTAATGTTAAAGTTTAGCATTGGATCTAGTGGAGGTCCTTTGTTTAAATTTTCACTATTTCTAGTATAGAATTTAATGATTACTCCTGGAGGATGGAAGTAGATTGAATCTGAATCATACTGATTAGTAGTTGCAGCTGGACTGAATACGGGTAACACTCCCTGAGTATTAATATTGGTAACCCAGCTGCGGATATTATGGGTTTAAATCAGGAATCATAATAACATTAATTTGGATAGCTCTTATTCTTCTCCCAAATTGGAGAAATATTATAATTATATGTTGCCTTTCTCAACAATGAAAACCAACACTACAAGTTCTGAGCCACAATGCAGTGTTTTCTGTAGGTTAAGTGGGATGTACTTGACAGTGGCAATTTCCTCTCACCTCATAGGTATATGGCAGGGGTCAGGGAACTTTTTTTACCTTGATTTGAAAGAAAAAGGAAATCATATAGTAGTGCCCCCATATAATGCCCCTGTAGTAGTGCCCCATATAATGCCCCTGTAGTAGTGCTTGCATATAATGCCCCTGTAGTAGTGCCCCCCATATAATGCTGCCATATAGTGCCCCTGTAGTAGTGCCCCCATATAATGCCCCTGTAGTAGTGCTCCCATATAGTGCCGCTGTAGTAGTGCCCCCATATAATGCCCCTGTAGTAGTGCCGCTACAAAAAAAATGAAAAAAAAAACACTTACCTTAATCCCCGCTCCTGCATTTGCCGCCGTCCTGTATGCCCGGCTGCTCCTCGGAACTATGGCGTCTCTCCCATAGTGCGCATGGAGAGAGCCGGAAGCTGGAGTTCAGAAGAGAACTCCAGCCTCCGGCTAACGCGGCGCTGCAGGGAAGGACCCGGGCGCCTGCTGGTAATAACATCTCAGCGGGCGTCTGGCTTAGAGCCTCCCTGCGGCACAGCCGGGCATGCATACGAATCATTCTGATGATTCATATGCATGCCCGGCTGTCCATCCATTACTCCCAGGAATTTCATTTTTATCCCATGTGGGGTAATTTACCCCTGTTCCCTGACCACTGGTATATGTCATGGCAATGGGTAAATAATTACTGAGTTTCTCTTTAATACAGACTCTTCAAGTGTTTCTTCTGTGTTTATCAAAGCATACAAGCTGTTATTTAAATTTAATTTGTAAGCCAAGCAAATACTGTATAGTTCAAATTACAAAGTATTCAAACACTAATGGAAATCAGCATTATGCTGTACAAACTAAATGTTTTATAGATTGCTCTAGTTTTGATTAAATAGCAGTGTTCACATTTATGGTTTAAAATTGGGCACATTTTTCATGTCAAAAATGATATGTAAACTTTGATTTCAACAGAACTGTATTGTTCCAGACATATGTGGAATATTAGTCAGCTACATTCATTTTGAATTTGTGTTACTTTCCTTGATGTGAAACTAGACTATTATGGCAAAACTCATGATGAATTAAAGATGATGGCACTTGGGGACAAGAGGCGTCAAGGCAGCTATGCACAGATCTGCTTCCTTCGCTTTCCCTTTAGTACACATTTTATATTCAGTTTTACTCAGTCACTGACAGTACATGGGTAAAGGACTTGCCACGCACGGGCAACAGCATTACAATAAGGAATGACAGAAGTGATTTATCTGTATGAGATTGATTATATAATGCAGTGTTGCGATTGTCCAAAGTAAAACTTGCACTGTATATGTATGGGTCATTACTGATCTTTATTTTTTTTGTATGTAGAGAAATAACACAATTTCCACATCAGCAGTGGGTTTTGAACTTTGTGTGACTTTAAAATTTTCTTGACATTTTCTTGTCACCTCTGATCTACTATAGGTAGTGTACAAAAACATATAAATATATATTATGTGTATTTAGCTGCTGCAAACATGTCACTCAGCTGTTCTTGCTATTGAGAATTATAACATGTACATCTATGACTACAAAGAGCATGTGGTAGTGGAAGGGGAATTTAAAGAGAGGAGGGGGTCCGTGTGCAGTCTCTGTCCGAGGCTCCCTCCTCTCTCTCTGGCGGCGCCACACCTGTAGACTCTGGACACTAGAGTGTGCCCAGAGTCTACAGCGCATTTGCAGGTCACCTGGAAAATGGCACCGCAGCCATTTTCCCGATGTTTTCATTACTGCACATGCACAAAATGGTGGTGGTGGCCATTTTACAGGCAATTTTGACAGCGCTGATACTGGTGGCAACGTGAGACTTTCGTGGCAGAGTAGTAAGTATTACAAATATGGATTCAGGGTGTGCGGTGTGGGCCCCTCCCGCACACCCTGCACCCATCGTAGAAACAGTGAGATGGTTAAAATTGATTGGAAATGACTGGAGATGAATGTTATTGATGTTGCTAATACTATAGGAATGAAAACAGGTCCACGTTACATGACTTTTAGCTGTCAAAATCAAAGCCGAATCTGAACCGAAACACTTGAGAGTGATTTTGGCAAAACCAAAAAACGGGGGTCCATGCATAGCTCTAATATTTAACATGACAATAATTTAAGAGGATGAATGTTTACTGACTAATCCCCTTCTGTATTGATGATCTGTTGGAAGCCTTAAAGCTTTCTGATTTCTGGTATCAAATGCTGTCACACTAGGGAGTCCCAAAGCATAGGGACTAATCCCAGCTCCCCCCTCTTTATCACAGGCTATGGCTTAAGGCCCCCATACACAGTACGATTCAAAGTTGGTAAGATGAGTTGGACGATTGCCCTTGAAATTCTTCCATTGAAATTTTTCATGAATTATAAAATAGTGATCATTTGTCACTATGAGACTATTCTATAGTCTGTACAAAACAACAGATTTTCAGTTTCTGTAATGTATAGTTCTTTAAATAACACTTTAATAGAACTTACTATAACAAAAGAAAAGCCTTTACTCCAAACTTGTACAGTAAAATATTCCCTAACAGCTGTAACTATATAAACAATGCATACAGCAATTATGACAATGTCCAGTGAAAATAAAGTTTCAGCTTTCTCTGAAGTCATTTTTGCTGAATGAAACTGCACCTGAATGTGTATCTTGTTTCACTTGTTCATTCAATCTCAGAGACAGATTGATTACTTTTCAATTTGGAGACTGCCCTATTTTAACAACTATACTCAAAATGGTGAAAGATTGATCATTACGATCATAGGATAAGTTGCACAAGTGGATAAGTGTCACATCGGATCTCTCTGCAAAACCATTTGATCTGTTATCCAACAAGACGACGGCGGGGACGCGCATCGGGGTCGCAGAAGACTCAAAATACATCTATTTTCAAACAATTGGTCTGTCCAACCTGTAGAAAACTGCCAAAATCGTGTTAAAAATTGTCCGGTGTATGGGCACCTTTAGTCATGTACATACCTTGTGTTCTTCTGCCTTACTTCTCTGCCTCTTATTCTGTCTAAAGAGTGATAGCACTGCACATAGGTTTCTATCAGAGCTTGTCATGGACATCCCTGCACCATAACACACAGTCTTAAAGGGGTTTAGAAATGTATGAACACATTAACATTATTTACTAAAAATTAGAGATGAGTGCTTCGGTTGTACTTAATTTTCTCGGTTTTGTTCGGATCTCAAAAACGGCATCGTACTGGCTATCCGGCTCACATGGGTTTTGGATAGCCAATAAGATAAATCCAAACTAATCCGCACTTGCGTTAATTTAGAGAAAACCGCTTAACTCTTCTAAAAATGCACACACATGTATAATGTGGAGTATGCTCACACGGGAAATAAATGTTAATAATAAGTATATTATCTTGTTTTTTTTGCAGTACTATTTTCAAATCATTGAGGTTTTTTTTTTATAGCATAAGTTGGAGAATATGTAGGAGTTTGTGAGCCTGCAACCGGAAAACCGTGCTGCCTATTGATTTTACACCAGCCACCGCCCCACCGCAGATATCATTAGTATCATCACCTGCACCAGCCCCATGCTATAGGCGAGAGAACCATCAGAAACAGGCTTCCCTTCTCTTGTTACACGTCCATGACACTCCCACAAGACAGGACGGTCCTGTGCACATTGTTGCATTGTAGCCACCCAATAGCAGCTACAAAGTACTTAATTTCACAGAAAGACAGATACAGGCAAATAGAACATGTGTATGCAATAATAAATAAAATTGCATTTGCAAGGTTAGAATGAGGCCCATAATACTCATCTCATCTGAGTCTAACCTTTGTGCTCTCTGAGAGTAATTAGTTGTCTTTGCAGCTCTCCATCCACTGAGCTTCAACAACTTACACAATAATAAATACATTTAGTTGCTGCAACAAATTGTTAGCATAAAAATAATATGAAGTTATAATTATTAATTAAACAAAGTAAAACAGTATTCGATAGGTTTGAAAAAATATTTGTTATCAGGGTTCTGAAACAAAAATAACTCAACATTAAGTTAAAATAGTAATTACTAAGACATTATTGAGAAACCTAAAATTATTTTGTTATAAAATAGCACAAAACACAATGTGATAGAGAGGTATGAGTGCTGCATAGCAATATGAGTATACAGACATGTTAAATCAATTAGCTGACTTGGTAGAGGGAGCTGAGTGATATACAATATCTGCATGCATCTCGATCAGCGCTGGACTGCATGCTAGGAAGGAATACGAAAAAATAATAATCATTTACCATTATGTGGTCAGGGCCATAAAAACATGGAGTATGGCCAACACTTTTTGAGCTTGAAAATCCTATTAAAATAGCAGAAGCCATACACCCAAAAGTGCCTCCAGTGTCTCATAAATGTGACCTTGTTTGATTTATTAGAACAATAACATTGCTAATACTAGATCCACACTAACTGTTCTGCATTTTCTTAGTCTGCTCAAATTGGAGATGGTATTGAGGGCCCGATTCCGAGATGTACGCTATTGGAACCACTGCCGCAAATTTGTACGCGGAGGCTGTGCAAACATATGCAAATGTCGCCGCCTCCAGGATTTATTCTTGAGATGCCCACCGACAGCTTCACAAATCAAAGTGAATGCATACAAAGATGCAGCATCGATTACAGATCAGTCGATGATTGGGCTTCTGAGTAACCCTATGGTAGTGCAGAATTGCAGTGGGAGCCATTTTTACTGCACATGGGATCGAAGACGCAGGCTGAGAAATTCCCCTTAAATGGTGGTGACATGACTGTATTTGAGCCACGTTACCTCTCCTAAAGCTCAAACATCAGCTTTACCTACATCTCTGATTCAGGCTTTGAGAGCACTCTCAAATTACAGTGTATATATGTCTTTATAATAATTGTTGTCAATCATTTGTTACTTCATGCTGAATTTTCATCTAATCCTTTAATGTTTCTTAATGTTACAGAATTATCAGGTTCAAATATTAAACCCACAATATTTATTTCATTTCAAAAGGAACCTGATCTCCAAGCAAAGACATTATCAAAAGGAATCATCACAAAGCAATTACAGGTAGAAAATATTCTATTGACGTCAATGTACTGTAATTACTTATACAGTATTATAACTTTTTTCTTTTAAACATGTGGATGTTTGATTTTGCTCTTGATTACCCATTTAGGTAGACAGTCTCTTTTCATTGACAATATTTAGCTAATACTGAATGTTCCACTTCCTGTAACTGTAAGATATATTAATTTATTTAAAATGGTAATTTCACTTGCAGCACTTAGCCTTGGATTTCTTGGTACAATAATTTCTTAGATCTATTTGATTTCTTTTCTTTTTATAAAATCACTGAATCACTGATTCAACTTCTGTAGGCATATACTTTGTGCTTTATAGTTCCATAAAAAAAATCAAAATACATAATAATACACAATACACAGCTTTAGCTTTAAACATAAACAATGTATACAGAAAGAGCCTTTTTTAAGTTATTCAATTATACTGGGGAAGGCATACAGGATAGTATGGTATAATTGGTGCTAAATATGCAAAGAAAAAGTTCAGGGATAGGAAACTGTTAAATTTCCTAATGGTTGAAATTTCACAGTTCCCCTTCCAGATTCAATAACAAGATGACTTAACTAATAAATAAACACACCAGACAATGTGATTTGGCTTTACATTTTGGTCAAATTTATTTCCACCATGGCAAGGCAAAACTAAAGTTACAGCACTGCCTCTATACCTAGAAAACTCAGCCAACTGCAAATTTGCCTTAAATGGTGCCTCAACAAACAAAAACAATCAGCCTTCAAATTGAAAGGCATCAATAAATGTACATCCATGAGTTTTGTCATACTTTGCTCATACATCAATCCGTAAGTCGTCAACAGAGAATGAGCCACTGCAGAGTTGACTTTCCATCTTGCTTCTTCCATAACCACACTAGGCTTAAGGAATCACCATCTGTGGCATGGTACAATGGCCAACCAAACAGAGTTGCAAAATTGCCAGGCCCAGTGTAATCAAAGCTCCAAATCAAAAATAATGATCCAAAGCAGTGCACTGGCACAAATCATCTTCACCAAGATGGATAGCCACTATCTTCAGCTGACCAAAAGTCCTAACTGCTCCCAACAAACACCCTTTTATCTCATTCATTAACATACCTCTAAACCCAACAGAACACCTCACTAGTTTCTCGAATCCAGCCAGATTACCTGTCAAACATAAGGAGGATGCCAAATAAGGGGGCCTGAGTTGCCAACTCTATTGGCCAAATGTATTCGGTCGCGATTTTATTTTTTATGCAAGTTTGACAGTAAATTTGCATGTTTTGGCTAATCACAAATGTAATAGAGTGTGAGAACAGGCTTTTTTGCATTTTTCGCTTTTTCCACCAAATCGCAAATTTCCAACTCGCATCCAGATGTTTTCCCATTCTAAACTTACAACTCTCCAAATGTAATAGGTTGCGATTTTCAAAATTACAACCCAAACTTGACTAAAATTTGCCAGAACTTTAGACCAGGTTCAGATAGGCGAGTTTAATGACACTTCCCCCCCCCAAAAAAAATGTTTTCCCCATATTTAAGTGTAGTGAAAAGTATGGAAAAATCGTTGTTGTCACATTCCTTTCACTGTTTCCTGAACATGCAGCCTCCTCCATAAAATCTGATGGGGGTTTTCTCCTGGAGATATTTATATAAACTGGAGAAGTTATATTTATGTCTTTTTTTCTTTTAACAAACTCCAGATGGTGATTAGTAGCCTTTCCCCTTCAGCAGGGCAGGACAAGGGGCGCTGTTTGGGCCTATCAGTTTTCCAGTTTATTATCATTCTCACTTGTAGCTTCCTCTTCTTTTATCCACAGCATCTCTTGGCCTCCCTTATAGCTTCCCTGGCCCAGGCCCATGAGACCAGGGCCCTTTTTCAGATGCACTGTCTTATGTCCCTAATAAAAATTGGGAGGGAAGAGCACCAAAAAGTCTAGTTACGGCTCTGCCCTTCAGTACTGAGCTGTCAGCACTACATTCCCATACACTATGAAAGGTAAATAATTTTTAAGTCTGCTCAGCTCACTTGGAGTTCCAAAGTCCAAAGGATTTATTTTCAAACAGAAATAAATAGCGTACCGCCCCTTACAATATGCAAGCGTGATTGGACCAATACAAGGCTTCAATTCTGAATGCACTGACTTCCAACAGTCACTGCAGTACAATTTATAAGTTCACATTCAAATAGTCCTTAGGGCAGAGGTGGGGAACCTTTGTTCTTCCGAGGGCCATTTTGATATATATAACATTATTTGTGGGCCTGGTGCAGACCACGCCCCCTCTCTGCATGTTAGTACAAGGGGTGGTGCCACAATCACTGGGGATGCTACGGGGAGCTGTAAGGGCAGCTGTGTGACCATCTGAAGCATTCCAAGGACACTACAGGCAGCACTGCTGCATAGATTCTGGCTGCAGGGTGCCATTCTAAGCAGGATAGGATAGGTCAGTTCTTTCTTCTTTGTATGTGAGCACCCGGATCTTCATTAGCCTGAGGGTCACGCCAAAACTATCCCATTCTGGAATTCCTTTTTATCACAGTATCATTGGATAGGGGGAAGTTTCAGTTTCAGGTTAAGCACATTACATTGCTTTAACTATACATAAACAGGGTCTAAAACATTATACCAATAATATTACATTTATGTTTACAACAGGGATGCAGTATTTACCTATAATACGCTACAAATTAAATGCTGATTAAAATAAGACTAAACATCAATATACAGTTATGTAACATTATAAATATACTCAAAGTATATTTAAAATAAGAACTTTATTAATGATATTCCATAACCGCACGGTGTGGTGGTTTCTGCAGGTTCACCAAAGTTATCCTATTGGAATACAGAACAGAACAAGCCCAAGAAATGGTGCAATATTATGAATTACAATAGCATACAATCAGATGTTATACAATCAGATCTCATACAATCTAAATTGACCAATTGGTAATTTGTAACCTATATAAGTACATGCCTTCATCCAAAATATCTATCTTTAACAACACATACTGTATAATTCGCCTGATTCAAAGGTGGATGCAGCATTGATGTCGGATGCAAATGGCCAGTGTTTTACATCTGCACATGCCTCTGAGTCACACTGCGCATACATCCCAATTGGAAGCAGAGAAAGGCAATTTTGTGAGCATTTTTGGGTGTAACAGGGGGGTAGCTAGTCAGATACAGGTGTGTCACGGCCAGCTACTGTGTCTATAGGCGCAGTTACACTGGAATCAGCGGCCATATTCCAATGTAAATTCTTCCATAGGGTTGCTCTTGTGTCCGATATTGCAACCGATGGTCCATCGGTTGGATTTTGCTATGCAGCAGGTGGGTGGCTCAGTAGGAAGTCCATTGGTCGTGGCATTATTATAAATGCCACAGAGATGCAAATAATGTCACAAGGCCACTTGTGTGGGATCTCCATACATCACAGCTCCAAGTGGTGATACTTTCCAGGAGGTGTTTTGGCATGAGTTAGGAGTCCGAGGATGGCATGGTACAGGTGTTTGTCCCAACTGGTGCAGTATAAAGTATAATATATATATATATATATTAGGGGTGTGCACCGGCCACTTTTCGTGTTTTGTGTTTTGGTTTTGGATCTGGATCTTTCTTCGTGTTTTGGATCTGGATTGGTTTTGCCAAAACCACCCTTCCGTGTTTTGGGTTCTGGGTTTTGTGTTTTGGATCTGTATTTTTTTTTAAAAAAGCATAAAAACAGCTAAAATCACAGAATTTGTAGGTTTTTCTGCTCCTATGCTATTATTAACCTCAATAACCTTAATTTCCACTCATTTCCAGTCTATTCTGAACACCTCACACCTCACAATAGTGTTTTTATGTCCAAAACGTTGCACCGAGGTAGCTGGATGACTATGCTAAGCGACACGAGTGGGCGGCATAAACACGTGACCCATCTAGGCGTGAAACTGCAGTGGCAGACAGGATGGCAGTTTGAAAAACTAGGCCCCAAACTGTACATAATGCAAAGAAAAAAAAGAGGTGCAAGATGGAATTGTCCTTGGGCCCTCCCACCCACCCTTATGTTGTATAAACAGGACATGCACACTTTAACAAACCAATCATTTCAGCGCCAGGGTCTGCCACACAACTGTGGCTGAAATGATTGGTTCGTTTGGGCCCCCACAAAACAAGCTGGCAATTAATGTGTCCCTGCACAAACTGGCTCTATGGAGGCAAGATGTCATCCTCATCCTCCTCATCCACCGATTCCTCACCCTCTTCAGTGTGTACATCCTCATCCTCACAAAGTATTAACTCGTCCCCACTTGAATCCACCACCACAGGTCCCTCTGTACCTTCTGGAGGCTGGTCTCCCTGGAAGAGCTGATAATTCATTTTGATGAACATCATCTTCTCCACATTCTGTGGAAGCAACCTCCTACGCCTTTCGCTGACAAGGTTCCCGGCTGCACTAAACACTCTTTCGGAGTACACACTGGAGGGGGGGCAACTCAGGTAAAATAGAGCCAGTTTGTACAGGGGCCTCCAAATTGCCTCTTTTTTCTGCCAGTACAGGTATGGACTGTCTGCCATGCCTACTTGGATGCTGTCACCGATGTAATCCTCCACCATTCTGTCAATGGTGACAGTATCATATGCAGTGACAGTAGACATGTCAGAAATTGTTGCCAGGTCCTTCAGTCCGGACCAGATGTCCAAACTTGGTCCTGCCTGCCCTGCATCACCGCCAGCGGGTTGCTTAGGATACCTAAGTTTTTTCCTGGCAGCCCCAGTTGCAGGAGAAAATGAAGAAGGAGCCGTTGACGTGTCACGTTCCGCTTCAGCTGACAGTGTGTTCACCAGCAGGTCTTTGCACCTCTGCAGGCTTGTGTCGGCCGGAAAGAGAGACACCACATAGGCTTTAAACCTAGGATCGAGCACGGTGGCCAAAACGTAGTGGTCTGATTTCAACAGATTGACCACCCTGGAATCCTGGCAAAGCGAATGAAGGGCTTCATCCACAAGTCCCACATGCCGAGCGGAATCGCTCCATCTTAGCTCCTCCTTCACTTTCTCCAGCTGCTTCTGCAAAAGCCTGATGAGGGGAATGACCTGACTCAAGCTGGCAGTGTCTGAACTGACTTCACGTGTGGCAAGTTCGAAGGGCTGGAGAACCTTGCACAACACGGAAATCATTCTCCACTGCACTTGAGTCAGGTGCATACCCCCTCCTTTGCCTATGTCATAGGTGGATGTATAGGCTTGTATGGCCTTTTGCTGCTCCTCCATCCTCTGAAGCATATAGAGGGTTGAGTTCCACCGCGTCACAACCTCTTGCTTCAGGTGATGGCGGGGCAGGTTCAAGAGTGTTTGCTGGCGCTCCAACCTTCGGCACGCAGTCGCTGAATGGCGAAAGTGGCCAGAAATTTTTCGGGCCACCCAAAGCGTCTCCTGCACGCCCCTGTCGCTTTTCAGAAAATTCTGCACCACCAAGTTTATTGTGTGAGCAAAACATGGGACGTGCTGGAATTTGCCCAGATGTAATGCCCGCACAATATTGGTGGCGTTGTCAGATATCACAAATCCCCAGGAGAGTCTAAGTGGGGTAAGCCACTGGGCGATGATTTCCCTCAGTTTCTCTAAGAGGTTGTCGGCGGTGTGCCTCTTACTGAAACCGGTGATACACAGCGTAGCCTGCCTTGTAACGAGCTGGCATTTCTGAGATGCTGCTACTGGTGACGCTGCTGCTGTTGCTGCGTAAGGTGATACATCTACCCAGTGGGCTGTCACAGTCATATAGTCCTTAGTCTGCCCTGTTCCACTTGTCCACATGTCCGTGGTTAAGTGGACATTGTGTACAACGGCATTTTTCAGGACACTGAGGACACTTTTTCTGACGTTTCTGTACAGTCTCGGTATCGCCTGCCTAGTGAAGTGGAATCTAGACGGGATTTGGAACCGGGGACACACTACCTCCATCAATTGTCTAAATCCCACTGCACTAATGGCGGATACCGGACGCACGTCTAACACCAACATAGCGGTCAAGGCCTCAGTTATACGTTTTGCTTCAGGATGACTGCTGTCGTACTTCATCCTCCTCGCTAAGGACTGTTGGAGGGTCAATTGTTTAGTAAAAGTAGTGGTGTTCCTACTTCCTCTCTGGGATGATGAACGACTCCCAGCAGCAGCAACAGCAGCAGCGGCAGCAGTAGGCGTAGCAATGCAGGATCCTCCAGAGGAATCCCGGATAGGAGAGTCAGTCATGCCAGTGACATGGCCTGCAGGACTACTTCCGATCCTGACTAAGGAGGAAATTGACGAGGAGGGAGTTGACGGTGTGGTTTGCAGGCGCTTGGATACAACAGGACAACGGGATTTAGGTGTCCCTGGACTGCTTACGGTCTTAGCCAAAGTTTCTGAACTTGACAGTAACTTTTTATGAACGCGCTGCAGGTGCCGTATAAGGGAGGATGTTCCTAGGTGGTTGACGTCCCTACCCCTACTTATTTCACCTTTACATATGGTACATATGGCAAGACAGTTGTTGTCCGGATTTGGATAGAAATATTGCCAGACCAAAGAGGTGGAATGTTTGGTCTTCTGCCCAGGCATGACCGTGATGGGCTTTTTCATCCCACGGACAACAACTGTCTCCCCCGGAGCCTGATTTAAACAAACCACATCACCATCAGAATCCTCCTCGCCAACTTCCTCCTCAGCGCCAGCTACACCAGTATCCTCATCCTGTTGTATTCAACAGTGACATCTTCAATTTGCATATCAGCAAGTGGACTGTGGGTGCTCCTTTCAGCACTTGCAGGGGGCGTGCAAATGGTGGAAAGAGCCACCTCTTCCCGTCCAGTGCTGGGAAGGTCAGGCATCGCAACCACCACCACACTTGGACTCTCCTTGGGGATTTGTGATATCTTCTTAGAAAGCACAGTTCTTCGCTGTGCTTTTGCCAGCTTAACTCTTTTGATTTTTTTAGTGGGAGGAGGGCTTCCATCGTCATGTGAAGCTGAACCACTAGTCATGAACATACTAGGGATCGACCTTAGCCGTTCCTTGCCACTCCGTGTCGTAAATGGCATATTGGCAAGTTTACGTTTCTCTTCAGCTAATTTAAATGTCTTTTTCAAGGTCATTTTCCTGAACTTTGCCATTTGGGATTGTATGTGCCCTCTACTATGACATTGGGCATCGGCCTTGGCAGACGACGTTGATGGCATGTTATCGTCTATGTCATGACTAGTGGCAGCAGCTTCAGCACTAGGAGGAAGTGGTTCTTGATCTTTCTCTATTTTATTTTTATCGGAGAAAGTTTGGTCCTCCATTTATGTTATATCGATTTGATATATACGTGCGGCTAAACACCGAAAATAATTTTTTTTTTGGTTTGGACTGGAGTGTACTTTGTGGGTTACAGCACCCTTTAACGGTCAAGCCAGCCGGCCCTTTACTTATGACACAGGCGCACGCTTGGCACTACTTTGTTGATGCACGTGCGGCTACTGCGCACACAATTCACAAACACAGAAAATAATTTTTTTTTGGTTAGGACTGGAGTGTACTTTCGGGGGTTACAGCACCCTTTAACGGTCAAGCCAGCCGGCCCTTTACTTATGACACAGGCGCACGCTTGCCACTACTTTGTTGATGCACGTGCGGCTACTGCGCACACAATTCACAAACACAGAAAATAATTTTTTTTTTGGTTTGGACTGGAGTGTACTTTCGGGGGTTACAGCACCCTTAACGGTGAAGCCAGCCGGCCCTTTACTTATGACACAGGTGCACGCTTGGCACTACTTTGTTGATGCACGTGCGGCTACTGCGCACACAATTCACAAACACAGAAAATAATTTTTTTTTGGTTTGGACTGGAGTGTACTTTCGGGGGTTACAGCACCCTTTAACGGTCAAGCCAGCCGGCCCTTTACTTATGACACAGGCGCACGCTTGGCACTACTTTGTTGATGCACGTGCGGCTACTGCGCACACAATTCACAAACACAGAAAATAATTTTTTTTTTGGTTTGGACTGGAGTGTACTTTGGGGGTTACAGCACCCTTTAACGGTCAAGCCAGCCGGCCCTTTACTTATGACACAGGCGCACGCTTGGCACTACTTTGTTGATGCACGTGCGGCTACTGCGCACACAATTCACAAACACAGAAAATAATTTTTTTTTTGGTTTGGACTGGAGTGTACTTTCGGGGGTTACAGCACCCTTAACGGTCAAGCCAGCCGGCCCTTTACTTATGACACAGGTGCACGCTTGGCACTACTTTGTTGATGCACGTGCGGCTACTGCGCACACAATTCACAAACACAGAAAATAATTTTTTTTTTGGTTTGGACTGGAGTGTACTTTCGGGGGTTACAGCACCCTTTAACGGTCAAGCCAGCCGGCCCTTTACTTATGACACAGGCGCACGCTTGGCACTACTTTGTTGATGCACGTGCGGCTACTGCGCACACAATTCACAAACACAGAAAATAATTTTTTTTTTGGTTTGGACTGGAGTGTACTTTCGGGGGTTACAGCACCCTTTAACGGTCAAGCCAGCCGGCCCTTTTCTTATGACACAGGCGCACGCTTGGCACTACTTTGTTGATGCACGTGCGGCTACTGCGCACACAATTCACAAACACAGAAAATAATTTTTTTTTGGTTTGGACTGGAGTGTACTTTCGGGGGTTACAGCACCCTTTAACGGTCAAGCCAGCCGGCCCTTTACTTATGACACAGGCGCACGCTTGGCACTACTTTGTTGATGCACGTGCGGCTACTGCGCACACAATTCACAAACACAGAAAATAATTTTTTTATTGGTTTGGACTGGAGTGTACTTTGGGGGTTACAGCACCCTTTAACGGTCAAGCCAGCCGGCCCTTTACTTATGACACAGGCGCACGCTTGGCACTACTTTGTTGATGCACGTGCGGCTACTGCGCACACAATTCACAAACACAGAAAATAATTTTTTTTTTGGTTTGGACTGGAGTGTACTTTCGGGGGTTACAGCACCCTTAACGGTCAAGCCAGCCGGCCCTTTACTTATGACACAGGTGCACGCTTGGCACTACTTTGTTGATGCACGTGCGGCTACTGCGCACACAATTCACAAACACAGAAAATAATTTTTTTTTTGGTTTGGACTGGAGTGTACTTTCGGGGGTTACAGCACCCTTTAACGGTCAAGCCAGCCGGCCCTTTACTTATGACACAGGCGCACGCTTGGCACTACTTTGTTGATGCACGTGCGGCTACTGCGCACACAATTCACAAACACAGAAAATAATTTTTTTTTTGGTTTGGACTGGAGTGTACTTTCGGGGGTTACAGCACCCTTAACGGTCAAGCCAGCCGGCCCTTTACTTATGACACAGGCGCACGCTTGGCACTACTTTGTTGATGCACGTGCGGCTACTGCGCACACAATTCACAAACACAGAAAATAATTTTTTTTTGGTTTGGACTGGAGTGTACTTTCGGGGGTTACAGCACCCTTTAACGGTCAAGCCAGCCGGCCCTTTACATATGACACAGGCGCACGCTTGGCACTACTTTGTTGATGCACATGCGGCTACTGCGCACACAATTCACAAACACAGAAAATATATTATTTTTTTAGCACTTGGGGGGAGCACCCCTGATGGACAGAGCACCCCCTGGACAACACTACAGCACTCCTTTAGGACTGGGACACTGCACAGGACTTTGGAGTGGACACAGCCCCTATGGAGAACCGACTGCACAACACAGTCCAGCCAGCCCCTATGGACTTTGAAGTAGTGGACACAGCCCCTATTAACAACAGCAGCACAGCACAACACAGCCAGCCCCTATGGACTTTGAAGTAGTGGACAACAGCAGCACTACACTACACTACACTACACTACACAGCCCTAACTCCCACCCTCCCTCTTCACTGTCCACAGCCGAGTGAGAAAATGGCGCCGACGCGGGTACCTTATATAGGATCCAAAACCCGCGAGACTCGGAAGGCGGGATGATGACGTTTTGCCTCGATTTCAGATCCGAGTCAGACGGGAAAAGTCGAGCCTGACTCGGATCGGACTCGGATCGGGGGGGCTCGGGGGGGTTCGGATTTCAGAAATCCGAACCCGCTCACCCCTAATATATATATATATATATATATATATATATATATATTAGGGATGTGCGCCGGTCCATTTTTGCCGGATTTGGATTTGGTTCTAATTCATCGTCCGGCTTTGTATTTGGATTTGCCAAACTGCAGTGACTGGCTTTGGATTTGGATTTGGATTTGCATTTTTTGCCAAAATTCGCAAAAAAATCTAAAATGACATAAATTGGGCTTTTTTTTCTTCCTAGAGTGTTATTTACCTCAATAACATTAATTTCCAGTCATTTACAGTCAATTTAGACCACCTCACAGCTTAAATTATTGTTTTCACCATTATTGGCTAAGTCCAGTCACGGAGCTTGTATAATACACACAGTGGGCTAAGTCCAGTCACGGAGCCTGTCTAATATACACAGTGGGCTAAGTCCAGTCACGGAGCTTGTATAATATTATAAATACACACAGTGGGCTAAGTCCAGTCACGGAGCTTGTATAATACACACAGTGGGCTAAATCCAGTCACAGAGCTTGTATAATATAAAAACACACCGTGAGCTAAGTCCAGTCACGGAGCTTGTATAATATAAAAACACACAGTGGGCTAAGCCCAGTCACGGAGCACACAGTGGCAAGAACTACTCTCCCTAACTGTAATCTAACTCTAATCTCACTTTTCCCCTCTTTATCACTAACTAACTAAGCGTGACTGTTCTGTCTGATACAGTCACGCGAAATGGTGCCGACAGCCGGGTGCCGCGCCTTTTATAGAGGCCGAACGTCACCCCGGCTCTCGCGTGGTCTCGTGAGAATCCGACGCCGGCTGAGTGATGTTCGGCCTCGAGGTGGAATCCGAGTCAGGCGGGAACACCCGAACTTACGTTCGGGTGGATTCCACCTGTTCGGAGCGGTTCGGATTCCTCAGAATCCGAACCGCTCATCACTAATATATATATATATTATATATATATATATATGTATATATATAATTATATGGCTGTATAGCATAGCATACATAAGTGGACTCTATGGTATATTCGTGAGGACATATATGCTTTTTAAACAAATGACGGTTTTAAAATAAGTTTTTGCGCATTTGTTTTGTAATCCTATATAAACGTTCCTGACCTTTGGCTTGCCTGTGATTCCAATTCTGCCTGATCCTTGGTACTGCGTTATATCTGGTTCTGACCTCGGCTATTCCCTGTGACCTGCTCCTTGTCTGCTCCCTGGTACCGTATTGTCTGTTTGGTCTTGACCCGGCTTGTCGACTACACTGAATATCCACTACACTCCATCCAGAGTTTACCAGCACCTGTATAAGGGAACCTATCCTGAGGGCCGTGACCTGTTTGTCGGACGTAGCCAAACCCATACCTTCTTGCAAGGGTCCCTGGTAAATACTGCCGACACATTAGACTTCACGCCTCCGGCTTAGGTCTAGCCTACTCCCTAACACGGGCCGCATCCATACTCTACCCGAGAATTGTGACAGAATACTCTGGTCCAAAAAACATGGTTGCTGCTGGAAGTGCGTTTCCACGAGACTTGATCGAGAACCTTCTTGCTAGGGTCGAGACACAAGAACAAGACCAAGCTCAGATTATGCAGTGCCTGCAGACCCTAATGCAGCAAGTCGGAACTGCTCAGCCACCTCCGGTGCAGTTAACCACCCCTCCTATGATAACTGTACAAGCTGTGGGCGCTACTGTCTCTTTACTTATACCGAATCCCACGTAGTATGATGGAGACTCCAAAGGCTGTCGAGGTTTTCTGAACCAATGCTCAATCCAATTTGAAGTCCAAGCAGTGAAGTCCAAGCAGTAAGGTGGCTTACGTGATCTCCCTACTGACCAGACAGGCATTAGCCTAGGCTTCACCGTTATGGGAATGGAATGATCTCTTGGTCAATAACAGCGCAGAGTTTTTGAAGGTTTTTCGGAGGGTCTTCGATGAGCCTGGATGAGTATCCTCTGCAGGATCAGCTATCTTACAACTGAAACAAGGCAGCCAATCTGCAGCACAATATGCTGTGCACTTCCGAACCCTTGCTTCAGAATTAGGGTCGAATGATGAAGTGTTGATAGCTGCATTTTTGAAAGGACTGTCTGAACAGATCAAAGATGTACTCGCATCCATGTAATTGTCAACCACATTGGATGACTTACTCTCCTTATGCATCCATGTAGATATCTGCCACAGGGAGAGAGCAAAAGAGAAGGAACAGTCCCGTAGCTTCACCTTCAAACTCGCTCCTCACTTCACGGCACCAGTGGAACCTCCTGAGGAGACCATGCAGGTTGGGAAGTTCCGCCTTCCTGCCGCAGAGAGGGAGAGAAGGTTTAAAAACAAACTCTGTCTGTACTGTGGTGAGCCAGGACACCTTCTTTCTGGATGCTGAAAACATCCGGGAAACACGAAGGCCTAATTGTTCGAGGGGTGGTCAGATTAGGTACATTTCAACATATCCCAAAAGACTGTACTGTTCCTCAGTTTACCATTGACATAACTCTGGTCCATGGAAATTCCTCTGGAGTCACTAAAGCTTTTTTAAATTCGGATGCCGTTGGTAACTTCATATCGACAAAAAAGGCCAAGGAACTAGGAATCCCAAGTCTGTCTCTACAAACACCCCTTTGTATCATTGGAGTGGATGGGAATAAACTTCCCACAGCTACCATTTAATCTCGGATGACAGAGATTTCTATGTATGGGCACTCCATCGGGAACAGATTGCATTCTATATACTCCTGTCAGCTGAGAGTCTGGTCATCCTGGGTCTACCTTGGCTCCACAAGCATGCCCCTGTTCTGGTTTGGAAGGAACCTCAAATATTGTCATGGGGTCCTCAATGCCTCCGGTTCTGCCTGTCATCTGTCAGACCTCCATACCGAGTTATGCGGAGTTCAGTCTTCTCTCCATGGGAACAGCTTCCAGTCCCATATCGATCCTTCAGTGATGTATTTAGTAAAAAGGCAGCTGAAATGCTTCCTACCCACAGAGAATGGGATTGCGCCATTGATTTGTTACCTGGGAAAGTGCCTCCTCGTGGAAGAATTTTTCCTCTCGCTTCCCAAATCCCAGGCAATGACAGAATATATTAAGGAGAATCTGGAAGGTGGTTTCATCAGGGAATCCAAATCCCCCACTGGAGTCGGCCTGTTTTTTGTTAAAGAGAAGGATGGATGTTTGCGACCTTGCATTGATTACCGAGGTCTCAATGCGATTACTATCAAAGACAGGTCTCCCTTACCTCTGATCTCTGAGCTCTTTGATCGGATAAAAGGAGCAAAGATTTTCACCAAGCTGGACCTTCGTGGGGCTTATAATCTAATCAGGATCTGGTCAGGAGATGAATGGAAGATGGCCTTTAATACTCGGAATGGCCACTATGAGTACCTTATTATGAAATTTTGATTTGAGCAACACTCCCGCAGTTTTCCAAAATATGTGAATCATATATTTCGGGACCTATTATACAAGTACGTGTTGGTATACCTGGATGACATCCTGATTTTCTCTGAGGCTATAGTGAGTCATCATCAGCATTTATGCGAAGTGTTGTCATGACTTAGGGCTAACCAGCTTTTCTGCAAGCTTGAAAAATGCTCCTTCGAACAGGAAGAATTGACATTTCTGGGATACATCGTTTCAGGGTCTTGCCTTCGGATGGACCCAGAGAAGCTTTCCGCCATTGTCACCTGGCCTTGTCCAGTTGGATTAAAAGCCATTCAATGTTTCCTTGGGTTTTGCAACTTCTATCGTCAACTCATCAGGAACTACTCATCCATCGCATCCCCAATCACGGCTTTTACCAAGAAGGGCCAGAGTACTAACGTATGACCTTCTGAGGCAGAAGAAGCTTTTGTTCTGTAAAAACAGTGTTTCCTGTCAGAAACAATTCTAAGGCAACCTAATTGTGACCAGCCATTCTTCCTGGAGGTGGACGCCTCTACAGTTGAAGTGGGAGCGGTGCTATCCCAAAGAGATGAAGAAGGCAAGTGGTATTCTTGTGGGTTCTTCTCCCATAAATTCTCGGCTTCGGAGATAAATTATGCTGTCAGTGATAAAGAACTACTAGTCATCAAGTTGGCTCTTCAGGAATGGTGGTATTTGTTGGAGGGAGCTAAGTTTCCAGTGACAGTCTACACCAATCATAAGAACTTAACGTACCTTAAGACAGCGAATTTTTTAAATTATCGTCAGTCCAGGTGGTCATTGTTTTTTTACCTATTTGGTGATTACCTACCGACCAGGTAATAAAAACATCAAATAGGATGCTCTGTCCCAGGCATTTAGTACTGCTGAAATGGAGGAAGTAAAGGAAGATAAACCCATTCTGAACCCTGCTTGCTTTGTAGCTGTCACCAGCAAGGTAAAAATTCTGCAGGTAAAAACATTTATAGCTTCCGAACTTTGCTCCAAACTACTTCAGTGGGCACATTTGTCACAGTTTAGTGGGCATGCAGGAGTCAAGAAAACCTTGGAGCTAATCCTCAGGAGATACTGGTGGCCAAGGGACATTAAGGACTTCATGGTAGCTTGTCATACATGTGCACAGCACATAGTTCCATCACACCCTCCAACTAGTCCTCTGATGCCACTATCAGTACCTGATTGTCCCTATATTCACATCTCTATGGACTTTGTGACAGATCTCCCTTTATGGCAAGGGTACAACACTATCCTGGTGGTGGTGGATAGATTCTCCAAGACTGCGCACTTTATTCCTCTAAAGGGTCTACCTTCAGCACCGAAGTTGGCAGAGGTATTTGTCAGAGAGATTTTTAGATTGCATGGATTTCCAAAAGACATTGGCCCTCATTCAGAGCCGTTCGTTAGCATCAGTACGCTCGTTGCATTCCGATGTTGTGAAACCGCGCATGCGCCGGTGTAACACTGCGCATGTGCGTTCAGCAGATTGCGTGCTTTTTTTGTCTCGTTCGTCAAATTGCGAACAGGATGTGACATGTGAAATGTGATTGACAGAACAGGCCGTTTTTGGGCGTTGACGGGGTGGAGATGGGAAAACGCAGGCGTTGCGAGGCGTTTTTGGGGCGTACATCAATTAGCTCATGCGAACATCAAATGTGTTTGTACCAAGTCATACGTCACTGGCTGATCCTCTTTCCATTCAAACTGATTGCACAGCTTGGGGTGTGGATTACTCGACCACAATGTCGATGGGCTTGTCCTCCGGTCCGGGCTTTCTCGATGTTTCATCGATTTATCATGGCTTGTCAGAAAAACATCAACTTTGAATTGAAAACCAGCTTGTAATGTGTTTTTAAAAGAGTTTTTTGGGTTAGCACAAAACCGTACGCAGGTGAAAATCTCAGCTGCTAATTTCTGGATTACACAAACAATTAGCGTACATTTTTAGGAATGTTCTTTCCAATTTTTGGGGGGTTTTGTGATATTGTAACAATAATGTCATCATGTTTGTGTGTATTTTACCATTTTGCTTTGGCCCGGAGAATTTGCATCCTTTTTTTAATTTCAAAGTGTTCCTTAAAGAACCCTTTTTTTGCTTGTGGGCCAGGATTAACTCTAAACCATTTTTCAAATAATGTCACAATACAATGGAGAACATTAGTCAAATTTTTTATTTCATCAACACATTTTTAAAGATTTCATGTGCATTTGTAAATTATAGTTTTTGGTCATTGTTTGCCAATAATAATGTAAAGAATTATGCAAAAAATATTGCCAGTTTTTGCAAACTTAAAAAAACACATTAAAAACAATTCACAAGAAAGGAGAGGGAAGTTTTGGCCCTAAAGGAATATGAGGCAAGCACAGAAGGAGTGTGGGAAAAGTAGCCAGTGCTGTCATCATTTTTTTTCCTGTTTGGCTGGGGTAGGGTGGGCGCCAGACCGGGTCCGGGATGTCCTCTGGCTGACCTGTCCAGAGGCAGATGTTGTGGCCTCTGGACTAGGCACAGGGCTAGGCACATTTGGAGGAATGGCTGTTGTTGGGCCAGAGGTGGAGGATCCTGATGTTCTGGCAGGAAGGGAGGTCGGCTCCACCATGTGCTGGCGAACGAGCTGCTCCAGGGCATTGGCTATTCTGATGTTGGCCCTGGTATTTTCAGCCAGGGCCTGACCAATGGTCACATTGGCTGCAGCATTTTGCTCCAGGGCCTCAGCCACCCGTAGCAGACTGGCGTCCATCCTCTGCAGAATCTCTGTATGGTAATCCGATTTAAAATTGAGTTCTGTGAGGAGTGCCACTGCCTGCGAGGGGGATTGCCCTGGACTGGCTTCTGCAGGGTCCTCAGCCGGATGTACTGGTTCCTCCCCTGCAGAGCCAGCAGAAATTCTGCGGCCAAAGCTCCCCTCTGGAGCAGACTCATCCGCCTGTGTCTCTGTGAGAAAAAAGAGAAAAGAGTCACATTAGAATCTACATATTGTCTCAAAAACATTTCAGAGTTGTTTACATCACAACATTTACCTGGGACAACATGAGGAGCCACAAAGTCTGGCATGTCCGTATCCATGTTGGACATGCCAAACACCTCCACAGCCTGCACACACCCCTGTGCCAGCTCTTCCAAATAGCCCTGTCAGCCATTTTTTGCTTCAGCCGATATTTGAAGTCTTGCCATCTGTGGGTGAAAAAGTTGGCATTATTCCTGCATTATTTGGCCCTGTATCCCCCTTTTTTTTTTTTTTTTAACTAACCTGCGTTTGACATCCCGGGCTAGACGGACAAAATCACCCACCCTATTGACAGCACTGGCTATCTCCTCCCACATTCTCCACTTCTGGCTTACACCCATATTCCTGTCTGCCTGTGGCAGGATGTCCACACACTTCTGAATCAAAACCTCCATCTCCTTTCTTGTGAATTGTGGCTGCCTTTTCTTTTTGCCAGCTTTGGCCGGAAAACTGGGCCCAGCAGCCTCTTCCATGTCATCCTCAACACCTATTTACATTAAATTAATTTACATTTAGATGTCAATCTTTCACTATATTCTGGTTCTAAATAATCCTTGAATAGAAATGAGAGAAATACTTACCGGCCACCTCTTGGCCATTGTTTGGCTGGTCTGTAGCCATTTTGCTTGTTAAAACTTGAACTACACCAGACCGTTTGTGTTTTTCCGTGACGTATTTATACATGCGTCCTTATTATTCGAACGCATCATTGATTGTGCGTTCCTATGATCCGTCCTTAATTTGAGCGGGAAACTAAACACTATTTATGGCTTTTGGCGACTCGAGTCGAGGTGGCGGGTGTTGTTTGTTGGAGATTGCGTGATTCGGAGTGTATTGTTGGAGGGAGTAGTGTTTGGAGGTGGATTTTTGGAGTTGGTTGCGAGGCGTTTTTTTTTTTTAATTTTCCGTTCGCATTTTGTGGTGTGGTTATTTTACTGGTTGTTTATTTTTGGAGTAAGTTTTTTCCCGTCATCCTTGTTTAAATTATGAATCTACAAAATAGTTTATTTTTTTCTTAAAATATTATGTATGTTTTTTTGTAGTTTTTTTTTGGCTGTGCCCCAACAACATTTTTGGACTGTGACTTATTTATTGTGTATTGGTAAGTTTTGATTATAACTGGATTTTAAACTGTTCATGTATTGTTCTTCGCATATTTTGGACTCAGTAAGGTTTTTTGGGTTTTTTTTTGGGATGTTAAAAATGCAAACTATTTAGCGCACTTTTGTTTGCTTCTTCCCCCTTGTAAAAATGTGAACTACTTGGTGCACTTTTGTTTGCTTCTTCCCCCTTGTAAAAATGCGAACTATTTAGCGCACTTTTGTTTGCTTCTTCCCCCTTGTAAAAATGCGAACTATTTAGCGCACTTTTGTTTGCTTCTTCCCCCTTGTAAAAATGCGAACTATTTAGCACACTTTTGTTTGCTTCTCACCCTTGTAAAAATGCGAACTATTTAGCGTTCTAATTTTTTGGGGTTTTATTTTTAGCAAATTTTGGAAGTCCTCTCAATGTAGGTTTTCAATTTTTCAAAATGTGTGTGCCCCCCTATATTTTTGCCCATTTTCAACATTATTAAGATTACAAAATGACCACCCAAAATTCTTAACTAATTTTTTTCTGTTGAAATGTAGGTTGTTGCAATCATGACAATACCCCGGCATGTAAGCATCTTTGGATTTTAACAGAAAGATAAGTATTTTGGCCATGCTGCCGGAAGCCGACCAACCTCAATCTCGTCCCAGGCGTAGGCATCGTAGGCGTGCAAGGTCCCAGATATATAGAACACATGTCACCCTTTTTGGAATGCCAGATGATGAGGTGTTAAGGCGCTACCGTCTTCCGCCACAAATCATCATAGACACTCTCTCATTAATAGAGAGTGATCTTGAGCGGCAAATTGATAGTCCTACAGCAATACCACCACTTACGCAATTAATGTCAGTGTTACATTTCTGTGCCTCAGGATCCTTTCAAACCATGGTGGGAATAGTTGCCGGAATCTCCAAATCCTCCTTTTCAAGGATCCTGAGGGCAGTGATGGAGACCCTTTTCAAGCACCTCCATCATTTTATTAAAATGCCATTGGATATGGGTTCCCTTAGTGTGGCGAAGGCCAATTTTTACCAAATAGCTGGCTTCCCACACATCATAGGGGTTGTGGATGGCACTCACATACCACTTCAGCCTCCAGCACGGCTGGAGGCCATTTTTAGGAACCGAAAACACTATCACTCACTGAATGTAATGGTGGTATGTGATGCCTCCCTCCAGATCCTGTCCCTGAATGCAAAATTACCCGGGAGTACTCATGACTCATTCGTCATCTGGCAATCAGGGATTTGGCATAAATTAAACAACCTACAAGCTGGTGATGCGTGGCTTCTGGGTAAGTGGAGACCTTTATTAGATACCAATGCAAAGCTTGATACACAGTGATCCTGATTTTGAACATTCTTTTTCACAGGAGACAGTGGCTACCCTTGCACGCCCTGGCTGCTCACTCCTTATTTGGCTCCCACACCAGGCCCACAAAGTGAGTATAATTCCACACTTACAGCCACCAGGCAAGTGGTGGAGCGCTGTATCAGATTTTTAAAAGGCCGATTCAGATGCCTCCACCGCTCTGGTGGCGAGCTCATATATTTGCCGGATATGGTTTCGAAAATTGTGGTCCTGTGTGGGATATTTCACAACATCGCCATAAGGAGTGGTGTCCCAATGCAGCCAGAGGATGCCTTGCCTGAGGCGATGATGTGGTGGCCAGATTTTTTAGGTAATTATTGTCCCAAATGAAATTGTATGACACAATGTAGACATGTAATAATTGTTTAAAAAATTTTTAAATTTTTTTTCATCTTTTTGTGTTTTATTCCATAATTTTTTTTAAAAAAACGATGACTACTACCTGATCCTAAAAATTGACATCATGTGGACACATTGGATATAACTTCTGGAACAAATTTGTCATCGCCTCATTTGTGGAATCATGTTGGCATGCTACTTCGTAAAACAGTTCTTGATGTTTTTTTTTTTTTTGGGTGTAGGCTGTATTTTTGAGAGTGTTTTCACAGTGTGTATTGATTGTGAAAAATCACTTTGTGTTTCTTATTTGTGATTAACAAAAATTTTGTTACATTTAAACAAACATTTCATTTCTAAATTACATGCAAGTGTAACCTGGTTCAAAAAAGGAACACTTGCTTAATGGCTAATCCTGTAAAGAATAAAAGTGATCAGTATTTTACCATGCTTTGGGGCTAAAAACAAACACCAAAAGGTATTATGGTGAATCAGTATGTTTTCTAATCTCGGCCTAAGCAGGTTACATTTAATATTTACCTTAACCCCCCAAAAATTTAAACAACAAATGCTGGTAATTCTACAAACCTCTTGGTATTTTTAGGTGTTTAATGTGCCAGCTTACATTATTCAGCTTTCTACACTCTAAGTTACATTACTTTAAAAAACTTGCTGCAATAGTCGACTTATGTAAGGTTAAACAATCTAATATTTACAGAGAAGGAATGAGACTTTAAACCAAAATTTTTATTTTTATTTTTGAAAACAGGTTAAAATTTTTGGCAAAAAAAAAATTAGTGGCGCATGATCCCCGACATCTGATCGAGGACCACCAGCAGGCCTATAACATGGCCCCTCAGCCTCTGCACACAAGCTGCTACCTCGGTCAGCCGCCTCTGGTCCTCTGTGGGTTAAAAAATTGAGGTATTTAATAAAATGAAACCTTAATTTTGGTTTACAAACAACTTCAAAAGCAAATTCGACTTTACAAAAAGTGTCAATTTTTTACAACATTACAATTCCAAACCAAAATTCTTTGCCAAAGAAAATTTTAAAAAATGACTAAAAAAAAAATAAAAAAAAATGGAGTACGCCCAAAAACTACATTTGTTGGTACCATAAACAAGAGATACAAGTATGAGTGTTTGGACATGTGTGATATGTGTAAGGGGAAAACATCATAGACATTTTTAAACAAAGATATATATAACAAACATTAGAAATAACTAAAAAGTGAAAAATGCACAGTCAAAGGATAACATCCACCAAAAACCAAAAAAAAAAAAATTTAAAAGGGAAACATACCGTTCACAATGACGGCTGGACCTGTACCCCACCATCGTCCTCCTCGGAGGTAGGCCAATGCAGATCTGATGTAGGAGGGGTTATTTCTGATGGTGTTGAGGGGGTGGAAAAGAGAGGGGTAGTTGGAGGGGAGGGTGATGAAAAGAGAGAGGGGGTTGAGGGGAGGGCGAATTTTGAGGAATGGGAAATATCCTAGAGGGAGGGGCGTCTGGGTCTGGCCAGGCTGGGTTGGAGGGTGAATTAGGGGTAGGTTGGGGAGAGGAGGATTGGCTGGGAGTTGGGGATAGGGGACGAGGCCAACGTTGTCGCTGGTGATGACGGCGTAGTCTGCGCTCTGCCCCTAAATGATGGATAACAATTTAAGTTTTGTTTAATTTTTGGCCTTTAAAAAATCCCCCCCAAAAAATTAAAAAAAAGCAAACAGGAAAACATGCACACGCAGATATGTACTAAATAAAGAAACAGGGCAAGAATGAAAACAGGCGCACGCAGATATGTACTAAATAAAGAAACAGGGCAAGAATGAAAACAGACACACGCAGATAGGTCCGCAAAAAAACCCCATGAAATCCAACAAAAAAAGACTTACTTTCAGCTATACGCTGTCTAAAATATGCCAGCAAGCGTGGCGTGCAGCGTTGCAGATCGGACCACCTGTGCTCGAGCTGGCCGATCTGTCAGTGTGAGCCGAAGGAGCGCAGGTGGCGGCGAACCTCCGCATAGGCGGAACGCTTTTCTTGATTGCTGATGGGGGGAGGCTGGCTGGTTATCCGCCGGTCCATAACCTCCGTAAGTACAAGAAGCTCCCGCCTGGTGAACACAGAGGCTCTCATGATGGCAATGGTGTATTTTTAAAAAAACAGTTTTAATAAAGACCAGATAATAATTTTGATTGGTTAATGTAGTTGGAAACTTAACAGGAACCATTCTATTGGTTAGTGTAGGAGTCATGTGTTCTACAGGCTAAAAAATCTAATGTGAGTTATGATAGGCTTAATGCAGTGACATGCGTTAGCTAATTTAAATAAAGAAAGGAAACAAGTAAAATATGCGTAAGACAAAACACGGAAAACAATAGGAAAATTGGATAAAACATGTATTTTGGATAAAGTAAACCATTGTTTAAACTGTACGTATTCTGCGGGGGAAAAAAAAACACGGAGAAGAGTAAAGTTTATTGAAAATGAAAAAAAAAAGATTGGCAAACATGTGAAAAGCAATTAAGTTAATTGATATATTGATTGGCATGCTACGATTGAAGTAGGTATGCAGAATGAACGAGCAGGTAATCAAAATCTGACTGGCCCACTTCCGGTTTGTACTTGTGCGAGCGTTCCCTGCAAGCAAATTTGGAGATGTACGGTCGCAATTTGGCTCGCTCGTTAGCTAGAGGAGGGGTTGGGAGACTATGGGGCAGAAGATTAGCTGCGTACGAAATTACGAGCGAGCGCTTGAATTTACATTTTTCAGCACGTACGCCGAACGTTCGAACGGCCACTTGCGTCCGGGTCTGAATCAGGGCCATTGTTTCTGACTGGGGGGTACAGTTTACTCCTAAATTCTGGAGAGCATTATGCAGGTGCTTTGGCATTAAGTTGAGCTTCTCCTTGGCCTACCATCCCCAGAGTAATGGCCAGACAGAGCGAATAAACCAGGATTTGGAAAAGTTAATTCGGATATATGTCTCAGACAATCAAGATGACTGGGTCTCTCTGTTACAATGGGCTGAATTCGCCCACAACAATTTGTATCATGAAGCATCAGGGCACTCTCCATTTTTTGTGATATACAGCTTGCATCCCATGTTACCAGAACTACCAGGTCTTCTATCAGCATCGTGTCCAGCTGTGCATGGTACAGTAAGCCGCTTCCTTAAGGTCTTGAAGGAGGTAAAGAAGAATCTGTGTAAAGCCTCTTCAAGGTATAAAAAATTTGCAGATACGGAAAGGAGGAAGGTTCCAGTATTAAGGGCTGGTGATAAAGTCTGGCTGTCAACCAAACATCTGAGATTGAAAGTTCCTATGATGAAATTTGCTCCCAGATACATTGGTTCCTTCCCATTTCTTCAGGTCATTAATCCAGTGGCATTCCGTCTGAAGCTTCCTAATACACTTAGGATCCCCAATGTATTTCATGTGTCCCTTCTAAAACCTCTGGTCCTTAACCATTTTTCGGCACCTGGTAGTCCTCCTCCTGGAATTGCAGTGGATGAAAAGGAGGGGTATGAAGTGAAACAGATCTTGGATTCCTGGGTTTCTAGAGGAGCTGTTCAGTTCTTGGTGGACTGGAAGGGGTATGGACCTGAGGAGTGCTGCTGGGTCAAGGCCTCAGATATCCATGCACATCATCTTCTTCAGAAGTTCCACCAAAGTTTTCCCAACAAACTATTTGTGAGGTGTTCGGTGCCCAGCCCTAGAGGAGGGGGTATGTGACAGAGCGCCAGGCACAGGCTGTCACTTACCGGTTCCGGCGGCGCTGGAGTGCGGGCATTGTATTCCCGGTGCCTGCAGTCCTCTGCTGTCTCCTCCCCAGTGACTTGCAGCTCTCTCTCCCCCGGCGGCTCCTCACTGTCTCTCCCCTGGTGGCTCTGTGTGCAGGCAGATGCAGCTCCCATAGGGACATGCGCACTGCTCTGCTTTAGATTTAAAAGGGCAGGCACAGGAAGTAGATGGTGCTAATTGAGGCTGGTTGGACCCTGACCATTTTAAGGAAGTTCCTGGGATTGATCCAGTGCCAGAGTATAGGCTCTATTACCTTACTCCAGCGTTCCTGTGTATAGCCTCTGAAAACGTTCCTGACCTTTGGCTTGCCTGTGACTCTGATTCTGCCTGATCCTTGGTACTGCGTTATATCTGGTTCTGACCTCGGCTATTCCCTGTGACCTGCTCCTTGTCTGCTCCCTGGTACCATATTGTCTGTTTGGTCCGACTCCTGACCCGGCTTGTCGACTATGCTGAATATCCACTACACTCCATCCAGAGTTTGCCGGCACCTGTATAAGGGAACCTATCCTGAGGGCCGCGACCTGTGTGTCGGACACAGCCAAGCCCATACCTTCTTGTGAGGGTCCCTGGTGAATACCGCCTTCACATTAGACTCCGCGCCTCAGGCTTAGGTCTAGCCAACTCCCTAATACGGGCCGTATCCATAATCTACCCGAGAGTTGCGACAGTATGTTTGCTAAAGTGCAGGTTTTTAGAAGTGAAGAAGTTGCCCATAGCAACCAATCAGATTCTACTTAACATTTATCTAGCCCCTTATAGAATAATAGCTAAAATCTGATTAGTTGCTATAGGCAACATCACCACTTCTAAAAACCTTAACTTTAGTAAATATACCCCTTAAGCCTGACACAGAGGGCCTGATTCAGACCCGGACGCAAGTGGCCGTTCGCTCGTCCGCCATACGAGCGGAAATATTTAAATTCAAGCGTTCGGTCGTATGTTCGCTCGTAGCTAATTTTACGCCCCATAGTCTCCCAACCCCTCCTCTAGCTAGCGAACGTTCAAAATAGCGACCGTCCGTCTCCTCTTTGGTACCAGGGAACGCTCGCACAAGTCACTTCCGGAAGTGGCCCTGTCAGTTTTCGATTGCCTGCTATTTCATTCAACAAACATACTTGAATCGATTAATGGCAATCACTATATTAATTACCTTAATTGTTATTCACATGTTTGTATTACGTTTTTTTTTTCAATGTCAATAAACTTTATTATTGTTAGTGTGTGTCATTGCTTCCGCAGAATACGTACGGTTGGACCAAGGGGATGGTTGTTCAAAACTAAAAGTTTGTTTGAATGCTACTATTGTTTAGCGTTTTTTTTTAGGCCGATTTTATAAATTTTTTATTTATATTTAAATTAGCTTACGCATGTCACTGCATCAAGCCTATCATAACTCACATTATATTTGTGAGGGTGTAGGTCACATGACTCATACAATAACCAATAGAATGGTTCCTGTTAATTTACAAAGTACATTAACCAATCAAAATTTTTCTAGGACCTTTATTAAAACTGTTTTGTGTAAAAAAAATCATTGCCATCATGAGAGCCTCCGCGTTTTGTAGGCATGAGCTCCTGGTCCTCACTGAGGTGATGGACCAGAGAATCACCGACCATCCGCCCCCCATCACCAACCTCCACAAGTGTCTGGCCTTCGCGGATGTGCGCCGCCGCCTGCATTAGATCGGCTATCGCCGAAATATCGGCCAACTGGAGCGCAGATGGTCGGATCTGAGGCGCAGATCCCCACGCCTGTTGGCCAATTTGCGTATGCAGATACAACAAAGTAAGTGGTTTTTTTGGTAATTTTTAAATTTAAGTATACCTGCGTGTGCATGTTTACCGTATAGCCCTGTTTCTTTATTTTGGACCTACCTGCGGGTGCATGTTTACCGTATAGCCCTGTGTCTTTATTTTGGACCTACCTGCGTGTGCATGTTTACTGTATAGCCCTGTTTCTTTATTTTGGACCTACCTGCGTGTGCATGTTTACAGTATAGCCCTTTTTTTTTTTGGTGTCTAAAATTTTTGCACTAAAATTGAAAAGTTAATTAAAAATAATTTTTTCTACATCATTTAGGGGCTGAGCGCAAACGTCGGGCTCATCCCCTATCCCCCACTCCCATGCAAACATCCTCTGCCCACTCTTCCCCAAATTTTCCCTCCACCTCAGACCTGGCCAACTGTGAGTCCCCTCCCTCTCATCACATTCACATCCCTCCCACTTCACCCTCCCCTCCACCCCCCCTCTCTTTTCCTCACCCTCAACTTCCACCCAAATTACCCCTCCTCTATCCATGATCCACTGGCCCACCTCTGATGAGGAGGATTTCGGGGCTACAGGCCCAGTCAGCATTTTGACCGGTATGTTTCCCTTTTAAACTATGGTTGTTTTTTCATTATTTTAATTTTGGTTTATGTTGTCCTTTTGCCTGTGCAGTTCAAAATTGTAAAGTATTTCTAAAGATTTTTATATATATCTTTGTGAAACAATGTCCAGGATGTTTTCCCCTTACTCATATGACACATGTCCAAACACTCATACTTGTGTCTTTCTTGTTTACGGTACCAACAAATTAAGTTTTTTGGCGTAGTTGGAAATCTAGTTCTTTTAATTTTGTTTCTTATTTTTTGTACATTTTTTTGTTAGAATCTTTTTGTTTTGCCTTCCTTTTGTTGATTTTTAAGCGTTTTTTTAACTTCTAAATTAAGGTGTCATTTTAGTAATCCGCACTTTTTTTAAACCCACAGAGGACCAGAGGCGTAACGCTGAAATTTCTGCTGGCTTGGTGATTCTGAGGGGCCATGTCATTGCCATGCTTGTGGCATTGGACTATATTTTGGCGCTCCTGTGCCACTAATTTCTTTTATTTAGGCCAAAAAATATTTACTAAAATAAAATGTATTTTGATTAATATAAGTCTCATTCCTTGTCTGTAAATCTTAGATTGTTGAACCTTACATAAGTCTACTCTTTTACCCTGAGTTTTTAAGAAATGTAAATTTGATTGTAGAAAGCTCAAGTAAGTATGTAAGCTGGCACATTAAACACCTAACAATACCAATAGGTTTGTAGAATCAACGGCAAAATTAGTTTTTCCTTTTTTGGGGGTAATGTAAAAATTAAATCAAACCTGCTTAGGCCTAGATTAGAAAACATATTGATTCACCATAATACCTTTGGTGTTTGTTTTTAGCCACAAAGCAGGGTAAAAATGTTGACAATTTAACAAATTACAGGAATAGCCATTAAGCAAGTTTTCATTTTTTGGACCAGGTTACACTTGCTTGTAATTTACCAAGGAAATGTTTGTTAAACATAAAAAAAATTTTTAATGCACACAAATAATAAACACCAAGTGAATTGACACAACAAAATCAAACATTGAAAACACACACACAAGTCCAAAAAACCCCAAAAACCCAAAAATTAAATCAAGAATCAGGAACTGTTTGAAGAAGTAGCATGCAAACATGAATCCACAAGTGAGGAGAAGAAATCATTGTTCCCGAAGTTATATCCAATGTGTCCACATAAAGTCATTTGTGTTGATCAGGTAGTAGGCATGGATTTTTAGGGTAATTTAAGGGATTAAAAACAAACAAAAAAAAAAACCTGTTAAAAGTGTACTTTAAAATATTACATGTCTACATTGTGGCAATAAAAACAATATGTGGAAATAATTACCTAAAAAATCTGGCCACAACTTCATCGCGTATGGCCCCTCCACATACTGACCTCTGACCAACCTCGGGGGGGCCGTCCTCAGGCAAGGCATCCTCTGGCTGCATTGGGATACCACTCCTTATGGCGATGTTGTGAAATATCCCACACAGGACCACAATTTTCGAAACCATTGCCGGCAAATACATTAGGTCGCCACCAGAGCGGTGGAGGCATCTGAATCGGCCTTTTAAAAGGCCGATACAGTGCTCCACCACCTGCCTGGTGGCTGTAAGTGTGGAATTATACTCACTTTGAGGCCCTGGTGTGGGAGCCAAATAAGGAGTGAGCAGCCAGGGTGTGCAAGGGTAACCACTGTCTCCTGTGAAAATATAAAAAAAAACATCAGGACCTTTGTGTAACAAGCTTTGCATTGGTTTCAACAGAAGGTGTCAGGGCAGCACAGATTCTGTAATGGTTAGCATTACTGCCGCACAGCACTGAGGTTGTGGGTTCAATTCCCACCACGGCCCTACCTGTGCAGAGTTTGTATATTCTCCCTGTGCTTGCGTGGGTTTCCTCCGGGTACTCCGGTTTCCTCCCACACTCCAAAAATATACTGGTAGGTTAATTGGCTCCCAACACAAATTAACCCTAGTGTGTATGCGCATGTGATAGGGAACATAGATTGTAAGCTCCACTGGGGCAGGGACCGACGTGAATGGCCAAATATTCTCTGTAAAGCGCTGCGGAATATGTGTGCGCTATATATATAACTGGCAATAATAATAATAACTTACCCAGAAGCCACGCATCACCAGCTTGTAGGTTGTTTAATTTGTGCCAAATCCCTGATTGCCGGATGACGAAGGAATCATGTGCACTGGGAATTTGGCATTCAGGGACAGGATCTGGAGGGAGGCATCACATACCACCATTACATTCAAGTGAAAGTGCTTTCGGTTGCTAAATATAGCACAACCCCTATGATGTGTGGGAAGCCAGCAATTTGGTAAAAATTAGCCTTCGCCACATTAAGGGAAGCCATATCCAGTGGCATTTGAATAAAATGATGGAGGTGTTTAAATAGTGCCTCCATCACTGCCCTCAGGATCCTTGAAAAGGAGGATTGGGATACTCCAGCCACTATTCCCACAGTGGTTTGAAAGGATCCTGAGGCACAAAAATGTAACACCGACATTAATTGCGTAAGTGGTGGTATTGCTGTAGGACTGTCAATTTGCCGTTCAAGATCACTCTAGTTCGCTAAATAGAACGCTACTTTTACAGTTAAATAAGGACACATTACTTCGCTAAATAGTACGCTACTTTTACAGTTAAATAAGGACACATTAGTTCGCAAAATAGTACGCTACCTTTACAGTTAAATAAGGACACAGTTCGCAAAATAGTACACTACTTTTACAGTCCAAAAAACACATTAATTCGCTAAATAGTATGCTACATTTAGTGGTAAGACATGATTGTTCACAGAAAAACAAAAAACATTACTTAGCGAAACATATGCTAAGACCAACACATCGAATTTGTAAATTCATGAAACCAAAAACACTTACCAAAAACAGACAAATATCCCAAAGTTAAAAAACGTCACTGGGTCACTGCCAAAATAACTGTAAAAAAATTAAAATATTTTTAAAATTAGGAAACTATTTACTATTATTTTTCTAGGTGGATTTTTGAAATACATACTCAAAAATTCAAATAAAAAAAGCCAAAAAAATACAAAAATGATAACGGAAAAAAAACAAGTAAGAAAAATAGCAAAAATATCCAAAAAAAAGACTACTCCTTCTACACAACCACAAATCACCAACAATCCACTCCAATGCAAAACCTCCAACAATCATAAAATGCCACCTCAACTCGAGTCACACCAAACCATAAATAGGCTTTATTTTCCCGCTCAAATTAAGGACGGACAGTAGGAGTGCACAAGGAATGATACGGCCGAATACTGCTGACGCATGTCTAAAAATGTCACTGAAGGCCCAAATCGGTCTGCTACATTGAGAAAAAAATGATGAATACAGAGCAGCAAAGTACTAGCCAACAGGCACCATGTAAGTGTTTTTATTTTTGAAGGGAAAATGTGTATGTTTAACATTACATTTTAAAACATTTTACTAAAATAATTTTTTATCATTTTAAAAAAAAGGTGTGGAGGATGCCATGGAAGAGTCTGCTGGCCCTAGTAGGGAAACTAGGGCCAAAAAAAAAGGCAGCCACAATTCACAAGGAAGGAGATGGAGGTTTTGGTGCAAATGTGTAATGACAACCTGGCACAGGCACCAAGGAATATGAATGCAACCCAGAGATGAAAACTGTGGGACGACATAGCCAGTGCTGTCAATAGTGTGGGTGAGTTTGAACGTTCAACCCGGGAGGTCAAACGCCGGTACGTAAAAACTACATTTTAGAAAAAAGTGTTTACAGGGCAAAATACTGCAGGAATAATGCCAAATTTTAAACCAACAGATGGAGCGACTTCAAATATCGGCTTAAACAAAAACTGGCTGATAGGGCTAGGCATACAAGGGGGACAGGTGGGGGTCCCACCCCTGTGTCACTTGAGCTCACAGATTTGGAGGAGCTGGCCCAGGGGTGTGTGCAGGATGAGGAGGTGTTTGGCGTGTCAAACATGGATACCGACATGCCAAACTTTGCGGCTCCTCATGTTGCCCTCATAAATGTGTTTTTGACAATATCTAGATTATAATTTTACTCTTTTCTCTTTTTTCTCACAGAGACACAGGCGGATGAGTCTGCTCCAGAGGTGAGCTTTGGCCGCAGAATTTCTTCTGGCTCTGCAGGGGAGGAAGCAGTAGATCCGGCTGGGGACCCTGTGGAAGACAGTCCAGGGCATCCCCCCTTGCAGGCAGTGGCCCTCCTCACTGATCTCACTGGTAAAACGGATCAGCAGACCGAGATTCTGGTGAGGATGGACGCCAATCTGCTATGGGTGGCGGACGCCCTGGAGCAAAGTGCTGTGGCCAACGTGACCATTGCTAAGGCCCTGGCGGAAAATACTGGGGCCAACGTGCAAATAGCAAATGCCCTGGAGCAGCTCGTTCGCCAGCACATGTTGGAGCCGGCCTCCCTTCCTGCCGGAACATCAAGACCCTCCACCTCTGGCACAACAACAGCCATCCCTCCAAATGTGCCTAGCCCTATGCCTAGTCCAGAGGCCACAACATCTGCCTCTGGCCGGCCCAGCCGAAGGACTTCCCGGACCCGTTCAGGCTCCCTCCAACCCCCGGGCAAACGGCCTAAAAGGCGATGACAGCACTGGCTAATTTCCCCACAATCCATCTCTGTGTTTTCCCCATATTCCTGCATGCCAAAAACCTCCCTCTCCTTTCTTGTGAATTGTATTTATTTGTTTTATTTGTGTTCAAATGCCACTTATTTTGTTGGGGTGTGGCCAAAATGATTTCTACATTTTGTTTACTGAATAAAAATATGTTTACTTTAAAAAAACTTTAAAGCAAAAAAAAAACAAAAAACTTGGGAACCAAATTTGCCAAATTCTATTGTTGATTTATTCACAAACTGGTTAAAAGGTATTCCCTCTAGCAAACTTACAAACAATACAACGGAAATAGAAATATTTAATATTTTTTGGTCCAAAAAAGGGTTAAAAACAATTTATGAGTTTTTAATAACAATTAGCCAAAAAAAAAAGGACGGGTGTTTTCTTGGTCAAAAAATAAAATTGAAAAAAACCAAACATGTGTACAATATTGTTTGCATTAAAAATAAACACTTACAAATATGCCAAAAGCACACAAAAATAAAAAAAAATGTTAGTCAATTGATTGTATGCCCCAGAAATTAGCAGCTGAGTAGTTCACCTGCGTTCAGTTTTTAGCTACTAAAAAAAGGTCTATTTGCTAAACACCTTACAAGCTGTTTAGCTATTAAAAGTTAATTGTTTTTGTTGCCTCACTTGATTAATCGCAACACCATCGATGAGTCCGGGGAAGAACGAGGCGACCATCATCATTGCGGTAGACTATACCAGACCACAAGCTGAGCGAGCAGTCTTAATGGAAATTGGATCACACAGTGACGTGTACAAAATAGCGTCCACATTGGATGTTCGCACAAGATAATACATGTATGCCCAAAAATGCCTTGCCACGCCTGCGTTTTCTCATCTCCATCCCCATTACCACCCATAAACGTAACATTCTGTCAATCAAATGACATAGGTCACTTCCTGTTCGCTGTGTATACGAGCGAACTAAAAATGCCCGCAATATCCGACCGCACATGCGTGGTTTAAAACAATCGAATGCGTACGAGCGAACTGCTGATAGCGTCCGGCTCTGAATGAGGTCCAGAGTTTCAGTACTGTTTACACACAACTTATCCACTTGCAGCATTTGACAACAGCTTGCAACAGTATCGATTTCGATACCTAAAAAGGAAAGTCACATAAATAGGCCCTCCATGTTGTCATAAGCAATCGGAACTCCCAAGACCAAAGTACCTGAACTTAGAAGAGCCACAATGGGGAGAATCTGTTGGGCCAGTTTGGGTACGTGATCCTTGCGCTGATAATGCCAGAATCCCGGCAGTGTAATCCTGAAGGTGGAAATCCTGAAGCATGCAGTTAAGTATTTTAGCCTTCCCCTAACCCTAACTGCCCCCCTGCAGCCAAACCCTAACTCTACACTACGGCAGTGTAACCATAACCATCCCCTAGTGCCTAACCCTACACCTAACCCTAAAACTCACCATTGGGATCGCAGCCGTCTGGATTCTGGAGCCGAGATCTTGACTGCTGTCGGGATTCCAGCACTGGGAATCTGTCCATCAGTATTGTCTGCGCCAGGAGGGTGACTACATCGATTTGGGCTGATGTAGAGAAAATAGTTAATGTAATGAACCAAACACTTTCCCCAGTACCATCTGCCACACATCAATGTAGAAAGGTGACAAAGTGTTTAAAGATGATGCACGAGACAGAACATCTTATAAGGAATCATTTCTCTATGAAATTTTCTCTCTGAACCAGCATGCTGGGTCATGCAAACGCAAATCCAGATACTGACCCAGGGAAGCAGTAAGCTTATATTTCTTCCAATAACACTGGAGGTTTTATAGCATTGCTTAACACAGTGATAGAAAATAATAATCTAGCATTTGTAGTTATTGTGCTTGTCGTTGCAGGTTATTTTTCTTCTTTCTTCCCCCACCATCCTATCTCTGTCCTCCTTCCCCCATCTGTCTCTCTCTCTGTCTCTCTCTCTCTCTCTTTCTCTCTCTCTCTGTCCATCTGGTATGCATCCTTCCTTTTGTCCATAGGGCCTCCATCTTTCTCTAACCTCTGTCTTCCAACCACCCCTTTCTTTATTGATTTCATCTCCGTCTCCCTAACCTTTATCACTCTCTCACCTTTCTGTCCCTCTACTCCTTCAAGAATGAGAGAGGCCAGGCCCCAACCCTACCCCTCCCCCCATGAACTGAGCACAGAGCACCAGGAGCATTGACAGCAGGACGGAGTTCTCTATGCTCCTGTCAGAACCTCCATGCTCATCAGAGAAGACTTTGGGATTTTGGGGCATGGGGTTACTGGCTCTAGACACTGCCAGGAGGATATACTCGTCCATTCTGATTTTCACTGCTCCCGGTTATTCATCCAGAGTGCAAATGATCGGGGGCTGGGGCATCTCTCATACTGTCTCTTATACCAACTGAGAACTTTAACAAGGGACGAGGGACTTAAATGCTATCCAAAATATGTGAGATACAGTTTTTAGATCTGAGTTTCGAATTTGGTGAGAAGACCCAAGTCAGGACTTGGTTCTACTCGGAACCCCAAAGTGATCCAAGCCAGGACTCAGTTCTACTTGGAACTCCAATATTTTGGTGTGTTCGGTTTTCAGCAAACACAACTGCTCATTTCTAGAATTTTGCCAATGACGTAACAGTGGGGCCAGTTAAAATACTCATGAGCTGCTGCTAGGATGGAGAATGCCACTGGAGCCTAGAGAGAGAGAGGTGCAAGAAGAAATCAGGCTTTCATAATTACGCTTATCAATGCAGCATAGGCTGCCAGCAGAGGCTCTTGTCTAATTGAATCTGCCATAGTATAGTATAGCACATGAGAACCTGTAACATCAGGACATAGATGGCAGTGGTACAAAAAACACAGGACAGGCAGCATATAGCCATGTGTGACTGAATATATTATAATGCTTGAATGATTACTAATATTAGTTACACCTTTACTAAGTAAAAAGGAAAAAAAAAATTGGTAAGGTCTGTGCTTTCAAAAGAAAAAGGAAATCAATGTAATGATAAAAGGGTAACGCCCTATTGTAATCTTCTATGTATACATGTAAAGAAGTATGAACACAAAAACAACTAAACATAAGGGTGATAGTAAAACTTATAGACAATACTGAAGAAATGATAGAGGGTGAAATATAAAAACAAACTATATTATGTGCTAAAAGTTTTAACATTTAAACCTGAAAGGACAGGGATTTAACATTTGTAATCCAAAAGTATTACATGAGTAAATCTGTCATCTGGAGGAAAAGAAGGAATACATTTTTCTCAAAAAGAACAATACTATGTTCCTGCAATCAGGTTCTCAAGTTTCCCATGATACGGCCAATGTAAGTCCAAGTACGTTCTTATAGTAAGTGCTGTGTGTTGACAGCTACTAATGTGAGTTACTCCCACTTAAAAAGAGTTTGATGAGAAATATTTTCATCTGGTAAATGTGTAATGTTAGGGCTTGCTTTTAAATGTTTATAGATGACTGAAGATTGTTGAGTGATATGATTAACAATAATAGATAAAAACAAGGAATTCTAAAATATTTATTGAATACATTTGCCATCATTTAATTAGACTGATAGTTGGAAGAAATAATTATATATCTAAAAAAATATCTGTAAAAAATATCAAATATAAATACACATAAGGAAAATGTGTAATCCATTATGGCAAGCTTTAATAATGTACTCGGAGAATGCCACATATCCAAACATGCTGCATCAGCCCTTTATGACAACAGTAACCATGTGACTAGCAATCGGTGGATCGAATTTAAGAGATACCGTACACTGTTGGTGAATTCATAAAATAATCTGTTAGCAGATACGCTATACAGGAGCAGCAGAGAGTTTATTCAAATAGGGACTCATTATTTCTGTACAAATAGTAACAAACACATGCTGCAAGCTTACCATGGAGAGTTTGAATGAACACCTCCCCCCACCATTCTCCCTCCCTTCTAGCTACCTTATATTTTATCTGACTTTATCAACAGCAGAACAATGATGATATTACATTGGGCCTGATTTGTATGGTGTTGCACAGGTGCAGGGAAGCTTGGGGGAACTGTGAGCGATCTCGCAGAGGGAGACCTGCACATGTGCAGTACAGATCCTGGCCTCTCACAATCGGTGTTGCATGCAAACCTTCGGGTTTCGTACAACACTGAATCAGGCCCTATTAACACAGTTGAGAACAGTGGCCGCACTGAAAAAAACACAAGCTGTAGCACCACCAACAACTACCATCCACAATGCAAATAACATAAAACTATAGTGTTTCCTTTTTATGCTTGGTGCTAATTAGATAAAGCTAAGGGATATGGTCTAGGTTATTTATCTAACCAATGCATATAGCTTATAAAGCTTGTCGAAGCTGGATAATTGGCTGAGACAGAATCAGTTTTAAAATTAGATCATAGTGACGCCATCTTGCGAATGGCGACAAGACTCCATCTTAGAAATAGGTCACAGCGCCATTTTGTCAAAACCACATAGTACACAAAACACAACGCAAAATTGCTAATAAGTAGCTCGGCCAGCTTTTTAACAATCTTCCCCAAACACATATCGACGGTGTCTGACATACATAAAAATGACTTTCCAACACATTAAAATCACCACACACTTAAATATGAACAGCACTAAAAAGTAGCAAATTAGTGGTGTTTTCCCTGCATTCACATTAACACATACACACATGTTAAACAGTGCACACCGCAAAACAGCTAATTATTAGCACGTTCAGCTTTTTAACGATCTCTACATGACCAATACCGACTTAGGCCCTCATTCAGAGCCGCACGTTAACAACAGTACGCTCGTTGCGTTCCGATGTTGACTAACCGCGCATGCGTCGGTGTTACACCGCGCATGTGCGTACGGCAGATTGCGAGCTTTTTTTCTCTCGTTCCTAAAATAGCGTACAGGAAGTGACATGTCAAATGTGATTGACAGAACAGGGCGTTTTTGGGTGTTGACGGGGGTGGAGATGAAAAAACGCAGGCGTGGCGAGGCGTTTTTGGGGCGTACATACATTAGCAGATGCGAACGTCAAATGTGTTCGGACCGTCTCATACGTCACTGAAACATCCGCTTTCCCTTCAAAATGCTCGCACAGCTTAGGGTCAGGATTACTCGACCACATTGGCGATGGCCTTCTCCTCCGTCCCGGGACTCCACGATGGTGCAGCGATTAATCGCGGCTGGTCAGTAAAGTAATTAGTGTTGGATTGAAATCCGGCTTGGTATGTGTTTGGAAAGCAGTTTATTGGGATAGCACAAAAGCGTACGCAGGTGGAAATCAGAGCTGCTAATGTCATGATTACATAATCAATTAGCGTACATTTTTGGGCTTTTATTTTGGCCACAATTTGGTGGTTATGGCCTATTGTAACAATAATGTCATCATCTTTTAATTAGCTCCCCTTTTTTTTGGTTTACTGTGGAATTTGCATCGCTATGTGTTTTTTTAAACGTTCCTTAAAGAGGCCTTTTTTTTTTTAAAAGCGGGTCAGTTTTTGCGTTTAAGGCCAGGATTAAATGTAACCCATTTGTACAATAATGTCACAATACAATGTCAGTGTTTTGTTTTTAATTTATTGTTTACACACAAACAAATTGGCCTAATATTGTATTGCCTTTTTTTGTGGCCAAGATATTTGATCCTTAAAAAAAAAAAAAATAACTACTAACATAAGCGTAAATACAAAATTTAAAAACATTTCACAAGAAAGGAGAGGAAAGTTTTGACCAGAAAGGAATATGAGCCAAGCACAGAAGGAAAGTGGGAAAAGTCGCCATTGCTGTCACCGTTTTCTCGCCCGTTTGGCTGGGTGAGGGTGGGCGCCAGACCGGGTCCGGGATGCCATCGGGCTGGCCTGTCCAGAGGCAGATGTTGTGGCCTCTGGACTAGGCACAGGGCTAGGCACATTTGGAGGATTGCCTGATGTTGTGCCAGAGGTGGAGGATCCGGATGTTCCGGCAGGAAGGGAGGTCGGCTCCACCATGTGCTGGCGAACGAGCTGCTCCAGGGCATCGACGATGCGGATGTTGGCCCTGGTATTTTCCGCCAGGGCCTGAGCAATGGTCACGTTGGCCGCAGCATTTTGCTCCAGGGCCTCAGCCACCCGTATCAGACTGGCGTCCATCCTCTGCAGAATCTCCGTATGGCAATCCGATTTAAAATTGAGTTCTGTGAGGAGGCCCACTGCCTGCGAGGGGGCACGCCCTGGACTGGCTTCTGCAGGGTCCTCAGCCGGATGTACTGGTTCCTCCCCTGCAGAGTCAGCAGAAATTCTGCGGCCAAGGCTCCCCTCTGGAGCAGACTCATCCGCCTCTGTCTCTGTTAGGAAATTGGAGAAAAGACTCATATTAGAATCTACATATTGGCACAATAGCATTTCTGAGTTGGTGACATCACAAGACTTACCTTGGCCAACATGAGGAGCCGCAAAGTCTGGCATGTCCGTATCCATGTTGGACACGCCAAACACCTCCACAGCCTGCACACACCCCTGTGCCATCTCTTCTAAGTCTGTCAACTCCAATGACACAGGGGTGGGACCCCCACCTGTCCCCCTTGCATGCCTAGCCCTGTCGGCAAGTTTTTGTTTGAGACGATATTTGAAGTCTGCCCATCTGTGGAATGAATTTGGAACCATTATCCTTTTTTTTACAATGGGGTTTGTTTATAGGATGGGAAAGTGTTTACTTACCGCCGTTTGACATCCCGGGCTAGACGGACATAATCACCCACCCTATTGACAGCAACGGCGACCTCCTCCCACATTCTCCACTTCTGGCTTTGGCTCATATTCCTGGCTGCCTGGGGCAGGATGTCAACGCACTTCTGGATCAAAACCTCCATCTCCTTGCTTGTGAAATGTGGCTGCCTTTTTTTTTTTGCAGCTTTGGCGGGTTGACTGGGGCCAGCAGTCTCTTCCATGTCATCCTCCTCACCTATTTGGGTAAATATGCAGATTTAGCCACTTCACAACTTGCACAATATTATGTTTTAAAAGAATCATTGACACAAAATGCATGAAGGCCTTACCGCCGCAATTTTGACCATTGTTTCCCTGGTTTGAAGCCATGTCTCTGCTTCCAGCATGAAATCATCCAGAAATTCTATGTGATTTCGTGACGTATTTATACATGCGTCGTTAGTTTGCGGCCGCATCATTGATTGTGCGTCCCTATGATTCATCCTTAATTTTTGCGGGAAAATAAACACTATTTATGGCTTGGTGTGTGTGGATTCGAGGTGGGGTTGTTGGAGTGTTGTCGGTTAAGTGGTTTGGATTTGGTTGGTTGGTTGCGTTTGGAGGATTTTGGAGAGTTGTTTTTTTGTTTGTTTTTGCTACATTTCTTTGGTTTTTCCGTTCGCATTTTTTTCATTTTTTCAACATCCTTTCCTGATTTGGTAAGTTTTGTGCATTCAAATTTGTGGCCAATTGGTGTATTCTTCTGTTTTGTGGTTCGTTAATTTGTTTAACACTCATTTCATCTTTTTTAGTTTTTTTTTGTTTTCGGACCCAAAGAAGTTTTTTGAGGAAATCTTATATATTCGAGTTGGGTAAGTCCATTTTTTGTCTTGCATTTGCGAATGAATTACGGCATTTTTGACTGTTGGTGTAGCGCCTTGCATTTGCGAATGAATTACGGCATTTTTGACTGTTGGTGTAGTGACTTGCATTTGCGAATAATTTACCGCATTTTTAACTGTTGGTGTAGTGACTTGCATTTGCGAATAATTTACCGCATTTTTGTCTGTTGGTGTAGTGACTTGCATTTGCGAATTAATGACCGCATTTTTGACTGTTGGTGTAGTGACTTGCATTTGCGAATTATTTCCCGCATTTTTGACGGCTTATTCATCATATAATCCAGTTTTGCTTTTCCCTTTTCCATTTTTTGGGTCTATTTGATCCCTATTTGACGTACGGTGTGCAATGTAGTTTTCATCGATGGCCAAATGTGTTTTCCCGCTATTTTCTGTGTTGGCTTGCAACAATTTTTAAACCAAAAAAACACCCTCTAAATTGTTGAAGTCTCATTGTTGGCTTTTTTACAGTTTATACGTATCATGACAATACCCCAGCATGTAAGCAGCTATGGATGGTATCAGAAAGCTAAGTTGTTGTTTCTTACTTTTGGGGTGGGTCAAAAGCCTTACATTGTAAACTTTGAATTTCAGGTAGATCTGGGGCGAATTGTTCTGGCCCTGCTCCCGGAAGACGACCAACCTCAAACTCGTCCCAGGCGTAGGCATCGTAGGCATGCAAGGCCCCAGATATTTCGAACACGTGTCACCCTTTTTGGAATGCCCGATAATGAGGTTTTAAGACGCTACCGTCTACCTCCCAAAATCATCATAGACACTCTCTCATTAATAGAAAGTGATCTTGAGCGGCAAATTGACAGTCCAACAGCAATACCACCACTGACGCAATTTATGGCGGTGTTACATTTCTGTGCCTCAGGATCATTTCAAACAACGGTGGGAATAGTGGCGGGCATCTCCCAATCCTCCTTTTCCCGGATCCTGAGGGCAGTGATGGAGGCACTTTTCAAGCACCTCCATCATTTTATTAAAATGCCTTTGGATATGGGTGCCCTTAGTGTGGCCAAGGCCAATTTTTACCAAATAGCTGGCTTCCCACACATCATAGGGGTTGTGGATGGTACTCACATACCACTTCAGCCTCCAGCACGGCTGGAGGCAATATTTAGAAACAGGAAACACTATCACTCCCTGAATGTAATGGTGGTATGTGATGCCTCCCTCCAGATCCTGTCCCTGAATGCTAAATTACCCGGAAGTGCTCATGACTCCTTCGTCATCCGGCAATCAGGGATATGGCAGAAATTAACCAACCTACAAGCTGGTGATGCGTGGCTTCTGGGTAAGTGGAGACCTTTAGTACATAACAATGTTAAGCTTGATACACAGTGTTCCTGATGTGGTCTATTTTTGTTCACAGGAGACAGTGGATACCCTTGCATGTCCTGGCTGCTCACTCCTTATTTGGCTCCCACACCAGGGCCACAAAGTGCGTATAATTCCGCACTTACAGCCACCAGGCAAGTGGTGGAGCGCTGTATTGGCCTTTTAAAAGGCCGATTCAGATGCCTCCACCGCTCTGGTGGCGAGCTCATGTATGTGCCGGATATGGTGTCGAAAATTGTGGTCCTGTGTGGGATATTTCACAACATTGCCATAAGGAGTGGTGTCCCAATGCAGCCAGAGGATGCCTTACCTGAGGATGGCCCCCCCGAGGTTGGTCGAAGGTCAGTATGTGGGGGGGCCATACGCGATGATGTGGTGGCCAGATTTTTTAGGTAAGTTTGTTCAAAACTCCAGTGTTTATACCTAATGTGTTTGTTTTTTTTGGCGAACATCTAATTTATTTTTAATTTTCTCACCATCTTCTGTTTGTTCACATAATCTTTGGCACTCCAACGCTCACTACTTCCTGCTACCCTTACCAAACCTGGATCTGGTCCTTTTGGGCATATATTCTGGAACCCATATCGCAACGCCATGTTTGTGGAATCATGTTGGCATGGTCCTTCGTCAACCAGTTCTTGATTTTGTGTTTTTATTTAATTATTTCTTGGTATGTGTTGTATTTGAATTTATCACTGTGTATTTTTTTTGGGAGTGACCACTTTGTTTTCTCTGTTATGTTGTGAATAAATGTTTGAAGAGTGAAATGGTCTTCCTTTTTTGGGACGTTAACAGCAAGTGTAACCAGGTTAACACAAGTTACATTTGACTAAGGGGTAAACCAGTACTGACGCCAGTTGAGCAAAACTGAAATATGTTTTCAGCTTTCCAATCCACACAAAAGGAAGCCTGGCCCAACCTTGGGATTTGTAAGATTGGCCTAAGCAGCTTGCGCACCAAGTAGGAACCTGGAAAATGTAGAAATCTGAAATTGACACTACACCCAAAAAGGGAAATTACATTGTTACTGTTATGTGTTTCTGGTGTCTGTTTGACATACAAAGACAAAACACAATCTAACTTTTAAAAAAGGGAAATCCTTGCAGGAACTTATGTCAGGCTAAACTATCTTGGTTTTGGTTTTTAAAAATGAGCCACAACGTATATTTGTCTTTAAAAATTTATTGGGCAAATAGAACAAAAAAAAAAAACTAATGCCGAAGGAGGCCAGACAGCCGGTCGAGGGCCACCAGAAGGCCGATTACATGGTGGCGCATCTGACCCACAACATCCGCCACCTCTTGCCGACGCCTCTGTTCCTCTGTGGGTGAGACAAGTGTGTGGGTTAATACAACAATAGGGACTCCACAGAAAAACATTAAAAAAAAAACAAATCACTCCTAAACCCAAAAACATAAATAAAAAGGGTGGGCTGGCAAAAATACAAGGCCTAGGTACAAATTCCCACAGGTATGATATGTGTATGCTTAAATCACCAGGAAGAGGTACAGGCAAACCTTCACAATCAACAAAAGTCAAGCCACAAAAACACGAAGAAAGGCACGACACATGATTACATACAAACAGTTTGTGCTTTAAAAAAATAAAATAAAAAACATACCGGGAAACAAATCGGGAGCTCCGGCAAAACCTCCATGATCCTCCTCGGAGGATCCGTCATTCCCCAAAGAATGGGGCGGAGTTATGCTGGACTCCGGGGAGGGGGTAATTGGAAGAGGGGTGGGTGGAGGAGAGGGGGAAGTGGGACGGAGGGGAAGGAGGCCCGACATTTCCGGGAGAGGGTCTGGGAAGGATGGGGAGGAGTGGGGAATAGGGGAAAGATTTGGGGTGGAGTGTTGGCTGGGGGTTGGGGAGAGTAGGCGGGAACGCCGACGTTGACGGCGGAGTCTTGGCTGTCCCCCTAAAATATGTCAAATAAATTGCGTTTAGTTTATGGACAAATCCGGGCAAACAAAAAAAAAAAATAAATAAATAAATAAATAAAACCAAAAAAAATAGCAGTAGAATTAAAAATTCAGAAAAAGAGGGAAAACATGCAGACGCAGATATGAGTACAAATAATAAATAGAACAGACAGGAAAACATGCAGACGCAGATATGAGTACAAATAATAAATAGAACAGACAGGAAAACATGCAGACGCAGATATGAGTACAAATAATAAATAGAACAGACAGGAAAACATGCAGACGCAGATATGAGTACAAATAATAAATAGAACAGACAGGAAAACATGCAGACGCAGATATGAGTACAAATAATAAATAGAACAGACAGGAAAACATGCAGACGCAGATATGAGTACAAATAATAAATAGAACAGACAGGAAAACATGCACACGCAGATATGAGTACAAATAATAAATAGAACAGACAGGAAAACATGCACACGCAGATATGAGTACAAATAATAAATAGAACAGACAGGAAAACATGCACACACAGATATGAGTACAAATAATAAATAGAACAGACAGGAAAACATGCACACACAGATATGAGTACAAATAATAAATAGAACAGACAGGAAAACATGCACACGCAGTTTGCCCCACAAACACAAACATGAAAACCACAATACATAACACTTACTTGCCAGGATCTGCATGCGAAAGCATGCCAGCAAGCGGGGCGTTCGCCGTTGCAGGTCGGACCACCTGCGCTCCAGCTGCCCGATGTTGCGGCGTGATCCGAAGGACCGCAGGCGGGACCGTACCTCCGCATACGCGGAGCGCTTCTGCCGGTTGGTCATGGGTTCTGGCTGGCTGGTGATCCGGCGATCCATGACCTCCGTAAGCACCAGCAGCTCACGCCTGGTGAATGCGGAGGCTCTCATGATGGCAATGGTGTTTTTCTTAAAAATCATTTTTGATAAAGTGTGTAAAAATTTTCTGATTGGCTAATGTATTTTGGAAATTAACAGGAGCAATTTTATTGGTTAGTTTATGAGTCATGTGTTCGACAGGGCCAGAAATCTCTGGAGAGTTAGGATAGGCTTGATGCAGTGACATGCGTAAGCAAATTTAAATAAAGAAATGAACCCAGGGAAATATGCGGGGATCCACAGCAATAGTACAATTGTTTAATTGTGGTTCACATGTTTTTTGAACAATAAAAGCGAATGTTTCATCCGTACGTATTCTGCGGGTAAACACAAACACGGACAAGAGTAAAGTTTCTTGCATTGTGTTGAAAAAAAACAAACAATTAAGCTAATTGATACATTGATTGGCATGATACGATTGATGGAGGTAGGCAGAATAAAGGAGCAGGTAATCGACATCTGACAAGGCCACTTCCTGTTTATACGTGTGCGTGCGTTCCTTTCAAGCCATTTCGGGGATGTACGCTCGCTATTTCGTACGCTCGTTAGGTAGAGGAGGGGTCGTCAGAGTTTAGGGAGGAATTTTAGATGCGAACGAAAATACGAGCGAGCCATTGAATTTAAATATTTTTGTACGTATGCCTAACGTACGTGCGCCCGCTTGCGTGCGGCTCTGAATGAGGGCCTTAGTCCCATACGCTAAGAGATACCTTTCCAGCTTAGTGCTGCTCGCTAAGTACCCCCCAGACCCCCATATGCACAACGCTATTTAGTGTTGTTCTCCCTTGCATACATACATTTAAAGCAATAGTTCCGTAGCACAAAAGGGTTATTATTATTCAATTCAATCACAATGCCAGCATGTAAAGTTACTGTTTCTGCAACTAAGGTTTAGTAAATGATAAGCAAACCGTGTTTGGTGTTGTACTGATCTACTCTGTCTCAACAGCTTTCTGGTAACATCGGTGAGAAGATCGCAACATGCATTCTCAACTTATGGACTGTAGAGAGTTAAAACACTAAAATGTACTTTGTAATATTAACAGCTTAGATTTGCATGTGGCGGAAAAAAGGAGACAAAAGGCTGTCGGAGGCTAATCTGTGTCCATTTGAATCAACCTGTTAAATGTCCTGTAACAGATGCACGCGTACTGGGAACCAATGGAACCATGCCACACTCTTCTATTGTGTTGCTTATCCCTGTAAGAGTATAAATGTGCATACCGACTCCAATCTGTAGTCTTCTTACTGATGCTGTTGACGGAGGTTTCTTGCTGATGCCGGTAACTGGTTCCAGTGCGCGTCAGTATGTATAACTGTACCTTGGGTCTGTATAATTTCTTTGTGCTAAATTGTCTTTAGATCACAGCGTGTAACCTACTGTTTTTATGTTGAATAATATACTTTGTGCGTTGGAAACACATTTCCATGTCTGAAGGCTTTTATTTTACTGTATGACTGCGTACGCAAATAGCGTCAACTTAGAAGGTATAGGCAGGAGTGTATAAAGGTTTGGAAGGTATAGGCAGGATTGTACAAGGTTTAATTACGTTATAAGAAGCTGAATAGAATTGATTAAAAATCTTTCTTTTTATAAACATACAGCGCATGTAAGGATGATAATCCTTCTAAAATGATTGAAAATCTCTATAGTACTTTCTTGATATACCCAGTAAGGTTCATATGAAAAAGTTAGTCATGTGCACAATCAATGAATAAATCCCTTTGGTATTATAGTCACAGGACTCTTTCGTGGTTGACAGTACTTCAAAGAGGGCTGAAGGCCTGACACGCTAGTGCACTGCTGAACACAGATTCCCGTTGGTGGGTAATCTGCGCATGTGCAGTACGGGTCCAGCGTGAACGCACGCATACTTGCAGCAGACAGTCTGCTGCCGTTTGTGGTCGGGAGTGGCGGCGACGGACTCACTTTCCTGAAACTAAGACATGTTGTCGCCTTTGGAGGGCAGGAAAAAGGCCGGGATCTACGTCGGCTGACGGAGATTTCCTGGCCTCTTTTGGTTATCTGCATCTGCCAGTTTGCGTGACCCCATGGGTTGCTTAGCTGGCCAATGTTCAACACAGCTCGGAAAAGTAATGAATGCCGTGGCGTCATGCCTCCTGCTGCATTACCATAATTGCGAGGACGGAATTGCACAGCTGCTTACGTGCAGCTTTGCATTCCGTCCAAAGCTAAATCAGGCTTGATTCTCCACTGGGTTCAATTACTATTCTCTTATCCTTTTCTTCCTTAATCTCCAGTGGGGTGAAGAGGCTTGCAAATAAAAGTAAAAAGCCCAAAAATTACACATAAATTCACTGGCACTCCCTTTTGCATATGCACTCACTGGATTTAAAATGTATGCAGGCACATCATAGCTGGAGGGTTGCTCTTGTTCCTGCCCTCGGGTACACCTAATCAGTATTGTAGTATGGGGTTTGGAGCTGAGGGATAAATGGAAGAAGAGAGAAAAGTAGCACAAATAGCACATTCATTGTTTTACTGTATTTTTATAGTCACAAATGGGGATCACTCCACATAAATTTATATATGAGTAAAAACGTGAATAAAATCAAAACATTCCTTGGACGTGTATTTCCTGTACCTGTACCAGATAATGTTTGGGATGCATCAAGCATCACAAAGCATTAAGACCACCAAAAAAGAGATGCCTTGGTGTGGCTTGGTGGCTTACCATATGTTTGCAAATATATGTAACTGAGGGCCTGATTCACTACCAATTGCAATAGCAATTACGCAACTGCAATAGTATGTTAATCCATTGCGATCGCTGTGCCGTCGCAGCGCTACATAAGGAAGCCCACTTTACCTTACACACATCCGTAATGTTTAGCAAAACCATCTGTACAATCGACTACCATCACAGCCTCACGCACACTTGCACAAGCTCTAACCTTACTCAGGAATTATCGGAGTACTCAGGCTGCGTACGGTATCGCAGTGGATAATTTATGCATGCTCCTGCAACGGCGTTGAAATGCACTTGCGCACCTGCGTTTCTCCGACCAACCCCCATCACCACCCACAAACGGCACTTACTGTCAATCACTCTGTGATGAGTCTGCGTAGTCACTGCAATCACAGTGGCTGGTTCATGCACGTGCACATGTGATGCGTGCATAATCACAGTCGCGATTGGTAGTGATTCAGGCCCTGAGATCTCTACATTGCTATTATTATGTACTGTAGGATGAGAATCCCATTTGCTAGTCCTTTGCAGTTTGTTGAGAACAGTAGTTGCAGTATTATTTATTACCAGTTATATCTGCACATATTCCGCAGTGCTTTACTGAGAATATTTGACTATTCACATCAGTCCCTGCCCCAGTGGAGCTTACAATCTATATTCCCAACCATGTGCTCACACATATACACACTAGGATTAATTTTTTTTTGCTGGGAGCCAATTAACCTACCAGTATATTTTTGGAGTGTGGGAGGAAACCGGAGCACTGGGAGGAAACCCACGCAAGCACAGGGAGAATATTCAATATCCAAACAGTTAGGTCCGTAGTGGGAATCGAACCCATGACCTCAGTGCTGTAGGAAGTAATGCTAACCATTACACCGTATTTGCTGCCTACATCAAAATGACACATCTAACACCCCCACTCAATAACTGCTTCTCAAACCAGTCCCATCTTGGATCTAATGTCCTCCTTGGGATTGGCTTTGTCAAAACATATGCCAACATATAAATGTTTAGATATGATGCATCCATTGGTCACATCTTTTGCTTCTGACATTCCACACTGACTGAGAATTGTACCAAATTTAGCAGACTGATTGAGTAGAAAACTTTTATTTTCTTCTCACTGTATATGGATTCCTAGGTAATATGTCACCTCTCCCAGGTCTTTAGTATCAAAGTGTGAGTCTAGAACTTCTTAATAATCAAATGAACTAGAGCAGATACATCCAATTACCTTTTTCAAACTAGAGCACAGGCATGGATCAGCTTGACTTCTTGAGAACTTGTCACGGTTGGCTCAGGGGAATCTAATACTGAGGAGCTGATAGCTAAGGTTCCGGGTTGTGGAAGGAATCGGAGGCGAGGGGCCTGGATGTATGTCTTCCTCATCCACAAGTATCGGATGTTGGCAAGACCAGACCAAAGACACGGAGTAAAACCTGCTGGGAGGTGTTCACCAGTGACCTCTCCAAGCAGGATATGAGTTCAGAGCTCCCCATAGTTGCCAGTTCAACGTGTTTCACAGCGCATGCTGTGAGAGAATTCCTGTGCTTCTGAGACCTGTCTGTTCCGTGCTCGCTTGTGCTCTTGCCGAATCCTAACTTCCAAGCAGCCTGCATCACTCTGCCTGCCACCCAGTCTCCTGCTGGAACCACCCTGCACCTTTCATTAACCCTCTCCCTGCCTTAAGACCTGAGTATGCAGTTTACCCTGTTCCTACACTGCCTCCATTTACCTAGCTCTCTGCAGCTATCCAGTTTCTACACTGAGCCATCTCAGTGCTACTCATCAGTTAATCAACTACTCCATAACCTCTCTGGATTTCATCACACCAGAATCAATTTGTAACCTTATAGCCTGTCTGCAGCCTCGCAGTAACCATTTGGATTACAAATACTTTTTATTATTTCTGTCACTACCTGGACATTACCCACTCTTGCTTCACTTCAATTTCAAGTCATCACCTCCCCATCTATATTCTGGACTTCATATTATCTGTGTAAATGTCTTCAAGTTCACTCATTAAAAAACCCACTTTTCAGTTTAAGTCTGTTCAGGTGTCTGCTCCTGTTATTACCCTGGGTCCACAACAAACTCAGATCCTAAAACAGAAACTGTTGATCCATGAAACATAGATTATTTATGTATTATTACCAGTTATTTATATAGTGCACACATATTCCGCAGCGATTTATAGAGAATATTTATCCACTCACATCAGTCCCTGCCCCAGTGGAGCTTACAGTCTATATTCCCTACCACATGTACACACATGATGGGAGCCAATTAACCTACCGGTATATTTTTGGAGTGTGGGAGGAAACTGGAGCACCTGGATTAAAGCTACTGGATGTAAATGGATTTTTTAGACCAAATGTGACAATGAAGGTAAATTTTACAGATTTAAAGCAAGATAAGTGGTAAAGGGCTATTCTCAAATCTATGGTGAAGAGTATGATGCCAATTTTTCACCAGTTGCTAAACAGAGTACTTTCACAACCTTCATTGCTATAGATGCCTCAAGAAATATGCAATTGAGACATTATGACATCATAACTGCTTTTCTTAATGGTGATATAGAAGCAGAATTTTACATGACACAGCCTAAAGGTTATGTCAGAAAGTGCCAAGAATACCTTGTTTGCAAATTACAAAAATTGCTCTATAGTCTCTAGCATTTGGCAAGAGCATGGAATTATAAAATCAACAAAGTTTTATTGAAACAAGAGTTCTGTTAGGTTGCGGCCTAGGATCGGCCATTACTCACCCCAGTGCTGGCTTCCCCTGACGTCTCGAGCGGTCAGACGTCAGGTGCGGCAGCGAGTGACGTGCTGAGGATTATGCCTGGGGACCACGACAGTCTTCATCACCTGATTATCCTTTACCCAATGGTAGCGTGGTGGTTGTCAGCTGATGCTATCCTCCAATAAACTGCTACCTTAAGGTATATACTGTAACTTGGCTCCGGACAGCAGGTACAGTTGCCTGTACAACATCGTTACTACTAGTGTTTGCTTGCCGTCACATCATTCCAGGTTCCCTTGCTGTTTACTCTCGAGTCATCTCTAATTACTCTCCTGTGCCAGCAGTGTGACTGGATACCTTGCCCGGGTGCTCTGTACATACTCCGAGTACAACCACAATGTCACTCTCTTGTGCCAGCGGTGCGACTGGATACCTTGCCCACATACTCAGTACATCCTCCCAGTACAACCACAGTGTCATTCTCCTGTGCCAGCGGTGTGTCTGATACCTTGCCCGCGTACTCAGTACAAAATACAAATACAAAATCCTTGCTAGTGCTTCTTTCTGAGATACATTCTCTTGGGCCTCATCGGTGTTATCTCCCTCCATTTCCCACCTGTATTGGATACCTGACCAAAGGTTCGCGACCTGCTTGCTTAAGTACTCAGTGCAGGATCGTGAATGGTCAGAGAGAGCATGTGACACGCCAGGATTGGAGCAACTAAGTCACATGACCAGAAGCAAGATGGCGGCGCACATACCATAACGGAGTGGAAATACCATCAGGCCTACCCCAGCCAGAATGACACAGTGCCTGCGGAACACCTCGCACAGCCAACGCCTGCCGCCAGACATCAGCCCCTCCGCCGGAAGAACCACGCCACAGTGCCCTCACAGGTAATACCCGTCGTCCCCTATGTCGGGAAGTGACATTCTGTATCTCTTTGCCGGTTTCTTGCTCAAGTTGTGGGGCTGTCCAAGCAAGATAAAATAACCGCTTTGTTGGTACATTCTTGTTCCACCTAGTAGATCTCCTAACCGAAAGCAAAGGTGATGTTCCCTCTTCAAAAATAACTGGATCAATCATAGTAACTATTTCATTTTCCTCATCCTCTGGTGGTTGTTTTTGAACTTCTTCCTCAATCTGTTCTACTTGTATAGTTTCATGAAATTATTGATACACAGAGTTTTTTATAAATAGCATTAATTATGCTTATTATCACCTGGTTGGTTCCTTTATGCAGAATTCTGTAACCCTTTTGCAGTACACTGTAGCCTTAAAACACTCCATCCTTTACATGGGCATCCAACTTTGAGTGTTTCTTCTTTGAAACATGTACAAATGTTTTACTTCCAAATATCTGTATATGTTGTTGGTCAGGTTTCTTTCCATTCCAAAGTTCATATGGTGTTTTTTTTCAATAGTTTTTTCTAGTAAACGATTTTGAAGATAGCAGGATGTAGTGATTGCTTCTCCCCAGTAAATTTCTGTCATATCTGCATCAAAGAGCATGCTGTGCCCACTTTCAGAGAGTGTCCAATCCATTCAATCTCCCAGCGATGACATTTTGCTCTGGATTATAAGGTACTGTTGTCTGAACAAATGTCATATCTTTGTAGAGTGACTTGTGTCTTGCCACATTACCTGAACATAGGGCCTGAGTCAGACCCGGTCGCAATCGCTGAGCGCTCGCAACCGGGTCGATGGTGGCCCAGAGCACATGCGCACGATTGAGTCGGCTCCATCGTGCGCATGCGCAAGTCCCAGAGAGCGACGGGCACTCCGTCACTCCGGGTCTCACACCAAAGGGGGCATGCTGTCGATGTTGAATGACAGCACGCCCCCTTTGGCGGGCGGGTCGGGGGGTGGCTGCCCAGATGGAGGCGTTCCCATGGGAACCATTTGGGGGCGGCCCCACTGACATCACAAGTGATGTCAGTGGGAGAGCTTTCGGCTCTGTTTGAGCCAAAAGCTCTCTGGGGCTTGCGACCACGAGACCCTACCACAAGGGTCTCGTCGCAAGACCGATGGCCAGGAGGCCGCTCCATAAAAAAAAAAAAAAGACGCCTGATTCAGAGCGTCCAGCACTGAATCAGGGCCATAGTGTTTTTGGAAAATGTCCAAACTTGTTCTTTACTTGAGCAAGATATTCTTCAAGTTTTTCTGAGACTTCATCCTCACTGTGCATCAGGTAAAGTTTTGTGAAGTTTGAGTAAATATCAATGAATGTGAGAAAATATTTCTCTTGTCCTGGGGACACATTTTCATTGGCCTATATACATCTACATGAATGAGGCCTAGAGACTTGTTTGCTATGCTGTAACTGGTTTTTGGAAAACTTTCTTGCCATTTTTAAACAGCTTACACATCAATCTTTATACCATTTGCATACTGTTCTTGGGCTAGTATTCTTATGGCTTCTGGATTAATTTAATGTACTCTAGAGGATGGTGCCATACATTAAAACATTAATATGCTCCTGCTTAGCGGTATTAACAGCTTCATTACAATTTAACTGGCACAGTTGATTTGCGATAAATAATGCATTTATCATCTTTTAATGTCACAACATGTCCTTGCTTGGTAAGCTTTTTCATAGACAACAGATTAGTGTCAAGATTAGGCACATACGGTATAAGACATTCTTTATAAGTAGCTTTCTGGTAAATGTTGGAAAAACTGGGCAGTAAATACAATCTTCTAATATTTTTTCTGAGACCATATAATGACTATTAGCTAAGGCTATTCTTTCTGAATTATTTAGTATTAGAAAATAAATTTGTATCATTTGTCATATGACGTGGAGCTCCTGAGTCAATACTAGAGATGTGCACAGACCCCTGTGTTTTGGTTTTGGTTGAAAATCATCATCGCGTTTTGGTTTTGCCAACACCACCCTCAAGTGTTTCGGTTTAGTTTTAATTTCCTAAAAAATTGGTAAAAACTGCTTAAATCATGTAACTTGGACTTGTTTTTGTTCCTGCTGTATCCTATTGCAAAAGGGAAGATGAACTGCACAGGTATTAAAGAAAATTACTGAAAATAATATTTCGAATATCTCAAATATATCTAAATAGTATTGACATCATTACATCACCATGAGGGTGCATCAAAATCTATTTCAGAAACACAAAGAGAAAAAAAGTGTTGTTTTTAATGCAGTGCACTAGAGAAAGGTCAATATAAATATAAAATGTAACTTTTATTAATAATTAAATACATAATCAAAATATTTAAAAATAATTCTACACAATTATAAAGATAAGCAATATAACAAAAAGGTGTCATGGGAGTGTCTGGGAACTTCTTCTGTGTTCCAAATTGCAAATACATTGCTTCAGAGGCCATGCTTAGTTGGATTTGTGGAGACCGATGTTGCGCCGATGTCGGAGTGTTTACAAACTCCATCACAAATGCACAAACCACACAGCCGGAAACATCTCACAGTTCCTACATTCTATTGAACAGTGGAGCACAATGGGAAGGCTGAATTAGTATTTGCATATTCCCTCAACCACTATTGTGAGAGTGATTTCAACTGTGGCTGCATTAGCAACCATCTCTGGATCAAGCTTATAGCATAATTGCCTACTTTTTTCATCTCTTCCCTGGGAGAAGCCTGGAAAAGAGATGCAACTGGCTTCTTGGGGGGGCGTGGCTGGGTTCTGATGACATGATTTGTGGGTCCTTGGGGACCTAAAACAAAGCATTTCAGCATCATTTTAGCCCTGCCCCTCCATACAGTCCATAAATTATCTCTTCCATTCTGCCCACTACACTAGGAAGTGGCCGGGATGTGGGAGATCCCACCACTTTTCCAAGGGTGTTAAGGACTAGAAACCATGTCTTCACTGGCTCCTCTTCCCCTACAAAATTAGTTTCAAACTCCTCACCAGCACATACATGGCCCTCTCCAACTCCACTGCACCCTACATCTCCTACCTTATCTGGATACACACTCCCTCCGCCCCCTAGGGTTGGCCATTGACAATAGCCTTTCCTCCACTTTGGTTACCAGATCTCACTCCAGAATCAAAGATTTCTGCCATGCTGCCACCCGCCCGCTTCCTCGTTCCTTCAGACTATCTCCCAGCCTGCAATGCTTCAAGCTCCCTTTACACTGGCTCACTCCTTATGTTTTCTGTTTGTCCCCCCCCCTTCCCTTTAGACTGTAAGCTCCATGAGCAGGGCCCTTCCTCCTCCTGTTCTCATTACCTACTTCTCTTACACAAGCTACACTCTATACTTCCTCCTTGGCTCTCTGTCCCTGGACTCCACTCCTTCATTGTTTTCATTTCTTAGGATGACATACCCATTACCTGTGTACACGGTAAGGGGTACAGGTTTCAGCTTATCTATACTAATATAATAAGAATGTTGTGTCTATCTGTTTGTTCCAAGTTGGCATAAAAAGAACTAAACCGATTTTTATGAAAACTGCATAATTTTGTAGTGGAAACTCCTAGAAAAACCATGTTCTTGTTTCATCTCCATCCAACAATTTAAAGCTGAGCAATAACAAAAACTAAATTTATTGACATCATCAATGCAAGAGATAGGTGTGTGTTTGGCCGGTAAGGGTGGGGGGAGAGATGCTTTGGGCCTGTATTTACTTAAATAGGATAGGCTACACAGCAGTCTGTGCACAAGGCAAACAGTACATTGGTGTGAGTGGTGTGTAAAGGTACTGCTGCCACCAGTCTGTATAGTGCTGCTGGTCACGTGGGCCACTTCCGCACAATACTACTACAACACCTCAAATTAAAAAATGTCAGAAGTGATTTAATCGTGGGCGAGGTCGCAAACAACAGCTAGTGCTGAATATCTTCATTGCACCTCTTCCATCAGGGGCTGTGTTGAGACTTGTAGACCTACTGTATTTGTTACTTTTCTACTGTATTGTACTGTTCTCTGTACTGTATTGTATTCTCCCTGTACTGTCTTATTGTTTCGCTCTCTGAATGGCACTGCAGACCACTTGTGGCACCCTATAAATACAGTTTAATAATAATTATAATAATACAGCCATACTCACAGTAACATGTCCGTGTAGTACCATGGACCTCATATACAGTGGCAAGATGGCACCATGTATGCACAGTAGTACTGACGGCGACCATCTTGGTAAAGGACCTGATGCCTAAGTAAAGGACTTCATGGAGATAGTGCAGGAGCGCACTCTATTACCAACAGGGTCTGTATATTATATTTTAAATTCTACACAGAATTATTGCAACAGATATCTCTCAAAGGTATTTCATTCAAGAAAAGTTTGTTCATTGAAAATACTTCCTTAATATCACTGGAACGAGTTCAGATTCATCAATGGTTCATGCCCAGTTAGGTAAAACCTTAAATCTGCATCTAAACCTGTTTGTTGATAGCATTTTCTATGATAAAATACATGATAAAATACATGGTAAACTAAATATATCAAAGAGACCGCTTCTGTGCCTAACATGCATTTCGATTCAGCTGAAAAAGATATTTAACTCTTTTCAAAAATGATAATGAATTTAAAATTAGGATAATTGAAACTTTTAATAAAAAGGTGCAAGAGAAAATAGATGGCCTTGAAAATAGAACGAGATGGGATACTGTCAATACAACAGAGTGAGCTAATGCATACAGTATGGTAACTTTTTGTTCTGAGCAATTATGCTTTAGATGTAGTCTTGCTAAAGGTGGAAATGGGGCATAGTATTGGCCCTCCTAGGCCTGGTAATAAAAATAGAATAGCAATTGTAAGGTTTGTACATTCTTAAAATAAATGAAGGTTATATAGAGTTCCAGCTATGTATTTAATTCATTAGCACCACAGCTATATTATATAAAGTCATGGACATTTATTTGCATTACTTATTGGACGTATCTATTTGTTCTTCTGCAGAAAAGAAGATTGTTATTGGTATTGTAAGGGGAAAGCAATAGATGCTTATATTTAATAACTATCAAGACACAATGGGCCTGATTCAGAGATATAAGCAATGCCAATGTTTACTCATTTGTCTAATGCTGGGTATACACTGACAGATATTTTTCCAAGCAATTGATCAGCCAATAAACCTTGTGTGCGTAGGCCAGTGTGTACCAGCGATATGTCTGTGAATGACATCGTTCACAGACATATCGCGTTGGCTGTGCTGCACAGCTGATGCCCAATATATCTGCACACTCACCACTTGTCAGTGGGACCCGCGGCCATAAGACAGTTGATGGTTGGTCAGTGTGTATGAATGGGATACAGTCAAAATGCAGATGGCCGGGAAGCCGTCTGACTAAGTCCCGGCGTCTAAATAATTAATTAATTATTCTGTAATTATTCTGTGTGTCAGACCCTTGTAATACAGAGTACTCCGGAGCGGTAAATCAATACACAGCCAGTATGGTATTCAAAGATTCCTCTGACTATAATTATGTGTCATACAGTAATATAAAGTAGTGTTCTCGCATTGCAACATATCAGTATTTTCACACTACATCTTAATACAGCAGTCATTGTTAGTATTCATTACATTATTATCTATATAGGAGGGAGTGAATTGTTACGGAGTGAGCATGGGAGCAAACATGCAATGTTATCTTCAATACATTCCAATCTTCCCTAAACTAGGAAGGTTACTACAGCTGAATTCACAATTAACACTTATGAATAACTCTACAGGCACAGATCATCCATCTTGTTACAAAATGGAGTCTTATGTGGATAGCTTTACATCACATTCTTCAGTACTTACCAGCCCCTGTTGGGATCTTCAGTGTTCAGGCTTGCGGTGTTGGGATTTAGTCAGACGGCTTCCCGGCCGTCTGCATGTCATACCTATCCCATATGAACAACCATCATCTGCAGATATAACTGTATGTCACACTGTGTCAATGCTTCAAGGTACCGTCGCTCACAATGATAATATACTTGCAGTGTGATTGACAATCAGGCAACATTTGGGGGATGTACATAACCAGTCTTGGGCTGCTCAGCCAGTCCTGGTTCCTAAATATACGGAGGAAAAATACAAGTAGGGTTCTCTGTATTTTAAGAACCAGCACTGGGCTGCTGAGCCAGTCCTGGTCTTAAAAATAGGGCAAAAAAATTGTGTAGGGTTCCCCCTATTTTAAAACCAGCACCGCACTCAAATCCGGCCGGGGTGTAATACCGCAGCCAGGGGACACTTTCACCGGGTCTCCCCAGCCAAAGCATTATCACCTCAAGCCGGTCAGCCCAAGCTGGGGATCTCAGGGGAGGTGGGGACCCACCCAATAAAGGGATCTCCCGAGCACCCAAGGCTTAAGCTGAAGCCTGGGGCTCTTCCCTGCACCCCTGGGCAGTGGGTGCAGGGTTAATAGTGTTGATAATAGAATTAAACTATTGTTTTTACAGTGGAACTACAGGTGCCAGTGTGCCTGCCCTTTGGCACTTGTGGAACTACAAGTGCCAGCAGGCGGCCGGCACTCGTACCCCCACTTTAAAAAATAGTTAAAAAAACCACAAGACACACACACCGTTGTAAGTAAAAATTTACTACATACCTACAGTACCACACTCTCACATACTTACCTGCTGCCAGATATACTCACCTACTGTAAGTCCTTGCGCTGGTCTCCATTGCATACAGTGGTCTTCTCAAAGTAACAAAGTGATACCTGGACTTAAACGGACTGTAGTGATGTATGTGTGACCACATACATCTCTACCCGGCTATTGACGGTAGACCCCACGTGGAAAGTGTCAGTAGCCAAAGCCACCAGCCACTAAATGTAGAGCAATACAGTATATAGACGCAGAAAAATACACTGATCTATGTATTTTTAAGCAAAACATGCACCTCAGGTGGTGGTCTATTTGAAACTTCTATTTAGGTACAAGTTTGCTACAATTACACCCATGATTGTAAACACAATTCTTGGTACATTCCCAAGTTGTACACTTTTTAGTGAAAGTACTTTCGAGTTTGACCGATGGTGTATTTACTAATGTTTGCAATCTCACCAGAGTTTTTCAGTGTAAATAGAGAAATCTCTCCCAAACTCACCCGAGTTTGTCTTTACTAAATTTGCGAGTTGAAAAAAAGGAATGGGTATGTAATGCCAGCTGTCGGGATACCTACTGTCAAAATACCGACAGCAGCATGCTGATGGTTGCTATCCCAACAGGTGTTGGGTAAGTATAATTACCCTCACCCCTTCTCACCCTAACCCCCCCTTCTTGAAGCCTAACCCTGTGCAGTCTAGGGCCCCTCCTTATACCCCATATTGTGTATTTATATACACATCTGAAGCCTGAGATTCCTCCAGTCTAGATTGGCACCCCTCCCCCCACCCCCTCATAAATGTTTTTAAGCAGGGACCTAGCATTTGACTGCACCAGGTAACAGGCATAATTACAAGTAAGTCCTATTTATATGGTTAGTGTCAGTTTATTAGGGGTGAGCGTTTGGGCGTGGGGCCCCCTGAGTTGTTCTGGCTGGACCTCTCCAGGGCATCACCATTTAATACATATAGTCACTTTGAATATCACTTTCATGTTTGTTTATTATTCATGTATTTTTTTCACACACATTCTACCCTTATCATTATTATAACACTTGTTAATTACTTTACACACCTGATCCTTTAACACTTCACTGTCACCCTTTTTTTCGTGTGATGCCCTGGGGAGGTCTTTGGCTGGGCTGACTTTTGGGGTGCCCTGCGTCCCGGATATGAACCCCAGAGTGTTAGGGACCTGCTCAAAGAGGTGACCTTGATGCTGGTGGGCAGGCCCGTATCAGTGGCCATTGATATGCAAACTACCTCTGAAATTCTATATAATAAATTTAAATGCATACAGTAATGATCGCATAGTGCATCTGCAACTCTGTTTTTTGTATATATAACTGTATGTCACACTGCGTCAATGCTTCACGGTACTGTCGCTCACAATGATAATATACTTGCAGTGTGATTGACAATCAGGCAACATTTGGGGGATGTACATAACCAGTCTTGGGCTGCTCAGCCAGTCCTGGTTCCTAAATATATGGCTCAAAAATACAAGTAGGGTTCCCTGTATATTAAGAACCAGCACTGGGCTGCTGAGCCAGTCCTGGTCTTAAAAATAGGGCAAAAAAATTGTGTAGGGTTCCCCCTATTTTAAAACCAGCACCGGACTCAAATCCGTCCGGGGTGTAATACTGCAGCCAGGGGACCCTTTCACCGGGTCTCCCCAGCCAAAGCATTATCACCTCAAGCCGGTCAGCCCAAGCTGGGGATCTCAGGGGAGGTGGGGACCCACCCAATAAAGGGATCTCCCGAGCACCCAAGGCTTAAGCTGAAGCCTGGGGCTCTTCCCTGCACCCCTGGGCGGTGGGTGCAGGGTTAATAGTGTTGAAAATAGAATTAAACTATTGTTTTTTACAGTGGAACTACAGGTGCCAGTGTGCCTGCCCTTTGGCACTTGTGGAACTACGAGTGCCTGCAGGCGGCCGGCACTCATACCCCCACTTTAAAAAATAGTTAAAAAAACCACAAGACACACACACCGTTGTAAGTAAAAATTTACTACATATCTACAGTACCACACTCTCACATACTTACCTCCTGCCAGATATGCTCACCTACTGTAAGTCCTTGCGCTGGTCTCCATTGCATACAGTGGTCTTCTCAAAGTAACAAAGTGATACCTGGACTTAAACGGACTGTAGTGATGTATGTGTGACCACATACATCTCTATCCAGCTATTGACGGGAGACCCCATGTGGAAAGTGTCAGTAGCCAAAGCCACCAGCCACTAAATGTAGAGCAATACAGTAAATAGATGCAGAAAAATACACTGATCTATGTATTATTAAGCAAAACATGCACCTCAGGTGGTGGTCTATTTGAAACTTCTATTTAGGTACAAGTTTGCTACAATTACACCCATGATTGTAAACACAATTCTTGGTACATTCCCAAGTTGTACACTTTTTAGTGAAAGTACTTTCGAGTTTGACCGATGGTGTGTTTACTCATGTTTGCAATCTCACCAGAGTTTTTCAGTGTAAATAGAGAAACCTCTCCCAAACTCACCCGAGTTTGTCTTTACTAAATTTGCGAGTTGAAAAAAAGGAATGGGTATGTAATGCCAGCTGTCGGGATACCTACTGTCAAAATACCGACAGCAGCATGCTGATGGTTGCTATCCCAACAGGTGTTGGGTAAGTATAATTACCCTCACCCCTTCTCCTCCTAACCCTCCATTCTTGTAGCCTAACCCTGACCCTCCCAACCCTGCACCCTAACCCTCCCTGTTAGTGCCTAAACCTAAGTCTTCCCCCTTTGCCTAAACAAAGGGGAATCACTGGTTCGGGTTGTGAGATAGCCTTTCACTGGGTGCCCCTGCCACTACGGAGACTTACCTGGTAGTCCGTGCGCTGTCTGTCTTTCTGTACCAGGGTCCTGTCACACTGCTGGGGTTGTGGATCATAAATAAGCTGAAATACATTGGAACTCACTACCAATATTTCACCTTTACCCCACTAAAAAGAAAGACTAAGGCAGAGACGAGCGCCAGCTCTACAAAAGTCACGTGACCGGAAAAACCAGGAAGCAGATGGAGGAAGGAGACGCCGCAGCCAGCAGTGTGACAGGACCCTGGTATGGAAAGACACACAGGTAAGTCTCCATATTGGCAGGGCCACCCAGTGAAAGGCTCTCTCAAAGCCCGAACCAGTGTTTCCCCCTCCCCAGATGGCAGCTCCCCCACGACCACTGGGCTCTGGGGACATCCCTCTATCAGACTGACTCGAGTGCCTGGCGGTCTATGCGGGTGACGCAGTCTGGAGACCACTACCACTTTTCATCTTTCACTACCATCATCACTATCTGTCATAACAGATACTCAAAAACCGCGGAAGGACACATAGACATTCAAAGTTACCTGATCCACTTGGTCCAATCACTTAAGGACCAACCAAGGGAAAGTAGCCACCAACTGTAGCCATTGCTGGAAATTTTTCCTGCAATTAGCACATTGTGCATATTGTTCTTATTCATGTACATGGTTCATACTGTTTTGTGATTACAGGAGATATCTTATGACAATATAGATTTCCTAATATAAATAAATACAATTTTGTATTGGTTATTTATGACAGCATAATGTGTTGGGAGCAAGCTGCAACTAGAGATGCTAATTTCCACCCCTTTGGGCTACTCTATATAATATATATAATTTCAGAAGGAACTCATCAGACTTTGCAGATAAAAGGTATACATTTATTTACATGGCTTACATAGATTCAGTAGTTGATGATTCAGTCTTTGTATTGGACCTTTGCTAAGACATCCACCTTGTTTCAAGTCCACCAAGTAAGTGAGTAAGAAACCTAATTTAAGCGTGCTCTAAATCCCTCATCTCATTAGTAACAATCCTTAAATTATTAGGCTTGATTCTGAGTTGGATGCAAGTTGCAATGCAGATGGATTTCAGCATACTGCCCATGCACCAAAGGAATCGGCTACGGATCAGGTATATCCAAACAGACGGAGTTCCCTAGTGTCATAGATGGCTCTATTTGTCCCCAGAGCACACTATATAAATGGGCTTTTCTGGGCAATAACTGGGCGTTGACCATGTGAACTGAATGCATGGAAGTGTTTCATCTCGAGAGAGGGTTCTGGGTGTGTCATGGGCAAGTATGCCAGCTTCCTTGCTTGATCATAGCATGCGGGCGGAAATTGCATACCTGTTTCAGATGCATCTTTCACACCCAGCATGAGGTTGGTGTAAAGCCAGATACTAGTGATGACAGTTGCAGAGGTAAAAACAGGTAGCGGGAAAGGCTCCCATATGCAGATACATGGATTATTAGCGTATATGGGTGGATTCTCACATTAGCTTAATTAAGTGAGTAGACTGCCACAGCCAACAGAAAAGCATCTAAGGATGCGTCTGACTCAGGATCAGGCCTATTGTGTACATATACACATTGGGACTGACGCAGAATTGAGCCTGCACTCTTTGCGTAGCATACATTGTATGAATTCGCTCTGCACATGCCCAGAAAATGAGCACATGAATTTGCTGCTATATAGAGTCATATACAAATTGGGCATATTGACCCTCAAGACCAAAGAGGTGGAACTCTGGTGGAAAGAGGCGTTCTCATGGGGGCCTAATTCTGTGACCATGTGTTTATGCTAATGAGGCATGTGCAGACTGCATGTAAGCTAAAATATGCCTGTTGGGAGACATATTTTTTATACCTAGTATGGGGGAAGATGCAAGTACTGTGCATGCTGATTAGTGATGGTGACTTGTGGTCAACAGAGGCATAATCTACCTGAGATACTGTACAGCTCTGCATCGCTAATTTATCCTGCACATTTATTTTGAGTAATGTATGCCAGTCTTACTTCCAACTCTTCATAACCCTTGATAGAGACTCAATTTACACTTGGCAAAGGTGCTACATTTTTCCATAGTTTGCATTGCAAGATGTTTCTGACTACAGTACAGTTCAAACTGCATTTTTGCTCGTGTCCCAAAGAACTCCAAAGGCACTTACAGTATGCACTTACAGTATGCACTTACAGTAGCTGTAAATTAGCTCCATAGTATTGTTTACTGCATGCTCGCCTCTCTCATTGTACGTCTATGTCCTGTTATTCAGACATCTGGAATTTAGTTCTTTCATTAGATCATTAAGGTATAATGTTACGTATACTTCTATCTGTATGTTTTGGGTATTATTTGTCCATCTAAATAAATACCTAAACAGGAAACTCAAACAAGAAATTGTACAACATCTATGATAACTGCAGCTTAACAAAGTATTTTATTATTGGACTAAGGACATTCTACTGCAGTTACCTGTAGTTAATTCTTTGTATTATTTGTTTCATATTTTACTTCTAGACTCTTTCTGATCCAAGCATGCTTACTAAAAGATGTATGGACTTCATTTATATTCATTTGTGAGAGCCCGTATTAATCTAAATAGCTAGAATTGTGGTGTGCTGTACATTGTGATATAAATTAGAAAAACAAGTACAGAGAAGGACACATCTGTTGTTTTCTCTATGTCAAATGGCTCTTGTTACCTAATATGGTAGGAAAATGCAAATGTTTTCAAGATTTCTCTAAAAATAACATCCATTTGAGAAATTTGTCTCCTTTTTCCCTTCTCTATTATTTATATTATTCCTTTAGCTATTTAGGTTATTTAATGAAAATAATGATCATAGATGTAGTAATATGAAATTGTTTATTACTTACATTAAAAATTGACTGTTTTTTAAAAATATACTAGCTGATATATTGTACTGTAGGAAGCAATCCATATAGCATGGGTTTTTGTCTTTTTGAACACCTATTTGAACACCTATCTGGTTCTTTTTGCATACAGAAACAATGGGATTAGGGTTTATTACAGTAGTAAATAAAATGAAAAGGGTAAGTCTAAAGCAAGCACCACCTCCCTTCAAAAGTGACATCCACCCTTGCCCCGAAATGGGGGTACTTCATTTTAAGCCTCTGCTGTATAAATTAAAGAATAGAAAGAAAACTCTCAAAACCTAAATGATTGTGGTTGGCTTATTCTAATGTACAAAAGAAAATTCATACTTTACTATTGATTAGAGGGGACACTGACTTCTACCCTTTTTAATATATACGCTAAATTAATAGCTACAAAAAAAATAGAGATTCCTTAAAAAAATTAAAATAAAATTGTGTATTAATATTGCTGACAGGAGGTGATCTGTTTTTGGGCATGTCTGGCAGGTTTTCTGGCAATATGAGTTGCAGCATTTGCTCCATGTATGACGTGTAGTCAATAGGCAGTGGTGGTCCCCAAGGTCCCCCAGTCTCTCTTGCTGCATTGTGCTCCTCCACAAGCTTCTCTTTGAGCTGCCTTTTAATATTGGAAAAATGTTTGAGGCAATATACAATAATTCTGTACACATAACCCACAGCATTCACTGCATCACAGACCACCTGCCAGGGTTGCTTCTTACGGAGCAGCGATGTGCGGTGTGCTCGAGTGCCAAGCATAATGTTGTCCACTAGCACAGTAGCATGAACCAGTGTTCAATTCTCCTTATAACTGAATCACTCATTACAGACATTACTGTCTTTCCTGGGGCACACTCTGCTGGCTCTTCCTCTGTCTCTACCTCCTCAACCTTACCTCTGTTCTATTCGACTAACTCAGGAGGTCCAACTACCACCTCTCCTCCTCATTACTCAGTCCCTGAGTCCATCTTCTACTCGCTATCCTCCACCACACAAAAGACAAACAACACTTACACTGAAAAAACTAAAGACAAACAGACACAAAATATAATGGACAAAAACCTTAAAAAATAAATAATAAACTAGACTCACAAGGCCACAAAGACAAACCAATCAGTAATGGTTTTTAGCACTCACCAAACTCCAACCGCAATAATCTACCACCCTATCATGCTCTCTCCTATACCTAGATCCTTACAAAATCAGAGACATTTATGCAAAATCAATGCTTATATAGGGCTTCTGAGGTCAAACTCCCGCAACTTTGGAAAATCAGTACCTACAATGGTTTCAAACAAAACATGTCAACTCAAATTAAGTCACTATTGAGTTACATAGTCACCTTCTAACTGACAGCCTATTATGTTGTGGGATGCAGCAAGATTAATCTTGCTGGAAACTCAGGGGTAAATTTACTAAGATCGGAGTTCTATTTAAGAAGTGATGTTGCCTAAAGAAACCAATCAGATTCTACTTCTCATTTATCTAGCACCTTCTAGAAGATAATACCTGGAATCTGATTGGTTACTATGGGCAACATCACTTCTTAATAGAACTCCCATCTTAGTAAATTTACCCCTCACAATCTATTGCATTTCCCACATTAACTTTAGATCTCTCAACTAGTGTGGTATTTATCAAATAGAAAAATGTGGTAAATACTCAGAAAACTGCAGTTTTCAGAGGTGTACTGCATCACATATGGATCTCTATATGTAGAAAATGGTTGGTCCCACAACACGGCAGTCCCCATAGTATCCTATGTGCTGCGATGTGGTCACATGCATGAATCTCTGAAAAGAATAACTTTCCAGAGCTTGTGTCCACTAGCTTAGATCAAATTGGCTATAGAATGTTATGGGCTTCTTTTTACAAAAATCTCTGGATCCTTCGTCATTATTTGTGGCTTGCACACGCCCAGGCCGATGACTGTGCATGCACATTTTAACCCCTGGATCATAAACCCAGAAGTCTGTGCATCACCTGGACAACTCTATATATCGGTAGAGCTTTATTCCTGCAAATCAGCTATCTAAATTACTGGTATGCAGACAAATACATGAAGAGATGATAGCAATATATTTGTGATAAATTATATAGTACATTTCCCCATAGCCTTACTTAGATGGCTTCACCACTAGTTCTAATTCCACATTATGCTGATCCAGAGGCAGGAAGTTTGGAGCCAGTTATTGGATTGTAGTTACACAGTGGTGATACAAGGTGTTCAAGGAGGCACTTCTATTGCTGTATTCATTAAAACACTTCTGTAGCCATTTGGGATTTTTGGTACTCTAGTCTCGAAGTTTGACCCCTGCTCAGGTGACCTTTTTTTCCCTGACAGTGAAATTGATTTTGAATGATTCTTTTAGATGCCATTGTGTATGTATATGTTTTCAGTGTACATCAATAAATTATAAAGTTTTCATTCATGAAATTTTGTCTAGCTTTTCTTTGACAACTGACAATGTAACCCTAGATAAAGTATGTTTTGAGGCACATTGTTGATTATAACCTTAGAGCTATTTCATATATCACATTTTTACTGGGAAAATTCCCAACATACAATAATTTGTGACACCAATAATGTAATATCTACAGCAATTTATAGAAATAGGTTATGTCTGTTTGGATCATAGAATCCCAAAATATAGAGTTTCATTTCCTCCATCTTTCCTTACTCACCTAACCTTGTTTCAAGTTCAAGACAAGTTAAAAGTAGAATTGTTGCAAATAAGTGAGGTGTCATGATGCATTATTTATAATGAGTATAAAACTGTGACTCCACCTTTATTATTTGGTGTCTTTTACTTATTTTTCAGAGAAAAACAAGAGACAAAACAAAAAGTTACACATACCAACAATACATGAACTTAAAAAATACAAAGGTTGCAAGTATTAACAATCTGCAGGGCAACAGGGGATACAATTACATAGCATCATATAATTACAGGTAGCTTCACATCTTAATTGCTCATCAAAATACAGAGTTTTAAATCAATGTGAAAAGCAAATTGAGTGTTAATAGGGTTATCAAATTCCCGGTCCTAGTCCCAAATCAAATTTAGAGCATATGATGAATCAACCCATCTGTTCCAGATTGTATATTAGCACATTTTAGCAGGCAGTTCCTACAAGTGTAGACAAAATGGTCATATTCCAAAGTATCATCCACAAGCATAATGGAGTCCGGAAGATAAGGGCATCTCTGGGCTACACCAAAGTGTAATTTGGACTAGATCCACTTACTGTAAGTGCAGTGCAGTTGTCGCAATGATCTCTGAAGCACATGCCAGGACACTATCACAAAACATGCCAAATAATACAAGGAGTACCTCCGCATTTACAGCATGTACTGTAGGAGCCCCACCCAGCCCAAATTTGACTAATCAAGAGGGAATAATATACTATCTGTGTAATATGTAACGCTGAATCTGCTGAACTTGCATGGCCATGGTTGTGAATCCAGGAGCCTTATGTACATTGGCACATTCTTCATTCTGTAAGGTCCCCTATATCCACTTACCATTGAGGCCTGACCCCATGCACCATATTTAATAAAAGGCACAGCACATCAAGCTAAGCTTTCTAGAGCCAAGAGATAGGAGCCACCAATTTGAAATTGGGCATGCAAGGCATATCGTGTTTGCAAGCAGTGTAAAAACATTGTCTGAAGAGCATTGATTCACTGTCCTTAAAGGGTTTTTAACCCCCTTTGCAGTTGTTTTTTAATACTAGATTGAAATTGTAAATTTGGATATTAGTAATGGCGTAAAATGCCACACTGATGTTGTCTAGCAAGTATTTCCGTAAATATAGGTACAGCTAATGCTGGAGCCTAGGTTACACATAATGTTACACTTTTTAAACCATTTAATTCATGTACTTTCTAGGGAAGTGCGCCAACCCCCGTGTTTTGGTTTTGGTTTTGTATCTGTATCTCCTTCAAGGTTTTGGATCTGGATCTGGTTTTGCAAACCACCCTCAAGTGTTTTGGTTTTGGATTTGGATCTGTTTTTTTTTTAATAAAAAATACATAAAAAGTTTTAAAAACAGCTAAAATCATGTAATTTATGTTATCCAAAACCCGAAATTCGGATTTAAAATCCGAATTCCGAACTGCAAAAAGATCAGAACTGTGACCCGGATCTCTACAGGAAATTAGAACCGCGACTCGGATTTACCCGGATTCACAAAATTCAGGTGGATTCGGATTTCTGGAGAACCGAACCACACATCTCTAGTACTTTCTTCTTGTAATGTGGTTTTTTAATGAAATAAATAGAAACATCCATTGTTTAAACTTTTTGGATAGCTGTCCAGTACTGTGTAGGCAACAGGCATAATTACAAAGATCTTCATGAGAAATACTGCTACTTCTGTGGCCGCAGCTCAGATAGCCCCCACGTGACCATACCCAGAAGCGGAGGAGAAACACACAGAGGAGAAGGGCCCGATACATGACCAGACCAGGAGACCAGGCAGAACGAAGGGCAGACAAGCACTGCAGACCAGCACAGCCGGCAAGAGGAAGGAGCGGTCAGCGGCGGTACCAAGGGAGGTAAGTCTCTGATGTGAGAGGGACGTATGGTCACTGACTACACAGAGTCTGACTATAGCATCTCCCACACCAGGGCAGCAACTGTTCCGGACTGCGGCTCCGGCGGACGCCTGGGAACAGGTGCACCGCCGGCACCTGCACAGGAGTCAGCGGCAGTCGGTCAGAGTTAACCCCCTGGCTGCCGATCTCTCCGTACTCCCTTCCTCAGGAAGTTTCACCCGGGCACCTCATCTAGCGCTACATTAGACTATACCATATTATATGGTATACCATATACCATATTACAAGCGGGACGCCGCTACAACCCCATTCCTAAAGACCGATCTGTCCAACTAAATGACTTTGGACACATTCTGAGCTTTGATATTGAACCATCTGTACAAACAGCAGTATATCTCATTCATGATCTCCTATGCATGCCCATCTTTATTGATCATTGTATTTGATTAATGTTTATCACTTATCTACCCATCTATTTGTCTTTGTTATAAATAGTGATATATATTATCACCTTCCCTATTAATTTATTTGTTTTTGTACATTTTGTGATATATACATATGAATTGTATATGCCCCCCCGTTTTTGGCATTAAAACCCCTCGTTGTTTCATAATCATACTGATTCTCACAGTTTATATATCAGTCCACACGAGACCATCTTCCTAGCCTAGATTAAGGTTAAGCTGAGCGCAGTACGTATATTTATTTATCCATTTGCCTATTTACAGTGTCAGCTGTACCACTTACTGCAGCTCGCCAACCATACCCATTCTCAGTGCGCAGATATCCTAGCTCCTCTTCTTCTGTGTAGTATCTAACCTATGCTACTGTATATGCAATGTATTTTATATTTGCAGTAGAAGGGGGTCACAGTAGTCAGCTATGCTGCCTCACACCATTGGAGCCATGGGTTAAAATCCAGCAGTCACTACATGTGTGAAGTTTGCAGGTGTTCCATCTTCCACTAACCAAGAACATACGTACTGGTAGACTGCTGACACTAATGTACCCCGGTTCTTTCAATAACCAGTGTGTTACTTTACCTGCAGATGGCATCTGTTAATGACAATATTACAGTAGTGCCTCCACCCAAGCCTAATATTAATTGATAACCCGCCCAGGGTTGGCTTGGGATAACCCTGAGGAATGTGCTAGGTAGCAGCATATTAGGATGAATAATAGTATAGCACTGAATTATACCCACTCGCAATTAAATCATTAAACAATGTGAATCTTTATTTTCCAGGATCTCCTGACATCCGCAGAATCAGACTACTGGAAAAGGGTAAATTATCACATTCAACAGAATAGCAACAAGCTAATATCTATTTCATGTAAAATGTATTATGCACCGTTCCTTTATGTAATTACACACTTTTGCCTTACAGACTCTATGACCCTATTAAATTGAACACTATTGAGAACACAGGGTTTTGCGTTTAATACTTACCCCCGCCCCTTAGTGTCTAGTAACACTCTTAGGCTAATATCAACACCCTATTGAGCATATTTATTACAATCCGTATCTCTTATACGAATGGGATGGGATAAATTTGCCCAAATTCCCAATGCTCTATTTGAATACTTCAAGGATGCATCAAATATTGCACACACAGGGACAAAGCTCGTGAGAAAGATCTGTCAATGTGAATCCCTCCCATGAACTTCTCAGGGTATGTTTCGCAAATAATACTCTTGTGTGACCTGCTACCCCACTTTACATTAGATAGTCATGCTTTTAGTTTACATATTCACTAATACTATTTACTACTAATGTGGTTAATTGAAGAAAGGTTTCACTGAATTTCTGCCCTACAGTTTTAACAAATTCACCATTATATTACAATAAGAGCTGCAGATGTTTCAATTTGTTTAGTCCTCTATTCCCTGTAATTAAATAGAAAGTGTTTCAGAGACCAGGGAGTATATTTACTAAAGTGATAGTTTTTAGAAGTGGAGATGTTGCCAATAGCAACCAATCAGATTCTAGCTATTATCTTCTAGAAGGTGCTAGTTAAATGTTAAATAGTATCTGATTGGTTGCTATGGGCGACCTCTCCACTTCTAAAAACTCTCACTTTAGTAAATATACTCCTCGGAGTGTAGATGACCAGATTACCTGTTGCTCCTGAGGGCCATATCCTGACAGACTTTAGCTCTTAATATGTGTATTTCATTAAGACAGTTTATAAACTCTGCTTTACGGCTGGTTTAATGGTATAGGTTAGTCACAAATGATATCCCCCTGCTCTCAGGAGACTTCTGTGTGGTTAATATATTGCACTATATGGCGAAATCCAACATATATGCCACTAGTGGTGTAGTATTAACTTCTACAATCATTTGATCACTTCACTGCCTCCTGAGGCTTGGCACTTATAAGGGTCCATGGGTTATAACTGAAATATACCTGACCCTAGTCAGATATTGGACATTTAGGCCCCCATTTACTAACGCATTTTATCACCAAAACGAGTGATAAATGTCACTGTGTATGATAAACGGTGCTCCAGCCAATCAGCTCCCAACTGTCAACTGTTAGAAAAATGACAGTTGGGAGCTGATTGGCTGGAACACCATTTATCATACACAGTGAAATTTATCACTCGTTTTGGTGATAAAACTCATTACTAATTCTAGGGGTTTATTTATCAAGCAGTGAAAAACTTAGTGAAGTGGACTAGTGGAGAAGTTGCCCATGGCAACCAATCAGCTCCTACCTATTATTTTATAGACTGTACTTCTTAAATGTTACTTCAAAGCTGATTGGTTGCCATGGGCAACTTCTCCACTGGTCCACTTCACTATGTTTATCACTGTTTGATAAATAAACCCCTAAATGAGGCCCTTAGTTAGACTTAAATGTTCAGTTATTGTTAATCAGGTCCGTCTGAACACACAAGAAAGGTATATTTCCCTGTCTTGTACAGCTGCTGCCAGATGTATTAAACAGCCACTAGCTGAATGAGGTGTGCTGGTTTTACCTCTCCCCCTCTCCTTTTCCACAGAAATCAGGCACCCAAGTCCGTCTGCACACACACCCCTGGCTACCTCACATGGCAGTCTCTGGGTCAAAAGGGTTCGTCCCTCCGCCTCAGGTAACATACTGTACCTCTGCAATGCTCTCTTTCCTTACTCTAGGACCTGGACCTTCCCCTCATCCTGAACATCTCTCTCTCTGTTGTTGACAGTTGGTCTGCTGTTAGGGTGCCCATCTTCTAGGAGACATGAAAATGACTGCACGATTACAACATTGTAATTGTGCAGTCGTTTGTCAGTCTGTGATGTGCCTACACTGAATGAGCAGTCGTTCAGTGTAGGCACATCAATCATCTGCAAACATGCTGAACCTGACGCTATAATCATCAGGTTGTACAACATATTTGTCCGATGATAGATGTCTAAACGACCAACGGGAGCGCGCATCGCTGGTGGTTTTAGACATTTTTGCAAATGATTTGCAAACGATTTATGAACGATTGAACTATAATGATATCTTTATTGCTCAATCGCTCAATTAAATCATCTAGTGGATGGGCACCTTTATATATCACGAGCTCCTACTCCTCCCGCTCACCCACATCCCGTCCTTTCTAGAAACTTCCCAGGGCTCACTATCGCCAATTTCATTAACTTTTAACTGGGTATGTGTGGTGCTCACAGCACCCCACGATCTTAAATTGTAAATAATTCTGAAATGTGGTTGGCAACACTGCCATGTTACTGTCTATTTTTCAATTAGAGGTTATAGTTTATGTTATTGTACCCAAAGCCGTTCCACATGCTACAGTATACGCCACTTTTTCATCTGTGAAGTGAAATAAGGGGCAGGGTGCTGTGAACACCCCAGGTATGTAGGTACGTTATCTTTTTTTGGTATTGCAATTTTCTCATTATTATCATACTTTAGTGGAGGGATGTGCGCCGACCCCTGTGTTTTGGTTTTGGTTCTGGATCTCCCCTGGTTTTGGATCTGGACTGGTTTTGCCAAAACCTCACCTCTGTGTTTTGTTTTCGGGTTTGGTTTTGGATCTGAATTTTTCTTAAAAAATAAAAAAAACAGCTAAAATCACATAAAATGGGCCTTTTTTTGTTCCTACAGTATTAATAACCTCAATAACATTTTTTTCCAGTCATTTCCAATCAGTTTTGACCACCTCACAATATTATATTTTTCATCTAGTTAAAGCCAAAAGGTTGCATCCAGCTAGCTGGCTGACTAAGCTAAGTGACACAGTGGGCGGCACTAACATGTGGAAGTTCAGTTTCTAATTTCCAACACAGATACAGTGTGTTATACAGTGTGGGTTGGATACACCAATAGGGCACTTACTGTGACAGCAGTGTCGGCAGAGCTGGATTGCTGACAGTGTCCTCAGTACATGTGCAGGGTATCGGCGGTGTCAGCAGAGCAGGGGTGCCAGCGGTGTCTTCAGTGCAGGTTTTCTGGCTGTGTCGGCAGTGCAGGGGTTGCTGATGGTGTCCTCAGTATATGGAATGGCAGTGCTGCAGTGCTGGCAGTGTCCGCAGTGCAGGGGTGTTATCAATGCAGGGTGCCGGCGGTGTCGGCAGAGCGGGGGTGCCAGAGGGTGTTCTCAGTGCATGTGTGCTGACAGTGTCGGCAGTGCAGGGGTGCTGGTGGTGTCCTCAGTGTGGGAGTGCCGGCAGTGTCGGCAGTGTGGGGGTCACTGATGGTGTCCTCAGCACATGGGGCAACAGTGCAGGGGTGCCGGCAGTGTCAGCAGCGGGGGATGCTGCCAGTGGGGGTGCCGGCGCTGTCGGCAGCGGGGGGTGCCGGCAATGTCAGGCAGCGGGGGATGGCGGGCACCATCTTCTTTTGCTTCCTGACTGTGTGCATAATGGACACAGACGGCTCTTTCAGCCAATCAGCGTTAAGCCTGCTCAATACAAAACCTTGCGACCCAACAGTGGGATCGCAAGGTTTTGCCTCGGGTGAGGGATCCGGGGTAGGCAGGGAGAGCCGAGCTTGGCTCGGATCACCCTGGATCCCCGAACTGCCGACACTGCCACACTGCCGACACTGCCTGCAGGTAATTTTATACAATATTTTTAATGATTTTGTGGTTCAAACAAAGTTTGTGTACATATATGAAATTTATTTATGTTTCATATATAGACATTATACACACAGCCTATAGGTCATTTTATACTTTATTTTTAATAATTTTGTGCCTTAAACAAAGTTTGTGTACATTGAATCATCAAAAAGCGAAGTTTTCACTATCTCAGTCATGCTAAAAATATTCCGTATTTCGGAATATTTGGATATGGGAGACTCAACCTGTACTATAATTAAAGTATAGCCTCATATACCTCATAAACTCCTATGTCAATGGGGGTTACACTAATATGTGTCTTTGGGTGGAATATAAGTTCTGATGGGATATAACTAATGTGAATGATTAAATAGTCTGTGGAAATTTCTAGGGAATATAATTGTGCAATATAAATAAAAGGTAACACTGTATAATACTGCATGCACATCTGAATACCTATTCTTATTCTGCTTGCATAAATGAGTGCACCATACTGCATGTCTTATTCTGTGTTGTGGTTGCAATTGGTAGCATCTGTTATCTGTATGGATTGTATTATATTATCTGTGAGTGTTGTATTGTGCTAGAGAGCAAATAGCTGTTCTGGCTTTTGGCAAAAGATCTCTAATGAAAACCTGACCTCCTTGAAGAAATTATGCTGGATATAATAAAATGTAGTAATTTTCCTACTACCTCACTAAGGATTTAGTTTATTAGTACATCTCCCCTTATTTAAGCATTTCAATAAGTCTAATTAAGAACTCAAGTCAGTGGAACATGTCTGCACACAACCTGTGTTTAACTCTACACCACCTTGCCCTGAATAGAAAGAGCCGGACATACAATTATAACCCTTTGGTGTTAGAATATTACAGATCTAATGGCAAAACTCTTAAAAACCTCCTTTTTTTAACAATTTTATTTTATTCTATAATTAAGAAAATACTTTTAAAACTGATTTCAGAAAGGATTTAGGGAAAGTAAATGTTGTAGCTATCTGGTATATTTAAAAAGTGTTAACAGCTCATATGGAAGAAAGGTAATTTTTGCAGTCTTTGCTACTGGCAGCAACTCTGGCCATCCAGCCAAATGAATGATTTTACAAGCATCCCTTTCATGACATCAGTACTTGTCTAATGCTATACAATGCCAAGTGACCGATATGGTGCCAGCACTTTCAAGCTTGCAGGATACAGTTTACATATTGTGGGCTCTTGGGAGTTGGGACTGTTAAGTATGACCTGGAAAATAACTTAAGTGGGAACTCATTTGACCCGGATGGTTTAAAATGTGTTTGGCGATAGTAACAGTAAAATATTAATGAAGTAAAAAGTAATGCTTAATGAAACGTAAGTGACTTCTGTGCAGTATATTGGAAAAACAGCTTTAACGCCACTGTATGCCTCAATTTGTGTAAGTTCAACTCCATTGTCATCACAGTGCATGGGCTTGTGGCGCAAGCTGGTGCCATTTGCAGAGAACATAACATTGCACAGGCTGACAGGTGGAGTGTGCATGTTCCAAGAAAGCAATAAGGAGGCACACGGGCACTGGTGTTTTACCTTACTGTGCTGAAACAGAAATTCTTATGAGATAAACAGGTTGAGCAGAGAACATTGTTAGGGGCAATATATGCTGAGTGATGGGTCACATGGCCTTTTTCACTTCCCAGGAGTACTTAAATTTTGCATCAGTTTTGATCTTTGCTTCTTGTATTATTATTTTAGAGATCATTGTGCTCCTTCCATGTTGCAGCTTCGCACATTTCAATACACAGTCCAAGCAATGCAATAAAATGTTTCACACACACACACACACACACACACACACACACACACACACACACACACACACACACACACACACACACACACACACACAAACACACACACACACACACAATTTCTACTAGAGATGAGTGCACACCCAAACTGTGTCCCAGCTCAGATCACTTTGGGGTTCCAAGTAGAACTGAGGCCCTACTCAGGTTCTCTCACCAAGTTGGGAATTCAGATCTAAACACCGGATCTCACATATTTTGAATTGCATTTAAGTCCCTCCCTTGTGATTTGAGGTGCTGTAAAGTAGGTCAACATTGACTGGAAATGGCTGGAAATTAATGTCATTACTGTCAATAATATTATAGAAACAAAAACAGGTCACAATTACACAATTTTAGCTGTTTATATACATTTTTAAAGAAAACTGAAACCGTGCCAAAACACTTAAGGGTGGTTTTGCCAAAACCAAAACACGACAATGATTTAGGGGTCTATTTACTAAGCTGTGTTAGGAGTAAAGTGAACGGTAATAAGGTACCAGCCAATCAGCTCCTAACTGCCATGTTACAGGCTGTGTTTGAAAAATGGCAGTTAGGAGCTTAATCACCATTCACTTTATCTCCTAATCTGGGGTTGGATTTAATTTGACAGCTATAGCTTTGCACATGGTGTGTTATGGGAGTGTCGCAGGCATGTCAGTGGAAGCAGCTATTTTCTCACATGCACAGTTGCTCCCACAGGAGCCATATTCACACAAAGACATTGCACCTGCCATAGGGCTGGTGCAAGTGTGGATGAAGCATGCCATGGTGCATGTCAGCAATCACCGGTGTTATTACAGTTTGTAGAGGTGCTGAAAGTGTGCGTTTCAGTGCTTGCACAGTCAGGTGCACACTAGTGCACAAGGGGTAGACTGAAACTAACATTTATTTATCATCGCCTCCATGAATCCACACAATAACATACCAGTGGATGCAGCAACGTTCACCTCTGATTCAGGCCCATTATGTAACTTAAAAACGATTCAATTTGCAAACACCAAATATTACCGCAGCATATGATTTTAAAGACATTCCTGCTGGTGAATAGGCTTATGTGTAACATCATAATTCTTCCCATTGTTGCAGTAAAGCCATTGCTAAAATACAAACTGTGTTTTCACTTTTCAAGGGTATAATGGAAACATTTTGTACATTTTCAAATCCCCCATGCAATCTGATCCAATGAATAGTTGTTTGTTTATATCTACTGTATTATGTATTAATAACTATTTGTTCAAGATTATCTATGGAGTAGTGTAAATAGTATTGTTGAAAAGTCAGAACTCCAATGGGTGGAGAAAATGGTCCTTGGCTGTTGGGTGTTCAAGACTATAAATGTTTGAAATTGGGCCCAAGTTCAATTTTGGTGCAAAACTGGCCAGTGTGCAGAGGTGTGAAGTGCTTGTGCTTTGCCTTTCCATGCTATTTTGGAATTCACATTTCATGGAATTTTTACTCTATTATTATAGCTTAAACAACAGTGGTTCATTCATTCTGCTGTGTTGTGTGGTTGAGTTAGAACTGGAGACACTTAAAGCTATAATTTGCACTGGAAATGTACAAAATTTAACAGCCAAATTAAGAGTGAAGTGAGTATTTATTGGAATAAATCTGTATTGATTAAAAATTTGTTGTTAATGCAAAAATACAGTATACAATATTATTTTCTCTAGCATTCATATATGTTCCTTGTGGAACATATAAGGAATATCCATATATATCAATAATAATACATTGGTTTACAAATAATTGCTAATAATGTATCTAAGACCTTAAAATATCATACTATATATACAAATTGATTTAGCGTATTTACCAATCTGCTGGAGAGTCCAGCTGAACTGTATCAATTAAGTCTTAATGGAAACTACTGTAGGCTTTTGCATCCCCTTACAAGCACCTGCGAAATACCATTAAGTTGATATGAGCAACCACTATTTTGTTTGATACTATTTAAATGTTTTTTTGAAATGATATTATTTAAATTCATATTATGCAGAAAAAATAATGTTTTAATATTTTGTTTTCCACAAAAGCACAAAAGAAAAGTTTTCTTAATTTAGGAATATTGGTTTAAAAAAAATGTGTACAGGTCGCATTTATGGGGTTAAATATAATGTTGTTGTTTATCATATTTTTTTCACAAAAGATTTGTCTCCTACAAAAAATAGAGCAGCTGCTAACTCAGAAGTATACTTTAAAATTGCTATAGAGTAAACTTTTGTAAAACATCCCACTCAATCCCAAAATTTATTCACAATACTGCATTTTTCTTATAAGTATGTGTTTTAATTCCATATTATTAATTGATGCGTACAAATAGCATGATATATTTTAAAATGTCCCTTACTAATGTATGCTTTGTTTTCTTATAATAGACCATGTATTAAATTATTTAAAATACATAAACAAGAACATTGCAAAATGTCTGTATTTCTGTACAAATTTCCATATGCAAATGTATCTAATTTATTGCTATATTTATCTATTTTAACTGTTATGCTAAATTATTTTTGTGTTTCATATTGCTAAGCATTTATTTCCTATATTTAAAAGTTTCCACGTTACTGACTAAATAAAAAAGCACCTTCTAGTAAAATATTTTTTAAAATAAGTAAATAAGTAGGTTTCCCTATTTGCATATAGTTTATTCCATATTATATTCCATATTATATTGCTGCTGTATAATAAATAAGCACAGGTGTCACAAGCAAGAAATTGATACACATTGTTTAATATAAAATAATATGATAATAAGAACATTCAAAACTCAGGCATCCTCATACTTTCAAATATTTCTGTTGGTACAAAACTCCTTTGGATAAAATCCAGTTTTCCATCATGCCATTTTTTTTACTGTGCACTGGAAATGTATTCAATTATGATGAATTAGTTACAGTTCAAGCTGAAACACAGAGTTTCAAATTGTGGCTTCAAAAGTACTGACAGCAGGCTTAATAATTTAGGAATATATTCACTGGTTTGGCTGATATAGTGGACTTCTGGGAACTATGGGATTTTAACTTTTCTTGGTCCACTGGAAATTCAGACTTTAGCTGTTTTTGGGGAAACTACGGTGGTCTTATTCTATCAACATCAGTCAGAGTAAGGATAATCTGCTACAGGAGTGTACAAGTTATATGCTTGTATTCTTGTATATGCTTGTATTCTTGCACATGGAAAATGTCTTGTGAAGTGTACTGTATTTCATATTATTTTCTATAAAACCAAAAAATATTATGGATAAGTAGATATGTACAATGCACAATATAATAACCTAAGGCAAGATAACACACACTAGTTAAACACTCTATCTGTCAATTCGTGATCTGGTCCAATAGGTCCAGTCATTACTCAAATTAATTTGTAGATTGTACAAAAGGAGAAAATAAAAATAAAAAACGTTGGTCCAAATACAGCTCTGCATAATGTCTCCTCAAAAAGTAGGATGGCAGAAAAAGCAAATATAAGCACAACAATCAAGATATAATTTCAGTGATGAGTGTAAAAATATATATGATGTACTAAAAAATTTTATAATTTTAAAAAAGGGAATATCAGGAAGTCAGTAGGCCACAAGTAAGAACAATGGGCATATATCAGTGCACTCTATGGGATGCCTCAAGCTAGAATTGAGGATCATACGGTAGGATTTAAGCTAGGGAGAGTATATATACATATATATATATATATATATATATATATACACTGTATATACATAGTATATACAGTATATATACACACACATAGTGTATATGTATATATATATATATATATATATATATTCTCTTTCTAGCTTTAATCCTTCCTTACGAACCTCAATTCTAGCTTGAGGCATCCCATAGTTGCCTCAAGCTAGAATTGAGGTTAAAGTATTGTATATGTATAATATACAAATAATGACAAAGTAATTCCTGGTATCACTCTATTCCTATGTAAAAGATTTATCCTGCTAGTGTCAGAAGTGAACAATTTGTGGTAATTATATCTCCCAAGGGAAATTATGGATAAGTGACAAGTAGGATTAATCATATACATTCCACAGAAGTTTCTCATTAAGTCCTTTAGGGTGAATGGTGTTAAGTTGATGTATCCAGGTTGTCTCAACCCTTAGTAAACGACCCCCTCTGTCACCACCTCTAATAGAGAGTGGTACATGATCGATTACTATATGTCTTAAAGAGGCCAATGTGTGCTATTGCTGAAAAAAATGTCTAGCTACTGGCTGGTCTGCTTTTTTCTGTAACAGGGCATTCCTGATAGAAGATCGATGCAGGGCCATATGTTCTCGAAAGGATCTTGTCGTTTTGCCCACATAGTAAAGACCACATGGGCAAATAATAATATATATCACAAATGAGCAGGTACATGTCAATACTTGTTTTATATGATGTAATGTAATGTCCAAATGAGAATTTTTTTACCTAAGTCCAGCAAGCATATGATGACATGTCGCCATATTGAGGCATTTATAACACCCAGGTGCTCGTTTAAGAAAATATGAAATTTCTGGTTTTGAAGAAGCAAAGTTAGTAATATCCGCATGGACTACTATGTCTCTTATGTTACGGCCTCTGGTATAATAGGCCATGGGTCTGCAATTTTTAAAGCAGGATAACTCCTGATCAGTATTTATTATCGACCAAAGTGCACATGAGGTCCTCTGTATAACACGGCTGCTAGTTTGGAATTGGATCTTCCATGGGATGACTTGTTCTTTGTTTTTAACTTTAGTATGCAATAATGCTTCCCTATGTAACAGGAGGACTTCATCCCGTTGTTTATATAGCAGCGGAAGGCTGTATCCCCTCAATACGAATTTGTTTATGATCTTTTCAATTCACTTTTTGTTTGTTTGATATCACTTGATATTCTGGCCACTCTCAACATCCGCGATTTAGGCAGTCCTTTTTTCAGAGGTTTTGGATGGTGACTGGATGCTAAAAGCAGCGTATTTCTGTCCTTAGGTTTCTAAAAGACTCCAGTGGTGATTTGGCCTTCTACGAGTGTTACCTGAACATCTAGATAATTTAGTGTGACATAACTATATTGGTAAGTGAGACGTATTGGGGAATCTCTGGTGTTAACAAATTCCATGAGTGCTAGAAATTTTGGTATCCCTACGGTCCATAACATAAAGAGATCGTCTATATAGCTCCTATATAATAGGATGTTGTTGGCTACTTCTGGGTTGCCAAAGAACATGGCTTGTTCTTCCTAAATCATATAAACGTTAGTATAACTTGGGGCCACGTTGCTGCCCATCGCACAGCCTACTAGTTGTTGGTAAAATTTGCCATTATGTAGGAAATAGTTCCTTGGGAGAGCATTTGGAAGAGGTGCTTTTTCTTGGAATTCCTTTTGTATACATACTACACAGAAGGCACCTGACATCTGTAGTTCTAATCACTTTGAGCGCCAATTTATATTTCTACTATATATATATATATATATATATATAATGTCAGACTGGGACATGAAGGGCCCACTGGAGGAAGGCAGTGGTAGGAGCCCTTGATTAAAGGATGCACCCAGCCTCCAGAGGCTTTATTATAGCGGATATAGCCTACAGTAAACATGGATTCTACAGTACAGTGCATGGTCTGTTCATCTATGTTCCTGCTCTACCAGGTAACTGATCTTGTAATAGAAAAATAATGTATAATTTGAGTGCACTGTCTGAAAACCTGACATTAGAAGAGGAGTTGGGGCCCTTACCGAGGGATTTACCCTGTACCCCTGTGGGCCAGTCCAACCCTGTATAAATATATATATATATATTATTACCAGTTATTAATATAGCGCACACATATTCCGCAGTGCTTTACAGAGAATATTCAGCCATTCATATCCGTCCCTGCCCCAGTGGAGCTTACAATCTATATTCCCTACCACATGCGCACACACACATACACACTAGGGGTAATTTTGTTAGGAGCCAATTAACCTACCAGTATATTTTTGGAGTGTGAGAGGAAACTGGAGTACCCGGGGGAAACCCACGCAAGCACAGGGAGAATATACAAACTCCACACAGTTAGGGCCGTAGTGGGTATCGAACCAATGACCTCAGTGCTGTGAGGCAGTAATGCTACCATTACACCATCTGTGCTGCCCATATATATATTAGGGGTATATATATATATATGTATATTAGGGGTGTGCACCGGCCACTTATCGTGTTTTGTGATTTGGATCTGGATCTTTCTTCATGCTAAAACCACCCTTCCATGTTTTGGGTTCTGGGTTTTGTGTTTTGGATCTGTTTTTTTTTAAAAAAAGCATAAAAACAGCTAAAATCACAGAATTTGTGGGGGTTTCTGCTCCTATGCTATTATTAACCTCAATAACCTTAATTTCCACTCATTTCCAGTCTATTCTGAACACCTCACACCTCAAAATAGTGTTTTTATGTCCAAAAGGTTGCACCGAGGTAGCTGGATGACTTTGCTAAGTGACACGAGTGGGCGGCACAAACATGTGGCCCATCTAGGAGTGACACTGCAGTAGCAGACAGGATGGCAGTTTGAAAAACTAGGCCCCAAACAGTACATAATGCAAACAAAAAAAAGAGATGCAAGATGGAATTGTCCTTGGGCCCTCCCACCCACCCTTATGTTGTATAAACAGGACATGCACACTTTTACAAACCAATCATTTCAGTGCCAGGGTCTGCCACATGACTGAAATGATTGGTTCGTTTGGGCCCCCACAAAACAAGATGGCAATTAATCTGTCCCTGCACAAACTGGCTCTATGGAGGCAAGATGTCATCCTCATCCTCCTCATCCACCGATTCCTCACCCTCTTCGGTGTTGTGTACATCCTCATCCTCACAGAGTATTAATTCGTCCCTGCTGGAATCCACCACCACAGGTCCCTCTGTACGTTCTGGAGGCTGGTCTCCCTGGAAGAGTTGATAATTCATTTTTATGAACATCATCTTCTCCACATTTTGTGGAAGCTACCTCCTACACCTTTTGCTGACAAGGTTCCCGGCTGCACTAAACACTCTTTCGGAGTACACACTGGAGGGGGGGCAACTTAGGTAAAATAAAGCCAGTTTGTACAGGGGCCTCCAAATTGCCTCTATTTCCTGCCAGTACAGGTACGGACTGCCTGACATGCCTACTTGGATGCTGTCATCGATGTAATCCTCCACCATTTTGTCAATGGTGACAGTATCATATGCAGTGACAGTAGACATGTCAGAAATTGTTGCCAGGTCCTTCAGTCCAGACCAGATGTCCAAACTTGGTCCTGCCTGCCCTGCATCACTGCCAGCGTGTTGCTTAGGATACTAAGTTGTTTCCTGGCAACCCCAGTTGCAGGATAAAATGAAGAAGGAGCTGTTGACGTGTCACGTTCCGCTTCAGCTGACAGTGTTTTCACCAGCAGGTCTTTGCACCTCTGCAGGCTTGTGTCAGCCAGAAAGAGAGATACCACATAGGCTTTAAACCTAGGATCGAGCACGGTAGCCAAAATGTAGTGGTCTGATTTCAACAGATTGACCACCCTGGAATCCTGGCAAAGCGAATGAAGGGCTTCATACACAAGTCCCACATGCCAAGCGGAATCGCTCCGTCTTAGCTCCTCCTTCACTTTCTCCAGCTGCTTCTGCAAAAGCCAGATGAGGGGAATGACCTGACTCAAGCTGGCAGTGTCAGAACTGACTTCACGTGTGGCAAGTTCGAAGGGCTGGAGAACCTTGCACAACACAGAAATCATTCTCCACTGTGCTTGAGTCAGGTGCATACCCCCTCCTTTGCCTATGTCATAAGTGGATGTATAGGCTTGAATGGCCTTTTGCTGCTCCTCCGTCCTCTGAAGCATATAGAGGGTTGAGTTACTCCGCGTCACAACCTCTTGCTTCAGGTGATGGAGGGGCAGGTTCAAGAGTGTTTGCTGGTGCTCCAGCCTCCAGCACGCAGTAGCTGAATGGCGAAAGTGGGCTGAAATTTTTCGGCCCACCCAAAGCATCTCCTGCATGCCCCTGTCGCTTTTCAGAAAATTCTGCACCACCAAATTTATTGTGTGAGCAAAACATGGGACGTGCTGGAATTTGCCCAGATGTAATGCCCGCAGAATATTGGTGGTGTTGTCAGATATCACAAATCCCCATGAGAGTCTAAGTGGGGTAAGCCACTGGGCAATGATTTCCCTCAGTTTCTCTAAGAGGTTGTCGGCTGTGTGCCTCTTACTGAAACCGGTGATACACAGCGTAGCCTGCCTTGGAATGAGCTGGTGTTTCTGAGATGCTGCTACAGGTGACGCTACTGTTGTTGCTGCGTAAGGTGGGCTGTCACAGTCATATAGTCCTTAGTCTGCCCTGTTCCACTTGTCCACATGTCTGTGGTTAAGTGGACATTGGGTACAACTGCATTTTTCAGGACACTGAGGACACTTTTTCGGACGTTTCTGTACAGTCTCGGTACCGCCTGCCTAGTGAAGAGGAATCTAGACAGGATTTTGAACCGGGGACACACTACCTCCATCAATTGTCTAAATCCCACTGCACTAATGGTGGATACCGGATGCACGTCTAACACCAACATAGCAGTCAAGGCCTCAGTTATCAGTTTTGCTTCCATATGACTGCTGTCGTACTTCATCCTCCTCGCTAAGGACTGTTGGAGGTTCAATTGTTTAGTAAAAGTAGTGGTGTTCCTACTTCCTCTCTGGGATGATGAATGACTCCCAGCAGCAGCGGCAGCAGTAGGCGTAGCAATGCAGGATCCTCTGGAGGAATCCTGGATAGGAGAGTCAGTCATGCCAGTGACATGGCCTGCAGGACTACTTTTGATCCTGACTAAGGAGGAAATTGACGAGGAGGGAGTTGATGGTGTGGTTTGCAGGCACTTGGATACAACAGGACAAAGGGAGTGTCCCTGGACTGCTTACAGTCTTAGCCAAAGTTTCTGAACTTGACAGTAACTTTTTATGAACGCGCTGCAGGTGACATGTAAGCGAGGATGTTCCTAGGTGGTTAACATCCCTACCCCTACTTATTTCACCTTTACATATGGTACATATGGCAAGACAGTTGTTGTCCGGATTTGGATAGAAATATTGCCAGACCAAAGAGGTGGAATGTTTGGTCTTCTGCCCAGGAATGACTGTGATGGGCTTTTTCATCCCACGGACAACAACTGTCTCCCCCCGGAGCCTGATTTAAACAAATCACATCACCATCAGAATCTTCTTCTCTTCTTCGCCACTTCCTCCTCAGTGCCACCTACACCAGTATCCTCATTCTGTTGTACTTCAACAGTGACATATTCAATTTGCATATCAGCAAGTGGACTGTGGGTGCTGCTTTCAGCACTTGCAGAGGGCGTGCAAAAGGTGGAAACAGCCACCTCTTCCCATCCAGTGCTGGGAAGGTCAGGCATCGCAACCGCCACCACACTTGGACTCTCCTTGGGGATTTATGATATCTTCTTAGAATGCTGTGCTTTTGCCAGCTTAACTCGTTTGATTTTTGTAGCAGGAGGAGGGCTTCCATCGTCATGTGAAGCTGAACCACTAGTCATGAACATAGGGAAAGACCTTAGCCGTTCCTTGCCACTGGCATATTGGCAAGTTTACGTTTCTCCTCAGATGATTTAAATGTTTTTTTAAGGTCATTTTCCTGAACTTTGTCATTTGGGATTGTACATGCCCTCTACTATGACATTGGGCATCGGCCTTGGCAGATGACGTTGATGGCATGTTATCGTCTATGTCATGACCAGTGGCAGCAGCTTCAGCACTAGGAGGAAGTGGTTCTTGATATTTCCCTATTTTATTTTTAGGGGACATAGTTTGGTCCTCCATTTATGTTATATTGATTGATATATACGTGCGGCTAAGGCGCACAAACACAGAAAATAATTAAAAAAAATTTTTGGAGTGCACTTTGGGGGTTACACCACCCTTTAACAGACTTATGGGACACAGGCACACGCTTGGCGCTGCTCCTTTGTTGATGGACGTGCGGCTACAGCGCACACAATTCACAAATACAGAAAGTATTTTTTATTTTTGTTGGAGTGCACTTTGGGGGTTACACCACCCTTTAAGATATAAGCCAGTCAAATCTTTACTTATGGGACACAGGCGCACGCTTAGCGATGCTCCTTTGTTGATGCACGTGCAGCCACAGTGCACACAATTCACAAACAGAAAATAATTTTTTATTTTGTTTGGAGTGCACTTTGGGGGTTACACCACCCTTTAACAGATGAGCCAGCCGGCCCTTTTCTTATGACACAGGCGCATGCTTGGCACTACTTTGTTGATGCATGTGCGGCTACTGCGCACACAATTCACAAACACACACAAAAAAATATATATTTTTTGGAATGCACTTTGGGGGTTACAGAACCCTTTAATGGACAAGCCAGCTGGCCCTTTACTTATGGCACAGGCGCACACCTGGCACTGCTCCTTTGTTGATGCATGTGCAGCCACAGTGCACACAATTCACAAACACAGAAAATTATTTTTTATTTTGTTTGGAGTGCACTTTGGGGGTTACACCACCCTTTAACGGTCAAGCCAGCCAGCCCTTTACTTATGACACAGGCACATGCTTGATGCTACTTTGTTGATGCACTTGCGGCTACTGTGCACTCAATTCACAAACACAAAAAATATATATTTTTTATTTTTTTGGAGTGCACTTTGTGGGTTACAGCACCCGTTAATGGACAAGGCAGCCAGCCCTTTACTTATGGGACCCAGGCGCATGCTTGGCGCTGCTCCTTTGTTGATGCACGTGCAGCCACAGTGCACACAATTCACAAACACAGAAAATAATTTTTTATTTTGTTTGGAGTGCACTTTGGGGGCTACAGCACCCTTTAATGGACAAGCTAGCTGGCCCTTGATTTATGACACAGGTGCACGCTTGGCGCTACTTTGTTGATGCATGTGCGGCTACTGCGCACACAATTCACAAACACAGTAAAAAAACAATTTTAATTTTTTTTTGGAGTGTACTTTTGGAGAGCACCCCTGATGGACAGATCACCCCCTGGACAACACTACAGTACCCCTCTAGGACTACAGCCTTTATGGGACATTGCACAACATTGTTCAGCCAGCCCCTACAGACTATGGAGTGGACACAGCCCCTATGGACAACTGACTGCACAACACAGCCCAGCAAGCCTCTATGACAGCAGCACAACACAGCCCAGCCAGCCCCTATGGACAACAGCAGCACAACACAGCCCAGTCAGCCCCTATGGACTGAGTGGACACAGCCCCTATGGACAACAGCAGCACAACACAGCCCAGCCAGCCCTAGCTCCCACCCTCCCTCTTCACTGTCCACAGCCAGAGTGAGAAATGGCGTCAACGCAGGGACCTTTTATAGAATCCAAAACCCGCGAGATCTGGAAGGCGGGATGATAATGTTTTGCCTCGATTTCAGATCTGAGTCAGGTGGGAAAAGTCGAGCCTGACTCGGATATGACTCGGATCGGGGGGACTCGGGGGGGTTCGGATTTCAGAAATCCGAACCAGATCATCCCTAATATATATTATTATATTGTTGTGCCCTTATATTAAGGCTGAATTAAAAAAAACCTGCATTCTCCCATAGAGAACTCCAGAAGGGAGTGGCATGCTGTTTAAAGGGCTACATCTCAAAATCTACTGGAGGTACCCAGCTGAAATTGGCATGGACGGATATAACTGTTGCTCGGTGCTGCATGCCAAATTTCAGGGCAAAAAAATAAAAAATTAGGATTTGGGAGTACTATAAAGATCTGTCTGTGCTTCTCTGTTCAAAAAAATGAAAACCTGTGTAAAAAAAACAAAAACGAGTGCTCCCCCCAAAAGAACCACCAGCCCCGGACTCTTTAGAGTCCCAGTACTGGTAGTGCTATATACAGGGGGCAAATTACATAGGTGTCCCCCGTATCAATCACAATCAGCATCGGGATTTTCACAACCAGTCCTGGTTTCCAAAATACAGGTGACAAAAAATGTAGGGGTCCCCTGTATTTAGTGCAACAAACACTGGGCTCTGAACCAGTCCTTGTTCTGGAAATTCAGGGGAAAACATTTGTAGGGTTCCCATGTATTATCCTGAACCTGCACCGGACCCTTCTAGCAGGGGGGTAATGCCAAAGCCAGTGGAGCCCTTTCTCCGGGACCCCCAGCAGGAGCATCACCCCTGACTGCTAGTCAGCCCAGGTCAGGGATCCTTTGGGAGCTGTGGATCCCCCAATAAAAGGGTCCAACTCTCCAGGGCACCCCAGGCCCAGGCTGATAGCCGGGGGCTATCCCCGGCACCCCTGGGCGGTGGATGCCAGGTTGATTGTGTAGTGTGGTACATTTGCTGATAGTAAAATATTGTCTTTTGCTGTGGAACTGCAGGACCCAGCAAGCCTCCCCTGCCTGCTGGTGCTTGGAGAACACAAGTACCAGCATGCGAGGCATTACGAGCCTGCTGGTACCTGTAGTTCCACAGCAAAATAAATATTAAAATAAATACAAGACACACACAGTAAAATGTTATTAAAACATACATGCACAAAGACATGTACACACACATACACACACTATCTCACAAACTCACCTGGTATCCCTGAAGCCATCAAGTCCACCTTCTTCAGTTGGAATCCATAGGGTACCTTTAATAAAAAAATCCATATTCACCTCCTCCTATGTGTGGATCATGTCCTCTTCATTCCAAGTAGGCATCTCCGGGCTTGGCAAAAAAAGAAAAATAGCGAATACCCGGACCCACGAACATAGTGACTACCAGAAAGACGGCTTTGCAGCGGGATTTCAGTGCTCCGCTCAGTTAAGCTTTGCGCCTCTCAGCTAATGAACAGTTTCCACCATTGAATTCAATGTTGAGAACTGCAAAAGTAATTTAAGGTTACATCCGTGCCAATTTCAAAAATGGCGCCTCAGTGCCATTTTTGAAATTTAAAGATGGACGCTGCAAGCCAATCACAGCTTGTGACGTCATCGCTCCACCCCTCGGCTAGCTTATATAAGCCAGCATGAGGCCATGGCATGGGGAGGCAGCAGAGAAAAGCTGCCGAAGAAAGACGCCAAGAAAGTCCTGGATGTGCGGTGCCCTCCAGGTAAAGAAGCTGTGGTAGTCCTGGGGAGGCAGCAGCCACGTAAAAGAGCTTAAAAGCTGCTGCCCCACAGGGAAAGGTGCAGGAAAATAAAATATTAAAATAATCAGTGTTCTTTCTTTATTTTAATATTTATTTTACAGGGGTACCATAGGTACCAGTGGGTCCTTAATCCCCCGCTTGCTAGTACTTGTGGTTCTCCAAGTACCAGCATGTGGGGGAGGCTTGTTGGTACCTGTAGTCCTACTGCAAAAGGCAATATTTGAACTTTCATATACACCACACTACACTATCAATCCGGCACCCATCGGCCAGGGGTGCCGAAGATAGCCCTGGGCTATCAGTCCAGGCCTGGGGTGCTCTGGAGAGGGGGACCACTATATGGGGGGGTCCCCAACTCCCCAGGGATCCCTGGCCTGGACTGACTAGTGGTCAGGGTTGATGCTTCGGCTGCGGGTTCCGTTGAATGTGCTTCCCTGGCTGTGGTATTACCCCCCCGCTAGCAAAAGTTTGGTGCTGGTTCTGGAATTTACAGTGGAACTGTATTTCCAGAACAAGGACTGGCTCAGAGCCCAGTGCTGGCTGCGCTTAATACAGGGGACCCCCTACGTCATTTGTCCCCTGTATTTTGGCAACCAGGACTGGTTGTGAAAATCCCAGTGCTGGTTGCGCCTCATACAGGGGACCCCTACGTCATTTGTCCCCTGTATTTAGCACTACCAGTACTGGGTCTTCAGAGCCTGGGCTTGGTTGTCCCTTGGGGGGTGGACACACATTTTTTTTATATATACTTTTATTTATTTTTTTAACACAGATGCATGAATGGATCTCATTGATCCATCCATGCATCTGTGTCTTATTGATTTTCTTTCAGATGCAAGCCACATGGATCACACTGATCCGGGCATGCATCTCGGAATCATTTATTTTACACAGATGCCTGCATCATAGATCTCACTGATCCGTGTATGCAGTCAGCTATCTTTAGATCTTGCACGATAGTTCTTAAGTTAAAATGTACTGCTTAAGCACCATGTCATGTCCTGCAGTCCTGGGGAGGGTTCAAGGGAAATCGTTCACAAAATCGCATCATGAGCACTTTATTCCATGTGTAGGGGCCTTAAGAAACAGTTCAGGGCTGGGACCATCAGTGCCAGTCAGCCTTTCTGTCTCCCATTGCTGAACCTGTGCACTGCCATGGTGCTGCCACTACTCTGCACCCCTGCTGCTGCCCCTGTGCACTGCCCCACTGCTGCCACTGCCCGCATGCCTGCAGCCTGCCCACTTAGCCATCTCTCCCTCTGCAACCCCAAACCACCTCCTGTGTGCTGTCCCCTCCACCACCAGCATTACTGTACCATTTTGTTGCCCTTCTCCCCTTCAGGTGGCCCGGTTTGCTGCTCCCATCCCTTATATTTAATGAATTATAAATAAGCAATGAAATTCCATAGACGAAAAACCTTACGGTATCACATATCTCATTAAAACTTCTTAGACATGATCTGAAATTTCACAAAACCTACTGAATTTCTGCCACTCAAACTTAAAAATCAATGAAATTCTGATCATTAAGTCTGACGACTTAATAGACGTGTTCCTTGCGCAATACAGATATGGTATGCCATCACACCCTGTGGTTAACTGCAGATTCAGCACTCTCACAGAGTGAGATTGCTGTGACTCACAAAATGGCGGAGCTGCTAATTCACATAATTGTGTGCTCATTGGAATACACACATGCAGTCAAAGCAACTGAGGTCTAAGCAGAAGATAGAGCTGCGCAGATGGGATAAGAGTGGGGTGGATGGGGAAAGAGACAGAGCGGTGTGGATTGGGGAGACAGAATGGCATGGAGAGGGGAGATTAAGCAGCACAGATGGGGGGACAAAGTGATGCATATGGGTTGTAAGCTTGCAAGCAGGGCGCTCTTACCTCTATGTCTGTCTGTTATTACCCTGTTTTGTTCTATCAATGTTTCCAATTGTAAAGCGCAACGGAATATGCTGCGCTATATAAGAAACTGTTAATAAATAAATAAATAAATAAATATGGGTGGAAAACAGTGGTGTGTATGCGGGGAGACAGAGTGGAACAGTTTGGGAGAACTGAGTGATGTGGATGGGAGGTACAGAGCGGCCTGGACATGGGAAGACAGAGCAATGCAGATGGGTAAAGACAGATTGGTATGGATGAGGGAATACAGACTAGTACAATGGGAGAACACACACCAGTAGGGATTGAGGAAGACAGATTGGAGCGGATTGGGGGAAAGACAGAGTACCACAGTTGGGGGGGACAGAGTGGTGCAGTTGGAAGAAGAAAGACTAACACAAATGAGGGGAAGACAGAGGGGCGTGGCTGTGGGAGGTAGTGGTGCAGATGGAAGGAAACAGAGTGGTATGGATGCAGGAAGATAGGGTGGTGCAGATGGGGAAACACAGATTGGTGTGGATGAGGGAATAAAGAACTAACACAGTTGGGAGACCACACAGCTGTATGAATTGGGGAAGATAGAGCACAATGGAGGCACAGATAGTGTACATGCATAGACAGAGTATGATAGTTTTAGATATTAGGGAGCTGAATATGTATTCTGAATGAGATGGATGTATGGAGTGAGAAGGATGTTGGAACCCAGTGGGATTGGTGTGGTGAAAGAATGGGAAGATTGTGGGCACTGAATGGGATGTGTGTGTCACTGCATGTGTGCATTCCAATGAGCATAGAATTCTGTGAATTAGCACCATTTTGTGAGCCACAGCAATCTCACTCTGCGAGAGTGCTGAATCTGCAGTTAACCACATGATGTCATGGCATACCATATCTGTATTGCACAAGGCATCAGCATTAATGATTGAAATTTCATTGCTTTTTTGAGTGAGTGGCAGAATTCAGTAGGTTTTGTGAAATTTCAAATTATGTCTAAGAAGCCTTATATAGATACACGAGTATATATATATATATATATATATATATATACACTCTGTATATATATATATATATATAATATATACACAGCAGCAGATAATGCCCAACACTCCTCCTATTAATTGAACAGCAGGTCTGGGTGCCCATCCAGAAGTAGTAATATATAGTGTAATGGCACAGATGGCACTCCAGTAAGAGGTTTCAAATAAGAAGCTGAGAACATAGCTTGCAGTCCAGACTGCAAGCTATGCCTCAGCCTTTTCTTTGAAACTTATTACCAGAGAGCCATCTGTGCCATTACACTATATATATATATATATATATAGCTAAAGGCTATTACTCACTCCTAATTCTTCTATATCTATCTGATGCTTTTGACACTGTTGACCACTCTCTTCTCATACAAACACTGCAATCCCTAGGTCTTAAGGACACAGCTCTTTCTTGGTTCTCTTCCTACCTATCTGTTCGCTCTTTGACTTTTCGCTTTTCCGATTCTGCCTCCTCTTCGCTACCTCTATCAGTTGGAGTACCGCAAGTCTCTGTCTTAGGTCCTCTGCTATTCTCAATCTACACCACCTCTCTTGGCAAACTAATCCGCTCTTTTGGATTTCAGTACCATCTGTATGCGGATGATACTCAAATCTACCTACAGTATCTTCCCCAGATTTATCACCATCTGTATTGGTCCGTGTCACTGAATGTCTTTCTGCCATTTCATCTTGGATGTCATCTCGCCACCTGAAACTTAATATTTCTAAAACAGAATTAATTATATTTCCACCGGCCAATAACAGTTACCAACCTGATCTCTCTATCACTGTTGATAACTCGACCATCCACCCTGCCCCACGAGCTCGCTGCCTTGGTGTCATCCTTGACTCTGAACTGTCCTTTGTTCCCCACATTCAATCTGGCTCAAAATCATGTTACATACATCTAAAAAACATATTGAAAATTCAACCATATCTCACACAAGACACTGCAAAAACTCTAGTCCATGCACTTATTATTTCCCGCATTGACTATTGCAATAGCCTCCTTACTGGTCTTCCCAAAAACAGGCTGTTGCCATTACAATAAATTATGAATGCAGCTGCGAGGTTTATCTTCCTTGCAAAATGTTCATCATCTGCTGCTCCGCTCTGTCAGTCCCATTGGTTGCCGGTTTTCTACCGTATTCAGTACATAATACTTTCACTTACACATAAGGCTATTAAGCAAACCACAACAACATACATCTCTTCACTCATATCAAAATATCTCCCAACCCGACCTCTCCACTCAGCACAAGATCTGTGTCTCTCATCCCCATGCATTACTTGCTCCCATTCACGGTTACAGGACTTTCATCAGGCTGCACCCAATCTATGGAATGCCCTACCTCGCACAATAAGACTTTCCTCTAGTCTCCAATCCTTCAAGCATACCCTGAAAACTCACCTCTTCAGGCAAGCTTATCAGATTCCAGAACCTCCCACATAACCTTCATTGCTTCCATATCTAATTACATCCCCTTTTACAGTCCACACACAATATCACACATCGGACCAAATGTAATAGGGTGAGAGTTTAGAAAAGTGAGAGTTTCTGACACTTTTTAAACTTTGCCAATGTAATAGAGTCCAAAAACAAAGTAACAGAGCGAACTTGCATGTTTTTTTAGACTTAGAAAACTCTCACGATTTAAAATCTCATCCAGATGTTTTCACATTTTGAAGATAAATCTCGACCAATGTGAGAGTTTACTGCTAAACTCTCACATTTTCTAAACTCTCACCCTATTACATTTGGCCCATCGTCTTTGTCTCACATCATCATGACATTTGGTCGACATTCCTGTGTGCCTGGATCATGCAGCCAACCAAGAAACTGTGCATTCTGGCTGGACCAAAATGCAATATATAGCACCTATCCTTGTGTATCAATGCCTATTTCCCTATACATTGTAAGCTTGCGAGCAGGGCCTTCTTACCTATATATCTGTCTGTTTTTACCCAGTTTTGTTCTATTAATGTTTACAATTGTAAAGCCTAACGGAATATGCTGCGCTATATAAGAAACTGTTAATAAATAAATAAATATATATTCATAATGAGGAGGTCTGGCTCACTCTGTATATGTATTTTTTCACTGGGTGCCTGCACAAAAGAAATCCACAGATGGTGCTGCACTCCTAGACCATAAGTACATTCACACTGACCGCATAATCATTTGTATCAACGTTTAGTGCCTTTATTGTTGTGGCACTTTAATTAGGATAAAAACACATTAAACTACTATTTATTGTGTTTGTTATCTTGATGAAATTGCCAAACAATAAGGGCACTGAAACGATGCACTGTGGACTTGGTCATCACCCCATGGAATCAACCCATAGTTAAAGCTATCAGAATTATTGAATTTTTTTTTAAAATGTGTGTATTTACGCCCTTTTAAATCAATATTTTAAGGTGTGAAAGAAGCACTTTTACAGAACTACATATGGAACTACATATTTTACTAATAAATAATATCAAGCACTATGGGGGTCATTCAGAGTCGGTTGCAAGTGCTGAGCGCTTGCAACCGACTCGATGTTGCCCCACTGGGCATGCGCACGACGGAGCCGGCTCTGTCATGCGCATGCGTGAGACGCGGCTAGCGACGGACGCTCTGTCGCTAGGGGTCTCGCAGCAGACGGGGCAAGCTGTTGATGGTGAGTGACAGCACGCCCCGTTTGGGAGGCGGGCAGGGGGTGTGCCTGCCCAAACGGAGGCGTTCCCACCGGAACGCTTGCCGTTTGGGGGCGGCCCCACTGACATAATTGCTGATGTCAGTGGGTAGCTTCCTGCTCGATCAGAGCAGGAAGCTCCCTGGGGCTTACGAGTGCCCAGACCCAACCTTAGGGTCTGGTTGTAAGCCACGATGGTCGCGATGGTCTTGACCATCGCGACCATCACCCATGTCAGTCACTAGAGCTGTGGGTGTTAACCCACAGCTTAGCGATCAACACGGAGGCGGTCGTTCAGGATGCAAGCGACCGCCCTGATTCAGGGCAACCGATTTCAACTAACGACCGCCTCTGAATGAGGTCCTATATCTCAGAGCTTTTAACTATCAGTATTTCCAAAATAAAATCATATATTTTTCTAAACTTATTATTCCTTTAAAGTTAATAAATCTGAATAAATCAGTTCCTTTTGGCAGATGGCCATAATATAATGATGTATCCCAATATAGAAGAGAAATAGTGGCATACGTAATCTATTTACTGTATATTACTTTAAATTTCTTTAAATAAAAGCTGTAGCAATTTCAAGTTGGAAAATCCATCCCATCCAGTATATAGTTTTGCCGGCAATGAATTTCTGTATGGGCAATTATACTTTACAATAGAACATAGGGTGATATTCAATTAGTTTTGCATCTGCGATAAAGTTCTGCCTGCTGGACTTATCGCCTACATCGCGTCTTTTGGAAGCGGAAACTTATCGTGCGTATCCCCGCTATTCGCCATATTAAATTCCAAAAGACGTGAAAACAGTGACCCAAGAAGTCAGAACAGGCGGAAAGTGGTGTCAGAATCAGGGAAATCAACCAGGAACACCCAAAAAGATGCAGAAATATTGGGGATCAATGTATTAGTGCCCGACTAGTCCTAATAAAACTGTTTGGGGTACTTAAGTTGGTTCAATTGCCTCTAATTATAGTCTTTGCACAAATGGTAAAGAATGGCATAAAGCAGTATTTTTCTGAGAAAATAAGTAGTCCTAGCAAGTTTGGGGTACCTGAAAACGGGTGCTAGCATATTATTATGTCTCTAAAGTGATGCTTTAATTAAAGTGAAATTCCTTCGTCATAAAAGCACCTGCAATCCCAAAAACACTTGTCCCCTTCTTAGAGCACCCCCAGAATCTTATTTCGCTAGTTTTTGAAGTTGTCCCCCCTCTTTGTGCCTTTTTGCCACCAAAATGAAAGTACTTTTTTGGGGTATTCTTACGTTTTTTTCTGGAATTTTTTGATGCAGTTGTCCTTTGGGGGGGCTGTTCCAAGGGTGCTGAGAGGTTTCCCCACCTTTGTACCCCAAAATAAACATTTTGCACTTCTTTTCTCCTGTTATTCAGAGGCGAATCTTTTTCGCCTATTACATTGGATTGACTTCCCGCGTATGCAAAAAGCGGGTGGAATTGAATATGGAGATAAGTTTCTGACAGCCGAAAAGACGCAATCGGCGATATTTTTTGTGGATATCGGCTTTTCGCGTCTAATTGAATACGGCCCATAGTCTCTATTTTATTCTAGCTACAGTGTTTTGTGATTATCACATGACTTTTATGAAAGGATGTGTTTTACTATTTATACTAAGTGATAACCCTGTAAAGTATACACCTTATGTTGAATTGTGTATTTATTGCACTATATTTCTCTTGAAATGTTCTTTAGCTTACCAAACCAATGAATTACATGATATGCAAGAAAATGTTTTATAATGTATATGATATTTATGATATAAAGAGTATAACAGACGTTGCAAAGGAACTTTACAACCAAGAAAAGCACAGATAGCTTTTCCCCAATGAGATCATCTTAAAATTGACAACATACAGATGTTGTTATAAAAATTCCTGTTCATTTATTGTGGTTAAGGGGATGACATTGTGAACCTTGTTTATAAAATATATTTTTAGAATTGCATACGTATTTCAGCTTTCATTAGCATTAGAGTTATATTTGGGGAAGTTTTACTAATAATTATGAAATATTGTCACATGTCCTAGATGTTGTTGCTCTTTGCTTTGGGTGCTATATTCTCTTTAGTTTACACCAGGGGCGTAGGCAGAACTTTGTGGGCCCATACCTACATTTTTCGAGGGTCCATCCCCAATGCTTCTAGAAACACCTCTCTCCACAGTGGTTGTTCATTTTATGCCCCATAATATTGCCCTAGTTTATTTAATGCAACATACGTAATAGTGCCCTAGTTCATTTTATGCCCCATAGTAGTGCCCTAGTTCATTGTATGCTCCATAGAAGTGCACTAGTTATACTACACAGTGCCACTAGTTGTATTCCCCCAGTTCACAATATGCCACATTGTAGAGCTGCCAGTTCACATTTTGCCACACAGGGAGTGGGGAATAATCAGCTCCTACCTGAAGAGGTATATTTCTTAATGAAGCACATTCCATTTAGGCAAATTGTCCCTTTTTTGGACAGTCCTAATCAAGGAACTAATTTTCTGCCCCCCCCCCCTACCTTCCCTGGCTTTGCAAAGACTGTAAACAAGGAGAAACCTACAATACACCTGTGCTCAGCTTACAAAATAGGGGTCTATTCACTAAGCCTTGGAGCAAGATAACATGGAGAGAAAGTACAAACCAATCAACTCCTAACTGTCAACACAGCCTGTAGCATAACAGTTAGGAGCTGATTGTTTGGTACTTTATTTCTCTCCATTTTATCTCTTTCCAAGTCTTAGTGAAGAGACCCCTAGCTCAGCTGTGTCTGTGAGTATGGGCTCTATTTACTACAATCCGCATATTGAATGCGGATTGTAGTGTGATATTACTGAGTGAATTCGCATGATTTACTATAAATCCCTTGCAGGGACAGAGCTTGTGATAAAGCTCTGTCCCTGCAGATCCCATCCGCACTCTAGTCGCGGTATTTTCAGAAGAAATACCGCGACTAAGAGCCCGTGCATGCACCGACCCACCGTCGCTGCTACCCCCCACCGATGCTAAGCCCCACCCCCCGCTATCGCAGACCCCCGGTGACCCCCCCTCCCTTCATTACACTTACCTGCATCCTCCTGGCCTCCGGTGATCTTCTCCGGGCTTCCCGATCAGGTGATCTCCCATACTGCACTGGGACCCGATCACCTGACGACGGGGCCGCAGTGCACTATGGGAGACCAGCTGACCGGAGAGGAGCCATCACCGGAGGCCCGATCACCGGTCCCTGGATTCAGGTAAGTAAAAAAAAATGTTCCAATTTTTTTTTCTTTTTTTTACAGTAATCAGCTTGCGGTCTGTTTAGACCACACAGCTGATTACTGGTACCAGCTCCCGCCTCTGCTCTCCCCATTAGAGCAAAGTGGGAGACCCTGGATAACGCCACCTCCAGGTGGCATTATTATCACAGGGATTCCCCCGGTATTTTTTTACAATTTATTTTTAGTAACTCTGGTCGGATCACATTTCCCATTACAATTATGGGAAATGCGATCTGCTTCACTAAAAATAAGTGATACTAGGGGTTGGAGTAGAATTTTACTAATTCTACTCCAATTGCCCTGTAATAACTACAGGTGAAACTAAAATAATGTGAAAAGGGTGTGAAAACACCCTTTTTCACTTTATTTTAGTAAAAATAATGTTAATAAATAGAGCCCTATGAAACTTGATTGTGAGAGATCGCCACTGACAAGTCCCCTTTTCAGGCCTGGGCAGTGGGCCGTCCATCATCGATGGGGCAGAGCCGTGATGGATATTTTTTTCTTATCCCCTGGTGCTGGGACACAAGCTGAGCTCAATCCCCATTGTGACCTGTTTTTTTTTTATTTTTTTGCTTACCAAAACACCACCACACTTCCTTATCCCTTACCCATCTCCCCTTTCTTTCTTCATACATCTTTTTAGCGATTTATTGTTTTTTTTTATATTGGTGTCTGTTTGTTTGTTTGTCTGTGTTTTTTTTGTTTGTTTGTTTTTTATTTATTTATGCAAATACATCCACCCTATGTCATACACTAACATGCTCAATTAGCACTCAATGCAGTAACATTTACCTATATACCAATCCAGTAACACAGAGCAGCTTTTTTATTATTTTTAGCGCATCAAACTAACATTATCCTCTAAAAAATACATGTGTGTGTGTGTATGCACATACAAGAGAACCTTGTGTAGTTTCCCATGGGGTCTTAGAGGGGTATTCAATATGAAACGTTAACTTCACTGTCGAAGTTAATGTTTCATATTGTAGTTTTTTTCTACGTTAAGTCTGGTGTGCGCTCCCGCTTATCCCCGTATTCAATTTAAAATTAACGAAAACGGGAAACTCCGAAGTTGGATTTGCGTAAAGTTACGAATTTTTCCTTAAAATAATTGTAAGACCCCCTAAAGTTGTAAAAACATGGGGGAACACTATGGGTACCCCCGTTTTAGCCTTTAATTGGAAGTCGGGGATTTAAATAGCCGCAGCAGGTGTTTTTTTCCCGACATTGAAGAAGTGATGCAGAAGAGCACTTAGGTTATTTTTTTTGTTTTTTTAAGTGGTTCCATCAAATTTGGGGTACATGAAAATGGGTACTAGCATATTTTGATGTCCCTAAAGTCAGTTTTTAAAAATTCTGCATTTGTGCACCTGCCGCTATAATTCTATTCTTCAAAACACCTGCAGCATACATGCAGAATAGCCCTGAACCTATTTCCCTATTGTTTAACAATTTTTTCCCATTTTTTTTTGCATCCCAATTTTTAAGTTAATGTTTTGGGGTGCCCCTATTTTTTTTTTTACTTTTTTTGACACAGTTCTTTTTTAAATGTCATTCTCAGGGGTGCAGGTTATTTTTTTTAAGCCTGCACCCCTAAACCCCAGTTCTGCACTTTTTTTCGAACACCTATTCAATGGTGAAAACTTATCACCGTTTTTTATCAAAGACTTGTCAAAACTGCGATAAGTCTTTGAAATTGAATAGGGTGTAAAAGTAAAACCTGCGATAATGACATCATAATTGCGATATTAACGCAAAAACGATGTTATCGCACCCATATTGAATACCCCTGTGTGTGTATGTTATGGTGGTTACTAATGCACTGTTCATTACACTGGGTCTATATTACATGAAAGTCAACGATGCTCACTGAATTATTAATAATATTAATTATAATATTGATAACATTGGATTGCATTTATATCATGGAATATAAAAGTTTCATTTTATGTCCAAGCTTTAGTATGTGTTTTTGTTTATACCTGTATCATGCGATTGGGATATGCTAATGAATAATTTCATTAACATCTTGTCTATAAACTGCCTTCTATAGTAGTTTTGGTACCATTATTATGATTTATTAATGTATTCATTTATTTGATATAACCACCTCATGATCTGAGAGATTTGTATGACCAATAATAACAGCTTGCGCCTTTTAATACTATGGGACATAATAGCACCACTGGTGTAACTACTATGGGGGCAAGGGGTGCTGCTGCTATGTGGCCCAGGCTGCCTCCAGGGCCCACCACTGCACCTGCACCCAGTCACGCACAGATTGGGCTTCCAGGATACAGCCTGAAACCCCTGTCAGCCTGAGGCACCCGGCCGGCCAGAAAAGAAAGAACAGTGGCACATGGGATTTGTAGTTTATCTTTTACTGCTCAGACTCTGAGCAGTTTAAGATAAACTACAAATCCCATGAAGGCTTTTCAAAGATGGCCACTGCTGGAGCTAGCCAGCAGATGTGCTGTCCATGTCCACTATTGTGTGCACTTTGGTAGTGCAGGAGCGCGGGCTGTGAAATCAATGTTGCAGTGTCAGGACTGCAACTATTTCAGTACATAAAGATAGACTACTTTTGCCAAAGTTCCTTTGTGGTCATTGGAGGAGCTATCCAGCTTGCTGGCATGCTTCTCATTTAGGGGATAGAGTGTTAAAGTGATCATCTGTTTCCAAGGTGTCGTCAGGTTGTGGGATTTCTAGATTGCTCATTATTTCAAACCTGATTCCATTTGGGTCACATGTTCTGAAACTTCCTATGGATCACAGACCTCTTGTATAAAGCCTGTTACTAACTGTGTCTCAGTGTCTGTGCAACATTGCTTTCAGGTCTTTTCTTGGACTCCTGCCAGATCCCCACTGTGTCTGTGGATTGCTGTGGACTTTGTTATATTCCAGATGAACTTCTGATGTCAGTCATCTGCTGCACTACAGGGCCCAGCATTCCTATTGCCTAAGTATTGCTTATTGCTCCATCACTGCAGTTTCATCAATTTGCTGCACTATTTACTTTGCCTGTTGTTTTTCTGTTCCTGTGGATATTGAACTCATCCTTGTTACAGTTGTCAACTGCACAATTACAGTGTCATCTCTGCATTACGGGGCTCAACCCTGCTCCGAACCCTAGCTACATTACAGGGCTCAACCCTGCTACAATCTTCTCCGCATCATGGGGCTCAACCCCGCTCCAAACCCTAGCTACATTACAGGGTTCAACCATGCTACAATCTTCTCCGCATCACGGGCCTCAACCCCGCTCTGAACCCTAGCTACATTACAGGGCTCAACCCTGCTACAATATTCTCTGCATCACGGGGCTCAACCCTGCTTTGAACCCCAGCTACACCACAGGGCTCAACCCTACTACAATCTTCTCCGCATCATGGGGCTCAACCCCGCTCCTAACCCTAGCCACACCACAGGGCTCAACCCTGCTATAATCTTCTCTGCATCACTCCTCATGGCTAGAGTATAGAGCGGGGTTGCTCTGTACTCTAGCCACATTACAGGGTTCAACCGTGCTTCAATCTTCTCTGCATCACAGGGCTCAACCCTGCTCTGTACTCTAGCCATGTTACAAGGTGTAACCCTGCTCCATCTTCATTATACCACAAGGCTCAAGTTTGCTTCATATCTCACTGCACCGCAGGTCTTGGCCCTGTCTCGGAACTATATTATTCTGCAGGGCTCGCTCTACTCCGGATTTCCATTACTACAGGGTTCTACCTTGGCAAAGGTCCTGTGTGTCATCCTGAGGTGTTGGTCTCATTCTCTACTCGGGGTTCCCTACCACGTTAGTTCTTATATGTTAAAGACTGCATATATATATTTGGGGATTCTCTCCTATATTTATTATTGCATATGTGAAGCTCTGTGCTGTTTGAGACTTTATTTGAGACCTTGCTGATTATCATTCTTTTGTGAATAAATTATATTTTACTTTTATCCTGTGCTACTGAGTTTTATGGAAAGGTCATTCCTAAGACCACTCCAGTTTATTGTGCCTAGTAGGCCTGCCTCCCTTCAGGAGTCTCAAGTGTCGGCAGCCGTGATAGTTTGCACAGACTTAAAAATGAATTCAGATCTGGAACAGGCTACGGGGGTTTAGGTGCTTGAGGGTTTGACTGCCCATTTGGAAGTACAGAAAAATACTCAAGTTCAAGTTTTGCAATGTCTACAGGATCTTTCCACACATCTTGATAAATTTAAAATTCCTATTACAAGTACATCAGGGGTTTCTGCTTCTCATTTACGCCTACCAACTCCCACCTCTTATGATGGTAATCCAAAAACATGTAGAGGATTTCTCAACCAATGTGAGATTCATTTTGAATTGTTACCTCAGAGTTTTACCACCCCTAATGTCAAAGTAGCTTATATTATATCATTATTGTCTGGTACTGCTCTTGAGTGGGCCTCTCCTTTATGGGAGAGAAATGATGCCTTAATGTCTAATTACCAAGATTTTGTTTCTACTTTTAAAATGATATTTGACGAACCTGGAAGATCAGTAGCTGCATCTGTGGACATTTTATGAATAAAGCAGGGAGCAGCTCCAGTTGGTCAGTATGTGGTTCATTTTCAAACTTTAGCCACAGAACTTAAGTGGAACAATGAGGCATTAAGAGCAGCATATTGGAATGGTTTCTCTGAGAGACTTAAAGATGAGTTGGTGACTCTGGATCTTCCTGAGAGTTTGGATGAGTTAATTTAATTGACTATTAAATTTGATCTGCGTATGCAAGAATGAGGGGTTCAGAGGAATCGCACTGAGTGTTCTAAAAATTCTTTTCCCCAGTCTCGCTCTGTTCATGGTACACCTGATGAGCCTATGCAAATTAATAAAGCCAAATTGTCTGAAGTGGAGAAGCAACGTAGAAGGCGTTCTAATCTGTGCTTGTATTGTGCATCCTCCGAACATTTTTTGGCTAAAAGTCCAATAAGGCTGGGAAACGGTCGTCCCTAGTTGATGGAGGGGAAGTCAAACTAGGGGTTCTCTCTCAAGTTTCCCCCAAAATAGATTGTTTAATTTCTGTGAGCATTTCTGACTTTGGTTCTTCATGTCAAGAGTTTTCTGCATTGCTAGATTCTGGAGCAGCTGGCAATTTTATTTTATTGTCTTTGGTTCAAAAGTTGAAAATTCCTGTTGTCAAATTAACCCGTTCTTTTTCCCTTTCTGCAGTAAATGGGACTAGAATTTCTAATGGATATGTTACACATCAAACAAAGTCTGTGAAGCTGAGGGTAGGAGCTTTGCATGAAGAAAGTTTAGAGTTTTCGGTATTACCTATTTCTATGTATGATATAGTTCTTGGTTTACCATGGTTAACTCTTCATAACCCTCATATTCATTGGACTTGTTCTCAAATTCTTTCTTGGAGTCCCAAATGCAAATTAAATTGTTTGATTCCTGTGGTATGATTGGCTGAAGTGAAAGTAGATGTTCCAACTTCTCTCCCACAGCCTTATCATGAATTTGCTGATGTCTTTTCTGAGCAGGTGGCAGACGAACTCCCACTGCATCGTCCCTGGGATTGTCCTATTAAACTTATCCCTGGTAAAATGCCACCTAAAGGTCAAGTATACCCTCTCTCTGTTCCTGAGACTCAAGCCATGTCGGAGTATGTGCGAGATAACCTACAAAATGGGTTTATCAGGCCTTCTTCATCTCCCGCTGGAGCGGGCTTCTTTTTTGTAAAGAAATAAGATGGCGGTCTTCGTCCATGTATCGACTTTAGAGGTGTAAATGAGATTATGGTAAAAAATAAATATCCTTTACCTCTCATTACAGAATTGTTTGATAGAGTTAAGGGTTCTCAACTATTTACTAAACTTGATCTAAAAGGAGCTTATAACTTGACCAGAGTCAAAGAGGGTGATGATTGGAAAACCGTGTTTAATACGCGAGATGGCCATTATAAGAACCTCATCATGCCTTTTGGTTTATGTAATGCTCCTGCGGTGTTCCAGGAGTTTGTGAATGAAATTTTCCGAGATATACTTTACCAGCTTGTTATCGTTTATCTTGATGATATTTTGATTTTTTCCAGGAATCTTTCTGATCATCGTACCCATGTTAAAGAGGTATTAAGTGGTCTTCGAGCTAATAAGCTTCATGGTAAGATCTCCAAGTGTGTTTTTGAAGTTCCAGTTATACCCTTTTTGGGGTATATCATCTCCGGTTCTGAGCTTCAGATGGACCCTGAAAAGTTAAAGGCTATTCAAGATTGGGTTTTGCCCACTTCGTTAAAGTCTATTCAGAGATTTTTAGGCTTTGCCAATTATTACAGAAAGTTTATTAAAGCATTTTCAATTATTGTAGCGCCAGTTACTGCTATGACACAAAAAGGGGCTAATCCCAGAGTATAGTCCCCAGAGGCATTGTATGCCTTTCAGACTCTTAAAGATGCATTTTCTGTGGCCCCCATTCTAGTTCAACCTGACATTGAGAAACCATTTATGCTAGAAGTGGATGCTTCCACTTATGGAGTTTGGGCTATTTTGTCTGCAGATGGGAGAACAATGTCTTGTGGATTATTTTCATGAAAGTTTTTTAGTGCTGAGAGTAATTACCCCATCGGGGACCAAGAATTATTAGCTATTAAGTTATCTTTGGAAGAGTGGAGATATTTATTAGAACTTAAGGCACAAAACATCCTGTTATGATTTTTACAGACCATAAAAATTTGTTGTATTTGAAGACTGCCATTTGTCTGAACCCACAACAAGCTCGTTGGGCACTCTTCTTTTCTCATTTTGATTTTGTCCTCAGGTATCGTCCAGGTTCTTTGAATAAAAAGGCAGATGCTTTTTCACGATCAATGTTGGAAGAGAAAGAACAAATTGAGGATCAAAGGTACCCTATAATAAACCCTCTGGCCTTTTCTTCAATTTCCATCTCTCCTGATCCTCCTCCTGGGAAGATATTTGTTGCACCTGAGTTACAAGGTAAACTGCTTTCCTGGGCTCATAATTCTCATTTCTCTGGACATCCAGGGGTTTGTAAAATGTACTCTTTTTTGCAACATATCTATTGGTGGTCTTCCATGAAAAAAGATGTCCAAGAGTTTATACATTCTTGTTCTAAGTGTGCACAACATAAGTCCTCCCGGCAATCTCCAGTTGGTCCTCTCCATCCACTACCCATTTCCACCCAACCACGGACCCATCTTTCCATGGCTTTTATTGCAGATCTTCCTGAGTCTAGGGGTATACAGTTATTTGGGTAGTGGTGGATCGTTTTACCAAGATGGCTCATTTTTGTCCTTTGGCTCGAATTCCATCAGCCCCAAAGTTAGCACAAATATTTATCAAAGAGATATTTAATCTTCGTGAACTTCCTTCTGAGATAGTGTCTGATCAGGGTGTCCAGTTTGTTGCTCGGTTTTGGAGGGCCTTATGTTCATCATTGCAAATTAAATTACAGTTTTCTTCTGCATATCATCCTCAGTCAATGGACAAACTGAAAGAGTGAACCAGGAGTTGGAGACCTTCTTAAGAATGTATTTTTCTTCCTTCCAAGCTGATTGGATGGATTTTTAGCCTTGGGCTGAGTTTGCTCATAACTTTCATTATTCGTCTGCTACAGGTGTAAGTCCCTGTTTTGCCAATCCTGGTCGACATCCTCGAATTTCTAAGATTCAGTCAATTCCTTCTGTGAACATCCCAGCAGCCAAAGCTACCCTCCAACATTTTTCTGGAATTTGGACCCAGGTACATAAGTGTCTTAGGAAAGCCTCTCATAATTATAAAACCTTTGCTGATAGAAAACGTTCAGCTGTTCCTAAATATTCTGTTAGGGATTGTGTCTGGTTGTCTACTAGAAATCTTCGACCTTAAGTACCTACCATGAAGTTTGCTCCTGGTATATTGGTCCTTTTCGTGTTATAAAAATGATCAACCCAGTGGCATGTAAGTTACAGTTACATCCAACCATGCGTGTACCTAACTCCTTTCATGTCTCCTTGCTTAGACCATTGATTCTTAACCAATTTCATGACAGCTTGCCTAAAGTACCTCCCATAACAACTGCTCAAGGTGTGGAGTTTGAGATCGATAAGATACTGGATTCACGTAAGCATCAAAATCAATTGCAATATCTTGTAGACTGGAAGGGTTATGGCCCGGAGGAGAGATCTTGGATTAAAGACTCTGATGTCCATGCTCCTAAATTGATACGTAACTTTCATGCTAAATTTCCTTTGAAACCTGGTGGGTGTTTGAAGACCACCCAAAAGGTGGGGGGGTAATCTCAAGACTGCAACTATTTCAGTGCATAAAGATAGACTACTTTTTCCAAAGTTCTATTGTGGTCATTGGAGGAGCTATCCTGCTTGCTGGCATGCTTCTCATTCAGGGGATAGAGTGTTAAAGTGATCATCTGTTTCCCAGGTGTCGTCAGGTTGTGGGATTTCTAGATTGCTCATTATTTCAAACCTGATTCCATTTGGGTCACATGTTCTGAAACTTCCTATGGATCACAGACCTCTAGTATAAAGCCTGTTACTAACTGTGTCTCAGTGTCTGTGCAATGTTGCTTTCAGGTCTTTTCTTGGACTCCTGCCAGATCCCCACTGTGCCTGTGGATTGCTGTGGACTTTGTTATATTCCAGATGAACTTCTGATGTCAGTCATCTGCTGCACTACAGGGCCCAGCATTCCTATTGCCTAAGTATTGCTTATTGCTCCATCACTGCAGTTTCATCATTTTGCTGCACTATTTACTTTGCCTGTTGTTTTTCTGTTCCTGTGGATATTGAGCTCATCCTTGTTACAGTTGTCAACTGCACCATTACAGTGTCATCTCTGCATCACAGGGCTTAACCCTGCTCTGAACCCTAGCTACATTACATGGCTCAACCCTGCTACAATCTTCTCTGCATCATGGGGCTCAACCCTGCTCCATACTCTAGCCACATTACAGGGCTTAACCCTGCTCCATCTTCATTATACCACAAGGCTCAAGTTTGCTTCATCTATCACTGCACCGCAGGTCTTGGCCCTGTCCCGGAACTATATTATTCTGCAGTGCCCGCTCTGCTCCAGATTTCCATTACTACAGGGTTCTACCCTGGCAAAGGTCCTCTGTGTCATCCTGAGGTGTTGGCCTTATTCTGGACTCGGGGTTCCCTACCACGTTAGTTCTTATATGTTAAAGACTGCATATATATATTTGGGGATTCTCTCCTATATTTATTATTGCATATGTGAACCTCTGTGCTGTTTGAGACTTTATTTGAGACCTTGCTGATTATCATTAACTTCTCGGACTAGTGAGACCCATTACACTTGCACCCAAGGTAAACAATGGCTAACTGCAGGAGACAAGGTGATGCCACAATAAGCTTTTGTTTGTCTTAGTCTCTAAAAGCTGGGCACTGATATTTGCTGAAAGCAGTAAAGCCCTGAATGTCCAACTGCATTTAAATTCATCTGCAATGTGCTACAGCAGAAATAAGTGGCAAGCACACTTTCTCTGTATACCTTTAGGAGCCCTGAAACACAGAATAGAATTGTTTATATACTCTTATCTGCAATAATTTGTAGATAAAATAAAATGTGGGCATTTATTGCAATATTTATATGGTATTGAAATAACTAAGATCATTATAGTTATATTATCATATAGATAAAAAAGGATGAAGATGACGGACTGTCTGAAAGCTGGTTTGTGCTTTTAATCTATATCATAATAACATAGTTATTGTGGATGCCAGTATAGTAGCCCTTCCAAGCCTGCCTGTATGGCTGCCTCTTGAGAAATAGTCCCATTGCCATAGTAAAAGGTTATCGGGTATTCAAGAAGAGACCAGTAATCAAGAAGAGACTAGTAAGAAACAATAATAAAATAATTACAAATAATCAAGAAACAGAAACTGAAAGCTGCTGGGTGTTTGAGACCAGTGCCTCTTTGGATTGGTCACTTAATAGGAACAGGTAATTAGAAATCAATGGAAATATTCTATCAAGATAAATATAGTTTAAAACATAGCTGTCTGAATGGCAGACAAGCAAGACAAGACAAGCAAGACAATGGACCACACAGCACAGAACCTAGGATTTTGTTATGATAACCTGAACTTCTTTGTGTAAGACCTCTAGAGTCACACTGGCAAGGTCTTCAAGCCAATAACAGTGCCCCATTGTTCACTTAAAGCTGAACACACTCACCGATACTTTGGTTGCTGCCTGGTCTTCTGCTCGGAACAGTAGAGGCTCACACTGTAGTTCAGGTATCGCAGGAGATGTATTCGGCTAGGGGTCTGACTAGAGACAGATGCAGTGAACTCCGATACAGAAAGGAGTGACTGGGCCACTAGATGAACTGGGCCACTAGTTGGTATAGAGCAAAGTGGCCGAGTAACTGGCTGAACTACTATGCTGAGGTGGTTTTAGCGGCAGGACTGGGGGCTGATGATGCATACTATGAGTGGCAGGGCCGCAGGCTGATGTCACTGTACTGAGGTGATATGTGCAACAATGCTGCGGGTTGAAGTTGTAGCACTGAGCTGATAGGAGTGGCAGGGCCACAGGCTGATGTTGCAGCATTGAGATGATATGAGCAGCAGGGTCACAGGCTGATGTTGCAGCGCTGAGGTGCTGACCGAGCCTGAAACACAGGAACAAGGTTTGCAGGAAAAAGGCAGAAGTTCTGACTGGCAGAGATTCTTCACAATCACGAACAAGACCAGGGACTTACGTGCAAGGCATAAGCTATAAATGGAAACAGAGGAGTATCCCTGACTGCCTTATAACAGAGTGACCCACCAATGAGATGCAGGAGAGGCCCCTAATTACTAAGAAGAAGCCGCTGCAGTGCTACACGTAGCTACAGATCCCATTCACTGTTAGCAGCTATCCGGCATCCTGGTTGCCTGGCAAACGCTGCCGGTGTCTTAACCCCGCCTCCCTGGTTGCCTAAAAATTATTGGACTTAGCTGCTGGAAGCCTCAGTGCCCCGGTTGCTTGGCAACAACCAAGGCCTCGTCCTGAAGCGAGCTGCAGCGGCGGCTCGTGACAGATTTAAGGTCCTGGCAGATTACTTCCTGACAATATGAGGAAAGAAATGGAGTAGAACACTACATGATTTCTATGGGGGCTGCTAAATTGTCAAAGTTACCAAGTTAGCTGTGGCTAATTGCATCTTCAAATAGAGTTAGCACATAGCAGACAGCTATTTCTGCTTTTAATGTGAGCATCTATGGAAATGGTGAACACTCACCTTTGTGCAGTTAAGTGTACAGTCCAGTGGACTAGTTGTTCTTATAAGTAGTCTTCTTTCTGTGCAGATTTCCCTACTGATGTAACATTTTTCCTAGAAGATAGTTGTTTGGGGTGGATGTTCTCTCTTGGAATAAACTTCTGTTGTATGTTTATATCATGCTAGTCTATAGTAGTAATTTTCAGCTTTTATCTCACTGTGAGTTTGTAACTCTATTGCTTTTCTCATATGTCCGCAGCCCTAAGATGTAGCTAAGTTTGGAGTGATGTTAATATCTTAGTTACAGTATTTGCAATGTATGGGCCTGATTCATTATGGATTGTTATTGCGATTACACATGCAGACGGCTGATTGTTGAGTACTGTGTATGCATCGCAGTGCGCATGAGCATAGGCATCACTGCAACCACGCAGAGTCATCGCATAGTGATTGACAGGAAGTAAGAGTTTGCCATTGCATTTGAACAACATTACAGAGGCATGCATAAATTAGTCAATGTGACAGCATAAGCAGCTTGAGTATTTACTGCATGCGATGAGATTAGCAATTTCTGAGTAAGATCAGTGCTGCTGTAATTGTGTGTGAGGGGCCGATGTTACTCATATACGCAGGACTGCAAGGTATTACGGATGTGAGATAGAGGAAGTGGGCAGTAGTAGGCATATCTATGCTGGCTGTGCGACGGCATTGCAATAGCATTCATTAGAATATTTTCGCAGCGTGTCTACATGCGTAATCACAGCTGCAATCGCAATAGCGATCCATAATGAATCAGGCCTTATGTCTGTAGCTCTTGTGATGTAAATATGCTCTCCTTTTACGCTTTATCTACTATTACTCAAAATTGTATTTTAAAGCTCTTATTGTGGTGGATCCTGATATATTAAAGAGAAAAAAGTACACATAAGAAAATGCTGACAAAAAATGTGGGTAGAAGTTTAATAGCTTGCTGTCGGTGGCAATTAGTTGTCATTGCCCAACACTTATCATTCACTGTCGGGGCATCTTCATGGATAAATCAGTAATGAGCTATGTTGGAGAATTAGAAAGGCTTTTATACCTTTAAGTTGGAGGCAGGTGGGAATTGATTGGTGGAAGGATTGTCTTGTGTTATGCAACAAGGACCTTCAGGGACAACTGGTACACTGACTTTACTTAACAAAGGTGAGTGTTCATACCTGTTTGGTTTTCAACCAAGGCCAGAAAAGACAAAAAAAAGAAGATTCTTTGGTTGGGGCACACTTTCTCAAGAAATTATTGTGAAATCGTTGTAATTATGATTTTAAAATATAACCTTTATTTTATTCTCCGTATAAAATAATGGGGTAACCTGATTAGAATATGGGTAAAGAATTGGTTCTAGCCATCCCTAAATAGACATCAAATAATAATACAAATAAGTTTGCTCAATTCAATACATCTAACAAAAAAAATAAAATAAATAAAAGGTGAATTTAATAGGTAATAATACTATTTAATCACTTATTTCTACTTATATGAGATAATGAAAGTAAAGCATCAGGTGTTGCGATTAATCAAATATTATAACAGCATTATGCACACATGTTATGCTTAACTATATAATCAGTTGGTAACAAGGCTTTAGGCTTGTACAAGGCTGCTAGGTTTTATTTCAAAGTGGGTTTTTCCTAAGTGGGACTACATGTACAGCATAACTTAAAGAGTTAGTCAGGAGTTAAGCAGGAGGAAGACAGGAAGACAATATTTTAAAAGAACTCTCTATAACTTGGAAAAAGCAAAGGATCTTCTGAGCTTCTGGAAACCCTGCTACTCAGCAACCAGCTTCCATTATAACCTGGACCCACCTTTTGCCAACACCCTGCTTCAGTATTGTAAGCAACTACCTGCTTACTGAACATTTAATACTTGTATGTTTGCGTTTCTTCTCTACATTGTTTAAATCATTCCAATACCACTGTCAATTTATCTTTATACCACTGTAGTATCTACCATTGTTTCACACCTATACCTTTTTTTTTTTTTATATATATATATATTCATACTTTAGACTAATTCTCAAGTCTTGCTACTTTAACAGCTCTACACTCCTTTTTTGGTTATAATTTACTATTGTAGTTGTGCCTTTACATCTTCCAGCACTGTTCTTTCTTTTATCTAATTTTGACCTTTGACCTGTACTGCTCCCTTATCTCAAACTCATTACTACTACTGACTTTTTCACCCCCAACCGCCTCATCTACACGATGTCTCTTTTATTCTACTCCACCCTCACTCAGCCGCTACATTATTTTCTCCTCTACCACCAGTTTTCACCTCTTTTCTCCATCCATAGTCCCCTCTACGTTCTCCCCCTCCTCTGTCTCTCTTCATCACATATAAGTCTCTCAACTGCATCTCCCACAACTCCAGTATTATTCACTTCTCTTCCACCATGGTCCTGCTGCACCACCACTAAACCCTGCACCCTCTCTTTTCTCCAAGTTATCTATCCTCTCCCCCCCCCCACACCACACTAAACCTCCACCTGACCCACCACCTGCTGTCACCCTTCCTCATTCAGAAGCCAGCCACATAACCCCACACTCCTTATTCCCCTTCTCTAGATCAATATCACCTCCACACTGCATCAACCCTAATAATCTCATTCTCCTCTCACCTCTTAACTCTGTCCCTCTCTCCTGTTCCCTCTGGAAAGCCAGTTTTGTCTATAATAAACTGGTCTCCGTTCATGAGCACTTCATCTGCAATGCCTTGATTCTCCTAGCCATCACCAAACCCTGGATTTACCCCTCTGACACCACTGCTCCTGCAAAATTCCTCCATCACTTGGCTTCCTGGCTCTTAATCTTCAAATGGGCCATCAAGACCCATTTCTTCCTCAATGCTTTCCAGCGCTCATCCTAACCCACTACTCTATGCTCCTTCCTCACTATCTAGCCCATCTGTGTCACCCCTGTTTGTCTGACCCTCCCCTCAGAATGTAAACTCTCGCGAGCAGGGCCCTCTTTCCTCACGTGCTTCTTCTTGCCATACTTTTACTTTCATTCACAATGGCACCTAAAACTGCTTACTGACACCCTGCTGCTTATTTAGGTGTTATGCAGCATTGTTTATAAATCATGTACTTGCACTGCATTGTCTGTACTGTTAATAGCTGTTGTCTTGTGTGCTCATTTGTTTCTGTACTTTGTAAGGCGCTGCGGAACCCTTGTGGCGCCATATAAATAAAGGATAATAATAATAATAATAATTAGACATCAAATGGTGAAAACAAATTTTCAGATACTACAATTCCAGGAATGAATCAGTTTCTCATAACGTGTTAAAAATGTACATACCTAATGACTCACGTACATCTCACATATGACGGTATTTCTAACACAAGACCAGAAGCACTGGTATATTACATATTATGCATAAATAATTAATAAGTAATCAACATGCATATAACCCTACTGCACCAGAGGTTATTGGCTTGCATAAATAATGTAATCATTGACAACATTTGCATATCTGAGTACAACTTATCATCATCAGCATAAACATACATTGCCAGGAGCTGTAGTCAGCATGCTTTCAACACCTTTACTGAACTGAGGACAAACATAAAGCAACACATTTTGCAGCAGCTGTCAAGCAATACAGTGAAATAACAAAGTGCTGAGATGTGGTACTGCAGGCATTAAACAACAATGTGAATTTGGCAGAGCCAGATTTCAATATATAACATTTACCATTGCCAGAGACTCTCACATTACAAGTAGCTATTTACATTCAACTGACTCCCCAACCAACCACTTCTTAATGCTACTTGAATACTCCCCATTAACCAAGGGAATAAGTTGATTATGACATCAAAATATTATAGCGCTTTTTAAAGCTAGCAGCAGCTGCCTGTTATGAATCCGAAGAAGATTCTCTTCCGCAGGAGGCAATAGTTCTGAGTATTATTATAGCGATGGGATCAACCGAAGGATAGTCCAGTTGTAACCCAAGACCGTAGATGCTAGACAAAGGTGGAGTTCTGGTGGTCAAGTAGCAGCCTTGAGGGCTGGAAATGCTTGGCAAAGATGGTGACCTGATTTTCACGGAGCAGCCTTGAGGGCTGGAGATACTTGGTAAATGTGGTGACCTGATGGTCACGGAGCAGCCTTGAGGGCTGGAGATACTTGGCAAAGGTGGTGACCTGATGGTCACAGAGCAGCCTTGAAGGCTGGAGAAACTTTGCAAGATGGTGACCTGATGGTCACGGAGCAGCCTGAATAGCTGGAGATGTTCTGAGATGCAGAACAGTGGAGATGACCTTCAGTCCACTCACTGCGGTTAATGCCGCCAGGATGGTGCGGCAATTGTGATGACTGAAGACGCAGAGCAGCAGAGATTACCGTGATGTTTAGGCTTAGTTCACTCAGATGATGTATTGTGGTTAATGCTGCTGGGAATTGATGCGGCAACTGGGAGATGGTGTGTACTCACACTGCGAAGGTAGTTGTGGTGTAAGGCTGGAGACCCACAGACACAGTAGTATGCACTGTGCCACTGGAATATGACAGGACTTGGAATGATAGTGGCACTCTGAAGCAGAGAAAGCTGCAATGTTATGTTGGAACCTCAGATGCTGCAGTGTAGTTAATTCTGCCGGGAAGTGATGCAGCAACTGGGAGATGGTGTGTACACACACTGCGGAGGTAGTTGCAGTGTAAGGATGGAGACCCTCGGACGTAGTACTGCACACTCTGCTGCCAGAATATGACACGGCACTTGGATGGCTGGAGGCACTCTGCAGTAGAGACAGCCATGATGTAATGCTGGAACTTCAGATGCTGCAGTACAGTTAATGATGCTTGGATGTTATAAAACTGGAGACACAACAGACTCAGGACTGGAGATGCTGACAATAACAATGAGGGATACCAACTCTATGGAACTGGAAACATGTGTAGGATGCTATCACTGGCATCCGAGCAATGCACCAGCAGGACAGAAAAGGGAGGAAGTACCAATCCAGTCCTGGCAGGGATGACATACAGCCGGATGGGAGGGCTTCATGATTAGACAACGTGGCATCTCCATCTCCCGACAACAGGCCTAAGAGAATCGCCAGGAGCACCATTGTCTAACAAGATGCGGCGGCTTGTAACAGTACCCCCCCTCTTGACGAGGGGTTAAGGAACCCCTAGACCCAGGTTTGACAGGAAAGTTCTGAAAAAATTTCCTTATCAAGGTAGGAGCATGTTAAGCTCTCTCAGAAGCCCAGGAGCGCTCCTCTGGCCCGTACCCTTTCCAGTGCACCAAGAACTGAAGACCCCCATGTGAAAATCTGGAATCCAGGATCTTTTCAACAAAAACTCTTGATGCCCCGGATGAGTACAGGTGAAGGTCTAACTGGCCATCTGGAGCCGACCCTGGAAGAAGAAAACACCAGCTTGAGCAGAGATCAGTGAAATGTTATTGATTTTAAGGGTGTTGGACGACTTCAGATGGAAGGCCACTGGATTAATCTGGGAGATGATTCTAAATGGCCCTATGAATTTAGGACCCAACTTCTGAGATCATTGGCGGATGTAAATATTTTTAGCCGGTAACCAGACCAGATCTCCCACCTTGAAATTGCATGCTCCAAGGATTGGTTTACTGACTCTGTCTGTCCATTTGGCTGGGGATGGTATCTGGAGGACAGACTGAGGTTGACGCCCACGGCAGAACAAAAATTTTTCCAGAAGCGTGCCACAAATTGGGTCCTTCGGTCCAAAACAATATCAACAGGCAAACCATGGAGTCTGAAAATATGTTGCATAAAAAGAGAAGATAACCCTTTAACAGATGCCAGTTTGGTGAGTGGAATGAAATAAGCCATTTTGCTAAAATGGTCAACAACTGTCCAGATGACCAAACAATGAGAGGAAGATGGAAGATCCATAATAAAAACTATGGCGATGTGGGTCCAGGGCTTCGAAGGAGTAGGACGAGGAAGTAGAAGACTGGGAGGAACAGTAAGAGGAGCTTTGTTCCATGCACAAATGTTGCAGACCAACACGAATTCATAGACATCTTGGATCATGGATTGCCACCATACTGAGCAAGAAAGTAACTTAGTAGTTTTGGCGATACCTGGATGACCAACCACTTTGGATGAATGGAAATCCAACAGGACCACCTTGCGAAACCTTTCAGGAACAAACAACACTATCTGAGGTATCTCAGATGGAGCTTCAGACTGACAGCTATTGAGCGTATTCGCTAAACTTCTCGACAAGGCATAATGGATTTTGGAAGCGAGAACAATAGTTTCCTCCAAGACAGTGAGAGGCTGAATGGGTTGGAAATGAAGTGACAGTGCATCCGCTTTGAGGTTCTTGGAGCCGGGTCAAAATTAAATAACGTAGTTGAAGTGAGTGAAAAACAATGCCCACCATGCCTGTCTGGCATTTAACCTCTTAGTGGTCTCAATGTAAGACAAGTTCTTATGATCTGTTAGCACAGTTATAACATGATTTGCTCCTTCCAGCCAGTGCCTCCAGTCCTCGAATGCCCACTTGATAGCCAAAAGTTCTCGATTCCCGACATTGTAGTTTCTCTCAGCTAAAGCAAATTTTTTATTAAGCTCCACGATAGGAGTGACAATGGATGAGAAAGACTTGATAAATCTTCTGTAGTAATTGGCAAAGCCAAGGAAATGTTGCACAGCTTTCAAGGTAGTAGGCTGAATCCAGTCCAGGATAGCCTTGACTTTGCCTGGATCCATAGAGAACCCTTGGGAAGAGATGATGTACTCCAGGAAGTATACCTCTTGGATCTCAAATTCACACTTCTCTGTAGCACCTTCCTCATGTGTTGATGATGCTCTTGCAAAGAGTTTGAATAAATCAGGATGTCATCAAGGTAGACAACCACAAATACACCCAAGTAATCAATCAACATGTCATTAATAAAGTCCTGGAAGATGGCTGGGGCATTGGACAGACTGAAAGGCATCAAGAGGTATTCATAGTGCCCAGAGTGGGTGTTAAAGGCCTTCTTCCACTCGTCACCCTCCTTGATCCAGACTAAATGATACGCTCCCCTAAGATCAATCTTGGAGAAGATGGATGTTCCACGAAGCTGATCAAATAAGACAGAAATTAGAGGCAGCAGGTAGGAGCTCTTAACGGTGATGTTGTTGAAACCCCAAAAGTCAAAACACGGTTGGAGGAATCCATCTTTTTTCTGCACAAAAAAGAAGCCTTACCCAACCGGAGACTTAGATGGACGAATGAAACATTTCTTCAAAGCATCCTGAATGTATTCCTGCATTGCCTTACTCTCCGGTATAGATAATGCGTACAGCCTGCTTTTGAGTAGTCTCGTTTCAGGAAGCAGATCTATGGCACAGTCATACGGGCGATGAGGAGGTAGAGTGTCTGCCTTTTTGGGGAAAAAACCTTGGCCAGATCATGATATGGTGCAGGAATCTTAAAAGACACTTCAGATGGAATAGTGGCAGCCAGGCGAACAGAAAGTGTGATGCATTGAGAAGAGCATGTAGCTCCCCATTTAAGAATCTCTCCAGTCTGCTGGTGGATGACAGGGTTATGACCCCTGAGCCATGGTAGTCCCAAAACCAGCAGTGCCAGTGGACACTGAAGCAGCAGGAAAATTATATCCTCGGAATGTAATGCTCCCACTGACAACTGGATGGAAGGCGTCTGGGAGTTAACAGCAATTTTGGACAGTTTCTTGCCATCCAGGTCTATAATAGAGATAGGGGGTGAAAAGGACTTGGACTCCAATCCTAGGGAATTGAAAAAATAAATGTCCATAAAGTTATCAGCTGCCGCACTGTCCAGGAAGGCAGAAACGGGAACTTGGTGACCATTCACCTGGATTACTGTGGGGATAAGGACTGAGTTACTGGGAGAGACAGATGCAAGGCCTTGATGTAACTCTCCCTCTACACCTAGACCCTGCCTTTTCCTGACTTGATAGGACAAACAAAGGTGTTTGTGTAAATTTACTAAGATGGGAGTTCTATTACGAAGTGATGTTGCCCATAGCAACCAATCAGATTCCCGGTATTGACTTCTAGAAGGTGCTACATAATTGAGAAGTAGAATCTGATTCATTGCTATTTGCAACTTCACTTCTTAACAGAACCCCGGTATGTCCTTTTCCTCCACAGTATAGGCAAAGACCTTTGGAGCATATCCTGTGCTTTTCTTCCGAGGACATACAGAAAAGCTCCTAGTTGCATGGGTTCCTCTTGGTCAGGAGGAGTCACCCATATGGGCGACTGCGGAGAAGATGCGTAAAGTTCTTTCTCCAATCTTCGTTCTCGAAGTCATCAGTCAATGCAAATAGCCAGGTGCATAAAATCATCCAAAGTCTCTGGAGCTGAATGTTGTAACAAAATGTCCTTGATCTGGTCAGAAAGACCCAGGTGAAACTGACTCCGGAGTGCAGGTTCTTTCCACCCAGAGTCGACTGACCACTTGTGGAACTCAATGCAGTAATCCTCAGCCACTCTCTGCCCTGATTTAAAGATCAGAGGCTAGCCTCAGCCAAGGCCGCCTTGTCTGGATCATCATAGAGGAGGTCTAATGCAGAGAAGAAGGTGTCCACAGTTTGAAGGGCACTGTGCGTGGAGGGAAAATCAAAAGCCCAGGTTTGGGGGTCGCCTTGAAGCATTGAAATTACAATTCTCACTCATTGTGAGAACCAGAGGATCCTGGTCATAGTCTGAAATATAACTTGCAGCTCCCTTTGAAATTAAAAAAGTATTTGCGTTTACCAGAGAATCGGTCTGGCAAATTCAATTTGGGTTCGCAAATTGCTGCTTGGGTGGAAGTAGCACATGATTCCATGACCCAAAGAGAAAGTTCTTCTGTCAGAGTCTGAATCTGAGCTGCGAGGATCTGGGCTGGGCTTTGGATAAGTCCCATGACAATAGTCCTCAGGCACTATTGGAAATTTTCAAAAATATTTTTGGGACCGGTGATAATGTTATGAATCCAAAGAAGATTCTCTTCAGCAGGAGGCAATAGTTCTGAGGATTATTATAGCGATGGGATCAACCAAAGGATAGTGCAGTTGTAACCCAAGACCATAGATGCTAGACAAAGGTGGAGACCTGGCGGTCATGTAGCAGCCTTGAGGGCTAGAGATGCTTGGCAAAGATGGTGACCTAATGGTCACAGAGCAGCCTTGAGGGCTGGAAATACTTGGCAAAGGTGGTGACCTGATGGTCGCGGAGCAGCCTTGAAGGCTGGAGATACTTGGCAAGATGGTGACCTAATGGTCACAGAGCAGCCTGAATGCCTGGAGATGTTCCGAGATGCACAGCAGCGGAGACAACCTGTTTACAATAGACTGCACTTAGACGCTGCACTGCGGTTAATGCCGCCGGGATTGTGCAGCAATTGTGATGACTGAAGACGCAGAGCAGCGGAGATTGCTGTGATGTTTAGGCTTAGTCCACTGAGATGCTGCACTGCAGTTAATTGATGCGGCAACTGAGAGATGGTGTGTACACACACTGCGGAGATAGTTACGGTGTAAAGCTGGAGACCCTCGGATGCAGCAGTGTGCACTGTGCCACTGGAATATGACACGGCACTTGGAACGCTGGAGGCACTCTGATGCAGAGATAGCCGCAATGTAATGCTGGAACCTCAGACGCTGCATTGCGGTTAATGCCGCCGGAAGGTGATGTGGCAACTGGGAGATGATGTGTACACCCACTGCAGAGGTAGTTGCGATGTAAGGCTGGAGACCTTCGGACGCAGCAGTGCGAACTGTGCCGCAAGAATTTGACACGGCACTTGGATAGCCGTGATGTAGTGCTGGAACCTCTGACGCTGCAGTGCGGTTAATGTCACTGGGATGCTATAGAACAGGAGACACAACAGACTCAGGACTGGAGATGATGACAATAACAATGTGGGATACCAACTCTATGGAACTGGAACAAGTGTAAGACGCTGTCACTGGCATCCGAGCAATGCACCAGCAGGACAGAAAAAGGAGGAAGAACCAATCCAGGCACGGCAGGGATGATGTACAGCCGGATGAGAGGGCTTCAGGAGTATACAGCGTGGCATCTCTGTCTCCCAGCAACAGGCCTAAGAGAATTGCCAGGATCACAGTTGTCCAACAAAATGCAGGGGCGGCTTGTGACACTGCCCAAAAAGTGTGTAATTAAATAGTTTGTTCCATGTGCTAGGGTTAGGCACTAGGGGTAGGGTAAGGATTAGTCTTAAATTACATAAAAAAGTGTTGACTTTTTCTACCTGTTGACTATTTGGTCGACCATATGTGTGTCAACCATTTCTACCTGGTGACCTTTTGTCCCTGTCGACCTATTGTCTGTCTACCATCTGTTGTAGATCTATAGAGTGTCTATCTAGAGTCTAGATTCTAGACACTGTTGATCTTCTATAGCACACCCATAAAATGGACCAGCCCCATGCGTCTATTCAGCAACCTCCCAGGAATGCTCAGTGCTTATCAAAGACATTTTGGTTACTCTATGTCTCAGTTGCAACAGAAGCTTTGTGCGTACACAGTGTGTAATGCAATACATAGTGGGAGTGTTTAGTGATTTACACACATGTGCAGTAGCAAAAAATACTTAAGTATGTGAACATCAGCATTGTATGTGACTCTGAATCAGGCCCTAAGTATTTTCTCGGTTACAAATGTAGAGTCTTTAAAGTTTTGGTATTGCTCAGGTCATCTGCGTGAAAATAATTAGGGATGAAGGATTCTAGACTGCTGTAGTTTTGTAAATGCATCTTAAAGTGACTTTATGCATGTCTTCTTTACAGGTAAAACTTTTATATTTTTTGCTGTACCCAAATAAATTTTACAAGTATTTTTTTCACATGAGATATGGCTGTTTTTTGGAACTATCAGTAAGTTTATCTTTTCTAAATTTTTACATATTATACAGGGATAAAATGAGTAAAAGTTTTAAAAGGGAAATGCTTTTAATAGGATAAAATCCATGTTTTGCAATTCTGGGAAGCAGTGTTTTTACAAGTCATCACTTAGTAAATGAACATATGTGAAACAAATGTCAAACATGTAGAAGGAGGTGTGATGTTTTTTTGCTGGATTTTGATTTGGTTACTCGCACAAAGTGACTGCCACCCTGAACTAAAAGGGATGACACAGCATTTTGCAGTGGCATGAAAATATCTACTAGCAAAGCCGTAAATAGAAATTTTAGTGCCTTGGGCAAGAGAGAGTACCATCAACCCAACAGGCTGGCTATGGAGCACTTCCTTAAAATAGCTTCTATGTTCTCAGCACATCATGATGTCTCCTCTCAGAGTGTTTGGGTGGTGGAGCCGGCAACAGGAGGGGAGGTGGAGCTGGGGACAGACAGAGGGGAGTAGGGGACAGATGGTGTCGAGCATGCCACTTGTATCTTCCATCACTGTAGGTGCCCGGCAATTCAGTGGCTGGATGAGCATGGCAGGCTGGAGCACCGACTGCACCGCCCACCCTGTGGCCCTACCTTCTAACCTATGACAAGTTGGTCAAGGGATCATCATACAGCAAGATAATAACGCAACACATATCTTGTCACGGCCAGGGTATTTCAGCATGACGCTAGGCGGGTGTTACCTGTGAGGTCGGTGTAATGCGGGCTGTCTGGTGGCGGAGCTGGTGTCTGGCGGGGGGCTTTGGCTGCGCACGTTGTTGTGTGGCCCTGTTGTCACTCTGTGCTGGTGAGGCCTGGCGGTGTCTCCGTTCCGTTTGGCATGGGCGCCGCCATCTTGCCTTCTGGCCATGTGATGCGGCCGCCAATCCTGGTGAGTCACATGTTCCCTCCGGCCAGTAACAGCACGGCATGGGGTATTTAGGAAGGGTCAGTGCCTTCCTTCTTTGCCAGTGCAACGTGTATCTCAGCCTAGCTGAGAGGGAGTTCTCTGTGCTTTCCTGTTCCTGTGAATTCGCTGTCTGCCAGTCTGCCTGTCAGCTCCTAGCTCCCACTGGACTACCCTGCTTCCTCCATCACCCTTGCCCATACCTGAGTGCCTGAGCCTGCGCTTCAGTTCACTACCTGCAAACCTGGCTTGATTATTTTCAGCTCATTACCTGCAAACCTGGCTTGATTATTTTCAGTTTCACTACCTGCACACCTGGACAGCTCTAATTGTTTCTACTTGGACATTAACCCTTTTGCTCCCACCACAGAACTCTTGTGCACATTTATATATTCCTGGACTTTTATTTACTGCCACATTATATGTCTACTCAAGCACTTATTAAAAATCCTAGTTTTATTTTCAAATCTGCTTCTGTGATCGCTCCTGCTACCACCCCGGGTCCACAAACAACCCAGAACATAACATATCTCTAGGTAAAGTCAGAACTAACTTCATGGAAAAGAACAAGACATTAGACTTCAAATCATGGAATAACCAGCAACGTCTCCAGACTTAAACTCCATCAAGCTAGTTTAGAATGAACTGGGCAGTAGGTTGAAAGCCTATATGTGCAACAGTGTTGGGAATAACTTACTGAACAATATTTGATTAACATTGTAGATTGAAGGCCACAAGTGTGTTTGGCAGTTATATCTGCAAAAGGTGTCTACTAGATGTGTAAAAAATTTAATTTTCTTAAACAAAATGATTGTATGATTTCCTTTTAATCTTCAAGTATTTATTTGTCTTATGCTTTAATTTCAGTACATTGTATAAATTAAAATGCATTAATTTCAACAAAAACTGGAAAAATGGAGTTGTTCTAAAACTTTTGACCGGTAGTGTGTGTATACAGTAGGTATATTGTGCTGACCCAAATACCATCTCTACAAGTAAGTACAATATGTTCTTCAGGTCCTATTTTCCAAAATATATTGCTCAATTCTGTATTTCTTTTATTTCCATGTTTCATTTATGACAATTAATTTAATGTTATGCACCCTTGCATATTGATTTGATTATTGTAAGCGGACATCTGGTCTGTTTTCATTTGAAGGTTCATATTTCTGTAATGTAAATAGCATTGAAGCATGAATACAAGGACTAGGCACATCTTGAGTGGTTCGAGGATAGTAACTGCGCTCTGAAACCTCCTTGGTATTAAATGTGATGAATGAGGTACAAAAGAAAAAGAAAAATTGATCAATAGCAAAGATATAGTTAATGAGAATTGTACTAATCCATAAATGAGGGCAGAAGAATGATTGATCAATAACAAATGGTATAACTGAGAATTTTACTTAAGCACAAATGGAGACAATAAAATGTACAACTTAACTACACAGTGTAATTGAACAGTTAAGATAATGAGTCAACGCTTATAATTGCAGTGGCAATTGTAGAGCATGGAGTGGAGCACAATATTGTTTGGGTGTGTATCATAACATACAGTAGTAGAGTATAAACGGTAAGGTAATAGTCAAAGTTCCGGTATCTCAGGGTGTGATACTCTGAGTAGTGTGTGAGCACACACTGTGCACAATGGATGTGCAAGATTATTAATTTGATATGGATATGTGACCAGGTGAAGCAGGACCATATTGTGCTGGCAGTATAGATGAGTAAAGTACTGACTGCGGTGTCACGCTAATCAGTGTCTGGTTCCTAATGATGAGTGACTGTGACTAACGGTGCCCGGGATGAGATGTTCCTGGGGCAAGTAGAGCGGGATTCCTTAGGGAGGTAAGTCTCTACACCAGAGGGGGAGTGCAGTCTCTGGTTCCATGAGCCACAACTGCTGCACCTCCTCCCCAGGCAAGTGCAGGCCGCCCGTGTGTACCAGCGGTGCTCGTCTATCCAGTTGGGCAGGCGTCACTGCGCAACACCAGGCACTGGAATGTCTAGCTGTGAGACTCCTGTCCCTGCTATCTCCGGATCCCATACTACTTGCCCCAGGAACATCTAATCTCAGGCACCGTTAGTCACAGTCACTCATCATCAAGTCAAAGTTCTGGTATCTCAGGGTGTGATATTCTGAGTAGCGTGTGAGCACACACTGTGCACAGTGGATGTGCAAGATGATTAATTTGATATTGATATGTGAACAGGTGAAGTAGAACCATATTGTGCTGGCAGTATAGATGAGTAACGTACTGACTGCGGCGTCCCACTAATCAGTGTCTGGTTCCTGATGATGAGTGACTGTGACTAACGGTGCCTGAGATTAGATGTTCCTGGGGCAAGTAGTACAGGATCGGGAGATAGCAGGGACAGAGGTCTCACAGCTAGATAGTCCAGTGCCTGGTGTTGCGCAGCGACGCCTGCCCGACTGGATGGACAAGCACCACTGGTACATGCAGGCGGACTGCACTTGCCTGGGGAGGAGGTGTAGCGGTTGTGGCTCATGGAACCAGAGACCGCACGCCCCCTCTGGTGTAGAGACTTACCTCCCTAAGGAGTCCCGCTGTACTTGCCCCAGGAGCATCTCATCCCGGGAACCGTTAGTCACAGTCACTCATCATCAGGAACCAGATACTGATTAGCAGGACGCCGCAGTCAGTACTTTACTCATCTATACTGCCAGCACAATACGGTCCTACTTCACCTGGTCACATATCCATATCAAATTAATCATCTTGCACATCCATTGTGCACAGTGTGTGCTCACACACTACTCAGGGTATCCCTTCTGCTCCACGGGAGGTTTCTGTCCTCCCTGAGCTCGCCTTGAACTTTGACTATTACCTTACCGTTTATCCTCTACTACTGTATGTTATGATACACACCCAAACAATATTGTGATCCACTCCATGCTCTACAATTCCCACTGCAATTATAAGCATTGACTCATTATCTTAACTGTTCAATTATACTATGTAGTTAAGTTGCACATTTTATTGTCTCCAATTGTGCCTAAGTAAAATTCTCAGTTATACCATTTGTTGTAGATCAATCATTCTTCTGCACCTCATTTATGGATTAGTACAATTCTCATTAACTATATCTTTGCTATCGATCAATTTTTCTTTTTCTTTTGTACCTCATTCATCACATTTAACACCAAGGGGGTTTCAGAGCGGCGCAGTTACTATCCTCTAACCACTTAATGTAATCAGAAGCTCAGACACCCTTCCCTATAAGTGCAGCCACCCCCGCTCATTAGGATACAGTCCAGTGTGCAATTTAGCTCCCTTTGTTTTTGCTAGGCACATCTTGGTTCACCAAATGACATTCCATTAAAAGCAAATGATAATATTACCTGTTAGCAAGTGTTAAAATCAAGCCATTAGCCAATTGTGTATCTCAAGTTCAAAGATAATGGGCAATATATAAACCACCCCTCTGTGGTATTAGATTTGGACCTAGTCTTTACTGCTGTCTTTTACTCTTAGTGGAGGTTAGTGTAGCATATATACTGTAGCTTCCAATATAGTTCTGGTGACTCTAACCTGAACACCATGGTGCTAGTTGGAGTACCAAATTTAAATCCTGCTCACACCTTAGTGCTTCTCTATATGAATAAAATAAAGTAATAGCCAAAAGCCTAGTTCCATCCCCATGGTCCTTCCTATCCATTGACTGTGGTTTATTTTAAACTGGATATCAGTTTAGTGGAGTCTTCTATATATATTTCTTAGGAATAGCTACAGGAAACAGTTGGAAATGAAAAGGACTGGTGGGATCAAATTTTAACTGTTTCATGCATAGGTTATTGTTTATTGGCTTGATATTACAGCTAGTCAGAATGGAGGCATGTTGGATCAAGATTATGAAGATGTAATTCCAGGTGGCAAGATTAAACTGAATGTATTAGTTTCATGCAGATTATTTAAAAAAAATTCAAAGGTAGAGGTACTGTATGGCAAAGACCAGAACATGTGAGTGATAGCAATAATGATGGTGTCACTGATATAGTTTAAAACTAGGTTAGTAAGTAATTTAGATCAAGATAATAATATATTTTTTCACCCCAGGATGACACTTTATCATGCTGTTGTTATTCTATCTAATACTCTTAGTTACATTAGGGTCTCTCTTCTTTCCCTAGTCTTATATCACTTTCCTGGTATCTATTCCCTTCCCCTATATCTCACAGATGTTCCTGTAGGACTGTCTCCTGCCCATTCACTTTAGAAATTAGTTGAAATACTGTAAGCAGGAGATATTTGCCCGACAAAGTCATTTTCAGAGTAAATGTATAGGATGGGATCTCATTGTCCAACTTAGGACTGCAATAGAACAGTGGGGCACAATAAAGAGTAAATCCATAGATTGAAAACCAGTATATTAAGTCATAAGATATAATGGAGATTTAAGAGAGACTCACACGCAAAATTATTTATGTGCTACATGTTATTTCTTGTGTATTTATTTCTGAGTGCTCTAGTTGAGATGTAAAGCCTTTGCAAGCATCTTCTGCCCTGTAGCATGTTCCTATGCTGTTATGGTAAGTAATAAGTACACTTTGTTGTACTGTTTTAGATTATGCAGCTGTGGGACTAGTGCAGTGACACTAACACTGAGTCGAGGATTTTCTTGGTGCCACTTTTGAACACAGCAATTTTGGCTGTTCCAGCCCCTGATCCAACATCCAAATAGAAAGGGTGTGTGCTGAAATGCTAATTATTGCCTCAGTGAATCAGAAAGATAGAATGAGTGCTAGAACTAAACAATTGATGTTGCATGACTTTCTGGCAGCATTTAATATTAAGTCCGTTTCTTTTTTTATTATATAGTAATTGTTAGTTTGGGTTGGTGTGTCATGTTGCAGTACTTGGATATGTTTTACCATTTAAATTGACCTAATGTGTCCAACGTTGTAAGCCGGGGTTGATCAGCTTATTTGTTTACTAAGCATTCTGTCTACACTTTATCATATTGTTTAGCATAACATTTTTCATAAGTAGTCATGGTAGCAGTAATTACTTTTGGTTATTTACCTGTGGTGCAAAAATCAAAATGTTTACATGGGTTTGTCTACTTAGAACACCATGATTCACCAGAGGTATGCACCAGCCGGTGTGGGGCTGTGGCCCTATTTTAGGTGCCTGAGTGAACTGAGATTTACAAAGTCTGTCACAGGTTGTGTACTGTCTTGGCAGGTCCTCCTAGGTCATTTAAAGATTATACTTTGTGGCTTGACTGGAATACATCATTGAAACTCCACTTTCTTTATATCTATATTATAATTTCTCAATCATTAAACTGTAAATTCTGACTGCTTACCCATAGGCATGTAATGTTTTCATTGGGCAATCTACCTGATTTCACTTTTGTATTTTATTTGTTCTAGCAGAGTGTGAATACAAAATGACTGAATTGTGAAAATTCTTTATGTTGCTTGGGCAAGACCACATTGTGTAGATAAGTGTATATGATTTCAGACTTTAGACATATTGTCCAAAAATAAAAAATAGTTTAATTGATATCAAAAACAGATCTAACTGACAGAAGATAACTTTTGTTTCTATGAATGTTAATAGACAATTAAATAATATTTAGCAAAAAGTATACTCAGAAAATTCTGGTTCAATCAACTTTGGATCTCATAGCATCTGAATCTTTTAACTTTCTTCTCTACCAATAATATTTTATTTCCTGTGAATATACCTATGTGAGTCATGCAATCATTTTTTTTCACTTGTATGATTTTAGTCTGATACATTTAATTTTTGACTTACTTTAACTGCAGCAAGAGAACCTGAAATATGTCAGTGGTAACATTTTCTTACCAAGGGGTCACACTTTCCATCCAAATGAAAACTACGCCCTTCTTCATTGGAACACAGTAAAATTGTGTCTGGCCAACATTGGATCATAGATTTAGTCATTTTGGTTCACCTGGCACGTACAACCATGGCTATGACACTGTAGTCATTCGGCTTTATTGAATTAGGATGGCCATGTAGTACTTTTCTTAAATAGAAAATATCCATACATACACTATAGCCATAAAGAAGATATGAACTATACTGACTATACAACCAAAAGAACATAAACCAAAAATGGAAATTTAAAAAACATCTCTAATGGAAGGAACTAAACATGATCTATAGATGACCATCATTGACACCAAAACATTTAGCATTTTCTTAAAAAGCTGAATGAATAGATTAATTCAAAGATGAAATTCTTATAAATTGCTTTAATATTCAGTTCATTAATAAAAAATAAAAATCTTTTCTGCAGAATCAGACCAATCACTGTCAGCAAGTAAAATCACTATCAGCAAGTAAATAACAATGCAACAGTCAATATTACATGACCATAACTTTATGAAAGTAACCAGTTTCGCATTCATTTTTCTGGCTTTATGAAAGGAGAAATCCCTCTTTGTTTCTTGAATCTTGTTTTAAACAAAGTTCCAAATTTCCAACTGACAACTCTACTGGCAAATATATACAAACTATCCTTCTGTATAAAGCAGATCTCTGGGCCAATGCTAGTGTATACAGGAGACCCCCTAAATAATGGCTGGTGTAAAAAGCAGACTTCCAATCTGAAGACTAGTAAAATGGTGGCTAGTGTAGGAAACAGACCATTTTTGTGGTATTTATTAGAAAAATCTACCTTAACCATTGTCAAGACCCGGGCTGCCGCATCCCAGCACTTACCTTTCCGCTGGTCAGTGCATCTCTGGGAGGTCCCAGGGTATCCACATTCCTCTGGTGGGCCCACACTGCTCCTCCTGCTGTCTGGCTTCACATGGTCCCTGGTAACTCCAACCAGCTCTCTCGTCTAGGCGCCGCCATCTTGATTGTGATCATCTGACCACCCATCAGTCAATGGCAAATCAGTTCCTGCTCACATGACTCCAATCATCAATTAGGGTTAAGCGGTTCCTATTTAAAGACTCCTGAAGCTCTGGCGAGTTACCAGTGCAACATCGCTCACCAGCCAGGTCCCCTGGCTCCTGATATCCTGATCAGCCTCCTGTTTCAGAGTTCTATTCTTTAGCCAGCTACCAGTGTTCCACTCTGCTTGGTCTGCAGCATAACGGGTCGCATCCCGGTCCTGAGCATGTTAGCTGGGTCCAACATGTAAGTGGGTCCAGACCGGCATCCTGTACATATCTGCTTCCAACCTGGTCCTGAGCATATTAGCCGGTCCAGCCTGGCATCCTTGATTAATTACTCAGCCCAGCCCGGTTTCTGAGCATATTAGCCAGCCCAGCCCGGCATATGCATAGTTCTGTAATTGAGCAAAATCCTGAGTATAACTGGTCCCAGCCCATTATCTTGAACATAGCTGATCCCAGCCCAATAATTGAGCTTAACCCTAAGTACAGTATAACCGGTCCCAGCCCAGTTTCCTGAACATAGCCAGTCCCAACCCAGATATTGAGCATTTCCCTGAACATAACCAGTCCCAGCCCAGTATCCTGAGCAAAACCAAGCCCAGTCCTGTAATAAAAAATATAATAGTGCACCAACAAAGTTTTAGTAAATAATAATGACTGTATGTAAATGTATCTAAATACAGCTCTACAAATCATCTGGTACCAGTATGGAGGTTTTTCTAGTGCTATCATTAGAGAGCTTGTGTAAGATAGTGTAAGGGAAGGTACCTAAATAGAGAGTCTTAGGAAAAGTTGTAGGTTAGAACTTCTAGGCAGTCTAATATTTGCATTTTATTTTATTTATTTCTGTGACCAAAGGAAACAATAGTAATATAGAAACAATCAGTAAAAGCAAATTAATCACTAAAGAGAGGTTACAAATTTGTGTTTTATTCAAAGGGGTATATTTATTAAATGCGGGTATTTAGAAGTGGAGTTGTTGCCCAATCAGCAACCAATCAGACTCTAGCTATTATCTTGTAGAAAGTGCTAGATAAATGGTAAGTAGAATCTGGTTGGTTGCTATGGGCAAAATCTCCACTTCTAAAACCTGCACTTTATTAAATATACCCCTAAGTGTTCCCAGTTTATAAATATATATTGCACTGTCAGTAATTACTTATATTCATTGTTAGTAATCTGGCAAACGTTTATGACAATGACAAACCTAAATTACCTGTGTGCTGGGTGATGAACAGTTAAATTAGGTAAATTTGTCTGCACTAGTCTGTCTTATTGTGACAGGGAGTAGGAGAGTAGGAGCACTCACCACTCTGCCTTAGTGGACTAGCGAGTGGGTATGAAGCAGAAAGCATTGATCCCTACTGTATTTTAATGTGAGTTGAGTGTTGGAAGAGTGAATGACAGGTGAAATAGATGATATTTTGAAAGTATGTGTGACATGCTCTGACATATAGATTAGTTAAATGGCAATGAAGGGGTTAAAGAGTAAACCTTATTTTATAGTAAACAGCTTGTAACATACAGTAGCAATGATCAATTATAATTTAATCACATTATAATGTACACTGTTGATACACTTTCCAATGAAAAAAAAAAAGACTTTTTACCACTGAATTGTTACTTTGTATTTTTATATCATTTTTTTTGTCAGCTAATAAAATGAAACACATTTTTAAATAAGTGGTATCATTGGTCATACTCCCTGTGGGAATTAGCCAAAACAGAATATCACATTCCTTAACTTAACAATGTCTTTGTTGTGCTAGGACATCTTTTTCCCAGATGTCAAGTTTGCATGTGTACCAAGTATGACCACATCTTTCCCCTAAGGAAAATTCAAATCAATGTGTGACTAAATGTACATCCAGAATTTATTTTCAAGGGACAATATTCAGTGGCATTTTTTTCTACTAATAACAAATCAGGTAAAATCTATGCAGAATGGAGCAAATATTGACTTTGTTGTCCTCCTGTTTTCATAGCACAAAAGAGTTTTTTAGCATATTAGCCCACAAACAAAGTATAATACGCCTATGACCGTATGCAGAGGCTGTTGTGCATTGCGCTTGTACCTTCTTATGCTTGGAGAGGTGAAACAGGAGAGGGGAGGTTTACAGTGGGTTTTTGTGTTATTGTGACTAAGGCGGATCCACAAGGAGACGCAGATACACCTGTCAGTAGTCATATCCAGGGCTGTAGCTAGGGGTGTGCAACCGGTGTGGCCGCACAGAGCGCAGACCTCTGTGAGTAGCACCGTTGACATCCCATGGCCCCTGCTTCTGACTGCAGGGTGCCTGTAACGGTGCCCTGCAGCCAGCATCACTGCAGCAGTGCCGCCCGTAGCATCCCGCGGACGCTACAGGCAGGCACCCTGCCATAATTACAGCTGCCCGGCACATCTTGAAGATGCTCTGTGCACTGCTTGAGCTTCAATTACAGGCGGCCCTGTCCCCTTGTGCGCGACGTCATGATGTCACACGCAAAAATGGCGGGGCTGGAACAGGGCGCTCAGAGCGCTAGCTACGGCTCTGGTCATATCACTAGCTTGTGCATGAGGGGTGATGCAAAAACACGCTGATTGTGATGACTGTAGCCAGCACTACAGATGTGTCCTCACTTATTCTCTATATATAGTAAATAGAGACGTACCGTTCAGTTGTCCAGAAATCCGAATCCATCTGAATTTTCGAGTTCCAAGATGCAGTTCTGAACTCCTGAGGAGATCTGGACAGCTCCGAGTCACAGTTCTGATCTTTCCAAGGTTTGGAATTCAGATTTTAAATCCGAATTTCGGGTTTTGGATTTCAAAAATGTCACGATTTTAGCAGATTTTTTTAAAGTTTTTATCAATCTTTTTAAAAAAAATACCCAGATCCATACCAAAACCAAAACACTAGTGGGTGGTTCTGCAATACAAAAACCAAAACACAAAGTTGAATTCAGATCTAAAACCAAAACTAAAACAAGGCAGTCAGCGCACATCTCTTACTGTAATTTAGTTAGAGCATCATGAAGTGATACCTGTGATATAGTGTCACAAGCTATTATTGTATAGAACTCTATTGTAATAGCTTGTGAAACCTTATCACTTGATGTACAGTGTATTACAAATAAGCCATGTACATACACAGTACTGTTTATCCGTACAGAAGGATAGTTAAGTGAGGACAAATTAGAACTGATTGTGATTTTATCATTGCTCATGTACAGTATATAATATGTGCATATAGTACATAGTCAGACTGGCCTACAGGGGTACTGGGGAATCGCTGGTGGGCCCCACTGCCTAAGGGCCCACTACTTCCTCTAGGGTAGTTACCTAGTGGAGGAAGACCACTGATGAACATAAATACTTTGTTTCTATAGAAATTACATCAAGATTGACCCTCCTACCAATCAAAGTGGGTGGTCAGAACTTACAACATATACCTGTCCCCTCCTTTTGTTGGCTGCGGGTTATAAAATAATGAAGAAAGGGGGAGGGGCTTGGATGGCACACCCTAATTTTAAACATAATAAGAGGTGTTACCATGCTGAGACTTGTAGTACAATGCAGGGAACAAAGAATGCAGGTGCACACTCTAAGTACTAAGAACAATGATAATCAAAATATTCCTGATAAACTCTACAATTAATATGGACTATAAGTCAGGTTTTTAGTACATGTTTGGCCAAAGATGTTTGCCCATCCACCACATCAAGGTAAACCCCATCAGATGGGACCCTAACATCCCTAATACTAGGGATGTGCGCCGGACCATTTTTGCCTGATTTGGATTTGGTTCTAATTCGTCGTCCGGCTCTGGATTTGGATTTGCCAAACTGTGGTGACTGGCTTTAGATTTGGATTTGGATTTTTTTACAAAAATCTGCAAAAAAAGCTAAAATCACATAAATTTGGCTTTTTTTTCTTCCTAGAGTATTATTAACCTCAATAACCTTAATTTCCAGTCATTTACAGTCAATTTAGACCACCTCACAGTTTAAATTATAGTTTTTACCATTATTGTCCAAAGGTTGCAGTGAGCTGACTGGTTACCAAGCGACAAAGCAGCGGCACAGACACCACAGTTTAAAGCACATCTATGGCACATTGCCACGCAGCAGTGGCAGAAATGAAAAGTAGTGCACCTACCCAGTGGGGTACGGCCAGCAGAATCACAGTACTTGTTTACAAAGTGGGCTACGGCCCTAGGAGTCACAGTGCACAATCTTATTCACATTACACCGCACATAGTGTCCCTGATTCACATTACACCATAAAGTAGGGTATCTTATTTATGTTATGACACACAGTAGTGCCCCTTTTACACAATGCCCACAGTAGTGACCCTTATACACAAAGCCCACAGTAGTAATGCTCCTTATACAATGCCCACAGTAGTAGTGCCACTTATACAATGACCCCAGCAGTGGTGTCCCTTACACACTGCCCACAGTAGTGGTGCCCCTATGCAGTCCCCTTAGTAGTAGGGCCCCTATGCAGTGTCCCCAGTAGTAGTATGCCCCCCAGTAGCAGTGCCCCCATTAGTAGGCCCCCAGTAGTAGTGCCCCCATTAGCATGCCCCAGTAGTATGCACCAACTAGCAGTACCCCCAGTAGCATGCCCCCCATAGTAGTATGCCCCCCAGTAGTAGTGCACCCATTAGCAGGCCCCCAGTAGGAGTGCCCCCATTAGCAGGCCCCCAGTAGCAGTGCCCCCAGTAGCATGTCCCCAGTAGTAGTATGCTCCACAGTAGTAGTGCCCCCATTAGTAGGCCCCCAGTAGTAGTGCCCCCATTAGCAGGCCCCCAGTAGTATGCCCACAGTAGTAGTATGCCCCACAGGAGCAGTGCCCCCAGTAGTATGTCCCCCAGTAGTATGCCCCCCAAAGCAGACCCCCAGTAGTAGTGCCCCCATTAGCATGCCCCCAGTAGTAGTATGCCCCCAGTAGCAGTGCCCCAATTAGCATACCCCCAGTAGTTTGCCCCCCAGTAGTATGCCCCCAGTAGCAGTTCCCCCATTCGCATGCCCCCAGTAGTAGTATCCCCCCCAGTAGTATGCCCCCAGTAGTAGTGCCCCCAGTAGTAGTGCCCCCAGTAGTAGTGCCCCCAGTAGCATGCCCCCAGTAGTATTTTGCCCCCCAGTAGTAGTGCCCCCAGTAGCAGGCCCCCAGTAGTAGTGCCCCCATTAGCAGGCCCCCAGTAGTAGTATGCCCCCCAGTAGTATGCCCCCAGTTGCAGGCCCCCAGTAGTAGTACCCCCAGTAGCATGCCCCCAGTAGTATTTTGCCCCCCAGTAGTAGTGCCCCCAGTAGCAGGCCCCCAGTAGCAGTGCCCCCATTAGCATGCCCCCAGTAGCACCCCTTTACAAACACACAAATAAAAAAAGAAAAACAACTTACCTGAATCCCCGCTCCTGCCGCTGTCCGCTCTGCTCTGCTCTATTATGCGTGGAGGGAGCCGGAAGACGGAGCTCATGAGTGAGGTGCTACCAAGCTGAGACTTAATGAACATAATGAATGCAGTTCCTGATAGTGATTGGAATGGCATGTTAGTTCTGCATTCATTCACTAACATACAATTAAGTATTTTTTTTACAATAGTATGTATTTCACCTTTACTAGACCTAATGCAGTGTTCTTTGAATTTTAGACACTGGCCGGTCAGTACTGAGGTCCCCTATTACATGTGCAGTGCATTAATGTGGTAAATACTGTATAGACAGGATTAGTATCAAGTTCTTATTTATAATATATATGTTACATTATACTGTATTTCTAGGATTTTGATGTTTGTATTGCTGCTATCAATCTGGTACAGTATCATGCTGGCACTGTCAAAATGTATTATATGCAGCACTCACAGGACACAATAGAAAATACAACACTATATAAAGGTGTCAAAACCATGCACTCTCTAATGGTTAGAGTGCCTCTGCGGTGGCTGGCCACACCCTGTCTGGTAGCTGACCCCACTCTTAAGCACGGGCTCCTTTCACTGCATTCCCCCAGTGGGCCCAGTCGGACACTTATAGAGTATATGATTTTTCAAGTTTATTTTAGTTCTAATTGATTTTTTTCCTTTTATTCATACACGAGAAGGAAGACTATGCTAGCTTTATTGTATATATTAGATATATACAGTCAGGTGCATAAATATTGGGACATTGACATAATTTTCCTATTTTGGCCTCTATTCACCACCACAATGGCTTTGAAATGAAACAAACAATATGTGCTTTAACTGCAGACTTTCGGATTTAATTTGAGGGTAATTACATCCAAATCAGGTGGACGGTGTAGGAATTACAACAGTTTCTATATGTGCCTCCCACTCTTTAAGGGGCCAAAAGTATTGGGACAAACTAAACAATCCTAAATCTAACTTTCACTTTTTAATACTTTGTTGCAAATCCTTTGCAGGCAATTACAGCCTGAAGCCTGGAATGCATAGACATCACCAGACGCTGGGTTTCATCCCTGGTGATGCTCTACCAGGCCTCTACTGCAATTGTCTTCAGTTCCTGCTTGTTCTTGGGGCATTTTCCCTTCAGTTTTGCCTTCATCAAGTGAAATGCATGCTCAATCGGATTCAGGTCAGGGGATTGACTTGGCCATTGCATAGCATTCCACTTTTTAGCCTTAAAAAACTCTTTGGTTGCTTTTGCAGTATGCTTCGGGTCATTGTCCATCTGCACTGTGAAGCGCCGTCCAATGAGTTCTGAAGCATTTGACTGAATATGATCTTATTCACTGATGAATAAGATGATGAGGTGGTATGTTTTGGATCATGAGCAGTTCCTTTCCTTCTCCATACTCTTCTCTTCCCATCACTCTGGTACAAGTTGATCTTTGTCTCATCTGTCCATAGGATGTTGTTCCAGAACTGTAATAGCTTTTTCAGATGTTGTCTGGCAAACTCTAATCTGGTCTTCCTGTTTTTGAGGCTCACCAATGGTTTACATCTTGTGGTGAACCCTTTATATTCACTCTTGTGAAGTATTCTCTTGATTGTTGATTTTGACACATATACACCTACCTCCTGGAGAGTGTTCTTGATTTGGCCAACTGTTGTGAAGGGGTTTTTCTTCACCAGGGAAATAATTCTTCTGTCATCCACCACAGTTGTTTTCTGTGGTCTTCAGGGTCTTTTGGTTTTGCTGAGCTCTCCGGTGCGTTCTTTCTTTTTAAGAATGTTCCAAACAGTTGATTTGGCCACACCTAATGTTTTTGCTATCTCTCTGATGGGTTTGTTTTGATTTTTCAGCCTAATGATGGCTTGCTTCACTGATAGTGACAGCTCTTTGGATCTCATATTGAGAGTTGACAGCAACTGATTCCAAATGCAAATGTCACACCTAGAATCAACTCCAGACCTTTTATCTGCTTAATTTATAATTAAATAATGAGGGAATAGCCCAACCTGTCCATGATATAGCTTTTGAGTTGATAGTCCCATTACTTTTGGCCCCTTAAAAAGTGGGAGGCACTTATAGAAACCGTTGTAATTCCTACACCGTTCACCTGATTTGGATGTAATTACCCTCAAATTAAATCTGAAAGTCTGCAGCTAAAGCACATCTTGTTTGTTTCATTTCAAAGCCATTGTGGTGGTGAACAGAGGCCAAAATATGAAAATTCTGTCAGTGTCCCAATATTTATGCACCTGACTGTATATATTTTTTAAAGTAATTCAAACCTAATAGGGAGTGTCCAAACAATCAGATCTAAATTGCAGTGTAAAAATAAAATTTGTCCAGCATATGTTGGTTACATGCAAAAGCAGCCAGTATTTACCCTGCATGCAAAAATCATAACTGTATTTGCACCCCTTACATTGTTTGTCTAGGTGCACAGTTACTTGCTCTTTTTGGCTTTACTCCCAACTCAGAATCAGGCCCCTTGTGATTCATTCCATTTAGCATGCAATATGTGCAGAATTGTTTTTATGTCTGGTTGTTCACACAAGCCACAATAAGTCATTTGATTTCTGTCAGTACTGTATTTACATCAAATTTAAATTTGCTTTATTTGCTGTGTATATTTCATATTTATAAAATTTAAGAAGGGTTCGATTTCTGAATAAAGCTATATCAAACACATTAAATTAATACTGTAGTCAAATTTGAGAGTATATAGTGTCTCAAGTGCATAATCTTGGACCAAATGTAACAGCCTGCTGGTTGCAAAAGGGATTGAATTTTCAGCAATTTAGCAGCCAGATTTAAACTGCCAATTTTTTTAAGGCAAAGCCAACCTGGTTTTGCCTTAAATAATTGCTACGTTAAATATTGTGGCTAAATCATCAAAGTTTCTGAACTTTCCACATCCCAACTGTTATTATATTTTGCCCATTGTCTTTTTGGACAAAAATGATGTGATGATAATCTGAAAAGAATTACAATATTAAAAATGACAATATAAATAATGACTTAGGATCAGGTATTAAACATTAATATAGTCTAGTCAAAGCTTACGGCAAGGCTAGGGGCATTTACTTTGGCCTCTCAGTCTTTTACTATTATAAGTGTGCACTTCCTAACTTGAGATTGATCTTTTAATTTTATTAACTGTAGTTAAGCTGACAAAATAATGAATGTTGGATACAGCAGTGTCTATCATATTGTATGCCAAATATGAAAATAGAATGTACCTGAGAAATGACAAAATTGAGATCTAGAGCTAAGTCACAGTTGAACATAAACTCAATCTGTTTGTGTAAGATATGGTTTTCTGTAGGTGCACACACCAAAACTGCAAATGCATACTCCTCAATCAATTATTTCTTTATAACCTTGGCTTGCATTGCATCTCCTTACACCTGAAAAGGCAGAATGTGGAGTACAGTACGGGTGTGTTCACATGCAATACAACTAGTCATGGATGCATATACTCCTGTATTTTCCCCTACATCAAAGTGAAAAAAGAACCATTGAAGTCCAGACTAGATACCATGCCAAAGCTATACTCTTCTGGACAATCCACCACTAAATCAAAACAAACATTCAATCTGAATTTGAATATGGTTATTGCTACACCTTAAACTGTGTCTACTAATGTTTCAATTGCTTGGGGAGTAATTGCCTTTAAAAGCTGTGTGCAGATTCATGAAGCCCATGCTTAATGTCCAGGGGCAAACGCAGGATTTCTAGAGGGGGTTTCCAAATGCTTGATTTTAGAGCAAGTGTGGCATGTCCATGAAGATGGCATAATTAGCATTTAACCAGTTATAATGCACGTCATACAAAGTATAGTGTATGTAATATTTCTGACATTACAGGCCCTGTGATCACAGTATGCCATTATACGCAGCAGTATGGATATCCTGTCTGAGCTGAATGTTCTTATTTCCGATGTGGGCAGCATTCCAGATCATTTGAGCAAGTTCAGGAGTCTTGGGGAGCAGCAAAAGAACCTTGCACTGCCCTGGACATATATATATATACATTGGTCTACTTATGCACTGGATAGTGTATTATTATCCAGTATTAATATTAATAATTGACCCTCTAGATGGTCTATATCAGTGCACCTCGAACAGTGCATGTTTTCCAGATCTCCTAGTTGGTGCACAAGTGTATTCATTACTGGTTCACACATTATTCAAAAATCAACAGGAAGTGCTAATTATTTCATTTGTGACACTGAGGGGATATTAAAAACATGAAACATTAGTATTATATAATATTTCTATTGTGGCCATCATGGTGCGGCCTGGGGAGGTTAGATTCCAGGGAACCAGAAACCCCCCTTGCGCTTGCCTATGATGTATCCATGTCACTCTGCTTGGCTAATGGGGTTTTAATGGGCTGCTGAAGAAAAGGGAAAGACTGATTTATTTGTAGTCACCATTTTCTTATTTGTAATGTTACAATATTTATTTTTTAAACTTAGACTTATCGAAGACAACAAAGATTAGATGGTAAATACTATCCAAAATCCTGGTGCTGAAATGAAAACATGTACAGGTATATATATATATATATATATATATATATATTCAATCAATTACACTTGCTGCAAGTCAATTGAGACCAAATTCGAATTGGTCTTCGAATATCAAAATTAATACAAAGCCAGGATGACTGCGCCATTGAAATCTAATTGAAAATTCAAGTTGATTTATGATTGTTATGCCTGTTCTCAGAACAAAACATACAATTGTCTTCTTTCAATTTAAATCACATTTAAATATGCAAAATTGACAGGACATTTTACACACACTAAAAGTAAAACTTCCTCATAAATTATGGAGCTGCTGCTCTTACCTTATCATTAAGTAAACCACATGTACATATATTGGGAGAAATTTAATTACCTGTAAATTAATCACACATATATTAGTTCATTGTATTTAGGAGGTAGTCAAACCTCATAGTACAACATGTAGTTAAGCAGTCCCAATAGGAATAATCAAACAATCAAAATACCATCAGAGAATTCCGTCAGAGCAGTTGCTAGCTGATAATTGGACCCCGGTCTGAGGTTATCATAAATTTGTCTGGTTAAATGTACTATTCCATGCATCCAGGGACCTTAACTGACTGGAGCCGTGGCAGGCAGTCTAAGCTCCGGTGGTCTAAGCTTCAGTGGTCCTCTCCCCCCTCCTTTATGCTTGCACCATATAGGAGGGGGGAGAGGGATCACACTGATTGCGCCCTCTTGGATTTGCCTCTGGCCGAGGCGCAAAATGGTGCCCCTCTGTAGAGCGTGCGGCTACGAAAAACGACGCCGATAATAGTTTTATTTATTTTTTGCAGCAGTTGTGGCCACACCTCCTTACATTAGGTCATGGATCTTCAACCTTTGGCCCTCCAGCTGCTGTGGAACTACAGATCCCAGGATGCCCTGCCACAGTCTTAGCATGCTGTTATATCAAAATGGTGGCAGGGCATGCTGGGATGTGTAGTTCCACAGCAGCTGGAGGACCAAAGGTTGAAGACCCATGCATTAGGTCATACTTCCTTGCCATTACCCAGGCCTGGTCAAGGCTCTCTACAGCTCTGCCTGTGCTGTGACATCACTGCTTGGGAAGTCTAAGTGCTTATAAAAGTAGTTTATCTGCAAAATATACTGCTGGTTGCACAAGTTGATGTGAGTGTGTCCAGTATAAGAGGAATAGTAGAACTTTGGGTCCAAACCTACTAAATTGTTCTACTGTATGTCCGTTTTGGTAGTGTTGTTATTCCCCTTCAAGCTGCTGATCCCAGAGGGCCCCCTTTTTAGATATAAAGATAAACAGAGACAGATATGTGTTTTTGTTTAAATAACAAATCTAATTTTCTATGAAACTGTTTTCATTTTATGATAAGGGAAGCCTGCCAAAAGCAATGGGTAAAAATAAAATAAAACATGTGTGAGAACTTTTTTTTTTATGAGAAAAGCGATGATAAATCACTGTACTGTATGTTCGCTTTATACTTATCAGCTGAAGCCATATTCATTTTCCTTCCAGATTTGTATTGTTCCTTGAGTATGTCTTTTAATTTTGCTGCTGCACAGCAACAGCTGATCTATCTTATTTGTTTTCTACCTAGACATTCCCATAAAAAGCTGGAATTCAGCCAGAGACAACTGAATAACCTATAAACATGGCCCATGATCGATGTTGAAATATTCATCATATTATGCTGGACAATAAATCAGTTTTCCGTCCTAAATGTTACAGGAAAAAACATCATGTTTCACTGTACTATAGAGCAAATGAATTCTGAAAGCTAACTAAGAACAAGACATGCATAATGTACATGAAACAGCAACGAAAATATTTGTGGAATGACAAAAAAAGTAAATACTTAACCTAGGAAATATACAGAATGGGATGCTTTTTACTTGAAACCCATTGTGTAAACATGTTGTCTTTTAGTAACAATTTGATGAAGTGTTTGGTTAAGTGTTTTCGAAGCACAGAGGAATATAAGTCAGCTTAAGCATCTGTATATTTTAAAGACAATGTACACACTACAACTCAATAAAACTGAGAAAGCTTGTGTTACGACCTCCACAAATGCTTGTTTGGATCAGACGCAGGGCCGTAACTAGAGTAGTGCGACCAGTGCCATGGCACAGGGCACCCCAAGGCAGGGGGCCCTGTTCGGGCCTGTCAATTTTCCTGTTTATTATCATTCTTACTTGTAGTTTCCTCTTCTTTTATCCCCAGCATCTCCTGACCTCCCCTATCTCTTCACTGGCCCTTCCCCATGAAGCCATGACCCTTTTTTAGGTACATTATCTTATGTCCCTATTTAAAAAATGGAGCGGGGGAGGGGGCATCAATGCTCTCTGGCACAGGGTACCAAAAAGTCTAGTTACAGTTCTGATCAGATGTCTCAACCTTTTGAGAGAAAGCTATGGTGCCACAATTCTTCTAAAATTATTGGTCAGACTGAATCTGAAACTGATATAGCCAATATTTAGTTGTGCCCCTTGATTTGTTTGAATGATCAATCATTGGGTGAATATCTATTAAATGACATAGAGAAAAAAAGCACTAAACCTTATGTGACACATTAAACGCTAACGTATTACAGATGCATTTTCCAACCGAAGGGGCTTAATGCAAAATCTATTTGTGGATTTAAGCACTAAAATCTTCATAAGGGGTAAAGACCCTTGCAATAACCCACTCATAAGTAAATAAATGTCTTGTTGAGGATAAATATTCTATAAAGCTACAGTCAGGTGCATAAATATTGGGACAGATTTAATTTGAGGGTAATTACATCCAAATCAGGTGAACGGTGTAGGAATTACAACAGTTTCTATATGTGTCTCCCACTTTTTAAGGGGCCAAAAGTAATGGGACAAACTAAACAATCCTAAATCTAACTTTCAGTTTTTAATACTTTCTTGCAAATCCTTTGCAGGCAATTACAGCCTGAAGTTTGGAATGCATAGACATCACCAGACGCTGGGTTTCATCCCTGGTGATGCTCTACCAGGCCTCTACTGCAAATGTCTTCAGTTCCTGCTTGTTCTTGGGGCATTTTCCCTTCAGTTTTGTCTTCATCAAGTGAAATGCATACTCAATCAGATTCAGGTCAGGGGATTGACTTGGCCATTGCATAACATTCCACTTTGGTTGATTTTGCAGTATGCTTTGGGTCATTATCCATCTGCACTGTGAAGCGCCGTCCAATGAGTTCTGAAGCATTTGACTGAATACGAGCATATAATATTGCCCGAAACACTTCAGAATTAATTCTGCTTCTTTTGTCAGCAGTCACATCATCAATAAATACAAGGGAACCAGTTCCATTGGCAGCCATAGATGCCCACACCATGACACTACCACCACCATGCTGCACTGATGAGGTGGTATGTTTTGGATCATGAGCAGTTCCTTTCCTTCTCCATACTCTTCTCTTCCCATCACTCTGGTACAAGTTGATCTTTGTCTCATCTGTCCATAGGATGTTGTTCCAGAACTGTAATGGCTTTTTCAGATGTTGTCTGGCAAACTCTAATCTGGTCTTCCTGTTTTTGATGCTCACCAATGGTTTACATCTTGTGGTGAACCATCTATATTCACTCTTGTGAAGTCTTCTCTTGATTGTTGACTTTGACACATATACACCTACCTCCTGGAGAGTGTTCTTGATTTGGCCAACTGTTGTGAAGGGGTTTTTCTTCACCAGGGAAATAATTCTTCTGTCATCCACCACAGTTGTTTTCTGTGGTCTTCCGGATCTTTTGGTGTTGCTGAGCTCTCTGGTGCGTTCTTTCTTTTTACGAATGTTCCAAACAGTTGATTTGGCCACACCTAGGGGGTCATTCAGACCCTGTCGTTAGCACCGATGCGCTCGGACCGGGTCAATGGCCCCCCACAGAGCATGCGCACGATGGCGCTAGCGCCGTTGTGCGCATGTGTGAGACCCACTACGACCGACAGTGCCGGTCGTAGTGGGTCTCAATCCAAAGGGGGCGAGCTGTCGATGTTGATTAACAGCTCGCCCCGTTTGGAAGGCGGGCCGGGGGGGTGGCAGCCCAAACGGAGGCATTCCCATGGGAATGCCTACCATTTGGGGGCGGCCCCACTGACATCACTAGTGATGTCAGTGGAGAGCTTCCGGCTCCGACAGAGCCGAAAGCTCTCCGGGGCTTACGACAAGGGAGACCCTACCCTAGGGTCTCGTCGTAAGCCCTGATGGTCGCGATGGTCTTGACCATTGCGACCATCACCTTAGACGGTCGTAAGGCTGTGGGTGTTAACCCACAGCCTTACCACCGCAAAGGAGGCTGTCTTGAAAATTCAAGACGTCCTCCCCTCATTCAGACCGACCGCACGCTCTGTGCGACCGGCTCTGAATGAGGTCCCTAATGTTTTTGCTATCTCTCTGATGAGTTTGTTTTGATTTTTCAGCCTAATGATGGCTTGCTTCATTGATAGTGACAGCTCTTTGGATCTCATATGAGAGTCGACAGCAACTGATTCCAAATGCAAATGTCACACCTAGAATCAACTCCAGACCTTTTACCTGCTTAATTGATAATGAAATAACGAGGGAATAGCCCACACCTGTCCATGATATAGCTTTTGAGTTTATAGTCCCATTACTTTTGGCCCCTTAAAAAGTGGGAGACACATATAGAAACCGTTGTAATTCCTACACTGTTCACCTAATTTGGATGTAATTACCCTCAAATTAAATCTGAAAGTCTGCAGTTAAAGCACATCTTGTTTGTTTCATTTCAAAGCCATTGTGGTGGTGAACAGAGGCCAAAATATGAAAATTCTGTCAATGTCCCCATATTTACGCACCTGACTGTATATTATTACCACTTATTTAAAACCAATAAATATGCAGTTCTGTACAGAGACAAAATTTGTCATTCATATCAGTACATGGCCTAGGGGTGGGCAAAATGTGGCCCACCAGCTGCTGATGAACTACACATCCCAGCATGGCCAAATAGCAAAACTGTGGCAGGGCATGCTGGGATGTATAGTTCTACAGCTGGGGGTCAGATTATTGCCCACCCCTGACCCAGTGGAGCTTACAGTCTATATTCACTAACACACACAATAGGGTACATTTTAGAAAGCAATCATCTACAAGTAGATTATTGGAGTGTGGAAGGAACTGATTACCTGAAGGTAACACCTACAAACTCCTCATTGACAAGGCCCTAATCGGGCATCAAACACATGACCCCAGAGCTGTGAGGCAGCAATGCTAAACACAGTGTCACCATGCTGGAGAACATAAAGTGCTTGATATAGACCCTGTAGTAAAATTTCTGGTTGAGGCCTATACTTGATGATGGCCTGACCATTAAATTGATTAACAAAAATAAATTTTCAAGAAAACAATCCTCATACAGGATTGTTTAATAATATCAGGTGATTGAGATATACATAATTTCAGCATCTATGTAGAAAGTATTTTGAAACTAGTTTTTCAAAGTTTACCATCTTATGCAAGAGATACCAGCTTAAATATTGTGAAGATGTTTAGGTCATTGGCGAGACCATTCTAGCAAGCATAGATGTTAAGTTGTTACATACTAGTATCCCCATGTGTGCTAGTGGTAATCAATTCTATTTCCATGATTCCATTTTATTTAAATGTCTTGTTTTAACATCACATGCCAATATTTTTAGTTTTGTGGCAAAGTTTACCATCATCAATATGTGTACTGCTATGGCCAGTCCTTAAGACCCTGCATATGCCAATTTGTTCCTGGCTGGTGAAAGTTCAATTTTGTTTTAGAGGAAGAATATAATATAAATAATCTCTCCTATGGATGAGATTTATTTATAAGTAAGTGCCATGTACTCTGCCTCAGTGGTGGATAAGGCAACAGAGGGTTGCTGACAGCTGGGCCCGAATAGTATAAACAGGTATCCCATGAAAGAATAATAAACATCCTCATCTGATCCCCAGCTGGCATCATAGAAAGATTTTAATGCAGAATTTTCAAAACTAGAAAACTCTAATTTCAAGGAAGTTGGACCATTTTAGTATTTCAGGATTATTTTAACTGCCGTCCCATGATACATTGCAATTTGTCTCCCCCTGCTCACAGCATGTGTGATATCTGGGCAAGTTCCAACACTTGTATACATTAAACTTCCAATAGTGTTCTGATAAGCAGCTTTCTTCATTCCTCAATTTCTGTCTTGCTTGTTGGTGACATAGCTCTTATTATTTTTGTGTCTCTGTCAATGGGAATACTGGCTGATTTTGCATCTGTCATTGCATACTTAGTAAGTATTGCCTCAATATATCTCTGTTGATTGATAGAGACAGTTCCTGCACTCATGTTTTGTAAGATCCTTAAACCTAACAGGTGTTGTGCAGGCTCTACAGTAGATCTTTTAACATGAATTTTCGTTTTAATAGATGCTTGTCATTGGCTATGTGTTTCTCCTGATCTGCTAGCAACAGATCAAACACATATTCAATTATGATGAACAATTTTTACTTTATTGTCTAGTGGTATAGACAGTGATCAGTCTCTGAACAGTTAGTCCATCTCTAATAGCATAGTATCTAGCTTAATGTACCACAGCAACCACTCCATTTTAAACCATACAATGAAAAAATTGATTTGCACCATTGCGCAATTCAACAGAGTATATACTGCAGATCACACTCAATAAACCTCCCCCAGGTTTATAAGACACAATTTATACACAAAATAGAGTGGGGTTAATGTGCAAAAATCGGTTACACATTTTAGACATAATGAATATTAGAGTAAGAGAAAAGATCTTCATTGTTTTAAATAGATTGAGTCTTGCAACGTGTCTCTGATTCCTTATATTTGAACAACAGATATGTACTTGTTCAAACATCAATAATTCCAAATGCTTTCCACTTTAGCCTCATTTAAACAGCTGTATGGTAAGCTTCCCTCATATGCATCGATTCATGGTAGCACTCAAAGAAAAAAGAAAAAAAAAAAGACCAATAGTGCAGATAACTCAGGATAAGTTAAAACGTTTAATTTATATTGCTCTCACCCCCAAAATATTGTGTATATCCTTTGGCAACAAGGCTGGCTTTGTAACAGGCAAAAATATGTCTGTTTAGCTTTTTACAAAAGACCCACTTGTTCTTGACTGTCTTGCAGTGACTCGGCCTCCTAACAACAGTCCATGTATCTCAATGTTATCTAATGATGCAATTTCTTTATCTATTGCTGATTTCCATTCCTCCCTGTCATTGCTTGAGATTTCTTCTTGGATATTTTGTGGTGCGCTGAAAGTGATATTTTTGAACTCCTCATAATATGTCCTAGAGGGTTTCCCTCTATTACTTCTAATATAACTCCTGCTCTGTGATTGGACATCCACACCAGCAGTCCTTAACTCAGACACACTTTCAGCTGTCGGTATATCTAATGTAATAAACTTGTGCTGCCACTCTTCTTCCTGCTTCACATTAGGTGATGCTTTTTCTCTCTGGACTTTATAAGCTTTTTATTTGTAATGTCCATTAGTCTATGTCCTTTACTTTCTTGGCAATATCCAAGCATGATACATTAGATTGACTTGGGATCCATCTTAAGTCTTTTCTCCATAGAGATGTGTGCATATGCTCTGCACCCAAAGATTTGGAGATGATTAACACTTGGCATTCTTCTAGACCACACTTCTTTAATGTTTTGCCTTTCACAGCTACTGTGGGCACACAGGGCCTGATTCAGACCTGCTCGCGAGCACTGAGCGCTCGCGAGCGGGTCGATGGTGCCCTAGTGCGCATGCACATGACGGAGGGAGCTCCGTCATGCGCATGCGCGAGACCCGCATAGCGACGGCCAAGCCGTCGCTATGGGTCTCGCACCAAAGGGGGCGTGCTGTCGATGGTGAGTGACAGCACGCCCCCTTTGGTGGGTGTGCCGGGGGCATTGCTGCCCAGACAGAGGCATTCCCATGGGAACGCCTACCGTCTGTGGCCGGCCCCACTGACATCACTAGTGATGTCAGTGGGAGTGTTTTTGGCTCTGATAGAGCCAATAGCACTCCAGGGCTTGCGGCAGTGAGACCCTACCGCAGGGTCTCATCGCAAGCCCGATGATCGCGACCATCTTTTTGGCCACTCGCATAAGCTGTGGGTGGTCACCCACAGTTATGCGAGCGGCCAGGAGGCCGCTCCAATTTTATGTAGGAGGGCCATGATTCAGAGCGAGCGCTCTTGTCAGAGCATCCGGCTCTGAATCAGGCCCACAGTTCTTCAGATATGCTGTAGTAGACAATGCTTCTGCCCAAAAACTTTTTTTCTAGCCTGCATCACTGTGCATAACCCAGGCTCTCTCTACAATTGTGTGGTTGGCCCGATTGCTGACACCAATCTGTTCTGGCATGTAAGCAATGGTTACCTGGTGCTCAATGCCTGGTGCTCAATGCCTTATTTCTTAAGGAAGATGGCTATATTTTTGTTCTCATATTTCCCACCATTGTCAGATCCCAATATCTTCAGTTTGTGACCTGTTTGAGTCTCCACCAAACTCTTGTAGTCTGCAATTTTGTTTACTACTTCACATTTAGCTTTAATGAAATAAACGTGTGTCATTCTGATGAAGCCATCAATGAATGTCAGGAAATATCAGTATCCACTTATCAATGTTACCTCCATCGGACCACACATGTCTGTATGCACCAATGCTAGCGGCAGCTTCAGCTCTGGTTGCTGACTTCTGAAAGCAGCAGGTTTGTTTACCTTTTAAACAGCTCTCACATGCTAGTCAATCTGGATTTTTCACAGCTATTCCTGTCACCATTCCATCAAGGACATCTCATCAAGGACATCCCATCAAGGAGTATCTGGACATTATCATACCACAGATGGCCTAGTCACCTATGCCACAGCTCCATTGATCTGGATCAGAGATTGCCATCGCATAACAATCCTCTGTGTCTAGAACCTATAGTTTTCTGGCACTGGGTTGCTGCTGCTTTCACAGTCCCTCCTTTATTCTGAACGACACATGTATACTCTGCAAACTTGACCTTGAATCCTTTTTCATCTAGGATACTTATAGAAATAAAACCCAGAAAGATCTATACAACTAAAAAGCGAGTTTGATTGTATATTCCCAATACCTTGCAATTTTCTCATTCGGCTCTCTTCAGATTCACTGCTGGAGCAATTCTTCCACCCATATACTTTGGCTGCTATGTTAATACCTTCCACGCATTAATTCCCCTCTTTAGTTTTCACATCTTCATTATCACTGTGACCTTGTTGTTCTAATTCTAATAGATGGCATAGGCTCTCATGTTTGCTTGTTTAATTTGTTTTCTTTGTTTATTATATGCTTTTCTTTCTTTATTATTATTATTATTATTATTATTATTATTATTATTATCTACCCTGCTGTATATCTGAAAGCTTCTTTGACTTGCATATGTTATGAAAATGTAACAACTTATGTGCAATATCATGTTCATATCTGTAATTTTATGCACTTTTTGCACCACTTTTTTGTACAAGATTTATTTAAACAAACAGTTGCCTGCTTTGTTGCTTGCAGTTCTGAAACTTTTTTTGGGTGACATCTACTTTTAATTAGAGCCCCACAATCTCCATTTTATGACATATTTTTATATTATTCTTTTTGAAATATTCAACTTTGGGTTGAGTCACATAATTTAGCAACTTGCAGCCAAAGTTTTGATTTTCTCCAAAGCATTCAGCCAAAACAATAAACAGCATGTTAAAACCATGAAATCAGAATAGTTTGAGTTTAATGAATGAGGTTCAAGTATGAGACCTATAATTGAAATTCCACTTCAAGATCTCACTATATATTTGTATCAAGAATTAGCTGTTGTATTTTGCAGACAGAGAAGTGGAAACATATAGTATAATTAATTGATCTTTTTCTGCTGACAGTCGTCTTTTCCTTATTTTAGTAGTAAAACATAACATAATATGGGTAAAGATGGCAAAAATGTTTTAATGACAACGAGGAAATATGATGATGATGCAGTAACAGTAGTGAGGTCTCAGATTGCATCATTGCATATGATTCAGTAGAGGAATCACCTGCACTAGGTCCATTACTGGTTTCAAGGATAGAACTATAAAAATAGTAAATAGGGCGCTGCGGTGAGAAGTTTTCCCAGCAGCTGCAAAAAGGGGAGGTAGTCAGCCTCCTGTAAGACAATATAGAGAAGGAAATATGCAGCGCTGATAATAGATGCAATTTAATATAAATGAAATTAAAAACAATACAATCATGAATATAAAAACAAATCAGAATAATGAAAATGATAATAATAGGTAATACTATGGATCCACTGCGATAGTAAATAGAGGTCCAAAGTACAATCTCCTTAGACATGCATGATATCCTATAGGCACTATTTGCTGCAGCAATATAGACTGAATGGACACTGATATAAAAGTCTTGCAAGAGGAACTTGGGATATAGTTGTAAATCCAACAATGAGAGAATGGTTTACCAGCTTGTGTTTAGATGAAACGAGGGTCCCAAAATTAGCGATGGTATCACACCGGCGAACATCCAACGCACGGAAAGACCTCTGGAAAATGGATGCTGGAACCAGAGATGGCGTCCCAAGTTGAATAAAACTCCAGTACAGTTCCTAAATGGTGTCCAATAGATGAGTGCCTGATATAGGAAAAACCACCAACGCGTTTCACTACCATCTGGTTGCTTTTTCTCATTGCTAATTTTGGGACCCTCGTTTCATCTAAACACAAGCTGGTAAACCATTCTCCCATTGTTGGATTTACAACTTTATCCCAAGTTCCTCTTGCAAGACTTTTATATCAGTGTCCATTCAGTCTATATTGCTGCAGCAAATAGTGCCTATAGGATATCATGCATGTCTAAGGAGATTGTACTTTGGACCTCTATTTACTATCGCAGTGGATCCATAGTATTACCTATTATTATCATTTTCATTATTCTGATTTGTTTTTATATTCATGACTGTATTGTTTTTAATTTCATTTATGTTAAATTGCATCTATTATCAGCGCTGCATATTTCCTTCCCATTACTGGTTTCCTCCACTAGGTCACTGGCCAGAATTGCTCATGTTATTAGGCCATATCTCCTCAGTCTAGTAGCTGGCTGACATTAGGGGCAATAAGAAGAGACTGGTGCCCAGGTCCCCAAATCATACTGTATAATGAGGCCATGATAGGTCTTAGGCTTATCATTCCTAAACTGCAGTTAGGCTGATCCCCCTTTGCACTATCACTGCTGTGACGGCAGCAGATCCTATAGATGAAGGTAGTGTAGTTTCAGGGCCCATATGCCTAAATCTGGCCACACATCTACAGATTATCTGTCCAACCAACCAACTAGTTGATTGGTTGGAATGAAAATCTGGTAACATATGGGAGTAAACGATGATCAGCAATTTGCTCCTAAATGCCAGAAAACAGATGAAAATGGATGTTCAGACAAGTTTGTTAAATGTTTGATCTAAACAATTTGTTCAAACAACAGTTTTTGTCCATTTTCTGGCGTTTGGGAGCAAATTTCTGATTCTCATTTGCTTTCATTCCTTACCAGATTTTCATTCCAACCAATCAACTAGTTGGATGGTTGGATGTAAGTTGGTCTAGTGTGTGGCCAGCTTAAGTCTATGTTGATATTCAATTTTTAGGAGCTGTTGTGTAGGTTTTTATTCTGACAGGGTAGTAATAAACTAGGTAAAATGTAGGGGCAGTGTATTTTAAGTTATCGCTTTGTTTAGTTTTGTGACACACTGTTAGGGACTGAGAAATAGTTGTGTGAGAGGGCACATTATACATTATATCTCTATGCAGTGATCATAGAGCAAGCTGACAAGCATCTTGTGGTGAGTATACACTCTGTGTTGTTTTGTCCTTCATTTTTCCAACTCCTACCAAGCTTTAGGTGGTGCTTGTACCCCTGTGCAAGGTCAGACTACTTCAGTTCAGCAAATGAGTGGTGTGGTGCTTCCGCCTGTGATGTCCATTCACCCATCCTAGTGAAGGGTGCCATTATCCTGTGTTTTCTTCTCATCTAATGGAGAAAGGAAGGCACTAATTGTTTCTTCTTCTCTTTACAGTGACATCATTGCTGCATGTCATTAGGGGGTCATTGACACTCTGAGGTAGCTGCATGTCTGACATCTTAAGGTGATCGCCTGCACAGGACCCTCTAGATTAAAGTGAAAGAAAAGACTTGAATGAATGAGACACTAAAAATAGAACCATTGAATCAATGGATGAAGTTTTTTCTGACCAGGAAGCAGGGGAAACTCCAATCACTATTTTGCACAAAACCAATGAAAAAAATATATCTTCAATTGTTATCTATTATACAATTATTGCTCCTTTATTTAACATGATGAAATATATATCTTTTCCTTCTTCTAATTATTATTATTATTGTTCACATTAATAATGTTATTACTGCTGAAGCATTGTCTGCATAACTAACAGCAGTAACTGCATCAGGAGTGGTGCATGTGATATCACTGCTGTCTTTATATTTGTTCATTGTGAAATAGAACTGGTGCTTTCATGATTTTGTTACACAGAAAAGTAGTTTGGTTGGTGTGGCTAGTGCCTTCTCCAAGACACGATGCCATGTGGGTGGCACAGCCACTATCCAAGCCCATGGTGGTTCTGCCCAGACCCCAGTGCCCACCTCCAAATGTGCTGTAATTCTGAGCACCCACTACAATAGATAATGCTTGCATGTCAGATTCCCAGTTCCCCTCCTCCTGCTCTGTGCACTGGATAGCAGGTTACATGGGAAGGAGTCATCAAGATGCACAATGTTTTGACATCTCATCTCCAGGAGAGCGCTCAACAGTGAAGGAATTCCTGGTCTTCCATCCACACAGAGAAGAAGAGAACGTTAGTAGAAAAGACACAAGAGAAAGAAAAACCATCATATTTCCCCCACATGCTCCTTATGTGCCATTAGACTGATCCACATGCCCTTTAGATGCAATCAGACCCAACCACGTGCCTCAAATTTGCCATCAAATTTCTCCACATGTCCCTTATGTGCCATCCGTCCCCTCCACATGTCCCTTATGTGCCATCCATCCCCTCCACATACCTCTTATGTGTCATCAGTGGCATTAACACTATAGTTTTGTCCCAGGCCAAAAGATATGGGGTCAGGTGCAACAGTGCTCTCTCTCATCCAGGACGATAATATCTCTAGCTACAGTTCTGTTGCTACAACCTATAGTTCTTTATTTCTGACATTACAGAGTTATACATAACATTCAACAGTCCCAATTTGCACATCCTTTCTGATGAGGTTGGTAGGTATTCAACTTGCTGTACCCAGGGGAGACAGGTGCATTCACAGCATGTTGCAAATAAATTGTATTTTAAAGCTATACCCAAAGGTGGGTGAGACCACACCCATTATGGGTTTTCCACACCTTCAGGATTCTGGAAGCCATGGTCCCATGCCAATCCATAATATCTCTATGTAGTGAGGCATGGTTTATAGTCTATATTTTGCAAATGCATTATTTTAATATTTATAATATCCAATAAACATATCAGTTTTAATGTATTACCTTATTTTACTTCATTTTAAAAATAAAAGTAAAAATCTGAAGTTACTGTAAGTTTAAAAAAAGATTTTATTTATTAAACAGAAGATGCACAAAACATGCATTGAATAAAGTTAGTGGAATTGTTGTACTGTATTCTAGCCTTAGTTATATGAGTCTGCCTGACGTTACAAACCATATCCAAAAGGAAAGCTTGTCGGGTATGGCAGCTAGTATAAATTTCCTTTGGATTTGGTATTGATTAATTAAACACACAAAGACTTTGCTTCTGGTTGCATAGACACCATCTAAACAGTGAGCACAGTGACTTGTGCCTGCTGGACCAATATTAGAGAGTTGCACATATAACAATGTAAAAGTCTTCACATTTTGGAAACAAGTGTTTGCTAATTGCTTTTCATGTCCAAGAACACATTACTGGGGAAGAAATGAAAGGACAGAGAACAGACCTGCTCCACTGGAGATGGTTTTGATTAGTCACACGTCTTCAGTACTTTGCCAATGTCTATTTTAAAGTTCACCATGCTGAATTCTATTTCACATACAGTCCTACATTTTTCAGTATTTTCAGAGGTTTCTTTAAACATTTTACAAAACACTGCATGTCTGCAAGTCATATACTGTATGGTATATTTATGAAGCCTGCACCATAAAATCTATAGATGTTTGAAATAAAGATTGAAAAAATTAATATAATACAATAGAACTCCATTGTGCAGATTAATGCTGTGGTGTGCAAGTTTTAAGTGTGTTTTTTGTAACTATAATTTTGTTTTTATAGGGGAGATGTAACAAACCTTGGAAGGAGATTAAGTGGAGCAGGTGCCCAAAGCAACCAATAAGCTTCTGTCATTTCAAAGACTTTGGGGGAAGAGGTATCAAGCCTTACAGAGAGATATAGTGAAGAAGTTGCCCAAAGCAACCAATCACCTTCTGTCAGTTATCTAGCACAGGATTTTACATTACATCTAGAAGTTGATTGGTTGCTATGGGCAACTTTTCCACTTTAGAACTCTCTAATGCTGGGTACACATTTAACGATGTGTACCCAGCATGATCTCATTAGCGACGGAACAAGGGCATACACACTTGCCGATGTCGGGAGCAACTTCGTGACGGCAGGGGCCATGCTGCATTCGGCATCAATGTCGCTGATGATGTGTGGGAGTGCGCATCATCAGTGACATTGAGGGTACATCTCCCCTTGTGTCTTTTGTGATTTTAAACCACTGTTAGTGCCAACTGTAGATAACTGTGTTATCCAGGAGTGCAGAACCAATCATCTATTTTCACTTATCATGCTAACATGCTCATGTGTTTAGCTAACTGTTTATATTTTATTGAGTACTATTCAGTGTTATGTTTTTAAGACATACCTAATAAAAGTCATAATTTAATTTTTCTAAACATACAATTTTCTGGGAGTTATCTCAACTGACTAACCAGCTTGATGGCTTATGCCATAGCATCGTGGAATCCCCTTACCATCACATAAAACCAGCACCAAACCAGGGCTGGAAAAACTCAGTACATCGGGACCCCAAAAATAAATTGGGGTGCCCCTTCCCAATGATCTACCTGCCCTGGGCTGAAAGCATTTCGTCATTCACTTCAATAACAGATCTGTGTTTCCCTGGTATTGCATAAGCCGCCTGGATGGTTCAGCCTGGTGTTAGTTGAAAAACAATTGGGGGGACCCTACACTGGTTAATCCTCTGATTTTCCAGTACCAGACCATGCTGAAAGGTCCAGGGATGGTTATGGATCTAGAGTGAATCTCCACGCTATTTTGTTATTTATTTTAACTCTCTCTTTACTTGTAACCCTAAGAAGCCTGCACAGATCATAGTGATCTGTGCAATGCTTATCCCAACTCGCCATAGGCAGGTCTATTGTTTGGTACGGTCAACCTTCATTTTTGCATCAGGTTTTGGTTGGTTCTAAAACTGACCCTTAGTACTTCTACTTTATTTTTTATAGTTTTCTATGTAAAAAAATCTATGCAGGTCCAATGTATAATCCTGGTAAAATATCAGCGTTTTTGTTCAATTTTCCATCGGTTTTGACTTTAGTAAATTTCAGATTGGCAAAATTGATGTGATACCACAGATAAACATCACATCACAAAACTGATCATTAGTAAATGTACCCCTATGTCTCTACAGTATGTTGAATCACTCTGAGAAGCGAAATATAGTAGAAAGGAATGGTAAGGGCACAGGTACTAATCCCACTGAATCTATGTGGTATTAAAGTGTAACCGGTAATTGGTTCGTTTCTCAAAATGATAAGAATTTCACTTAAACGAATATACTTATTCTTTTAACCGGTGGTGCTCCCCATTGAGTCAGAAAATCAAATAATATGAAAACAGAAGAGAAAGAAGACTCCTTGTGTGGGGGCACTCTAAATGATTATAAAACTTAAAACTTAACTTTTATTAGATCTGTCTAGAGATCTGACACAGTAACTCACAACAAATAACACATAATCACAGACAAACAAAGTATAAGAATATTGTTATTCAAAAACTACTCAAACAACTATACAAATAGATGCTCTAATATAACGATTATCTTTACTGTTACTCTCTTATGTTGTAATCTATCTCTGCCTGTCAGAGTTGGATGTCCTAATATTCCTGAAATTCCAAAGCATAAGAAAAATTGTTCAAAAAGATCATCAATCTCAGCTTATGACCACCATCATAAGCATATTGCACTTGCAAATTACGGAATTAACACATCACATTATAATTAATACCAATTTCGTCAATGTTTGCTATATGCTGTCATAAAACAGAGCTGTATGATCACAATCGCTTAGTTAATAAGCTTAAAGAGAGTCATAATTAATTGTTAAAAATACCAGCTTCGTAGATACTTTGTGTAGACACCAAATATCTCTTGAGTATACAAAAATGTTTATTCTCTCAACAGCGCATAAAGACCTTAATAGAATGATAGATTAGTTCTGAAAAGCACCTGTGTTGAGATGAAGAGATAATCTGCTTTTAGTCACATACCCATCGGTAGAGGTGATCAATGAGAATTACCTACTTCAATGCAGGTGATCTACAAGATTCCCTGCATCTGCTGTCAGCTCCCAGAGATTGAAGCTGATGAGAGTACAGAAAGATAAATCGACAGAGGAAGAATAAAAATAAATCACCATATAAAGGATATCTCAAAGAGCAGGTTGTGAGTAAACGGGTGAAAATATTTCAATATTCAGAATGTGTATATGTGGCAAACTTAGTTTTGTAAAATAGTCATTGCCCTACACATTTGTATATCAATAGCTGCTTCCACAATATATCCTGTATACTACTAATATTCACTTAAATCAATGTATCTGAAAAAATACCCAACTGTGGTATATACACACTTATAGATAGTAGGATGAAAAATGGAAAAGCCTCTTTTCTGTGCAAACCCAGCAGAATTCATGCAGCATGTGCAATCCAAATGGGTTACAGTGAATGCTTTAGTGAATAAGGCAGGATGCCCTACTGGGAGGAACAAGATACATAGCACTCCTATTGCAGATATGGGGGAGCGATTCCCTTGGTGAGGATAACCCTCACTTTTTCAGATACATTGATTTAAGTGAATATTAGTATTACAGGATATATTGTGGAAGCAGCTATTGATATACAAATGTGTAGGGCAATGACTATTTTACAAAACTAAGTTTGCCACATATACACATTCTGAATATTGAAATATTTTCACCCGTTTACTCACAACCTGCTCTTTGAGATATCCTTTATATGGTGATTTATTTTTATTCTTCCTCTGTCGATTTATCTTTCTGTACTCTCATCAGCTTCAATCTCTGGGAGCTGACAGCAGATGCAGGGAATCTTGTAGATCACCTGCATTGAAGTAGGTAACTCTCATTGATCACCTCTACCGACGGGTATGTGACTAAAAGCAGATTATCTCTTCATCTCAACACAGGTGCTTTTCAGAACTAATCTATCATTCTATTAAGGTCTTTATGCGCTGTTGAGAGAATAAACATTTTTGTATACTCAAGAGAAATTTGGTGTCTACACAAAGTATCTACGAAGCTGGTATTTTTAACAATTAATTATTACTTTCTTTAAGCTTATTATTAACTAAGCGATTGTGATCATACAGCTCTGTTTTATGACAGCATATAGCAAACATTGACAAAATTGGTATTAATTATAATGTGATGTGTTAATTCCGTAATTTGCAAGTGCAATATGCTTATGATGGTGGTCATAAGCTGAGATTGATGATCTTTTTGAACAATTTTTCTTATGCTTTGGAATTTCAGGAATATTAGGACATCCAATTCTGACAGGCAGAGATAGATTACAACATAAGAGAGTAACAGTAAAGATAATCGTTATATTAGAGCGTCTATTTGTATAGTTGTTTGAGTAGTTTTTGAATAACAATATTCTTATACTTTGTTTGTCTGTGATTATGTGTTATTTGTTGTGAGTTACTGTGTCAGATCTCTAGACAGATCTAATAAAAGTAAAGTTTTAAGTTTTATAATCATTTAGAGTGCCCCCACACAAGGAGTCTTCTTTCTCTTCTGTTTTCATATCACTCTGAGAAGCACCAACATAAATGAATACTTTTATAAGTAGTATAGTGTAAAATCTACTCCCCTGGTCTGACCTTGATGCACTTTCTTTTAAATAAATTATCCTGTGCAAGAATCTTATCTCCTTGCTAGTGGCTTCACATACGTCAGATATATTATATATCAATATTTCCTTGTTTGATTTATTCAGTTTCACACAATTGTATCTTAAAACAAAGATTAAACAAAAATTAATTATATGTAAATTTCACACTACTGTTCTTTTTGCTATAATGCTTGTTACCAAGTGGCTGCCAGTGCCAGATGGCGTTAGACAATAGTAGCCTATGAGCTATTCTTGTGCATTTTTTTTTTGGAGAGAGGGGTTCTCCAGATTACCATTGTCATTCCCTTGTGGCCGCCGGTCTCATAACTACATCCCGTAATATCTGCTGAAATCTATTGCACAGTGGAACTTTAAGTGGGTGTCCTAGAATACAGTATAATACCACTCTCCATCTGAAAGGCTACCCAAATTCTCTTCCCATATTAAAAATAGCAGTGACATAGCAGTGTCTATTTCACTCATGCGTAATTGGTTTTGTCTAATATATTAGACCCCAGTTGCATGGGAGACTTTCTTTCCGGGTGCTTCAGCCAGGCTCTGTATTCCTCCCGGCAACTGTGCCCCCAAAGCTGGTTATAGTTGGATGTATCTGAAAAAATTACTTAAGTTGACAGGATAATAACATCTGCAGATAATAAGGATATAGGTCTGAAGGAATCTTTATACACATAGAGGTCTATTTACTAAGCAGTGTTAAGATACAGAGTGAAAAGTAATAAGAAAGTGATAAGGTGCCAGCCAATCAGCTCCCAACTGTCATCTCACAGGCTGTTTGAAAAATGACAGTTGGGAGCTGATTGGCTGGTACCTTATCACTTTCTTATCACTTTTCACTCTGTCTCCTAATACTGCTTAGTAAATAGACCCCTAAATCCTTAAATGGCTTAAGCTGCATACACACCCAACGATTTTGTTACCGACGATTTTATGAACGATTTTCTGTCAGATTATCTGTCAGATTATTTAAAGTGTAATGAAAGATTTTTTTGAACTACAAACGATTTTTGCATATTCCCTTAATGAAAATCGGTGAGTTGACAAGTCTGACTGAACTACAAACTACAAACGTGAACGCGCATGAACGATAATCGTTCATCGTTTGACTCAGAAAGTGAACGATTTTTTCAAACGATTATCGTTAAACGATATTGTTTAATGATAATCGTTCAAAAAGTCGTTGTGTGTGTATGCAGCTTCAGGAATAGATTTAGTAAATTCATACATGTAGAAACTTTTTAACAAAATACTAAGGTACTGTAGAGTTGAAAAAACTCCTGTTTCTGAGGTTAATACTGCAAATGTGTCAACTGAAAATTTGTGAGCGATATTTTTAAATGCAGTTAAAATTGCTATCACAATGATTGGCACAGTAAGAAGCAATTTACAATAAAGCTTGGAAGGAATGGGTGACTAATAGAAGAAAGAATGATTCAGCTATGGGATTCACTCTGTGACAGTCACAAAGACGTCATTTTCAAAGCTATTTAATATAACTAAAGGAGATATTAGAACAATAAACATCTGTAAATAATATATTTTTAAACATTGATTTTGCTTTTGCCCACTAACCTCTGCACTTGAATCTTGCACCATTATTTTTAGTAGCATCTTTTTCGTACAAAATGTGCATCTTATATTCGCATAAATAAAACAACTGGCAGTGACAAAACGCCTTATCTGTACTGCACTGATCAGTTTGGTGAGCGACATTTGTACATGAGTCTGAATCTGTGTTACCATGCAGTGCCTTTTTCTCACTCCAAGGGGTCTATTTACTAAGCAGTGTCAGGAGACAGAGTGAAAAGTGATAAGAAAGTGATAAGGTGCCAGCCAATCAGCTCCCAACTGTCATTTTTCAAACACAGCCTGTGAGATGACAGTTGGGAGCTGATTGACTGGCACCTTATTACTTTCTTATCACTTTTCACTCTGTCTCCTAACACTGCTTAGTAAATAGACCCCCAAGTTCTGCTGTGCTTTATCTGTGACATTGTACAGTACGTGTTTAAAACTCATTCCTGTGTGGTTAAAGTCACAGTCCAGCGTCTCTCGTACATAATGGGTGATGTTTCACTGCATCTGTGATAAAATAACCTGCAAAATGTAAAGAAAAAGACTGTGTACTACACCTCAAGTCACATCTCAGTCGCACCAGCTGTATGGTGTATAGATGCTAGGTGTATGAGGACATTTAAAGATTCCATTTGAGATTATATTGATTGAAGCAGACTTTTGTATCTAGCACAAGGATATATACAGGGCAAAAAGATCCAGACTAGTGGAAAAGTCTAAAGAGACAGAGGGCCTGATTCTGAGATACAGACAGACCTCACTGATATCATGCCCCATAGAGAACAATAGCAGACTGTGCATTCACCATATCCTGCATATGCATGCAGAGGGAGAATAAAAGTGCAGATGGATTGAACCATCTGTTAACAGATCATTTTCTGTGAAATGGGCACTTATGGACAGCAACTGGGCAGTGCCCATGTGAACGCACAGAAAAGATTTGTCTTGTGGGAGTGTTGTGGATGTGTAGATGACTTACATGCTCATTTTAAGCGTGCTTATGGAGGTGTGACTCCTGTGTCTGCTGGGTCTGTTGCACTCAGCTTGGAGTGGGTGTAAGTTCAATCCTATAAATGATGGTTGCAGATGGAAGAACAGTGGCCATCCAGTCAGTATAGATGGGTGGATACTCACATTAGAATAAGTTAGCAAGCCGAGTGCCGTGGCTAGATGGAAAGGCAAACACACATGCGTCCGAGTCAGAGTAAGACCCAGACTTTGGATGGCTGGCACTAGCAGTTTCATCAGGGCCGTAACTAGGGTAGTGTGACCAGTGCCACCGCACAGGGCACCGCAGGTCAGGGGGCACTGTTCGAGCCTTTACATTTTCTGTTTATAATCATTCTCACTTGTAGCTTCCTCTTATTTTATCCCCAGCATCTCCTGGCCTCCCCATCTATTTCCTGGCCCTAACCCACGAGGCCATGCCCCTTTTTCGGGTGCGTTTTGTCCCCATTTGAAAAATAGGGGGGCGCCAATGCTCTTTCTTGCACAAGGCACCAAAAACTCTAGTTATGGCTCTGAGTTTCATCATAATGCTTGTTGCTTATCTTAAATATTGTTGCTGAGCATGATGTGTTGTGGAACCTATGCCCATAAAGCAATCCACTTCCAGATATAAAGCATTTTCTGTTATACAGTTGGTATAGTTTAATGTCTTGAATCTGTGCAGAAATAGGAGAAAATAGACAACACCTCAAAGGCAGCCTCGTGTGGAGAATTGCATTCTGAGCTTGTATATGCTGCTATTTTGAAATCATTGTATGCCAGCTTGGGACATTGCCTTAAAATGAAGACTTCCCCTACAGAATCTGGATATTTATCATAGTGCTGCTCTCTCCTACCTGTTCATACAGCTTTGGCTAACTTTTGCTGCTGGTATCTTAAGCTCAGTTGCTGCTTGGCCAGATGACGGAATGTTGTCACTCTCTTTGGGAAAGATATAGGTACTTATCACCTCCTGGACAGCAGAGCAATTAATGGAACACTCTACGCACACAAACAACCTTGCCACCAATTTTATAGCATTCAGATTTATTAAATACTGTAGTAATAATTAGCCACAACAATTCTCACTATCAAATTAATAGCCTTTACATGTAACAAATAGGCTTATTTTCCCCACACCCGCCAAAAGGTGCAGTATTCTGCCTGATCTTTTATTGTAAACTGTATTATGTGGCAATTATCAATTTAAAGTGTTTTATGCAAAGTCAGAAGGTCTGTAAAATAAATTTTATATATATATATATATATATATATATACAGTATATAACAGTATACACGTAATTTGTGAAAACAAAGTGGTTGATAACACTTTGTTGTAAATTCATTAAAACAATTGGAACTAATGTAGCTACTATGTATCTAAGATCATTCAAACATATGAAATAAATTGCTTTTTTATAAAAAATTAGATCTTGACCTGAACAGCTACAATTATTCTCACATCTAATATAGACTCTACTCAAATGTACTTTTGTCTTCTATAACCTTAATATCCATGGCAATGTAATATTATTGCTAACTATAAACTATACTCAGTGGCACTTAGTGCAGAGCTGAAATAAAACTGCATATTTTATAGACACTATTGGGATTATGTAAAATGTAGAGCTATTAAGCTACCTAATTAGAGTCTGAATACCTGTTAACATCAGCAATGACAGGGGCATTCTGATACATTACATGTGTATGGAAATATAATATTTTATGACCTGATACACCCATCTTATTTTAAAAGTTACTACTTTTCTTATCATTAAAAGTGCCTAATTAATTAAACTAACCTTAGTGCAGTGTTGAAATGATTACTAAAAAACTTTATAACTAATTACGTTGTTCAGTAATTAAGTCATTTATCAATCAAATATATGATCCAAATAAAATATATTTTATACATACAGCTGCAGTCTCAAACTACTGGGGTTGTAAATATCCAATAAAATATGCAAATTAGAAGGAAAAAGAGAATTGTGAGAACCACGCTAATAGTTATATTATATATAATATTATTCTGCACCTCATATCTTATATAACTATTAGCGCGGTTCTCACAATTCTATTTTTCCTTCTGGTGTTGAAATGATAACTGCTAATATTATGGATGTCATTAGGAGTATACTGTTTGAAGTGCAGGATACAGAGACTATAAACCGTGGGGCCATTTAGCTATCTCATTACGGTCCTAATACTTGCCAATATTAATGGTGACATAGGATTCTTCTGATACATTAATAAGGTAAAAATTCATACAGTAAATGGAGACATAAGACTACGTAAATGTGTATGGAAGTGTAATATATTGACCTGACACACCCACCACGTTTTGAGAATAACTACACCCCTTGTAGGTGGTAGATAGGAGGACCGGACACCAACAGCAAGCTTTTCAATCCCAGGATGCTCCGGTCCTTCTCCCCTATACCCCGTCCACAGCCTGAGGCAATTCAGTTTTGTCAACAAGCCCAAGGCAGGAGCAGGATAGGAGAGAACTAAGACTGGTACATGTAAGAATCACACTCTCACACATTAGAGAAGGAAACCAGTGACCAAGAGAAAAAACCCATAGAAGCCAGGTGCGTCAGGGAGGGTGCTCTGTGGACCCTATGGACTTTGAAGAAGAGAGTTAACCAAGATAAGTCTACCATAACTCTCCTTTTCTTCAGGGTCCATAGGGCTCCATAGGGAGACAATGGGGATGTCCTAAAGCAGTTGTTCAAGGGCAGGGACGCTCCTGAGCTGAGAGAAGAATTCAGCATCCAAATGAAGCATCCTGAGAGGCAAAGGTATCAAAGGCATAGAACCTAAGAAAGGTGTGGACAGAAGACCATGTGGCCATCTTGCATAGTTGTTCAGCAGAGGCGCCACATTGGGCTGCCCACGAGGGACCCACAGAGCAAGTAGAATGGGCAGATACAGTTTCTGGCACAGGAAGGCTAGCCTGCATATAAGCCTGTGATATAGTCATGGAACTCATCTGGCCAGTATCTGTTTGTTAGCTGGCCAGTCTTTCTTGTGGAATCCATATAGGACAAAGAGGGAATACATTTTCCTGATGGGATTAGTATGGTCCACATAGATCCTCAGAACCTAGACCACATCCAAGGAGGCCTCACCAGCCAAGAGGTCTGGAGATTGAAAGGCTGGAACCACAATTTCCTCTATAATGTGGAAACGAGAGACTACCTTAGGAAGGAAGCCTGGGCAAGATCAAAGAACAGCCCTGTCCTGATGAAAGATCAGAAATGGAGAGTGACAGGAGAGCGCCCCCAAGTCTGACACCCTAGAATCAATAGCCAGAAGAAAAAGAGTCTTTGCAGCAAGCCATTTGAAGTCTACTGAGTCCAGGGGTTCAAATGGAGGTCCCTATAGTGCCTAGAGAACCACTGACAAATCCCTCGGATCCACAGGAGGGACAAAGGGCGGTTGTATATGGAGGACACCTTGAAGGAAGGTGTGAACATCCGGCAGTGAAGCAATTCTGTGCTGGAACCAGATGGATAGAGTAGAGACAAGTACTTTCAGAGAGGCCAGATGGAGTCCGAGATCCAATCCAACCTGAAGGAAGGCAAGAATCCGAGAGACCCAAAAAACCTGACGGTCATAACTTCTGGTAGCACACCACTGGAAGTATGTATGCCACACCCGGTGATATATGTGTGCAGAGGCCAGCTTACGCACTCTGAGCATAGTCTTGACCTTAGGAGGGATGTCTCCAGAGCCATGCCATTAAAATGATAAGTGCCTAATTAGCCCTTGAATTGGTTTACTCAGCACGTGTAACCAACATAATAATTCAGATAGAGAATAGTGAGAATAAATTAAATCACTATTTTATAAGATGTAGTCTATTTCTGTAGACCATACTTGCCTACTTTTAATTTTTCCTCTTGGGGGGAAGAAGCCCGGGGAAGAGAAGCAGGTGGGTGATGATGGGGATGGGGCCTGATGTTTCACATAATTAAGCCCCATCCCCTACTCAGGGACCCCCGATCTTTGTGAAAATTCTCATCATTCTGCCCACTTTACTAGGAAGTGGGCAGGAATATGGGAGAAGTGCCTACTCTACGGGGGGTGCGGGGGTTACCCGAAAAATCATGAGCCTCTTGCAACTTCCGGGAGAGTAGGCATGTATGCTCTATTCTAGTACAATATATAGTACTATGCAATGAGCTGCAGACTGTCTCTTTGTACCAGTCCAATAAGAAAGACACAATAAGGGCCTCAGGTGCTCATGCAGGGGGGGTTTACAAGTACCTAGAAACCTCCCCTTGCTGCAGATTTATTGCAGCTGACTAGTGCTCGAAGAGCACTTCACTTTGGCACCTGGTGGCTTGCACTATCTATCACTGTCCCCTTTAAATTTGCCAGCTGGCGCTGATTGCACAAGCCAATCACAGCTCATGAACGGGCTGCCATGTGGCCACCCCTAATTGGCTTTTGGTCCATGCATGCAGCACCATATTCAAAATATCGCCAGGGACCCAGATAGTAAGGGAGAGTGGTGCTCAGTGCTCCATTGTGATCAGGCGAGTGATGCAGGGACATAATGTGTGTAACTGTGTACAAACGGAGGAGGGAAGGGGGCTGTATGGAGGAGGGAAGGGAGCTTTGTGGAGGAGGGAAGGGGGCTGTATGTGCACAGATGGAGGAGGGAAGGGGGCTGTATGTGTACAGATGGAGGACTGAAGGGGGCTGTATGTGTACAGATGGAGGAGGGAAGGGAGCTGTGCGTGTACAATGGAGGAGGGAAGGGGGCTGTGTGTGCACAGATGGAGAAGGGAAGGGGGCTGTGTGTGTACAGTTGGAGGAGAGAAGGGGGCTGTTTGTGCACAGATGGAGGAGGGAAGGGGGCAGTGTGTTTACAGATGGAGGGAAGGGGGCTGTGTGTGCACAGATGGGGAAGGGAAGGGGGCTGTGTGTGTACAGATGGAGGGAAGGGGGCTGTGTGTGCACAGATGGAGGAGGGAAGGGGGCTGTGTGTGTACAGATGGAGGAGGGTAGGGGGCTGTGTGTGCACAGATGGAGAAGGGAAGGGGGCTGTGTGTGTACAGATGGAGGAGGGAAGGGGGTTGTGTGTGTACAGATGGAGGAGGGAAGGGGGCTGTGTGTGTATGGAATTATTCTGGCTAGACTTTGTTGTCATTGGTTCTGTAACCAATTATTTGGAAACATCCCTTTCAAAATTTTGCACTTGCCACTGGGCCTACAGTTTTTAATAATTAATTTTATTTTACTTCTCTTCATTTCCTATCACATTCTTTATCTACATTTTAATATTTTTCTGCATTTATATACTGTAGGACTTTGTATTTTAATATCTGTTATAAAATAAGTAATATTTTGATATAAATTTATATTTGAGTCAATTTTGTGCACCCGCTATAGACACTATTTTTTCTTTTCTTTATAGTACCTAACCTATCCCTAACCACAGTCTGACCCTAACCCTAAACATAACCCTATCCCTAACCCTAACCACACCCTAACTACAGCCTGAACATATCCCTAACCACAGTCTAACCCTAACCCTAAACATAACCCTATCCCTAACCACACCCTAACCACAGCCTGAACCTATCCCTAACCACAGCCTAACCCTAAACCTAACCCTATCCCTAAACCTAACCCTATCCCTAAACCTAACCACACACTAACCCTAACCACAGCCTGAACCTATCTCTAACCACAGCCTAACCCTAAACCTATCCCTAAACCTAAACACTCCCTAACCCTAACCACAGCCTAAACCTATCCCTAAACATAGAATTGGCTAAAACTGGATTCTTACTGTTGACATTCACAATGTCAACATTGTAACAATGTAGACATTTTGTGTTGACAGTGTGAAGTAGATGAAACAGTGACTCCTGAAACCTGTTGTTACAAGTCGCGGTCACGACTTGTCTCCTGCTAGCATTTTAACTCCTATTGACGCTGTTGTTCCAGTGTCATCAGTTGCTAGGTGATCCAGATGCCAGAGGATGTCATGTGTTCCCCACAACATGGTTTGATTGGTCCCTTCACCTATTTGTGCATGCTGGCCCTTTGCCGCCTCGCTGACTATAGCATTTCTGTATGCTCTCTCAGCTCAGCTGCATGGTCAGCATTCTGTATCTCCTTGTGGCATCGTATTCTGGTTCTTCAGTTGAATTGCCTTGCCACTGGCTCACCAGCCTCTACATCAGCTTCCAGGCTGCACCAGCAGCTTTCATGCTGCCACTTGCTCACCAGCCACTACATCGGCTTCCCAGCCGCACCAGCAGCTTCTGTGCTGCCACCGTCTCCCAAGCCACTCCATCAGCTTCCCAGCCACACCAGCAGCTTCCATGCTGCCATCAGGTCTCAAAGCAGCATTGCAAGTACACCAACTTGTGTACCGGCTCCCAAGCAGCACCATCGGCTCTCAAAGCCACATTGCAAGTACACCAACTTGTGTACCTGCTCCCGAGCCACACCATCGGCTCTCAAAGCCGCATCGCAAGTACACCAACTTGTGTACCAGCTCCCAAGCCGCACCATCGGCTCTCAAAGCTACATTGCAAGTACACAAACTTGTGTACCAGTTCTCAAGCCACACCATCGGCTCTCAAAGCTGCATCTCAAGTACACCAACCTGTGTACTGGCTCCCAAGCCACACCATTGGCTTTCAAAGACACATCTCAAGTACACCAACTTGTGTACCAGCTCCCTAGCCACACCATCAGCTCTCAAAGCCACATCGCAAGTACACCAACTTGTGTACCGGCTCCCAAGCTGCACCATTGGCTTACAAAGCCATATCTCAAATACACCAACTCCTACTACTGACTCAAAGCTGCACCATCAGCACCTTAGCTGCACTATTGGCTCTCAAAGCTGCATCATCAACTCACTTATTTCTGCTACCGGCTTCTGCAAAACAACCGGTTGCAAAGCCGCATCATGTACTCTCAAAGCCGCACCACTTGTACACAATTCTTGCTTCCGGCTTGCCGCATCATCAGCTTCTAAGCAGCGTCATCGGCTCTCAAAACCACTTCACCTGTACCCAAACTTCTGCTCCCAGCTCTTAGCTGCACCATTGACTCCCAAGTCGCTTCATCGGCTCATAAGCCATATCATTGGCTCCCAAGCCGAAACACTGACTGTACCTATTCCTGCTGTTCCTCTCACCATCGGATCCCATAGTACATTTGTGTGGACCACTACTACCCCGAGTATTAAGACCAGGTAGCCACCTAAGTACCAGTGATCATTTATAGGTCTAACGGAACAATGGGTGGCTGTTAGTAGCGGAAGACCTCATTAGCCTGGGTTCTAGGTGGTTCACATGGAGGAAGCTTTGGGATTCATAACACCTGTGCTGTACATTTTACATTGAACACACAAAAAAATGCTAATGCTGGGGAAATATATGTTACATGTTTTAGTGTGCGACTACATTTGTCACATTAAGTACTTTTGTACACAAATCTTGTCGTGTCTGTGATTCTGTACGCAGAGGTATTGAGAAAATATGGTAATGACTTAGCTGGTGTCTTGTGCACAGATAGGCCCACTGCCGGTGTCTCATATCTGCCGCTTACAAACCAAAGACAAAACATCGAACCTCTGAGCAAGTCTATGTTGTCTCAGAATGAGCATCTCACTGAAGATGCTGGTGCCTTTCCAGCTGCATAGGAATTTGCAGTGCTTGACTAAGGCACACCCAGGGAACGGTCCCGATATGCCAGGGTTTTTTTAGCCACCCCTCATTACCTCCCCCAAGCACTGACTATTGATACTCACTTTTTGAATAAATCCTTTTTGTGACCACCATCGCTAACCACTCATTGCGTGTGAGCAGGGGCGTAGGGAGGGCGGCTCTGGTGGAGCGCAAGCTCCAGGTGCCGCAAAAGTTAGAGGGTGCACCACAGCCAGACTCTGGCGCGGCACCGACCATAAGCTTCCTCCCTGTGTGTTCCCAGTCGTGCGTGTGACGTCATGATGTCACACGCACGTGCGTATGATGTCAGATGGGCGGAGACAGGACAGGAGTCTGGACAGAGGAGCCAGAGCCACCCGGGACGCACCGCACCAACACGGACACAGAAAAGACAGTAAGTATGTTCCGGCTGCACCTATATCTATATATATATCTATATATATATATATACAGTATATATAAATATATATATATATATATATATGTATAGGCTATATACAGCTTTAGAATTTATAGGGGCTGTTAGGTGCAATAATAAATATAATGGCTGGGGACCTGCTACAATCAATGAGGGAGGAGGAAAGTCACTGGTGCCCCTCCCCCCTCCCTTCCTCACTGATTGTAGCAGATCCTCATCCCTTATATTTATTACTGCACCCATCAGCCAGTATCCTGTTGATTTTATATCCACTGACTGATGGGTTCAATAATAAATATAAGGGATGAGGACCTGCTACAATCAATAAAGGGGGGGGGCACTGCCACTATTATCAGTCATAAAAAATGCATAGACTTCATAAAGCACAGCTTCACCCTGCTATGGTCTCTGAGTGCCGCCTTTACTCACACCGGTGCAAGTCAGTCCCTGCAGGGTCCAGTGGAGTGCCAGATTCATTGTTTGCCTATGTATATACATATATGTTATTAATATAGCTCACACATATTCCACAGCGCCTTACAGATAATATTTCACCATGCACATTGGTCCCTGTTCCTGTGGAGCTGACTATCTATATTTCCTACCATGTTCACACACACACGGGTTATTTTTTGTCATGATGAAATTAGCCCACCAGTATATTTTTTAATTGTGGGAGGAAACCGGAGTACACGGAGAACAAGCACTGGCAGAACATAGAGACTCCACACAGTTATTGTTATGGTGGTAATCGAATACAAGACCTCAGTGCTGTGAGGCAGTGATGCTAACTATTACACCATCCATGCTGCATGGCTGGTGCAATATGTATCTAATTTGAGGGGGGGGCTATGCCATGTTTATTTCCCGTCCATATCATGTTGGATAATTTAATTTAAATACCCCCTCTATGTACTAAACAAAACTCAAAGGGACAGCAATAGCGATAACTGTTATACCTGCGAGTTAGATCGTGGCAACATCAGAAGAATCTTTCACATTTGAGAAAGACTCTTCTTGGGGAATCTGACACTGCGCATGTGCTTTTCAAATGTAACATGCCCCTATATGTTGGCCACGCCCCCAATTCAATACAAGGGAGGGGGTACAGAAACATACCCTTGCTCCGGGCACCATGGTACCTAGCTACACCTCTGATTGTGAGCAGTGCAGCTTTGGCGCATGCACAATAGCATAAAAAAAAGTCACTCCACTGTGTCCGACATTGACATTACATCCACCTCTGAATCAGGCCTTCTGTAAATATCCATCATCTCTATTGTATAACAGAATTTTTAATATGATCTATTGCATAAATGTATTTTTCTTCTATTTCCAAAGAAATTATTCAGTGCTCTGACACGTAGTGAAGCACGCATGCTAAAAAGGAAGCTGTACTAATAATACAAATGTACTAGACATATTTTGTTGTCATTAATAAATGACTGTATTTTAGACAGTCACATGTCTGTTGTGTCTGGGAATGATTATAAACATCTTAGTGACACTAAAATTGCATAAAATAGCATTTTAAATTTGATTGTGCATTGTATAAGACATTGGACCTCATTCAGACTCGGTCACAAGTGCTGAGCGCTTGCAACCGGGTCGGTATTTAGGCCCTGCGCATGTGGGTGGCCGCACTGACATCAGCAGTGATGTCAGTGGGGAGCTTCCTGCTCGATCAGAGCAGGAAGCTCCTTGGGGCTTGCGATTGCCGAGACCCAACCTTAGAGTCTCGTCGCAAGCCCTGATGGTCGCGATGGTCTTGACCATCGCGACAATAAACCTGGTCGGTTGCTTCTTGCAACCGCCTCTGAATGAGGGTCATTATCTCTATTATGTTTTCTTTCTCTGTGATTGGCCTGAATTATTTTGTTTTATTTATAATTTACTGTGTATAACAAATGTTTCGAAAGCAGTCTTTGGATTATAATTTTGCATTCTTATGGTGCGAACACGGGACGATTTTTTGAACGATTTGTCGTTAATGACGTCGTTAACAACAAATCATTAAAAAAATCGTTCAGTATTTGCCCCAAAACGATGAACGAAAACTACAAATGCGCGCTCCCTTTGCCGTTTGTAGCTTTCGTTCATCATCCGAACTTCTTGTCCAACCTGACGATATTGTCAGGTTGGACATGTTTGGGGATGAGGGAGGTAGCCCGGCACTGAATTAAGTCGTTCTTGATTTCGTGTAGTGTGTACACTCATTGTCGTTGACAACACTGAGCACACCCCTGCCGGGGACACACAGGACATTATTCGTTCAGGGCGCACATCGTCCCATGTGTACGCACCTTTAGGGGCTTAAATAAACTGTTCATCAAAGTAATAATAATATTATTATTATTATTATTATTATTTAATATTTGGTTTATAATCAATTGCTTTACATATCCCTAAAATTTATGTGACTTCCATGCAATCAATTGGAACATTATAACAATAATTACATATATATATTTGGGACGTAGTAAGGATACTGGCGGATGGGATATCCTGACACTTACATCCCGACATGGGAGTAAAGATAGGCGTTGAAATCCCGACGTCCCACTACGGAATCCCGACACCCGGCATACTGAACGAAGGTATGCCGGGGGTCTAGCATCTATCCACGGGGGGAGGGGGAGGGTTAGGTTTAGGAACCACTGGGGAGACTTAGGGTTAGGCACCCCCCCGGGAGGGTTAGGGTAGGGGAAGGGGGGATTAGGCTTTGGCACCACTAGGGGGGGTTAAGGTTAGGCAGCCCTAGGTTTAGGGTGCGGGAAGGGGGGGTTAGGTTTAGGCACTAATGGGGGGAGGTTAGGATAAGGCACTAGGGAGGATGTTAGAGTTAGGCACCCTTACCTTCTGCTGTCAGGATTTCGACCCGCCAGCCTGCCGACGGCTGAACATACAGTTTCCGTATATTTTATTTTTTGTCTCCAAAACAAGGACAAACTTAAAATAAGATGCATCAATAATGACAGCTAGAGGAACATGTTAATATAACAGTAACAGACATTGCATTTCTCAAAAAATTTCATAATTAGTCTGTGGGGACAGGAAAGAAAGATAAAGAATGTAACTAAATAATGTTGTCAAGGGTAGGAAAGAAAAATAAGATGTTAAAACAAGGCTAAATTACATAAATAGAATTGATCCATCAAAGTAGTTATCAGTAGACATTTTTGAATTCTGCTTTTGCATCACCATTCTATAGAATAATAATAATGCACAGTGCTTGTTAATTTGCATTTGTTTAAAAATATAGTCTATGAATAGAGCTGTATCGATGATGGTCTTTCCTGTTCTTCTGTGGTCTCGCCTGCTCTTACCCTACACCTTTTCATTTTATCCTTAATGAAGCTGCTCATCTCATCATCCTCTCTTGATACTCAGTGTTTACCTCTCCTATCTGGACCTTGCTTCACTGGCTCCGTATCCCCCTAGAGTTTAGTACAAACTCCACACCCTCACATATAAAGCCTTTGATGACACTTCCTTTCATACATCTCCAACCTCTTTTCCACACTACCTCCTGCCACCTCTGCACTGTTTCACCTCCACCTTGGTTATCTCCTCTCACACCCTCCTCAAAGACTTCTTCCACTGTGTCGCCCATCGCTGGAACTCCCTCCCTCACCAAGTTAGACTTTTTACCAGCCTTGATAGCTCCAAACGTGCACTCAAATAGACCTTTTTATTAAAGCCTGCAAGCCCACTGTCACGGCCAGGGTTTCTCGGCATGGTGGTCGGCGGGTATTACCTGTGAGGTCACTATGGCGGGGGGTGTCTGGCGGCCGCGCTGGTGTTTGGCGAGGGGCATTGGCTGCGTGTGGTTCTGTGCAGGCACATTGTCACTCAGGGTTGGTAAGGCCTGGTGGTGTTTCCGTTCCATTTGGCATGGGCGCCGCCATCTTGCCTTCTGACCATGTGATTCAACTGCCCAATCCTGGTGAGTCATATGCTCCTTCCAGCCAGTCATAGCATGGCGCAGGGTATTTAGGAAGGTCCAGAGCCTTCCTTCATTGCCAGTGCAATGTGTATCTCAGCCTAGCTGAGAGGGAGTTCTCTGAGCTCACCTTTGGTTACCTGTGTAAACGCTACCTGCCAGCCTGCTTGTCAGCTCCAGAAAAACCTGCTGGACTACCCTGCATCCTCCACTACCTTTTCCCCTGCCTGAGTGTCTGAGCCTGCTGACACCCTGCACCTTGTCTTCATTTCACTCCCAGCTGGACTCATCACCTCTGACTGTGCTTTTTCCATTGCACTCCCAGCTGGACTCATCACCTCTGCCTGTGTTTTTTCAGCTCACTAACCTGCATACTGGACTTTTCTCACCTGCCAACATCTGGACATTCTTCCATTACCCTCACTACAGTTTACAAGTGCACTTTAGTGCTAAACCTGGACTTTTGCTTTTGCCAATCCCATGTCTGACAAATCACACATTAAAGAATCTACCTTTTTTTTCAATCCTCTTCTGCGTCAGCTCCTGTCACCACCCCGGGTCCACAATTAAACCAGAACATTACACCCTCCTAATCTACACTTATCTATCTTCCCTTGACCTGCTCTTCTCACCAGTTCACTCCTTCCCTTAGTACAGTATGTAAGGTATCACAAGTTGGGCCGTCTCCTTCCTCTTGTTATCTCCTTAGTACATTCCATGCCACCTGTGCTCTATGGACCTCATTCAGAGCCGCTCGCTGTTGGTGGGCGCTCGCTCTGAATGTGGGCGTATTATTATTTTTTTTTCTCCGGCCGCTCGCAAAGCTGTGAGAGACCACCCAAAACTTGTGTGAGTGGCCAGGAGACCATCGTGATATTCGCGACCATCAGTCTTGCGACAAGACCCTGGGGTAGGGTCTAGCTGCCACAAGCCCGAGAGGACTTCCTGCTCTAATAGAGCAGAAAGTCCTCTACTGACATCACTAGTGAAGACTTTTAGAGGACTTTTGTTTCCAGGTTTGTTCAACAATTATAATATTTTTGAAATGCCCTTACTCATACTTACTGACTTTGAGAATCTCCTCTCTGTCCTTACTCATACTTACTGACTTTGAGAAACTCCTCTCTGTGCCCTTACTCATATTTACTGACTTTGAGAATCTCCTCTCTGTGAGAAACCGGAGTATACAGTAGTTGTGGTGGCAGCTGGTGGGGTTGGGGCCAGACTATTCATATCATAAGACCCCACCCTTTCATTGCAAAACACAGTGAATTGTGCTTCTATGAAGATTAGGTGGGTTCAAAATGATGCAATTATCATAGAATTGTATCATACTGCCCACAAACCTTTTCCACAAACGACAAATTATGACATTATTTTCCCCATCCTTCCCATTTCACAAGTAGATGGGATGCAGGGGGCCACCCACTCTTTCGAGAGCCCAGGGGGGCTCCCCAAAAATTTGTGAGTCTCCTGGAATTTCCAGTATTCCCTTAATTTGAGCACAGGCTCATTAAGTGACAAACTGCCTCCCCTCCCTGTGACTTAACACTACTTGCTCTAAAAGATTTTGAGTTTCCCTCACTCAAGTTCTTGTTTTACCTAGGCTGCCATTTTATTGTTGTATGTTGTTCCTAGATATGTTATTTTACACCATATTGTATTTCTGAAATGCAAAGTTACACTGTTACTATGTATATTCTTTGTACAGCACTACAGAAACTTTGTGGCACTTTAAAAATAAAAGATGATAATTATTATAATAATTATAACCATATTTATTATGCTATAGTGCGGTTGGAGTAGTACTGGGAACACTTAAGACCAATTTCTGGCTGTGAAACATAAGAGCATCTCATGGTCAGACTCTGATTATTGAGCCAATCTGCCGGTGAGCATGGGGGACCTATCAACTGACCCGCAACACTGGCTGCAGGAACTGCTGACACTGACATGACAACTGGGTGGGCAAATTTAAATGCACGCAGATTTGTGATGTCTGGCCAGACATATCGAGCGGCCGATTGGTAAGTGTATATGCTTACCAAATGGGTCATTCAGTATGCAGGGATGAGCAGCTGATTGCTGGTTTCTTAAGTGTTACCCAGCATAAGAGTCCCTACTTTGTTGGTTATTGTCAGGAGGTGTAACAGTTGATTCAATGTGACTCATATTGTTTCAAATTACTGAAGATAAATCTTTTCTGTACATAGTTTCTTCCATCTCACCTCACAGATGCTCAATCTAGTGACTCAGAAAAACAACTGTGTTATGATAAATTCAATGTCAGGTTACTGGAATAATACATGTTAAAGACAGGTGTAGTTAATAAACTGGTCACTAAGTGAATTTAAGATGTATTTATCAAGTGTAAACAAAAGCAATAAAGCAATGGGATACACATTTATTTAAGTAAGATTTATTTGCAGCATATGGTCAGGAAAACCAGGGGAAACCAAATCATTACAAAGTACAATGTTGTAGCCATATTTTTAATAAGACAATATACAGTATGTCAGAGTATTTACTGTAGCAAGTGCGTTGTACAGTATATTTGTTTCCTTTTCTTAGACAAAAAATAAGCACTTGAACATAGAAGTAGTCATTACATCTAGAATAAACAAATAAAAGTTAATAAAACATATACAATTAATGAAACAAATAAATTTACGAATTGCTCTCTCAGGAAAAAAATATCCGAATCCCCCTCCCCCCACATCCAGTCCTATGACTGCAGCTAATGTTTTTTATAGAACTATTTACATTGAACATGATCATCTGACAGGAACGTTTCCAGGCACCCTCACCTTTTGTAACAAAACACTTCCCATGCACAGTATGCTATGCAAAATAAATAAACATGGGCAGCCCCCCAAATCCTACTCAGTCTAATTGCTAGATAACCGTATTTGGTACCTTTAGTACTATCACAGGGAGACCATGAGTATGCAGTTTCTTACTTTTGTAAAAACAATCCTGGACTGAACAGTTCTGGTAACACTATTGGGGAGCATAAACACAGCATGAGGGCTAATGTAATAAAAAAAGATTGCAATCCTGATGTGATAGTTTTATCAATCCAATTATCCTAATATAAAGACAGAGGGACTGATTCAGATTTGGGAATAGAGGGCCTGATTCAGGGTGGATTGCAACAGCACACGCAGATGGGCAATTGTTGCGTACTGCTTATGCATTGCATTGCTCATGTGTGAATGCCTCACTGCGATCGGGACTGCGATTGCAATGACTACGCAGGCCCATCGCCGAGTGATTGACAGGAAGTACCATATGGGGGTGTGGTGGGGGTTGGTCGGAGAAACGCAGGCATGCCAGGGCATTTGAACGCTGTTACAGGGACATGCATACATTAGCCACTGCAATGCCATACGCAGCCTGAGTACTGCGTACCGGAAGGGTAGCAATTTCTCAGTAAGGTCTGACCTTGTGCAAGTGTGCGTGAGGCTGCGATGGTACTCGATGTAACCGATGGTTTCACAGTCTTGCTAAGTATTATGGATGTGTGTAAGGCAGTGGCGTCCCTCCCCGCGGTGCCACCCGGTGCGGGGAGGGATGCTGTAACTGAGGCGAATCGGCGTGCCGCCAAAAGAGGGCATGGCCTCTTGGAATGGGGCCTGGCCACACGGAAAGGGGGCATGCCTCACGGCCGAACCCCCGCGGTTCGACTCCTGTCACGTGCTGCTTAGCACTTGGAGGCAGGGGGAGTGCGGTCTGTGCAGTGCCGGCTGGCTCCCTCACAGTGTCAGGAGCTAAGTGCTGCCCTTAATTATACAGTGCAGCACCAGGCTCCTGTCACTGAGGGGGAGTCTGCACCTTGGTGTCACCCCTTGGTGGGTGACATCTGGGTGCGGCCCGCACCCCCCTTGTGACGCCACTGGTGTAAGGTAAGGTATGTTATGCTGCGACGGCATAGCAATAGCAGAGGATTAGCATATCTTCACATTGAGACTGCGAGTGTAATCGCAGCAGCAATCGCACTTGAGATACAACCTGAATCATCTTGGTAAAAACCATCCTGCACTGCAGGGGCGCAGATGTTATGTGCAGAGAGATGTAGATTTGGGAGGGTGTGTCTAAACAGAAATCGAAATTGCAGTGTAAAAATACAGCTATCCAGCAATTGTGGGCTACAAGCTAAAGCAACCAGCTTATGTTGATAATTTGTATTTTGTGGTATATTCCAGAGGTACATTGGAACAACAACTCTCTCTTAGAGGTAAATTTACTAAGAATCGAGATTGGTCGAGATGACCATCTTGGATGATTTATTCATTTTTTTCTGCTTGCAAATCTACTAAAGGTAAAGTCGGGTGAGTTAGAGAGAGATTTCTCTTATCTCACTCGTAAAACTCGGGTGAGATAGCAATCTCAAATCAAATCACCATCAGGCCAAATCGGAAGCACTTTTCACATAAAAAATACATCTCTCAAATTTACCAAGAATCGGAATGACAAGCTTAGGAGAGATAGGAGCAAACTGTCTGTCAAAATCACTTTTCAAACTCTCAACCCCCTGAGCTGAGAGATGGTCAGAAACATACACAAATCATTGTGATTTGTGTATGTTTCTTTGTGTAAATGGTTAAAATAGGGTTAATTATTAAAAAAAAAACGTGAGGTCCCCCCCCAAGAGACTAACCAGCTCCAGGCTTGTCAGCCTGTCTTGGTTCTTAATATACAGGGACTTTTTTTTGTAGAGTTCCACTGTAAATTACGAACCAGCACTAGGCAGCAGGGATAGAGCTGGTTTTAAATGTACGTTGAAAAAAAATGACGTGAGGTACCACATATATTTAAAACCAGCCCTGGACCCTTGTGAAGTCCTTTGTAGCCCCAGGAGGGGTGACTCCAAAGCCTCAACCCCAGAGGATGTCTCCAAGGTCTCAACATCAAAGGAGGTCTCCAGACCCTCAGCCTCTTAAGGGATTTCTGAGTGTCCAGCCCCAGGATGGGGTTTTCAGCCCCATACCTCGAGAGGATGTTTCAAGTTTTGTTCCCCAGGAGGAGATTTCAAATCTAGCACCCCAGGAAGGGGCCTCAAGTCTCGTACCCCAGGAGGGGTTTTCAGTTTCCAGTTTCTGTTTCTGTGTGGCCAAAGCTGAGGATATCCACGTTTCCAGTCCTGTCAACAAAATCCACTTGGCTCATCCTGAAAAGCTTAGAAGGTGTCCTGAGGCCACCCATAATGGGGGAAGTAATGTCACGACCAGGGTCTCTCGGCATGGTAGTCGACGGGTAATACCTGTGAGGATGCTATGGCAAGGGGCGTCTGGCGGTGGCGGTGGTGCCTGGTGAAGAGCATTGGCTGTGCATGGTTCTGTGGGGCTTTCGTTCCGTTCTGGCATGGGCGCCGCCATCTTGCCTCCGGACATCTGACCTAGTTGCCCTATCCTGGTGTGTCACATGCTCCTCTCTGACCAGGCACGGCTGAGCACTGGGGATTTAAGGGAGTTCAGAGCTCCCTTGCATTGCCAGTGCAATGTGTTTCTCTGCAAGAGCTGAGAGGGAGTGTTCCTGTGCTTAAACCTGTCTATTGGATTCATTGCCTAAGCCTGCTTTTCCTAACCTGCTCCAAACCCTGCTGGATTCCCCTACCTCCTCCATATACCTTTCTACCTGCCTGAGTACCTGAACCTGCTGTTTCCCTGCACCTTGCTTCATTTCACTCCCAGCTGGACTTCACTACCCCTGTCTGCATCAGCTACAGCTCACCAAACCTGCATTCACTTACAGCTCATCAAGTCTGCATTCTGTTCTAGCTCACCATACTTATACTGGACTGTTCTGCCTGGACATTTGTTCATTAACCCTCACAACATTTATCAAGTGCACTTTAGTGCTATACCTGGACTTTTGTTTGCCATTCCCATGTCTTCTCAGTCCCTTATTAAAACCCCCACTTTTTCATTTAAGTCTGCTCCTGTGTATGCTTCTATCACCACCCCGGGTCCACAACAAATTCAGAACCTCACATGTATAAGTGTGTTTATGGATGCAATAAAGCTTTATTTTCATGGTGTGTTGTGTGTTTTATTAACCATTTCTTAAGGGCCCCTTAATGCCCCGCATGCTGGTACTTATGGTTCTCCAAGTACCAGCATGCAGATGAGGCTTACTGGGACCTGTAGTTGCACTGTAAAGACAAGGATGAAAATTGTTATTTTTACACTACACCTAACACTATCAACCCGCCACCCACCGCCCAGGGGTGGCGGGGATAGACCCAGGCTATCAGCCTAGGCCAGGGGTGCCCTGGAGAGGGAGACCCCTTTATTGGGGGGTCCCCAACTCCCCAGGGATCCCTGGCCTGGGCTGACTAATGGTCAGGGCTGATGCTGCGGCTGGGGGGCCCGGTGAAAGGGCACACCTGGCTGTGGCATCATTCCCCCATTAGAAAGGGTCCAGGGCTGGTTTTAAATATACAGGGGACCTCACATAAATGTTTTTCAATGTATATTTAAAACCAGCTCTGTCCCTGCTGCCTGGTGCTGGTTCTTAAATTTCAGTGGAACCATACACATTTTTTTCCCTGTAATGTTAAGAACCAGGACTAGCTGGCATGTCCGGGGCTGGTTAGTGTTTTTTGGGGGGGATCTCACGTCATTTAAAAAAAAAAAAACCTTTATCTATGTTTTACAAGTATTAACACACAAGCAGCAAGTACATATCTCACTGATATGTGCTGGCTGCTAGCTCGGGAGAGATTTGCAGAGTGAAAACACTGCAATCTCGGGTGAGTAATCTCCTGCAAAACGAGTTACTCAGGAGAGATATCTCATTCTGCTCACCATCGGCTAACTCGTTTAGCTTCAAATCGCCTGTTGGTAAATTTGGAATAATAAAAAGGATTAAATCACCCGAGTTGTGGCAAGTACCAGCGAGATAAATCACTTTGAAAATCGGGACCATCTCGAATCCTAGTAAATTTACCCCCTAGTTTCAAAATATATTATCCAATGCAGATTGAAACTTACTCTGACGTAACCATATTACCTAAGGGGTCTGATATACCCTGAAATACATACTGTTGGTCATATCTTTCATTATTGTCTGTTCAAATCTATGCAGTGGATCATCCCAATCAGGTGCTAATTGCGAGTTGCGAGTTTCTATTTTCTCTTCGAATTCACATAGCGAATTCATTTTGCAATCCAATTAGCAACTCCCACTGAAACAGTCAGAGTGAACTCACATTTTTCATTCGCACCTCCCTGGGGGAGAGAGATGGAAAGGAAATCTTTATTTTAAGATAAAATGTAGGGACACTGTGCTGAACTCCTTGGACACCCCCCCTAATGACTAATTAGGCAATTGAAAGTTTCCAGTTAGCTTAATTAGTCCAATAATTACTTGTAATTTTTGGGGGTTAACAAAATGGCCTCAAATTACCCCAAAATAAACTTTTTATTTTCGGTTTATGCACCCCAAAATTAATTACAGTATTTTTTAATTGAAAAATAATTGTTTTTAGCATTTTTAAAAATTTTTTAAAGTACCCTCAAAGTACCACAAAATCACTATTTTTATACTTTTTTTGCATTATTCATTTAATTAGTTTTTGAGTTTAAATGTAAAAAGTTTTTATTTTTTCATTTAAAAAAGAAGCACAAATCAGCTATTTGACACCATTTAAAAACCCTCAGTACTTTCCTAATGCCCACAAACATCCTTCATTATGGTCCTGCTAACAAAATTATCAATTTTGGGGGGGTCCAGGAGAGTCTTCCCACTTTTTCATGCACATCTCTCACATCACATTTGTCAGTCATTTCACAAACATCCACTGCGAGTACCGCAAATTGGTATTTTTAATTGGATTGGAGAATTTCCGGGTCCGCGCATTCATGCGAAGTCATGCTCTGCTGACAATTCACACCTAATTAGATTGACCCCATAGTGTTACACTAGTGTATGCCTTTTATTTACATGTACTGATGACTAAAACCAGACACCAGATTAAAGTGTAAAAAAATCAACTTAAGGAAAGTATTGTTCCATGTCTTATATAATAGTCTCAAAATATTTAGATTTTTCTAACTTATAATTTAAGGTTTTTGTCGTACAGTATGATTGTTTGGACAAATTATTAATTTTACATCACCTCTATTCACATGTTTGAATATTAGCGCCGTGGCAGTATCACCAAAAAACACTTTTATACATATTTGTATTGTAGAACACGGTTTATCCAGGCTGCTATTTAATACAGTCCAAGTGCCAATGGGTAATTCTAACTATAGTAATTCCTAAAGCCCCTCCTCATTATGCCAAAAGAGAAAAATAACATACAAAAACAAAATTTCCAAATAACCGTTAGGTAAATAAAACACATCCTTATTACACAACTTAATTAAATATGAACACATTTTTTCTTTCCTCTTAGTCCATTATAGTCATAATTAAAATATATTGTCAAAGTATATAATAAAAATATTTTATGTACAGTTGAGGGAGTACTTAGGGAATCGTGATCTCAACATGGTCAATTTTCAATAAAATGTATTTTAACTAAAATGTCTTATAAGAGAGATACAAAACTATTAATTTAAGAAGCGCTAAATTTAACCAGCAAGAAAAAAAGGGATAGTATTCTAATGTGGGGCACTCAAATAAGCAATATCTCATAAAATGTAATCTTTATTAAATTATTTATTTTTTATTAAATTAATTAAAGTGAATTATAAAAACAGAATGTGAAGTGATATGTAATGTGTGTAGTTTAACCAGGTCAGGGAAGCATTGACAGGTTACAATACTGCAGATTTGGGTACTTTGGAAAAAGTCACATTAGAAGTGACTTTATTAATAAGTATAAACAGTATGTTTTTCTGATGGTTCTCAAAGGTCCTGAGTACAGATATGTCCTCATTCACCTAACATTATTGCACCATGGGTGCTTAGATGCTACACCACAAGTAGCGATTCATACTTTTTCTGAATTCTGCATCATATTTGCTTCATAGTTGCATACAAAGTAGCTTAAAACCGTACCAGGCACACTAGATTAGCCATTTTGTCGCAAATTATTAGAAATTTGTATTAAGCCACAGGTTAAGCATAATGATATGTGGGGTGAGGCATGGCAGGGGTCGCTCATATGGTAGCTCTGTCTTTTGCTTAATTTACCCAGATTAGTGACTGATTCGCACACAGAAGTACATGAAATGCCAGTGTCAGTATTCACTTTTGTTGTATTAGTAATGCAAAGGGGCATAGGTGTACATGGGCATACCTGTATCAGCAGCTTCGTATTCCAGATTTATGTATTTTTCTGTTTTACCATTTATGTATACACTTCATTAAATAGTATTACATTATTTTTTCTTCTTCTTTTCTCTTTATTTTATATCTGGCTGGATTTATTAGAAATTGTAATCAGAGAATATATTGGAGGGAGACTTAATGAGAAGGTGCATTTGTGGATGAAATAATTTATATGACTTTTTTGCAAAAGGGAAGATAATTACATATATATTTGTCCTTCACCTATTTTGTGTTAGGAAGCGCCGGAGGGAGAATCACCAATTTTGATGTTGTCCATACCTGCATCAGAGCCCTGTATTTCATAGATCTGACTATCAATGGCCACTGCCACGGCTGCCAAAGATGGGCCACTGCCCCCCCCCTTCCCTGTGAAAGAGCGTGAGTCGGCACCATGACTGGCCCATGCGTCTATATGGACTTTTTCTGCCTCACTGGACCCCAGCTGCTCACAGTCCCAGAGTGGAACACAGCCAGGGGAAGGGGAGAGGGCATCGCCGGAGACTGCCCCCGCTATGCACACCCACAAGACCAGCGAGCACCTAAAGTTTTTGCGGGCAGGACAGGGGACATGGCAGAGGCTGTGCCTGACTCACTGGAATGACGGGAGGAGAGACACATTCCCACAGAAGGAGGGACATAGACTGGGGGTACCAGTGCAGGCATCTCCCAGGGCTCTGCACCGTCAGAAAGGTAGGCGAGTACCGAGTGCTTGCGCTGGGGGATAGACATTCTAAATGAGAGAAGGAACAGTTAAGTACAAAAATAGAGAATATAAAAATAGGGACAGCAACAAGGAATAAAGTATCAAACAAAAACAGGCTTAGGGTAAGATGAAAAGGAAAGAGAAGTAAGTGATTTATGGAAAGCACACACCAAATACACAGATCTAATAGCACTACGACTACCCTGCTTGCAGATGAGAATGAAAGAGACAGAATTAAACCACTGATCTACCCAGAACACCTACAAAACACACCCCTAACAACTTCAAACCCTATCCCTGTCTGCGAACCAACTGTCACTCCCTGACTAAAACACGCCCCTAACTTATTAACTCCATCTATCCCTGCTTAGAGGTTTATTTGCCCTCGGTTCAATGCTTACCTCCATTATCTATATATTTGTATAATTATATTCTGCAATCTACATAATTAACTGGACAGAAACAAAGAGGAGATTGCATGGTCCCAAGAACTGATATTTTAAAGGGAATATGAGTCTTCACCAGTAGCGGCTGCAGAGGTGGGGCTGCAGTGCAGTCCAAAATTCATATAGGGGAGCCACGCCAACTGTCATTTCAAACGCTGTCAAACATAGATGGTTGGGACTCACTGGCAGTTGGTGTGGCTCCCCTATTTGAATTTTTAACTGCTCTGCAGCCCCACTCTGGAGCCACCACTGGTCTTCACCAATAGGCTGGAGAGTTAGTAGAGGCAGTGGGAGACTTCAAAAGGTATTTTTAGGGCACATTCAAAAGGTGGGAGGTTGGGTATGTATAAGGCCATTCCAGTTGTTATGTGTAGCATGAGAAAAAGTCTTGGTGGGAGTGTGAAGAGTAGTGAAGGGAGGAGGAAGCATCATTGAGGGACTGAAGCGGGCAGGATGGTGTGTGTGGAAATGAAACTGTAGGCAAGAGTAGACTGGTTTAGAACATTGTAGATGAGTGAGATGAGATTAAGAATTTGATTCTGTATGCAGCCCCCAAGTAGTTTATATATATATATATATATATATATATATATATATATATAGTAATAAGATTGTGGTAGGAGGCCCCTCTCCTGAGGTAAATGGACACCTCCTAACTCACAATAGCCAGGAATAAGCACACCAGACCAGGTTTTCATGCAAGCTAGCTGCAGCTAGTTTTTATTGTGCAGTATAAAACAGAAATAATAAAAATAAATCCTAGCCCATCTGAGCACTAACTAAGCAACAGATTCCCTGTCTCCAAAATGGCAGGGCCTATTGCCCTCGCCACAAACATAGGCATATGCACAGTACTTACAATCAGTATAACACAGTGTTTCTGAACAAGCCTGCCTGCTCGTTCTTCCCAGTTGTGAGATCCTGAGCCATTCCCTGACACAGCTTATGTGAGCCTCTTCCAGGTGCAATTGCTAATCAGCCTGCTCTCAGGCTGAAAGGCCCAAACACCTGAAATGGCCCTGTGGATGGAGCCCTCCTTTCTCTTCTCACATCCACACCCCAAGGACACTTTATCTGGCTTTTACTAAAAGCCCCAAACTCCAACAACAAGCACATACAAGAATCTGGGACACACATACAGTATATGCTATGCAGTGCTTCTATCACATATCCCCCCTTTGTTTCAACCTGTGGGGCAGAACAACTGTTGCCCCCAATCAATAAATACACAACAAAGCATCTGCATTGGCCAGCTGGCTTTCTGGTCTGTGTTCTACTGTGAACTTAAAGTTTTGCAATGCCAAGAACTACTTACTTATTCTCCCATTGCTCTCTTTATTCTCTGACATCCATTTCAAAGGGGCATGGTAAGTGATCAACCTGAATTTTCTTCCCATCAAGTAGTACCTGAGAGTTTCTAATGCCCACTTTATGGCCAATGCATCTTTTTTAACTGTAGCATAGTTTCTCTCATGTACATTCAATTTTATGCTTAAGTAAATAATGGGGTGTTCTTCACCTTCTTTGTTCTGGGACAGGACTGCTCCTATGCCTACATCTGCTGCATCAGTTTGCACAACAAACTCCCTGTTAAAATCAGGTATCATCAGGACTGGTTGGGTACACAATACTACCTTTAACTCCAGAAAAGCCTTTTCTGCTTCAGGACTCCATTTAATCATAACTTTTTGTTTACCTTTGGTAAGGTCTGTCAGTGGGACTGCAATGGTGGCAAAATTGGGTATAAATCTTCTATAATACCCTGTGATTTCTAAGAATGCTCTTGTCACATCTGAGACTGGAGAAGAGGATGTGGTGGGCCTAAGTTGGGGAAAGAAGCGGAGACGAGGGGCCTGGATGTACGTTCTCCTCATCCACAGGTCTTGAGTGTTGGCGAGACCTGGGCAAAGGTGCGGAGTCTAACCCACAGGATGGTGTTCGCCAGTGACCCCCCCAATTGGGATATGGGCTTAGCTGCACCCCGTGAACAGGTCGCGGTCCTTTGACCAGGTACCCAAGCCCTGCAGGGAAAGAGACACTACACCAGTGGCCCAGCGAGGATATGCCTGCTTAGGCACCAAACAGTCCCTTAAAACACTGTATAGAAAACACCTTGACATGAGGATCAAATGTCAATAAGGATTTCAAGTGGGAAGCAACTCACGGTTACTTGAGACGTCACCAGAGATAGAAGGCACATGGGTAGAGGTGGTATATGTTGTAGCACGGATGTTCACTGGAGACATAAGGCACACAGGTGGGGATGGTAACACTGCTGCATGGGTATTCACCAGAGATGTATAGGCACACAGGTAAAGGTGGGTACACTGCTGCACGGGCATTCACCAAAGACGTAAAGGCACACAGGTAAAGGTGGTAACACTGCTGCACGGGTATTCACCAGAGATGTATAGGCACACAGGTAAAGGTGGTGACACTGCTGCTGTACGGGTGAATAGGAACCTGGACCGGGAACTCACTAAAGCACGCTAGGAGACAACCGTTGTTCAGACAATTTCCCATAACCTGTGGAACAGTTTTATACCCAGGGGAACCCTTAGACAGGTGCACAGCATCAGCTGAAAACGGGCCTATCAGGGAGAAGGGTCCAGTCACATGGGCCGACTGTCATGCCCATGTCCGGATTTGCGATGCTGGACATCAGCCCTCCAGGAAGCCACAGCATGCGGGGAGAATACTCAGCTTCTCCCCTGCCGTCGCGCAGGCCGACAGACACCCAGGATGAGAGGGGAAGCCGGCGGCGCGGTAAGCGGGCACCGATCCCCGGCTGAGCCCTGACAGTACCCCCTCCTTTAAGGGTGGGCACTGAACACCCATCAGGCTTATCTGGAAATCTCCTATGAAAACTCTGGATTAGTCACGGAGCGTGTACATCAGAGGCTCTGATCCAGGCCCTTTCCTCGGGGCCGTAGCCCTTCCAATCGATGAGATATTGAAGGGTGTTGAATCTGTGCCGGGAATCCAAGATCTTCTCCACCTCAAATTCAGTGCCTTGTAATGTCTTGACTTGAGGCAATTTAGGGGAACAATTCTGAAAACGATTGAGCACCAGGGGTCGTAAGAGAGAAACGTGAAAAGTATTTGAAATCTTCATTTGAGGAGGAAGTTCCAATTTATAAGTTACTGGACTGATTATCTTAAGGATACGATATGGACCAATAAAACGTGGAGCGAGTTTCATGGACGGGACTCTTAAGCGAATATTTTTGGAAGATAACCAGACCCTGTCCCCGACTCTCAACAGTGGAACCGCCAAACGTCTCCTGTCTGCAAATTTCTTGTAATTCCTAGAAGATTGCTTTAGAGATAGGTGAATTTTATTCCATAAAACTGAAAAGGATTGAATCTCTTGATTCACAGCCAGAACATCTATAGATGGAACCTTCTGGAAATCTGGAACTCGTGGATGGCTACCAAAAACTGTAAAAAAAGGAGTGGATTTAGAGGAAGAATGGAATTTAAAATTATGAGAAAACTCTGCCCATGGCAGGAGGTCCACCCAATCATCCTGGGAAGATGACACAAAGAGCCTAATGAAGGTCTCTAGCTCTTGATTGACCCTTTCCGTTTGACCATTCGACTGTGGGTGGTAGGCTGAGGAAAAGTTCAGTTTGATTCCACAGGTATTACACAGGGCTCTCCAGAATTTGGCTGTAAACTGAACACCTCGATCAGAGACTATTTCCCTGGGGAGACCGTGTAATCTGAAGATGTCTCGAATAAAAAATTTTGATAATTGAGGAGGAGAAGAAAGGCCAACGAGTGGGATAAAGTGTGCCATTTTAGAAAAGCGATCCACGACCACCCATACCGTGTTATGCCCCTTGCATCAAGGTAATTCAGATATAAAATCCATTGAGATGTGGGTCCATGGAGCAGTTGGGATAGACAAGGGATGAAGAGGACCAACCACCTGTCTACGCGGAGTTTTATGTTGGGCGCATTTGATACAGGAGTGGACAAAGGCCCTGATTCAGACTCACTCGCAAGCGGCTGTCCGCTCGCAAGTGGGTCTATGTTGTGCACTGCGCATGCGCACGATGGCGGGAGCTCTGTCGTGCGCATGCACCAGACGCGACAAGCGAAGGAAAGTCCTTCGCTTGTTGTGTCTGATCAAAGGGGGCGTGCTGTCGATGTTGATTGACAGCACGCCCCCTTTGGTGGGCATGCCGAGGGCGTGCCTCCCTGATGGGGGCGTTCCCAAGGGAACGCCTACCGTCAGAAGCCGGCCCACTGACATCACTAGTGATGTCAGTGGGAGTGATTTTGGCTCTGATAGAGCCAATATCACTCCGGGCCTTGCGGTTGAAAACCTCAACCGCAGGCTCCGGCTCGCAGTTTCGATGGTCGCGATGGTCAAGACCATCGCGGCCATCAAACTGCACACTCGTATAGGCTGTGGGTGGTGACCCACAGCTATACGAGCGTCCAGGGGGACGCTCCATAGTTATGGAGGACGGCCCTCATTCAGAGCGTGCGCTCTGCTCAGAGCGTACGGCTCTGAATGAGGGCCAAACTCCGTGACATCCTTCTTCATGGTCGGCCACCAGTAAGATCGAAGTAAGAACTGGTAGGTCTTGGTGATTCCAGTGTGACCTGCGAACAAGGATGCATGAGCCCAAACCAGCAATTCTTTACGTAAATTAGGAGGTACAAAAATTTTCCCATGTGGCAAGGACACTACTTGAGTAGGAGCAAATACAATTGGGTCAAAAATGGAACGAACTTGAGAACACTCCTCCTCCTCCAAGTTAGTCATAAAGGAGCGAGATAATGCATCAGCCTTCTTGTTCAACACACCAGGACGAAACTGGAGTTTTATATCAAACCTAGAAAAAAAAAGTGACCATCGTGCCTGCCTGGCATTCAACCGATGTGCAGTTTGCAGATAGAGCAGATTCTTATGGTCTGTAATAATCGTGACAGGAAATTTGGCCCCTTCCAGAAGATACCGCCATTCCTCTAAGGCTAGGCGCATGGCTAGAAGTTCATGGTCGCCTATCATATAATTCCTCTCAGCAGGGGAAAATTTACGGGAGAAAAATCCACAGGGATGCATCTTCCCATCTTCAGCAGACTGAGATAATACCGCGCCTACTCCAACGGAGGATGCGTCCACCTCCACAATGAATGGTTTGTCTATTTGAGGCTGATAGAGAATGGGAGCTCGAGAAAAGGCACCTTTTAGGTTTTGAAAGGCTTGTACTGCTGGAACAGACCATTTATAAGGATTGGCTCCTTTCCTTGTGAGGGAGGTAATGGGTGCTACCAGTGTAGAAAAGTGTGGAATAAACCTCCTATAATAGTTTGCGAATCCTAGGAAACGCTGAGTACCTTTTAAAGAAGTAGGCAGGGGCCATTCAGAGATTGCTTTTAGTTTATCAGGATCCATCTGGAGACTCCCCCCAGAGATAATATGGCCTAAAAAAGGTACTGAAGTTTGGTTAAACATACATTTGGAAAGTTTCCCAAAGAGGTGATGAGTGCGAAGGCGGAACAATACCTCCCGTACATGAAGACGATGGCTCTGTAAATCTCTGGAAAAGATTAAAATGTCATCGAGATAAATCACAACAAATTTATGAAGAATATCCCGGAAGATCTCGTTGACGTAACCTTGAAAAATAGCTGGTGCATTACAAAGACTGAAGGGCATTACGAGGTACTCGAAGTGTCCCTCTCTGGTATTGAACGCGGTCTTCCACTCGTCCCCGGTTTTAATTCGAATCAGATTATACGCACCATGTAGATCCAGCTTTGTGAAAACCTGAGCCCCTTGAACCTTGTCAAAAAGTTCTGAAATTAAAGGTATAGGGTACCGATTCTTTATGGTGATTTGATTTAATCCTCGATAGTCTATACAGGGGCGGAGTCCACCATCCTTTTTCCCTACAAAAAAGAAACCTGCCCCTGCAGGAGAAGAAGAAGGCCGAATGAATCCTTTAGCAAGGTTTTCCTTAATGTATTCTTCCATGGCCGCGGTCTCAGGCACGGACAAAGGGTAAACACGGCCACGTGGAGGACTTTTTCCGGGAAGCAAATCGATGGCACAATCCCAAGGTCGATGCGGAGGAAGTTTATCTGCGGCTTGTTCACAAAATACATCAGCAAAGTCTTGATAAGCCTCGGGCAACCCCGGCTGGGGGGGATGTTTAGAAGACTCTGGTCGAAGGGACTTCTTAGCCAGGTTGGAAACCGTCGCTTGGTTACATACTGGAACGACCTTGGTCAAACAATCTTGGAAACACTGTGAACCCCAGGATAGGATTTACATAGCATCCCAGTCGAAGACAGGATTGTGTTTTCTCAACCAGGGCAGCCCCAATACCAGCTCATAGGAGGATTCGGGTAACACAAAAAATTCCAGCATTTCATGATGTAGGCACCCAATTTGAACAGACACAGGATGAGAGAGCGAAGAAATGGGTAGCCCCACCAGAGTTTTACCATCTAGACCAGACAGTAACAATTTATTAGGTAGGGAAATGACTGGAACACCCAAGGTGTGAATCAATCTCTCTGCAATAAAATTACCAGTGGCTCCAGAATCAATTAAAGCATGAACCTTTCTTGTCTTTAACTTATGGGAAAGCGACACTACTAAAAGACTCTCAGATAATTGGGATGGCTTGAGAATAACCCCCAACTGAATGCTCCCTACTTCAGTCAGGGTTTCGCATTTCCGGCAAGTAAAGGACAATTTTTCAGAATGTGGTTAGGTGCAGCGCAATAGATACACAATTTATTTTGGAAGCATCTATTGCGCTCTGCCGGGGTGAGTTTGGTTCTGTTGACCTGCATCGGTTCCTCTTCACTAGCTAGGGTGGGTATAGGCGGACTAACAGCAGAAGAACGGACTGGTAGACGTTCACCTCTTCCCCTACTAGCCCATCTTTCCCGGTGGCAAAGGTCAATTTTGATACAGAGAGAGATAACGTCAGCGAAAGATTCTGGCAAATCTCTGGAGGCAAGCTCATCCTTCATCCTCTCAGAGAGTCCATGAAGGAAGGACGCTTTAAGAGCTTCCTCGTTCCATTTTAATTCTGATGCCAGGGTCTGAAATTGGACTACATACTGCCCCACGGACTGTGTGCCCTGACGCACTCGGAGAAGGTCAGAAGATGCAGATGCAGAACGGCCTGGCTCGTCAAAAATTCTCTTAAATGTGGAAACGAATTCCTCGTAGGTAGATACGATGGGGTCGGCCCGTTCCCATAAAGGGGAGACCAACTCTAACGCTGCTCCTGTTAATAATTAAATCACATATGCTACTTTTGCCCGAGACGTGGGAAAGTTCTGGGGAAGACATTCGAATTGGATTTCACATTGGTTGATGAACCCGCGGCACCGCCTGGGATCGCCATCAAACCTTTCTGGAGTGGCAAGCTGTAGTCGGGGTTTGGGAGTAGGAACCACTGGTGGAGGGACTGATGGAGAAGGTACAGGGACCGCAGGCGGGGGAACCGGGAGAATAGAAGCCAACGTGGTTTGAATCGAAACCAGTTGCCTCGAGAGCTCCTGTAAATACTGAGCCACTTGTTGTTGTTGCGCCTCCTGGTTGTCCATCCGAGAGGTCAACTCTTGCAGTGACCCAGTACCTTGGGATCCTGCAGCCTCCATTTGACCTGAACAAACTGTCACGTCTGAGACTGGAGAAGAGGACGTGGTGGGCCTAAGTTGGGGAAAGAAGCGGAGATGAGGGGCCTGGATGTACGTTCTCCTCATCCCAAGGTCTTGAGTGTTGGCGAGACCTGGGCAAAGGTGCGGAGTCTAACCCACAGGATGGTGTTCGCCAGTGACCCCCCCAATTGGGATATGGGCTTAGCTGCACCCCGTGAGCAGGTCGCGGTCCTTTGACCAGGTACCCAAGCCCTGCAGGGATAGAGACAATACACCAGTGGCCCAGCGAGGATATGCGTGCTTAGGCACCAAACAGTCCCTTAAAACACTGTATAGAAAACACCTTGACACGAGGATCAAATGTCAATAAGGATTTCAAGTGGGAAGCAACTCACGGTTACTTGAGACATCACCAGAGATAGAAGGCATACGGGTAGAGGTGGTATACGTTGTAGCACGGATGTTCACTGGAGACGTAAGGCACACAGGTGGGGATGGTAACACTGCTGCATGGGTATTCACCAGAGACGTATAGGCACACAGGTAAAGGTGGGTACACTGCTGCACGGGTATTCACCAGAGATGTATAGGCACACAGGTAAAGGTGGTAACACTGCTGCACGGGTATTCACCAGAGATGTATAGGCACACAGGTAAAGGTGGTGACACTGCTGCTGTACGGGTGAATAGGAACCTGGACCGGGAACTCACTAAAGCATGCTAGGAGACAACCGTTGTTCAGGCAATTTCCCATAACCTGTGGAACAGTTTTATACCCAGGGGAACCCTTAGACAGGTGCACAGCATCAGCTGAAAATGGGCCTATCAGGGAGAAGGGTCCAGTCACATGGGCCGACTGTCATGGTCGGTGTCCGGATTTGCGATGCTGGACACCAGCCCTCCAGGAAGCCACAGCATGCGGGGAGAATACTCAGCTTTTCCCCTGCCGTCGCGCAGGCTGACCGACTACCCAGGATGAGAGGGGAGGCCAGCGGTGCGGTAAGCGGGCGCCAATCCCCGGCTGAGCCCTGACAGCTCTCACCTGCTTCTTATATATGGGTCGTGGCCAATTTTGTATTGCCTCAACTTTATTAAGTTGGGAATTATCAAACCTGTGCCAATGACGTATCCAAGATACTTTACTTCTTCCATCCCTAGACAAAATTTTTTGGGTTGGCTGTCAATCCTGCCTTATAGATGGAGTCCAACACTACTTGTACTCTGGGTATGTCAGACTGCCAATCAGGACTATAAATTATTACATCATCTAGATAAGTAGCAGCATACTGTCTATGGGGCCTTAGATTTTTATCCATCATTCTTTGAAAGTTAGCAGGGGCCCAATGTAACACAAATGGCAACATCTTGTATTGGTACAACCCTTCTGGTGCAGAAAAAGCTGTCTTTTCTTTGGCACTCTCAGTTAATGTCACTTGCAAATACCCTTTGGCTAAATCTAGAGCAGTTAAATATCTGGCTGTTCCTAATCTTTCAATTAGCTCATCTACTCTAGCCATTGGATAGACATCAAACTTGGACACACTGTGCAATTTACGGAAATCATTGCAGTAGAGCAAAATCGCATAAGGCTTTGGAATAAGCACGAGACTTGACCACTCACTGTGATTCTTCAATTCCAACATTTTTTTAAATTTATTTGGACACTGCTTCCCTTTGGGCTTCTGGTATGCTATAGGGCTTTAGGTTAATGTTATCCCCTGGGTCAGTGGTTATCTCATGTTTAATGACTGTGGTTTTACCTGGTTTGTCCTATTCCTGATGAGAAATTCTTTAACTTCCTGTTGTTGAATGGCCGACAGGGTTTTAGCTACTATCACTTCGGGAACCAACAGCCCTGGGTTTACTGGAGGGGCTGGGATTGCTGACAGAGCTGCTCTATCTTCCAAGGTTTTACATGGTATAGATGTTCTGGCTTTCTTTTCCCAAGCTGGTAAACTTTATAATTAACCTCCCCCACTTTTTCTAGAATTTCCAAGGGTCCTTGCCACTTGGCTAAAATGTTATTTTCTACTCTGGGAACCAACACCAACTCTCTGTCCCCTGGAGCAAAGATGTGTAACTGGGCATTGTGGTTGTACACCTGCTGCTGTGCCTATTGGGCCTGTTCCAAGTTTTCTCTCAGTATCGGCATCACAGCAGCAATTCTTTCCTGAATTTGGGAAACATGCTCAATAACAGTTTTATATGGACTGGACTGCCCTTCCCATTGTCAAGTAATCCCCTTGGGTGTCTCCTGTACAATAAATTAAAAGGTGAAAACCCGGTGAAGGATTGGGCAACCTCTCTTATGGCCAACAACAAATAAGGTAACAAGTAATCCCAATCTCTACCTTCTTTGTCCACCACTTTCTTTAGGATGTGTTTTAAAGTTTTGTTAAACCTCTCCACTAACCCATCTGTCTGGGGGTGATACACAGAGGTGATTAACTGATCTATTTTAAACAGGCGGCATAACTCTTTCATCATTATTGACATAAATGGGGTACCTTGGTCAGTCAGGATTTCCTTAGGTATTCCCAACCTGCTAAAGACATGGACTAATTCTCTAGCAATGGTTTTTGTTGAAGTTTTTTTGTGCAATGGTATCGCTCCCGGGTACCTGGTAGCAAAATCCATTATCGCCAGAAAATATTGTTGGACCCGGGCAGATTTCATTAAAGGTCTAATCAAATCCATAGCTATTCTTTCAAATGGAACCTCAATAATGGGTAGTGGGACAAGTGGACTTTTAAAATGTGGCCTTGGAGCATGATACTGATTTTCATGTCAGGATGCACAATTTTCAGATACTTATTTATGGACCCTGGGCCAGAAAAAACTTTGTAAAATGTGTTCAGTTGTTTTCTCTACCCCTAGGTGACCTGCAGTTATGTGACCATGAGCCAGGTCTAACACAGTTCTTCTATATGCCTTGGGAACTACCAATTGTTCTACAATATCTTCCCCTTTCTTAGTCACCTGATCCAAAAAATCCTGGAATACTGCTATGTGAGGATATGACAACTGACTGTTAGAGTATACAGGTTTACCATCAATCACTTTTACAGTCTCACTGGTTTCACCAGAGTAGGGTCATTTAACTGCTCCACAACAAAGATCTCTTTTCTGACTTCAAGATCAGGACGATGATCAACTGGTTCAACAACATTTCCTATCTCAGTGCGAGGCTCATCATTCAGTGACCCACTATCACTCTTAGCATTCTCTGGTTACATAATCTAACAGAGGGCTTGATTCAGACCCGGTCGCAAGCGCTGGACTCTCGCAACCGGGTCGATGGTGGCCCAGAGCGCATGTGTGGCTCCATCGTGCGCATGTGTGAGACCTGGATAGCAATGGGCAATGTGTTGCTCTGGTTCTCGTACCAAAGGGGGTGTGCTGTTGATGTTGAGTGACAGCACACCCCCTTTGGTGGGTGGGCCGGGGGATTGGTACCCAAATGGAGGTGTTCCGATGTGAACGCATCCATTTGGGGCCGGCCCCACTGACATCATGAGTGATGTCAGTGGGAGAGATTTTGGCTCTGTTAGAGTCAAAATCTCTCTGGGGCTTGCAGCAACGAGACCCTACCACAAGGGTCTCATCGCAAGCCCGATGGTTGCGATGGTCTTGACCAACGTGACCATCTTCCTGGCCACTCGCTATAGCTGTGGCTGGTCACCCACAGCTATGCGAGGGGCCAGGAGGCCGTTTAAAAAAAAAAAAGAAAGGCCCTGATTCAGAGCGAGCGCTCTGTCTGAGCAACCGGCTCTGAATCAGGGCCAGAGCCTCTACCCAGTTGCCTTCTATAGCAAATATACACATTTGCTTATTTGTCTCAGCCTGTCGGTCAGCAGTACAGGCTGGCTGAGCAAAGAAAGACACTCTGTGATGCACATAAGCAGTATCACATTGCATAGGTTCAGAGGTAAATGAGCAATTAGCAGCAATATGACCCAAACCACCACATCAAAAACATAGTATCATATTGTTATCAAGTATTTTACAGGGTAGAAACCATCCTGGCCTTGCTGGCCTACTTACAGGTTCCAAACCAACAATGTTAGGTTCATTCCACAGCCCAGCAGCCCTCTCCACCGGAACAGTCTTACCATCGCCATTGCAGAATTGGTGCTTGGTGGGGTACACTCAATGGTTCCTCAGCCAACACATACCTCTCAACCAGTTCAACCAATTGGTCTGCTATTTTAGGGTCTGCATGGCTCACCCACTTGCACAGAGTGAAAGGTAGAGATCACAGGTATCGATCCATGACGAACCTTTCCACATGGGAGACCACACAGCAGTAGGGAATGGGGAAGATAGAGCAGCCTGGAGGCATATAAGGGAACAAAATGTACATGCATAGACAGAGTATAATAGTTTTAGCAATTAGGGAGCTGAATGTGTATTCTAAATGAGATAGATGTATGGAGTGAGAAGGATGTTGCAACCCAGTGGGAATGTTGTGGTGACCATATGGGAAAATTGTGGGCACTGAGTGGGGTGTATGTGCCACATAACTGCTCAGACCTCAGCATATGTGTATTTCAATGAGCACACAATTCTGTGAATTAGCAGCTCCACTATTTTATGAGTGACAGCAATCTCATTCTGTGAGAGTGCTGAATCTGCAGTTAACCACAGGGTGTGATGGCATACCATATCTGTATTGCGCAAGGAACACATCCATTAAGGCTTCAGCCTTAGTGATTGGAATTTCATTGCTTTTTGAAATTCAGTAGGTTTTGTGATATTTAATATAATGTCTAAGAAGCCTTAATGGGACATGTGAAACCATAAGGTTTTTTGTCTATGGAATTTGATTGCTTTTTTATAATTTATTAACCATCAATCAGGGATGGAAGCATCAAATTGGACCACCTGCAGGGGAGAAGGGCAACATACAAGTACACTAGCACTGGTGGTGGAGGGGACAGCACACAGGAGGTGTTTAGGGGGTGCAGAGGGAGAGATGGCTACAGGGGGCAGGCTGCAGGTGTGTGGGGCAGTGGCAGCAGTGGGGCAGTGCACAGGGGCAGCAGCAGGGGTGTGGAGCAGTGGCAACTGTGAGGCAGTGCACAGGGGCAGCAGCAGGGGACAAATGGGCTCACTGGCACTTATGGTCCCTGCCCTGAACTGCTTCTTAAAGCCCCTACACACAGATCAATGTGCTCATGATGTGATATTGTGAACGTTTTCCCTTGAACACTCCCCAGCACTCCAGGACACAATATGGTGCCTAAACAGCACATTTTGACATAAGAACTATTATGCAAAATTTAAAGATAGCTGACTACATACATGGATCAGTGAGATCTGTGATGCAGGCATCTGTGTTAAAAAAAAATGATTCAGAGATGCACACACGGATCAGAACGATTGGTGTGTGTGTATGCATCTGAGAAAAAAAACCAATAAGACACAGATGCATGAACTGATCAATGAGATCCGTCCATGCACCTGTGTTAAAAATATAAAAAACAAGTTAAATTTATTTTTTTTAAATGGAATGTCCAGCCCTGGCATTTTTACAGCTGGTCCTGTTTGTGAAAATACAGCATACAAATGAGATAGAGGTCCCCTGTATTTAGCACAACCAGCACCGGGCTTTTTAGAGCCAGTCCTGGTTGCCAAAATACAGGGGACAAAAGATGTATGGGTCCCCTGTATTTAGCACAACCAGCACTGGGCTCAGCTGAGCTGGTCCAGGTTTTGGAAATACAGAGGAAAAAATGTGTAGGGGTCCCCTGTATTAAGAATAACCAGCACCAGACCCTTTCTAGTGGGGGGGTAATGCCACAGCCAGAAGAACCCTTTCACGGGTGCTGTGGCCAAAGCATTACCCCTGACCGCTAGTCAGCCCAGGCCAGGGATACCTGAAGAGCTGAGGACCCCCCAATAAAGGGGTCTACCTCTTGATGGCACCCCAGGCCTAGGCTGATCACCATGGGCTATCTATGGCACCCCCGGAGCTGTGGGTGCCGGATTGATAGTGTATAGTGTAGTGCTAAGAAGATTAAATAATATTGTCTTTTGCAGGAAAACTAAAAAAAAATTAGGAAAAAGTATTAAAAAAAGGGAGTGCCCCCACCCCAAAGCTCAACCAGCCCCAGACTTTGGAGACCCAGTACTGGTTGTGCTAAATACAGGGTACAAATGATGTAGGGGCCCCCTGTATTAAGCACAACCAGCAAAGGGCTTTTCAGAACCAGTCCTGGTTACCAAAATACAGGGGACAAATGACGTAGGAAGTCCCCTGTATTTAGCGCAACCAGCACTAGGCTCAAATCCGTCCCTGGTTCTGGAAATACAGGGGAAAAAAATTGTAGGGTTCCCCTGTAAATTTCAGAACCATCACCAAACTTTTTCTAGAAGGGGGGTAATGCCACAGCTAGGGGAACCCTTTCACTGAGTCCCCTGTCCAAAGCATTACCCCTGGCCGCTAGTCAGCCAGGCCAGGGATCCATGAGGAGGTGGGGACCCCCCCAATAAAGGTGTACCCCTCTCCAGGGCAGCCCAGGCCTGGGCTTATAGCCTTTGACTATCCCCAGCACATGTGTGCGTACTTGTGTGTGTGCATGTATGTTTTAATAAACTTTTAATTTCTACGGTGTGCATCTTGGGTTTACTTTAATATTTCTTTTGCTGTGGAACTACAGGTACCAGCAGGCCCATAATGCCCCGCATGCTGGTACTTGTGCTGGTACTTGTGGTTCTCCAAATACTAGCATGTGGGGGAGGCTTGGACCTGTAGTTCCACAGCAAAAGACAATATTTTAACTATCAAATGCACCACACTATCCACAATCAACCCGGCACTCACCGGCCAGGGATGCCGGAGATAGTCCCGGGCTATCAGCGTAGGCCTGGGGTGTCCTAGAGAGCGAGACCACTTTATTGGTGGGGTTCCCAGCTCCCCTGGGCTAACTTGCAGTCGGGTGATACTTCGGCTGGGGGACCGCAGCTAACGCCCACTACTTTACAGGTCCCAGCCACAGCTAATGCCCGCTTCCACCGAGTCCCACCACCGCTACTGCCCGCAAAGGACAACCATCTTGGTGCACCCAAGTGAAACCACTTTGAGTACACCACCTTGCTGGAGGCACCTACTGAAGCTGCGCAACAAGTTGAAGCTTCCTATCTGTATAATGACCCATTTGTGAGGTAATAGTTTAAAAACCTTAACTTTCGAATTTACCTGAACCCCAAAAGCACCTACCCTGGAACAATAGCTACCTAATAAAACAATCCCCAAGTCTTAATTTGCCCCCTACCTTGCCTTATGCCTTCCAAAAATCCCCCACAGAGAATAGTAGAAAAGTGGTCCTAACTGCAAGTGTCAGAAAAAACTGACAGTTGGAGATTTAGATTACTCCCAAATCCTCATTTTTAATTTTTTGGCCCAGAAATTTGGCATGCAGTGCCGAGCGACAGTTGTAAATGCCCATGCCAAATTCTAGCTTGGTACCTCCAATAGCTTTTGAGGTGTAACCCCTCAAACACCATGCCCCCCCCCAGGATTTCTCTAAGGGAGAATTCTGTTTTTTTTTTTAATACATGACATGTGCCCTTATAATATATATATATATATATTCAAGTTTTATACATCCTGTTACTGGATGCCCAAGTTCAGGCTTCCAGTGCAGTGTGCATGTGTGACCCAGTTCCTACATGTGCAGAGGGGAGCTGGACTGGTCAATGAAGTGGTAAGTGTCTGCTTAGTGCTGTCAGTCAGTATTGCTGGAAAGTTGAGCACTGCTCAGCTGTGCTGGCAAATTTTTATTGATAAATTGGCCTGAAACATATTTTCTTGAGGTGGTAGAAAATCTTTGTTACTGGGCCCTGATGATAGGTCCTATGGGATCATACATGTGTGGACACTGAAGTATGTATATGATCATAATTCTTTTAAGTTGTGTTAAAAATTGTATAGCCCTGATACTTTCAAATACTGTAGCTTTAAAATTAAATATTTGAGAACTTATATAGCAAACTGGAAGTAGTTTCTAAATTGCTAAATGTGACAGGATGTAATAGACTGTGGTTAGAAGTTATTTTTTGTCAAGGTACAAATGTCACTGCTGGCTCTGAGCACTTTAATTAATTCCCCTATTTGGTGATGTCTTAGACCAGTTGTGGCAAATGCTTGTGTTTCATATAATGACTTGTACTTCCATTTTGAATTCAGAATCTGTCACAGCTCCACATGATCCTCTGACCTCTGCAAATTGATTTTGGGAAACAACTAAGGCATTAAAAACTCTTAAAATTGGCCATGATTTATTTCTCTCAGTAACTGAAAAAATCCTAGGAAGTTTGTCTCTTTCAATTACTAAATGATACGCTGTCAAAAAGACAAAATCCTGTTTAGCCAGTTTAAAGCCTTGAGTCTAAATAAACCATAATGGAAACATTTTTTCCAGATAAACATGCACTTTATAAACTTCTTAATAGTCTAAACAGTTTGAACATCACTTCTAGCTATGTGAAAGTTGCTTGACTAAAATTAGCAATGTAATGACTCACCAACTATAATAGCAATAGCAGGATGGAAATCACTGCAGACAGTTGTGTTATTTGTTTTCTAACAATCTACCTTTACTTATAAAGAAAGAATGTCAATTTTAAGCTTTTTAGGACAAATTGGCACCTAAAACAGTGGAGGTCACATATGAAGCTCAGCCAGTTTGCACCACATTATTATTCTTATTATTGCTGCTATTATTATTATTATTATTATTATTATTATTATTCTATATTTATAGGGTGCCACATGTGGTCTGCAGTGTCGTACAGAGGGTGAATGACAAGACAGTACTTGGTAACACAGTACAATAACATGGTAACACAGTAGAATATAATAAGCAATACATTATACAATTAACAAAGTACACTACAACTCTCAACATAGTTACTGATGCCAGTTGGGCAAGCGTAAGATTTGTTACACAACAAGAAGAAAACAGCGCTCAGAATACAACCATGAACAGTAATCACAATGTTGTGAAAATGAATCTTGGAAAATGATCATAAGCACATAATAATAAAACACATATAGGAGTAAGAATACAATTATATCAGCATAATGAAGGAAAATAAAAGGATAAAAATCACCAATCCACATGGACAAATATTGTGTCCAAAACACAGCAGTTGTTCTAGGAGCATGCATCCGGATTAAATTCCATATTCATAAGAGAACTGATGGTGCTTTATAGAGAAATGTCCAGCATAAGTCTATAATTACCAGTTCCAGTGTCCAAATGATAGTGTGGGGCCTTTTAGTAACGCTGGCAGAGCTTTAGCAATAGTGAAAAATTTGGTCTGTCTGTATTGTATGTGGCATTTGTTTGTGTGTGACTTTTTTTCACATGACTTTCCCTTGCCACTCACATTCTCACCGTATCTTCCTGTCACACCTAACGATAGAGCCACCAACATTCCATCTATACTTCTGTCCCGTGATTCAGGCTACCTGTACCCACCACCTCCCGTCACAGCGTGATCACCCAAATCAGTAAATACAGTATACTCTTGGTGGACAATAAGTTGTCAACAACTTCCAAGTGCACTATACATTAGCATTGTGCATTATCTTGATGATGTCATTTTTGTCCCCTCCAAAATAAATATTATATAGATGATCTGAAGACTGTCAGAGTTGCAATGTAAAAGTAGAAATCTTGGCAGATTAAAAAGTACTGTGTAATCAGCAGAAACGGACCGGCCGTCTGGACTTTTTGATCTATGCCCCTACATCTAGAGGTGCACTAAATCAAATTGGGAAACTAGTGTTAGATTTGGAAAATGCACGTATTGAAATCACTAGACTGCTAGGTTAAGTCCTTGTACTGAATGAAAATGGTAAAGAATGTCTCTAAAAATGCAGTCTCAACAATTTCATGTCAACAATCAAAAATAAAGCTTGTTGCTGAACTGCTCTGAAATATGAGGCGCAACAGTGCTTTAGTAGGAATTATTTAACAGTGTTCCAGCTTAGTTCCTCTGTATGCGCAGTATCCTACAGAATTTTCACATCTTGTCCCATAAACTTTTTTCTTCTAGGTGCACTTATGCAAATAATACAGCACTTGATATGTACTTTGTAAGTGTGTATGATACTTAAAAAAAATATACAAAAGTTTAAATAATTACCGTATATACTCGAGTATAAGTCGACCTGAATATAAGCCGAGGTACCTACTTTTACCACAAAAAACTGGGAAAACTTATTGACTCAAGTATAAGCCTAGGGTGGGAAATGGCAGCAGCTGGTAGTGCCCCCAGTAGTAATTCCCCCTGGTTGTAACCCCAGTAGTAATCCCTCCTGGTAGTGTCCCCAGTGGTAATCCCCCCTTTCAGTGCCTCCAGTAGTAATCCCCCCCTGGTAGTGCCCCCAGTGGTAATCCCTCCCTTTTAGTGCCCCCAGTAGTAATCCCCCCCTGGTAGTACCCCCAGTGGTAATCCCCCCTTTTAGTGCCCCTGTAGTAATCCCCCCCTGGTAGTACCCCCAGTGGTAATCCCCCCTTTTAGTGCCCCCTGTAGTAATCCCTCCCTGGTAGTGCCCCCTGTAGTAATCCTCCCCTGGTAGTTCCCCCAGTGGAAATCCCCCCTTTTAGTGCCCCTTGTAGTAATCGCCCCCTGGTAGTGCCCCCTGTAGTAATCGCCCCCTGGTAGTGCCCCCAGTAGTCCCCCCCCAGTAGAGAGACGTAATAAGAATAAAATAAAAAAATCACTTACCTGAAACACCCGGTCCTGGTCCCGCTGCTAACAGCTCCTCCGGCCGCTTTGCATGGAAGAGACGTCATTACTCATGAAGTCTCTCCCATTACCCACTGCGGGAGCCGGAAGATGGCTCCCGCAGTGGGAGCAGCAGCAGCCGCTGAGAGTCTGACAGACTCTCAGCAGCTGCTGATTACAGCAAACACACAGCTGCCGGCTCCAACGGCTGTGTGTTTGTGCTGTGTAGCGCTGACCGAACTCCGTCCGGTCAGCGCTACACTTCACTCGAGTATAAGCCGAGAGGGTATTTTTTCAGCACAAAAAATGTGCTGAAAAACTCGGCTTATACTCGAGTATATACGGTAATAGAAAGTATGAAAAAAATAAACACATACAGTCAGGTGCATAAATATTGGGATATTGACAGAATTTTCATATTTTGGCCTCTATTCACCACCACAATGGCTTTGAAATAAAACAAACAAGATGTGCTTTAACTGCAGACTTTCAGATTTAATTTGAGGGTAATTATATCCAAATCAGGTGAACGGTGTAGGAATTACAACGGTTTCTATATCTGCCTCCCACTTTTTAAGGGGCCAAAAGTAATGGGACAAACTAAACAATCCTAAATCAAACTATCACTTTTTAATACTTTGTTGCAAATCCTTTGCAGGCAATTACAGCCTGAAGTCTGGAACGCATAGACATCACCAGACGCTGGGTTTCATCCCTGGTGATGCTCTGCCAGACCTCTACTGCAAATGTCTTCAGTTCCTGCTTGTTCTTGGGGCATTTTCCCTTCAGTTTTGTCTTCATCAAGTGAAATGCATACTCAATCGGATTCAGGTCAGGGGATTTACTTGGCCATTGCATAACATTCCACTTTTTAGCCTTAAAAAACTATTTGATTGCTTTTGAAGTATGCTTCGGATCATTGTTCATCTGCATTGTGAAGCGCCGTCCAATGAGTACTGAAGCATTTGACTGAATATGAGCATATAATATTGCCCGAAACACTTCAGAATTCATTCTGCTGCTTTTGTCAGCAGTCACATTATCAATAAATACAAGGGAACCAGTTCCAATGCAACCATACATGCCCACGCCATGACACTACCACCACCATGCTTCACTGATGAGGTGGTATGTTTTGGATCATGAGCAGTTCCTTTCCTTCTCCATACTCTTCTCTTCCCATCACTCTGGTACAAGTTGATCTTTGTCTCATCTGTCCATAGGATGTTGTTTCAGAACTGTAATGGCTTTTTTAGATGTTGTTTGGCAAACTCTAATCAGGTCTTCCTGTTTTTCAGGCTCACCAATGGTTAACATCTTGTGGTGAACCCTCTATATTCACTCTTGTGAAGTCTTCTCTTGATTGTTGACTTTGACACATATACACCTACCTCATGGAGAGTGTTCTTGATTTGCCCAACTGTTGTGAAGGGGTTTTTCTTCACCAGGGAAATAATTCTTCTGTTATCCACCACAGTTGTTTCCGTGGTCTTTCCGGGTCTTTTGGTGTTGCTGAGCTCTCCGGTGCGTTCTTTCTTTTTAAGAATGTTCCAAACAGTTGATTTGGCCACACCTAATGTTTTTGCTATCTTTCTGATTGGTTTGTTTTGATTTTTCAGCCTAACAATGGCTTGCTTCACTGATAGTGACAGCTCTTTGGATCTCATATTGAGAGTCGACAGCAACTGATTCCAAATGCAAATGTCATGCCTAGGATCAACTCCAGACCTTTTACCTACTTAATTGATAATGAAATAATGAGGGAATAGCCCACACCTGTCCATGAAATAGCTTTTGAGTTGATAGTCCCATTACTTTTGACCCCTTAAAAAGTGGGAGGCACATATAGAAACCTTTGTAATTCCTACACCGTTCAACTGATTTGGATGTAATTACCCTCAAATTAAATCTGAAAGTCTGCAGTTAAAGCACATCTTGTTTGTTTCATTTCAAAGCCATTGTGGTGGTGAACAGAGGGCAAAATATGAAAATTCTGTCAATGTCCCAATATTTATCCACTTAATTGTATGACATATACTAATTTTCAAATAAAATGTTGCCACATAGTCCAATGTTTCTGGGTATATACTGTAGTCGATCTACAGGAATATAAAAAGAACACTTTTTAAGGATTAAAGTCCTCATTTGTTGCTCCAGTGTGGCTATGCTATTTTATAGTAAAGTTAAGTAAATAGCTTCTCTTTTAGGTATGCTATTACTACATATAAAATATTGAAATACTTGTTTCCCCCTGACTAGACAAGAAAAAATATTTGCTTAATTTTATTTTAACTTTCTATAAATGTTTGACTTTTTGGAAAAAATGCATCAAAGAAGTCCATTGAGATTATTTAATTTTGCACAACTGCCACTGATTTTGTCATCATTGTTCCATATAAACTGTGTAATCTGGAAAAAGAGCTACACGCCTAAACTAATAAGAATCTACACTTAAGAGCTGCATTGAACGTCTCCTGTTCATTGTAATCCTTCCCGATTAAGTTTTTCTACAATGTTTAATTTTTTAGCACTATCAATTCCAAATCACTTAGGGCTCTATTTACTACAATCCGCATTGGTAATGCAGATTGTAGTTTGATATTACCGAGTGAATTCGCATTGCGAATTCAGGCAATATCACAGGGATTTACTACAAATCCCTTGCAGGGACAGAGCTTGCGAGAAAGCTCTGTCCCTGCGAATCCCCTCCGCACACTAGTCACGGTATTTTTGCAAAAAAATACCGTGACAATTGCCCCGCGCATGCGCTGACCAGCTGCCGCTGCTACACCCTGGCGTTAAGCCCTGCCCCTGTTGCCAAGCCCCACCCCCGCGATTGCAGACCCCCGCGACCCCCCCTCTCCCTTAATTACACTTACCTACATGATCCGGGCTTTGGTGATGTCCACCATGTCCTCCGGTCACCTGATATCCGATACTGCACTGGGACCCTGTCAGGTGATGACCGGGCCGCAGTGCAGCATGGGAGACCAGCTGACCAGAGGTAGGACATCACCGGAGCCCCGATCACCGGTCCCTGGAGTCAGGTAAGTTTGTTTTTTTTTACTTTTTTTTACATTGAATCAGCTGTTTAGACCACACAGCTGATCACTGGGTCCGACTTCGGGCTCTGCTCTGCACGTTAGAGTGGAGCAGGAGTCCGGTAACCGGGGGAGACCCTGGAGGTGGCGTTATTATCACAAGGCTTTCCCCGGTATTTTTTCACAATTTATTTTTAGTACCTTTGGCCAGATCACATTTCCCATTACAATTATGGGAAATGAGATCTGCTTACTTAGGGGTTGGAGTAGAATTTTACGAATTCTACTCCAATTGCCCTTTAGTAACTGTAGGTGATACTAAAATAATGTGAAAAGGGTGTGAAAATACCCTTTTTCACTTTATTTTAGTAAAAATAATGTTAATAAATAGAGCCCTTAGAGTGGCTGAATTAGAGTAGGGAGCAAGGCAATAAAAAGCAAGAAACTGCACCTTAGTGGAACCATGTTTCACTGCAGGGGGGGGGGAGATTTATAATTTGCAGATAAAAATAGCTGCCCAACATTTCTGGGTGTGGTGAACAAACAGGATCATAACAAATGAATTCATGTATGTGCTATTCTGTAACCTAGGGTCAATTGCAAATGACTCCAAAGCAGGATTTCCTTCACAGGGTTAAAACCTAACTGTCATGTTATATGTACTTTTGATGTAAAAGATTTGATGTCAGAAATACTGGCCTGTGCATACTTTGTGACACTGGGGGTCATTCAGACCCACTCGCAAGCGGCAGTACGCTCGCAAGTGGGTCGATGTTCCCCACTGCGCATGCGCACGATGGAGGGAGCTCCGTCGTGCGCATGCGCGAGACCCGGACTGCGACAGCCAAGCTGTCGCTCCGGGTCTCGCACCAAAGGGGGCGTGCTGTCGATGTTGATTGACAGCACGCCCCCTTTGGTGGGTGTGCTGGGGGCATGCCTGCCAGACAGAGGCGTTTCCATGGGAACGCCTACCATCTGAAGCCGGCCCCACTGACATCACCAGTGATGTCAGTGGGAGTGATTTTGGCTCTGATAGAGCCAAAATCACTCCAGGGCTTGTGGCAGGGAGACCCTACCGCAGGGTCTCCGTCGCAAGTCCGATGGTCGCGATGGTCAAGACCATCGCGACCATCTTTTTGGACGCTCGTATATGCTGTGGGTGGTGACCCACAGCTATACGAGCATCCAGGAGGATGCTCCATTTTAATGGAGGAGGGCCCTGATTCAGAGCGAGCGCTCTGGTCAGAGCGTCCGGCTCTGAATCAGGCCCACTGTACGGTACTAGCAGACTTAGGACCTACTAGATAACATTGTCAACTATAGGGGATAACACAACAGCTTCAAAGACATCATGAGCTATGTCCTGGATTTAGAGTGAATCTTAACATCTAGAGACATAATGGAACTATCCTAGAGGGTAGCGTTACACAAACAGACGAGCTATGAGAACTTAGGGTGACTTTCTATATTTGGTATAAGCCAATATATTTTTCATATATTCTTGTCATATTTTCATTGTCATATGTTCATTTTCACCCTTACCACACATTGAAAAACTACACCATATTTTGAAGTTTAGAGAAAGATACCTTTACAAGATTTCGACCACACCAATATCTAGTGAGTGTGGTACGTCTTTTTCCCACCATAGAAGATTTTTTCTTAAAAAGATCTAGTCCTTAGAAGACCGCCTGTATATGAAACATATGAACTCTTTTTGAAACAATTCTACACATGTATGTTTATTGTTTTTATCTGTTTTTCATATATGCATTGTGTGATGAGGATTCATCTTACAAGACATAAGAAGTCAAAAAGGGGGAAATAATATATTTAATTTTGGTTAAGAAACGCTCTAAAGGCACTATCTGTATTTAATTAATTTATCTATTTTTCTTGTGTTTTGGGCGAGATAAGTTAGAGTCTTGGCACTGCTATTATTAGAGTCTGCGCCTTTTTATTCCAATTAACTTTCTTTTTACAATCATAATGATGATCTGTCTGTTCTTCTAAGTCAATATACCTTGGTACAGAGGGCCTGATTCAGACCCGGACGCTATTGCCGATGGTTGCTAATCTGCGCATGCGTATGCATCGCAGTGCGCGTGTGCAAACTACACAGTGCGTTCGCAGATCCCTCGCTCGTATAGCAAAGCCAGCCCAGTAGAGTGAGTGACAGGAGAGGCCGCTTGTGGGTGGTAACAAGGGCAGACCAGTAAAAATGGGGGAGTGGAGGTGCGAACGCAGGCGTGTCTGAGTGTTTCAATGCCGTTTTAGAGGCGTGCATAAGTAACAGGCAGCATCATAGTACACGTCACCAGCCATATTTTTACTCTGTTTCCTCGCAATGCTTGCAGTAGAAAAAAGCTACCACAAGCACTGCGTTCACATCCGATAGTGGTCGATGTACCAGTTTTTTCGCAAACTCCCAGGAGATGACGTGGGGCAGTGGGCGTCTCTGCATTCGCTAAGGGGAGTCTGCATACACAAAGCGAACACTCGTACAGGTAAGATGGGCGTGCTTATGCCTTGGCAAGCGATCGCTCCCCACCGCGTCACTTTAAAATATTTGCATACACATGGAGCGAGCGTACGCTCATAGCTATCGGGTCTGAATCAGGCACAGAGTATACAACTTGTATGTAAAGTTATATGCTGATACTTTCTCCTTTTTGTTTTGTTGGTTTTCTGTATTTTATGTTATGCTCTGAAATTGGGAACGATTGAACGATTTGAGACTGTATTAAACTTAGTGGAATCATCCAAATCTGACTGCAAACACATCAGATGTCAGATATCGTTATCTGACAAGTGGGAAAGCGCATCGTTCATCGTTGCAAGCTCACATGTCAGATTTTCTTTCAGATATGAATGATTGAACGGTTTTTTAAATCGTTATCGTTCAGATCTGACAGAAAATCTGACCATGTGTATGCACCATTACATGTAGCTCACTGTCAGACTGAAGGCTGTTATGTACCAGTGGGGTGCAGGCAGCGCTCCAATGGAAGAGCAGTGAGTCAAAGGATCAACTGTCACACTGCACCTGCACTGACAGTTACTAATTTCCTCCAAGCACATTTTTATATGTCATGGTCTGTGTATTACTCAACTGAATTTCTAAACTGCGAGGAACCACCAAAAAAGCATCTGCACAAATTATTTTTGAAGGTCGGTGCACCAATCATGCTGCTTAGAAACTTGGATGTTCCAAAGTGGTTGGGTATGAAATACCAGCAGTTGGGATGCCTGCTGTCAAAATGCTGAAAGCAGTATCCCGATGCTCGGTATTCCGACAGGGGTCGGGTAAGTATACTAACCCTCCCCCATTTGCTCCCTAACCCTCCTTTTTTGCATCCAATCCCACCACACCATGCACCCAAACCCTAACCCTCCGCATTAGTGCCTAAACCTAACCCTCCCCCCTTGGTGCCTAAACCTAACCATCCCCACTTAGTGCCTAAACCTAACCCCCCCAGTGGTACCTAACCCCCTCCAGTGGTGCCTAACCTCCCCCCCAAATCCTAACCCCCCATGGTGCCTAAACCTAACTCCCCTCCCCCACGGCTAACAGCTAAGATCCCCTTGTGTATCTTTGTACGGGATAGTGGCTGTCGAGATTCTGGCATTGGGATATAGACTGGCATCTGGATTTTGAAGTTTATCTTTAGTCCCAGGTCGGGCTTCCAACATCGGGATTTCGACGGCCGGCATCCCGTCCGCCGTCATTCTAACTACATCCCATTCCAAAGGTGGAATTGCAATGGTACGTAAAAGACTTTACATGAAAACATTCAAACCCCATGTCATTGAAGTCACTATCATAACAGATAGTGACAGGAGAGGATGTGTTCATTCCTTGCATCCCACTTATACCAACAGACTCTTTTTTTGCAATGACCATCAATAAGGTCCGAGGTCAATCTTTGAAGATTGCAGGTATTGACCTGCAAACTCCTTGCTTTTCCCATGGGCAGTTGTACGTGGCATGTTCAAGAGTGAGAGCTTCTAACGGCCTTTTCATTCTAGCTCCTAATGGAAAAACAAACATCATTGTTTACATCTCAGTGTTGAGGTAACAGTGTCTGAATACTCTATATAAATGGATTGGTAGGTCATTATCTAAGCTAAAACCATGGTATCAAAGATTTTCTCAGAAAAAGACTTGCTAATCTGCGCATGCGTATGCATCGCAGTGCGCATGCGCAAACTACACAGTGCGTTCGCAGATCCCTCACTCGTACAGCAAGGCCAGCCCAGCAGAGTGAGTGACAGGAGAGGCCATTTGTGGGTGGTAACAGGGGCAGACCAGTAAAAATGGGGGAGTGGAGGTGCAAACGCAGGCGTGCCTGAGTGTTTCAACGCCGTTTTAGAGGCGTGCATAATTAACAGGCAGCGTCATAGAACATGTCACCAGCCATATTTTTACTCTGTTTTCCTCGCAATGCTTGCGGTAGAAAAAAGCTACCGCAAGCACTGTGTTCACATCCGATAGTGGTCGATGTACCAATGTTTTCGCAAAGATGTATCAAATCTTGGCAATAGATAAAGTGGAGAGATAAAGTACCAACCAATCAGATTCTAATTGTCATTTTTCAAACACAGCCTGTAAAATAGCAGTTAGAAGTTCATTGGCTTGTACTTTATCTCTCTCCATGGGTTATTATTATTATTATCCTTTATTTATAATCGCCACAAGTGTTCCGCAGCGCCTTACATAGTACATAGAACTAATAGGTGAACAAGAAACAAGTAACTTACAGTACATTACAGTGCAGGACAAGGACACGACTTATATACATTGCTGAAATAGTGATTAAAGCACTCACAATAAGCTGCCGGTAGTTGGCAGTCCCGTGTTAGGTGCCCTAATGGGGAGTAGAGAGTAGAAGAAAATGTAAAGAGAAGCACATGAGGGAAGAGGTCCCTGCTCATGAGAGCTTACATTGAATTGTTATATTTTTAACAACCCTCCTTTTAGCTCTTCATTAGAGATCACTAACTTTCTGGAATGTAGGAGGATTATACACATAAATCTAAGGATGCCACCTTTTACATAGGTAAAAGTCAAATATGATTCTTAATGAGTGATACAGAGGACAGTGCTCAGTGCCACTTAAAACCTAAAAAAACGAATTCGAAAAGCAAGACAGAACCTATAATAAACTGATGAAATGTCTCACAATTGGACATCTGGTAACCCTAATATGTTTCCATATTACCCAGTTGTTCTCTACCCTAAAATTAGGTCTTGCATGGTCACCATAAAAGATAGTTTTACCTTTCATCAATTAATTTTTAAAATCAATAGCACCTACACTACACTAATGGGGTTTGTCACATGGATGTTCAGAATCGGTATGAATGACCAGTAGACGGGATGCCTAACCTCCCCCCAGGGGGTGCCTAACCCTAACCCCCCTTCCTTCACCTAAACCTAACTCTCCCAGGGTGGTGGCTAATCCTTACCACCCCCCGTGGTGCCTAACAATCCCTCCCATAGCCTAACCCTCCCTGGTCGTGCTTAACCCTAACCCATCCCAGGAGGTCCCTAAATCTAACCCCCCCATCCCCGGGCTAACCATAATGTCGGTATCCTGTTGTCCAGCATCCCATCCGCTGGCATCTTAACTGGATTCCGGATCAACCAATAGATATTGTGCTAGGACTTTTAAATGACAATATGTTCTGTGTTGGCAGCAAGCTCTGCACATTGGGTCTGCTTTCTGAAGGACACCAGATAGGAGGGGTTCCCAGGGTATGCACCTCCACTAGTCCAGTATGTTAAGGGAAGGGTGCACATATATATTTTGCCATGCATTGTTACATGTGCAATTGTGAGTGCAGAAGCTTTCGCATCTCATACTGGTGTTTCCACATTTTTAGATTAATAAACATTTTCAAGGCAGATTAATAGAATATGTTCTGTTAAACATATTACATCTCTATGTTCTTGATAGAAGGAAAAAAGAGCAAAACTACTCATAGTGGTTTATTTATCAAGTGTGAAAATGTGTAGAAATAACTGTTTCTACATGATTTAGGTATATATTAATGTTGGAGCAATTTAAGAAAAGCCTAATACAGAAGATATTAGAGAGACTTCCTGCATTAGGAAAACTAACAGCACAGTCCCCTAATTCTCAATGGAGACTGTGGCCTGTACCAAATATCCCTTGGACCCAATAACTTAAGTCATCTTCAGGGGGCAGCATCACCAGAGAGAAACCTTCTCATCCCTTCCTAGCAGGCTTGACTCTCCTCCCATCTTGGCGATGGCAAAATGAAACTGAGCATATGTATGCTTATGGCCATAAATGTCCTATGTTAGAAATGGATACAGTAGATTTCACTTTATTGCAACACTCTTCACCGGGAAGTGTCCTATTGGAGCCACTGTCTCGGCAAGGGTCTTTTGTTAAATAGCCCTGAAAAATTATTTCTTATTGGCGTGTAATGCAGCAATAAGATTAAACTTTTCAGGACCCTGCTGCCACCAGTGACAAATATGTCACTAACACTGCTACAATTCTTGTAAACCCCCAGCTCCTATACATTTACTATTTGATTTGTATTAGTCTTTTCTCTACATATCTGTGAATTCTAGAAGTTAGTTCTTTTTGCATTTGCTTAGAAGATCCTACAACACATGTGGACAAAATATGCATTTCTTATACTGTGTATGCAAACACACAAAAAATTACAGCAACTTCCGTATGCAGGTAAGTCGTATTTTGCACTTATTCTTAAGGAAGCCGAAGGACAAGAGTAGGCCAAGTACATAAGGGCCCTGGGGACAATATAAAAAAATATATAATACAAAAAGCACCAAAGCATAAAATAAAAAACTGCATCCTAGTTATGGCCATATAATAAAGGCAATGTAAAATATATACTGCATCCAACTGGCCATTATACAATACAGATAGCACCCTAGTGACCTATATATACTGAAAATATCCTAGCGACCACTATACAGTACCACGAGGATCCTAGTGACTCCATATAATAGAGCATTTTTGTGAATGCCACATAATATCATCCTCTCAAAAACATAGAAATAAGAGATCTGTACAGCAAACTACTCAAAGCAATATGAAACCTTTTAATAAATATTTTGAGGCATTTCAATGAGATACTATGACAAACAGTGCGGCAGTTCCTTGAAACAGTAGTGAAGTACCGTTATGCTGCACTGAACTGAATGGAGTGTGGATATCTTACTACTATATGAGTTAGTGGAGATTGCAGGAAACTGGGGATCGAGCATCTGACATCAGGTTTCTGGCAATATACAAAGTAGTCTTAGTTGATAACACACATTATTACTTTATTCTTCCTTTTATTTATGTCTGATATCCAACACAAAAACAGACAGTCTAACAATCCTTATGCCACAGCAGAGAGACAGAATAAGAATGAATGAAAAAAGGAACTCCCACTCAACCGAACACGGACCCAATAACCAGGGTTGTCGTAACAGCAGTGTGGGCCCTGGACAAAGCAATGTACTGGGGCCCCTACCCATCCATTCACGGGAAAAAAATAAAATGGTCAATAAAATTAAACCCTCCTGCATGACCATCAGACCTCCCACACATGCAGAGAGACTCTGGGTCTGATTCAGACCCAGTCGCAAGCGCTGAGCGCTCGCAACCGGGTCGATGGTGGCCCACAGCGCATGTGCTCAATGGAGCTGGCTCCGTCGTGTGCATGCGCGAGACCCGGCTAGCGACGGGCAATCCGTCAATGTTGAGTGACAGCTCGCCCCCTTTGGTGGGCGGGCCAGAGGGGTGGCTGCCAAAACCGAGGTGTTCCCATGAGAATGCCTCCCATTTGGAGGCGGCCCCACTGACATCATGAGTGATGTCAGTGGAGAGATTCCGGCTCTGTTAGAGCCAAAATATCTCTGGGGCTTGCGGCCATGAGACCCTACCACAAGGGTCTCGTCGCAAACCCGATGGTTGCGATGGTCTTGACCATCACGACCATCATCATGGCCGCTCGCTATAGCTGTGGGTGGTCACCCACAGCTATGCAAGCAGCCAGGAGGCCGCACAAGAAAAAAAAAAAACGCCCTGATTCAGAGCGAGCGCTCTTTTAGAGTGTCCGGCTCTGAATCAGGGCCTCTGTCTGAAGCCGGTGGATGAAGTGAAACTGGGACTGAGGTGAGTACTCGTCACAGGGGGGGATGGGGTGGGGGAGGTAAGATCAGAATACAGTGCACCGGCGGCTGGCTTATAAAAATATCACAAATTTACCAACTTGCCGGGCTGCAGGGGGGCGGGTTGGTGGGCCCCTACAAGCTTCGGGCCTTTGGGCAACTGCCCAACAAGCCCAATGGAAGAGATGGCCCTGCCAATAACTGCTTCTTATCCATAACATCAGGGGAAAGTTTCCAGACTACCAGCAGTTCCTGTGGTCCATTTTCCCGGTAGACCTTGTGGATAAATTGCATATGCAATCATGGGTCTTTGGAAACTGCACCCTTAACATCTGGTACGCACTCTTGCTTGTATACGGTATATATGGTGGAAGTTATCTGTTTTTAAACAATTATTATTTTGTTCTTATGTGTTGGAATAAAATGTTATTTTTCACTATTCAAGGCTTTTGTTTCCTCCCCTTTATGGTCTTGGATTTCTGGTGGAGAATTCTGAGTGTGGTTTGTAATAATCCCTAAATAAAGGGGAAAGTGAAAGTGGAAGAATATAATTTGAACTTAATGGATCTGTGACTTTAGAGTAGGGGTGTGCACCGGCCACTTTTCATGTTTTGTGTTTTGGTTTTGGATCTGGATCTTTCTTCGTATTTTGGATCTGGATTGGTTTTGCCAAAACCACCCTTCCGTGTTTTGGGTTCTGGGTTTTGTGTTTTGGATCTGTATTTTTTTTTAAAAAAGCATAAAAACAGCTAAAATCACAGAATTTGTGTGTTTTTCTGCTCCTATGCTATTATTAACCTCAATAACCTTAATTTCCACTCATTTCCAGTCTATTCTGAACACCTCACACCTCACAATAGAGTTTTTATGTCCAAAAGGTTGCACCGAGGTAGCTGGATGACTATGCTAAGCGACACGAGTGGGCGGCACAAACACGTGGCCCATCTAGGAGTGACACTGCAGTAGCAGACAGGATGGCAGTTTGCAAAGAAAAAAAAGAGGTGCAAGATGGAATTGTCCTCCCACCCACCCTTATGTTGTATAAACAGGACATGCACACTTTAACAAACCAAACATTTCAGTGCCAGGGTCCGCCACACGACTGTGGCTGAAATGATTGGTTCATTTGGGCCCCCACAAAACAAGCTGGCAATTAATCTGTCCCTGCACAAACTGGCTCTACGGAGGCAAGATGTCGTCCTCATCCTCCGATTCCTCACCCTCTTCAGTGTTGTGTACATCCTCATCCTCACAGAGTATTAATTCGTCCCCGCTGGAATCCACAACCACAGGTCCCTCTGTACGTTCTGGAGGCTGGTCTCCCTGGAAGAGTTGATAATTCATTTTATGAACATCATCTTCTCCACATTTTGTGGAAGCAACCTCCTACGCCTTTTGCTGACAAGGTTCCCGGCTGCACTAAACACTCTTTCGGAATACACACTGGAGGGGGGGCAACTCAGGTAAAATAGAGCCAGTTTGCACAGGGACCTCCAAATTGCTTCTTTTTCCTGCCAGTACAGGTACGGACTGTCTGACTTGCCTACTTGGATGCTGTCACCGATGTAATCCTTTAACAGACAGACGCACGCTTGTCGCTGCTGCTTTAAGGATGCAGGTGCGGCTACAGCCCACACATTTCACGAAGACAGAAAAAAAAATAAGAATTTTTTAATTGTTTGTGGAGCACACTTTGAGGGTTACACCACCCTTTAACAGACAGATGCACGCTTGTCGCTGCTGCTTTAAGGATGCAGGTGCGGCTACAGCCCACACATTTCACAAAGACAGAAAAAAAATAAGAATTTTTTAATTGTTTGTGGAGCACACTTTGAGGGTTACACCACCCTTTAACAGACAGATGCACGCTTGTCGCTGCTGCTTTGAGGACAGTATCATATGCAGTGACAGTAGACTTGTCAGAAATTGTTGGCACGTCCTTCAGTCCGGACCAGATGTCCAAACCGGCCCTTGACTTATGACACAGGCATACGCTTGGCGCTGCTACAGTGTTGCTGCACGTGCAGCTACATCGCACACAAGTCACAAACACATAAAAAAAATATTTTTTATTTTTTGGAGCACTTTGAGGGTTACACCACCCTTTAACAGACAGACGCACGCTTCTCGCTGCTGCTTTGAGGATGCAAGTGCGGCTACAGCGCACACAATTCACAAAGACAGAAAAAAAAAGAATATTTTATTGTTTGTGGAGCGCACTTTGAGGGTTACACCACCCTTTAACAGAGAGACGCACGCTTGTCGCTGCTGCTTTAAGGATGCAGGTGCGGCTACAGCCCAGACATTTCACAAAGACAGAAAAAAAAATAAGAATTTTTTAATTGTTTGTGGAGCGCACTTTGAGGGTTACACCACCCTTTAACAGACAGACGCACGCTTGTCGCTGCTGCTTTAAGGATGCAGGTGCGGCTACAGCCCACACATTTCACAAAGACAGAAAAAAAATATAAGAATTTTTTAATTGTTTGTGGAGCGCACTTTGAGGGTTACACCATCCTTTAACAGACAGATGCACGCTTGTCGCTGCTGCTTTAAGGATGCAGGTGCGGCTACAGCCCAGACATTTCACAAAGACAGAAAAAAAAGAATATTTTTATTGTTTGTGGAGCGCATTTTGAGGGTTACACCACCCTTTAACAGACAGATGCACGCTTGTCGCTGCTGCTTTAAGGATGCAGGTGCGGCTACAGCCCACACATTTCACAAAGACAGAAAAAAAAATAAGAATTTTTTAATTGTTTGTGGAGCGCACTTTGAGGGTTACACCACCCTTTAACAGACAGATGCACGCTTGTCGCTGCTGCTTTGAGGACAGTATCATATGCAGTGACAGTAGACTTGTCAGAAATTGTTGGCACGTCCTTCAGTCTGGACCAGATGTCCAAACCAGTCCTTTACTTATGACACAGGCGCACGCTTGGCACTACTTTGTTGATGCACGTGCGGCTACTGCGCACACAATTCACAAACACAGAAAATATTTTTTTATTTGGTTTGGACTGGAGTGTACTTTGGGGGTTACAGCACCCTTTAACGGTCAAGCCAGCCGGCCCTTTACTTATGACACAGGCGCACGCTTGGCACTACTTTGTTGATGCACGTGCGGCTACTGCGCACACAATTCACAAACACAGAAAAAATATTTTGTTATTTGGTTTGGAGTGTACTTTGGGGGTTACAGCACCCTTTAATGGTCAAGCCAGCTGGCCCTTTACTTATGACACAGGCGCACGCTTGGCACTACTTTGTTGATGCACGTGCGGCTACTGCGCACACAATTCACAAACACAGAAAATAATTTTTTTGGGGTTTGGACTGGAGTGTACTTTGGGGTTACAGCACCCTTTAATGGTCAAGCCAGCCGGCCCTTTACTTATGACACAGGCGCACGCTTGGCACTACTTTGTTGATGCACGTGCGGCTACTGCGCACACAATTCACAAACACAGAAAAAATATTATTTTTTTAGCACTTGGGGGGAGCACCCCTGATGGACAGAGCACCCCCTGGACAACACTACAGCACCCCTTTAGGACTGGGACACTGCACAGGACTTTGGAGTGGACACAGCCCCTATGGAGAACTGACTGCACAACACAGTCCAGCCAGCCCCTATGGACTTTGAAGTAGTGGACACAGCCCCTATTAACAACAGCAGCACAGCACAACACAGCCAGCCCCTATGGACTTTGAAGTAGTGGACAACAGCAGCACAGCCAGCGCAGCACAGCACAGTACAACACTACTCTGCACTACACTACACTACACAGCCCAGCCAGCCCTAACTCCCACCCTCCCTCTTCACTGTCCACAGCCGAGTGAGAAAATGGCGCCGACGCGGGTACCTTATATAGGATCCAAAACCCGCGAGACCCGGAAGGCGGGATGATGACGTTTTGCCTCGATTTCAGATCCGAGTCAGGCGGGAAAAGTCGAGCCTGACTCAGTTCGACCTCGGATCGGGGGGGCTCGGGGGGGTTCAGATTTCAGAAATCCAAAGCCGCTCACCCCTACTTTAGAGTCATATAAGGTTATTCAACAAAAACACTGGAATAGACTGGTTCATTATAAACCACTGGAATACTATTATTGTTTCCTAATTGGATGCACAAGTTTTATACATTTCTTTATATCTTGATCATTTGTTAGTGATAGGGAGCACTCCAGTATATTCTTGCTGCACTTGTTTTTTGAAGAGCTGATTTTCTAATTTCTTTTTTTTGTTGTTTTATTTTAATGAGAGAGGAAAACTAACATCTGATCCTTGCTGAGATATACTATAGCTTCAGTCCTCTGCTGGCATGCAGATCAAAGATTTCCACTCCTACTCTGGCACATGTCTTACAAGGCTACATGCTCCGGTTCATAAGTCAGGTCCCACGAGGATTTTGCAAGAAAGAGCAGGTGAAAAGAAAAGATGGATAATTTTTCATGAAAGTACTGTGTTATACTTGTTCTTTATAGACTCTGGGCCTTATTCAAAGATGTACACTAACCCGATGGTTAGCGTACATTTCCAATGTTTAGGGGTCTGCTCAGGCGTAGGACCAGTTCTGCGCACAATCCCCCTTTAGCCACAGCATGATTGACATGCTGTGTTGTTTGGGGAGTGGAGCAGGGATGTGGATGGCCACCATTTCAAGAAATGGGGGCATGTCGCCACCATTTTCCATGAGGGTCTGCACAGGGGCGTTTTAAGAGAGGAGGGGGCCCGTGTGCACTCCTTGTGGGGGGCCCCCTCCTCTCTCCCTGGTGGCTGGCAGCTGACTGACGTGGCTGGCCAACCACCAGGAGCATTAGTAGACTCCGGGCACTAGAGTGTGCCCAGAGTCTACTGCGCATGCGCAGAACACCGGAAAATGGCCGCAGCAGCCATTTTTCCGGTGTTCTGAGCAGCAGTGACACCCGAAAAAAAATATGGGTGCAGTGTGGGCGGTGCGGGGCCCCCCTGGACCCGGGGGCCCGTGTACCCGCACACACTGCACCCAGTATAGATATGCCACTGGGTCTGCACCAAAAATTTCCTGGTCTCAAAAGTGACTAGGCATCAACCAGGCTGAGGTAAGCTTCGGCTGACGCAGACTGGCCAAAGCAACAACCATCGCGACCATCGGTTGCAATGGTGATCTGAGCAGCATCTACGGACGCTGCACTCGAATCACAAATGCAGCAAGCAGGTGTCTATTTCATACAGACAACTCCTGCTGCATTTACCTTTTGTTGGATGGTATTGCACAGCTGCTTCTGTGCGACTGTGCAATGCCATCCATCTCTGAATCAGGCAGTAAGTGCACCAACAAAAGAGTTACCATATATTGTCAGGACTTTTGAATAATGTAAAATGATTTAAATTGTAAGTTAATTCTTACTTCACATTTATTATTAGGGCTCAATCCTATTAGATTTGAGTTGGGTCCTGCAAGCTGTTCTCATGGCAAACTCGCACTGCGATTACATTCGTGCTCCAATTCCAAACTAATTCGATTTTTCAGAGGAAATTCATGTTTTTTGTGTGCAGCCCTTTAAGCAGGTGAAAAGGTAGGGACAATCTTTATTTTATGGTAAACATGTAGGGACACGGTGCAGAACCTCTGGTACACCCCTCGTGATGAATAATCATGTACTTGGAATAGTTTAAATAACATAATGTCAGTTTTCACGTGAATTTCTCTGAAAAGCTCAATAATGGGTTTAATGATGTGAGACAGGTATGTGGAGGTGTACATGATGTGAGACAGGTATGTGGAGGTGTACATGATGTGAGACAGGTATGTGGAGGTGTACATGACGTGAGACAGGTATGTGGAGGTGTAAATGATGTGAGACAGGTACATGGAGGTGTAAATGATGTGAGACAGGTATGTGGAGGTGTAAATGATGTGAGACAGGTATGTGGAGGTGTAAATGATGTGAGACAGGTACATGGAGGTGTAAATTATGTGAGACAGGTATGTGGAGGTGTAAATGATGTGGGACAGGTACATGGAGGTGTAAATGATGTGAGACAGGTATGTGGAGGTGTACATGATGTGAGACAGGTATGTGGAGGTGTACATGATGTGAGACAGGTATGTGGAGGTGTACATGATGTGAGACAGGTATGTGGAGGTGTAAATTATGTGAGACAGGTACATGGAGGTGTAAATGATGTGAGAGAGGTATGTGGAGGTGTACATGATGTGAGACGGGTACATGGAGGTGTAAATGATGTAGGACAGGTATGTGGAGGTGTACATGATGTGAGACAGGTATGTGGAGGTGTACATGATGTGAGACAGGTATGTGGAGGTGTAAATGATGTGAGACAGGTACATGGAGGTGTAAATTATGTGAGACAGGTATGTGGAGGTGTAAATGATGTGGGACAGGTATATGGAGGTTTAACTGATGTGTGACAGGTATGTGGCAGTGCAAATAATGTGGGACAGGTATATGGAGGTATAAATGATGAGGGACAGGTATGTGGAGGTGTAACCAGGGGCATCTTAACAGAGGAGGGGGCCCATGTGCACTCCCTGTGCGGGGCCCCCTCCTCTCTCCGCTGTGGCCGGCAGCCGACTGATGCAGCTAGCCAGCCACCGGAGCATTAGTAGACTCCGGGCACTAGAGTGTGCTCAGAGTCTACTGCGCATGCGCAGAACGCCAAGAAAATGGCTGCAGCGGCCATTATCCAGCGTTCTCTGCATGCACAGTAAACTCTGGGCACTAGAGTGTGCCCGGAGTCAACTGCGCATGCACAGAACACCGGAGAAATGGCTGCGTACAGGTATAAATCATGTGGAACAGGTATGAGGAGGTGCAAATGATGTGGAACAGGTATATAGAGGTGTAAATGATGTGGTACAGGTATGTGGAGGTGTATGATGTGGGACAGATATGTGGAGGTATAAATGATGTGGAACAGGTATGAGGAGGTGTAAATGATGTGGAACAGGTATATAGAGGTGTAGATAATGTGGGACAGGTATGTGGAGGTGTAAATGATGTGGGACAGATATGTGGAGGTATAAATGATGTGTAACAGGTATGAGGAGGTGTAAATGATGTGGAACAGGTATATAGAGGTGTATATGATGTGGGACAGGTATGTGGAGGAGTAAATGATGTGGAACAGGTATATAGAGGTGTATATGATGTGGGACAGGTACATGGAGGTGTAAATGATGTGGGACAGATATGTGGAGGTATAAATGATGTGTAACAGGTATGAGGGGGTGTAAATGATGTGGAACAGGAATATAGAGGTGTATATGATGTGGGACAGGTACGTGGAGGTGTAAATGATGAGGGACAGATACGTAGAGGTATAAATGATGTGGAACAGGTATGAGGAGGTGTACATGATGTGGAACAGGTATATAGAGGTGTAAATGATGTGGGACAGGTAAGTGGAGGCATTGTATTGATGGTAGAGGGGGTTTTGATCTTGCCAATGAAAAGCAAAACTTATTCAAATGTTTTACAGACTTGTATAAAACACTGAAAAACTATTATACATCAATTTTTCTGTCTCCAAAATGCTTGAAAGACTTTAATTTGATGAAAAACTTGCTTGCTATTATTTTCAGCCAATAATAGAAAGTTACAAAAATCTGCCATTTGACACATTTTAAATATTGGAAATTATGTGTGTGCAGATATTGATATTGCATAGTTATGTAGGCACACACCAGTGGGCGACTTCAACTATAAATAGCCCAGTTACCTAAACAGTGGTGCTGGTTTATTGAGAGATAGCAGGTACAGGCATACTTATTGTTAGGCGAAGTGGGGTTCTATACAGTCACCAGCTGGTGAGTGTATGCTGCAAACAGGTAGTGGTGCAGGGATTTGCCAGGTTTTCTTTAAGACTAAGTAGGAGACTTCTGTCTCTCACCATGTCATTCTACACAGTACAGACAATATTGCCCCTGAGCATGCTCAGTAGTGATTACGGTGGCCATCTTGTAACAGGGAATGAAGTCTCCCTGGAGGAACAGGAAGACTGGAGCGCACTCCTCTTTCGACACTGAAAACCTCCAGTCACGGATTTATGTAATGTGCCAAAGTGTTTATTTTTTTTGCTTTTGTGACATGGATTAATATTGTGATGTTTGTTCTGTAAATTTAACACTAGTCTTTATAGTTAAAAGGAGTGATGCAGAGCAATAAACTATTTTTAAATTGTTGAAGTAAATTACTCATTGATGTTTTTGCAAAGATGTGTAACGTGTATAAATACTAAAACCATTATTCAATACTTACCGATAAAGGGTTTTCCCAAGTCCACTACTGGCACTACAATAAAAAAAAAAACAAAGAAAGATTTAGGAGTAAATTTACTAATGTGAGAGGTGTTAGAAGTTGAGATAACCAATCAGATTCTAGTTATTATCTTCTAGAAGGTGCTAGTTAAATGTTAAGTAGAATCTGATTGGTTGCTATGGGCAACATCTCCACTTCTAAAAACGCTCACTTTAGTAAATATACCCATAGCTACTATGGATCAAGGACACCGGCTACAATATTGTAATCATTTATATTTTTATCTTGATAAATAGGATCCTTGATTATTTATTTAATTTTTTTTCTCAGACATAAGAAATTGGATTTGGTTTCAGGACAGGCAATATGACCTCAACAATACTTCAAAGTAACAGTTTGTCTACCGTTTATTCAACCTAGATTAAAAAACAAATTACCTCCACTTGTGCAAATTCCATGGAAATTCCGCCCATATTTTTACTGATTTTCACTGTGTATTTTGTATGGGGCATAATTATAAGCAATTATGAAGACAAAAAGGATTTCTCATCGCTGGAAGCACAGTTTAAAAATAACATTTTAATCTTTTTACCTTCAGTAGCTTTTCAGTTCAGTGTATTTTATTTAACTGATAATCTGTTTTTGAACTATTAACACAATTTACTCTAAATAGAGCCAATGTCAATTGATGAACTTGTCTGAACTTAGGGCCTTATTCAGAGCCGCTTGTAAGCGGCCGCTCGTTCGTTCCGAGCGATGTTTGCACAACTGCGCATGCGTACGAATCGTAATACGCATGCGCGAACCAGTCAGTGCGGCCGAAAATCGTTTGATTGCTAAATAGCGAATGCCTGCTATTTTGAGTGACAGGAGGAGGCGTATGTGGGTGGCAACAGGGGAAGGAGCTTGAAAACGGGGAGTGGAGATCCGAACGCAGGCGTGCTTAAACGTCAAAACGGGCGTTTTAAGGGTGTGCATAAATAATACAGCAGTGTCATTGACCACGTCACTGGGTTATTTTATAGTCAGAACTGCTCGCAAGATTGCGGTAGGAAAAACCAACCACAAGAATAGCGAGCAGTTCATATGCTGGTCGATGTACTCGATTAATCTAATAAACAGCGGACATGACGTAGGATGCGAGCGGCCAGGGGGCGTAGTTTTCAAAAAAACAACCGCATGTTTTGTTCGCTCGTTCAGACCTAGAGGCGTGAACAGACCGCAAAGAGCGAACGGTTCATTTGAATAGCCACCCCTTTTTTCTGAACGAGCGAGCGCAAATAGCGTCCGGCTCTGAATGAAGCCCTTAAGGAATTAAAACATGAACAGACAATCAAAAGCCTCTAGCAGGGAATGGTGCTCTAATTGACTCTTTGCATATTAACCTCTCCAGATAATTTGGACTATTTCTGGAACACGATTTCCATTGGACTTAGCAGTACTATATATTAATATACATAAGATGTGTTTGTGTACTTATTTAAATAAAAATGTTTTGAAAAGTGTGTTTAATTGTTTTTAAAGATGAGCAGCTTGGTTCTAGTCCGGATTATCCTGCCAAGTTCGGATCCTTGGAACGTAGGCACACGTCATCTTTCTGGGCCGATAAGTCCTCATTGCAGAAGTCCTGGCTCTTGCAAGATTTAAATTGAATATAATGTATATGCAATCTAAATCATGCAAGAGCCAGCACATAGTGCTGGACTGGTTATTAATTTGAGAGGGTTGTTTTTATATGTTTGTTTTTTCCATCAACATTTTTAAATTAGTGATCAGCACCGCAAAGATGTCAGGCACACAAATTATGTGTATCACGGGCCTCCGTCAATATAAATATCTCCTTGTAAACACATAAACCTGCACAATTTAACATTACCTTTCTTTTTGAGAGAATTATAATTCTGTTAAACTTAAAATATCAATATTGTTGTTGGATTTTTTAGGTCAATTATTTATTTGCTGAATGTGAAAACTATTCATAATGTGTTGGCTGTAAAGCTATATTATTTGCTATATTCTTTTTACACTTAGGGCTCTATTTATTAACATTATTTTTACTAAAATAAAGTAAAAAGGGGTGTTTTCACACCCTTTTCACATTATTTTAGTTTCACCTAAATTTACAGTAGGGCAATTGGAGTAGAATTTGTAAAATTCTACTACAAGCCCTAATTATCACATATTTTTAGTAAGCAGATCACATTTCCCATAATTATAATGGGAAATGTTATCTGCCTGAGATTTACTAAAAATAAAATGTGAAAAACTACCGGGAGCAGCCCTGTGATAATAACGCCACCTGGGGTTGGCGTTATCCAGGGTCTCCCCCGGTTCCCCGACTCCTACTCTGCTCTAACAGGCAGAGCAGAGCCAGGAGCCAGACTCGAGTGATCAGCTGTGTGGTCTAAACAGACCGCAAGCTGATCACTGCTAATAAAAAATCCAGGGCCGGTGATTGGTGCTCTGGTGATGTCCTCAGCTAATCTACTGGCTCCTGCACTGTGACCCTGGTCAGCTGCTGCATAAAAGAACTGACCGTGTCACAGTGAAGGATGAGAGACCAGCTGACTCGAACCCCGGAGGGAGGACATCACCGAAGCAACGATGACCAGAGGTAAGTGAAATTAAGGGGGGGTTGCAATCGCGCAGGAGGGGTGTAGCGGTGGCTGGTTGGCGCATGCGCAGAACCTTGTCATCACTGTATTTTTTGGAAAAATACAGTGATAAGTCTGCGGAGGGGATTCGCAGGGACAGAGCTTTATTGCAAGATCTGCCCCTGCAAGGGATTTTTAATAAATCCCTGTGATATTGCCTGAATTTGCAATGCATATTCAGTCGGAAATATCACACTACAATCTACATTCTAAATGCGGATTGTAGTAAATAGAGCCCTAAGTGAAAACTGAAGGTATTTTTAATTTTGAAAATCACTCCATTATTGTTTTAAACAAGGGCTTGAAATGTGCACCTCATGAATCCCTGGTAAAATTAGTTTGATTATAAAACCAGAAGACAGAGTGATCCAATAGACAACTATAACTCTGTATAATGGAATCTCTTTGCAGAGAATAAGTCTGGTATAGTAAATAAAAACACATACAGTACAGTACAAGTTTTTAAGAATTCTCCCGCAGAATTCCGGTAATCTCTCTAGCCCACCAGGAAGACCAGTTGTCTTTTGGATACAATTTTTCACTTCAAAATTGTCAGAATAGATTAATCTATTTGATTGCTGACCTAAGATATTTCTATAGGAATACTGCACAGATATTACGAGGGCTGATTGAAAAGTTATGAGACTGCCTCTATTTTTCTGTCCCATAGGTAGACGTGGCAACGCTATGCTGGTTATTGTGAAGCTCATACATCGATGTGTCTGAACCTGCGGTTGGACTGCCATAGTCTTCTTTGTTTGGTCACAGCGAGTGGAAGATCTTTATGCGTTTCGTCATGGCGGATGAGGAAGACGTGTCTGTGAGATTACATCAGAGATGTGTGATTGAATTTTGTGTTAAACTTGGAAAAAGCAGAAATCAAACTCATGAAATATTACGGCAAGTATACGGTGGAGAAACAAATAGCCATGCTGCAGTATTTCGGTGGTGAAAGCACTTCAAAGAGCGTGATACATGAGTGACTGATGAAGTGCATTCTGGGAGACCATCCACTGTGGTTACAGATGTCAACATTGCCAAAGCTGCGGAGATGTTACAAAATGACAGAAGGTTAACTTTACAGAAACTTTCGGCTTCACTTGGCATCTCATTTGAACGGGTTCAGCATATTGTGACACAGGAACTGAAAATGCATCGCATGTGTCCCAGGTGGGTACCCAAAAATCTCACAGAAGACCAGATGCAACGACGAGTTGAATCATGCAAGAACACCATTCAAATGTCGGAGAGGATACCCAATTTCTTAACATCAATTGTGACGTGTGATGAATCATGGATTCGTTATTATGATCCGGAATCCAAACAACAGCCCAGTGTATGGAAACATGCAAATTCGCCTCGGCCAAAAAAATTCCATGTGATTCCTTCTGCGTGTAAAGTCATGCTTCTGCTGTTCTTTGATGCACACGGTATGACTTACAGCATTGGGTTCCCCATGGACAGACAATTAATGGTGACTACTATACAAACATCCAGAAAACCCATTCCGTGGAGCCATGAGGAAGAAAACACCAAATTTGCTGAATAAACAGTGGTTTTTGCTCCAAAACAATGCCCGACCACATGGTGCTGCTGTTGCATTGGCAGCAATGACTGTAATTAATGGGAAAGCACTGGAACACCCTCCATATAGCCCTATGATTTCTGGGTATTTCCAACCCTAAAAAAACAACTGCACGGAAAGAAGTTCTCAACAGATGATAAAGTGAAAAATACAACAGCTGCAACTTTAAAAGTGATCTCACAAAACAGTCTACTGTACGTCTTTGAATTGTTGTTGAAACGCTGCAAAAAAATTTACTGAATGTGAAGGATGCTACTTTGAAAAAGAAAATGTTCAGATCCTGTGAAATCATTTGATTCTGAATAAAATAATCAGTCTCATTACTTTACAATCAGCCTTCGAAGAAGTATTAATAATCACGGCACTGTCGCGATTATTAACATTCTGTCTTGTGATTTTTAATTTTTCATAAAATGTCCTGGCTATGTACAGTACTAACTATAACTCACAGGAACAGCGGTGGTGATTATTATTATTATTACATTTTATTTATAGGGTGCCACAAGGGGTCCGCAGGGCCGTACATACTGTAAAGGGACACAGAACATTACAATACAATACAGTAACCAACTTATAAACAGAGCACAAGTAACAATTAGCAACACAATTCTCCAAACACAATACAGCTGGGAAGGTGAAGGCTGTCATAGAAGTGCTAGAGAAGAAGGCTGTGAGACAGTGGGGAGGAGGACCCTGTTCCTATGAGCTTACAATCTAGGGGAGAGGGGAGACTGACATATGACATGAGGCATGAGTGTATAGAGGGGGACCTGAGTGCAGGAAGTAGGTGAGGTAGACTTGGCTGAGGCAGGAGGGACAGAGACTTGGTGACATGGTTATGTGTTGGAATGGTATGCTTTGATGAACAAGTGGGTTTTCAGTGCACGTTTGAAGCTCTGCAAGGTCGGGGAGAGCCTAATCGAGTGAGGGAGCTCATTCCAGTGAAGGGGGGCTGCACGAGCAAAATCTTGGATACGTGCATGAGATGAAGTAACCAGGGTGGAGGAGAGGTAACAGTCATTGGCAGACCAAAGTGAGCGGGAGGGAGTATGTAAGGAGATGAGGTTTGAGATGTAGGGAGCAGTAGAGTTAGAGAGGGCCTTGTATGTGAAGGTGAGGAGTTTGAAGAGGATTCAGTAGGGGAATGGGAGCCAGTGCAGGTTTTGGCAGAGGGGAGCAGTAGAAGTGGAACGGCGGGAGAGGAAGATAAGTCTAGCTGCCGCATTGAGAACAGACTGGAGGGGAGCAAGATGGCAATGTGGGAGGCCAGTAAGTAGAAGGTTGCAGTAGTCAAGCCGAGAAATGATTAGTGAATGAATAATCAGTTTGGTAGCATTCTGGGAGAGGAAAGGCCTAATACGAGCGATGTTGCATAGCTGGAGCCGACAGGATTGAGGGCCTGAATCAGAGCGCTCGCAAGCAGGTCGATGTTGCCCTAGTGTGCATGCGCACGATGGAGGCTGCTCCATCGTGCGCATGCGCGAGACCCGAATAACGATGGCCAAGCCGTCGTTATGGGTCTCGCACCAAAGGGGGCGTGCTGTCGATGGTGATTGACAGCACGCCCCCTTGGTAGGCGTGCCGGGGGCGTGGCTGCCCAGATGGAGGCATTCCTATGGGAACACCTACCGTCTGGGGCCGCCCCCACTGACATCACTAGTGATGTCAGTGGGAGAGCTTTTGGCTCTGATAGAGCCAAAAGCACTCCTGGGTTTGCGGCAGCAAGACCCTACCGCAGGGTCTCGTCGCAAGGCCTGATGGTCGCGATGGTCTTGACCATCGTGACCATCATTTTGGCCACTCGCTATAGCTGTGGGTGGTCACCCACAGCTATGCGAGCGGCCAAGAGGCCGCTCCAAAATGAAGGAGGGACGGCCCTGATTCAGAGCGAGCACTCTGTCAGAGCGTCCGGCTCTGAATCAGGGCCTGAGCCAGAGACTGAATGTGGTGTGTGAAGGAGAGGGTGGAGTCAAGGGTGACAACCAAGCAGCGAAGTTGGAGGACAGGGGAGATGATTGTGTTATCAACAGTGATAGCGAGATTGGTTGGAGTGGAGACTATTAGGGGGAAAGATGATGAGTTCAGTTTTGTTCATGTTGAGCTTCAGAGAGCGCTCGGACATCCAGGAAGAGATGGCAGAGAGGCCACTGGTTACCTGAGAGAGGACAGAAGGGGAGAGTTCAGGAGAGGAGAGGTATAGTTGTGTGTCATCGGCATAGAGGTGGTATTGGAGGCCAATGGAGCTGATGAGTTCTCCTAGTTTAGAAGCGTATAGGGAGAAGAGCAGTGGGCCCAGGACAGAACCCTGTGGGACACCAATGGGAAGGGTGGAAGGGGGGGAGGTGGAGCCAGAGGAAGACACAGAGAAGAAGTGGTTGGTGAGGTAAGAAGTGAACCAGGCATGGACGGTGTTAGAGATGCCTAAGGTCTGAAGGGTGCGAAGGAGGAGAGTATGATCCACGGTGTCAAAGGCTGCAGAGAGGTCCAGGAGGATGAGCAGAGAGAAGTGGCCCCTGGATTTGGCTGCAAGTAGGTCATTGGTGACTTTGGCCAGGGCAGTTTCAGTGGAGTGATGTTGGCGAAAGCCATATTGGAGAGGATCAAGGATGGAGTTGTCAGAGAGATAGCTGGTGATGCGGCTGTAGACAAGCCGCTCAAGTAGTTTGGAGGCAAAAGGGAGAAGAGAAATGGGGCAGTAATTGGCAGGTGAGGACGGGTCAAGGTTGGGTTTTTTAAGAATAGGTGTGACAAGAGCATGTTTGAACGATGAGGGAAAGATGCCGGTGGAGAGAGATAAGTTGAAAAGGTGAGCAAGGTGGGAGCAGGCAGTGGAGGAGAGGGAGCGTAGAAGGCGAGAAGGGAGGGGGTCAAGGGGGCAGGTGGAGGGAGGAGAGGACAAGATGAGGGAGTGGACCTCATCACCCATGGTGGGGCTGAAGGAGCACAAGATGGGGTGGCCGGGAGGTGCAGATGGTGGGGGAGGTGGGGTTGCAGCATGGAGATTGGAGGATATACTACGACGAATTGCCTCAATTTTGAAAGAGAAGAAGGAGGCAAAGTCAAATGCAGTGAGGGAGGATGGAAGGGGTAGAGATGGAGGGCAGAGGAGAGTGTTGAAAGTACCAAAGAGGTGGCGGGGATTGGAGGACTGAGAGGAGATGAGCGACTGGAAGAAGGATTGCTTGGCAAGGGAGAGGGCTGAGCTGTAGGTAGAGAGGACAAACTTGAAGTGAAGGAAGTCTGCCAAAGAGCAAAATTTCTTCCAGAGGCGCTCGGCTGTGCGCGAGCATTTTTGGAGAAACCGGGTCAGTTTGGAGTGCCAGGGCTGGGTTTTGGACTGATGGAGGGGGACAGAGGAGGAGGGGGCAACAGAGTCAAGTGCAGAAATGAGGGTGATGTTGTATAAGGAGGCTGCCTGGTTAGGGCAGGCCATGGTTGATAACGGAGAAAGGAGAGTATCAAGTGAGGAAGACAGGACAGCAGGGTCAAGAGACTCAAGATTGCATCTGGTGATGGTGGCTTTGGGTGAGGGGAGGAGTGAAGGACTTGAGAGAGTGAAGGAGAGTAGATGGTGGTCAGAGAGGGGGAAGGTAGAGTTGGAGAAGTCAGAGAGCACACAGATGGGTGAAGACGAGGTGAAGGGAGTGGCCAAGGCAGTGGGTAGCAGCGGAGGTCCATTGAGAAAGTCCAAAGGAGGAGGAGAGGGCAAGAAGATTGGTGGATGCAGGATTTGTGATGTCAATAGGGATGTTAAAGTCACCAAGGATTATAGAGGGGTGGTCAGCAGAGAGGAAGTGGGGAATCCAGGTGGCAAAGTTGTCAAGGTACTGGGTGGGGGAGCCTGGGGGACGGTAGATGACTGCAATGAATGGGGTAGAAGAGACGGATAGAGTGGACCTCAAAGGTGGAGAAAGAAAGGGAGGGCTCAGGTGGGATAATGCAAAAGGTGCAGTTGGGGGATAAGAGGATGCCAACTCCACCACCTTGGCGGTTGTCAGGTCTGACAGAGTGGGTGAAGGAGAGGCCCCCATAGGAGAGCGCAGCAGGGGAGGTGGTGTCAGAGGAGGAGAGCCAGGTTTCAGTGATAGCGAGAAGATTTAAAGAGTGGGAAATAAAGAGGTCGTGGATAGCGGGCAGTTTATTGCAAACGGATCTGGTATTCCAGAGGGCACAGGAAAATGGGATGGAGGGGACGGGGGATATGTGGATGAGATTGTCTGGGTTGTGTGTGAGAGGGTGTGGGCTAGATCTAAGGGAAAGATGTAAGCCGGTGGAGATGGTTGGTATGGGGCAAGGGCTAGGCGGCATGGTGGCTGACACAGGGTTGAGGGAGAGCAAAGGATGACAAGTGAGCAAATAGGTGGTACTGTAGGCAGGGAAGCACAGCAGAGGATGCAGGTATTAGAGGGGAGGTAGACAATTAGGCAGTGTATTATGGCAGTGAGGTAGTGGAAGAGAGTAGGTAAGTAGTGTAGGAGAAATAAAAGTCAAATGAATAATAGTAAATAATACACTGGTAAGAAGTACATTTAGACAGGGCAATCATGTGTATATAAGGCAAATGACATTGTTTGGGATGTGCATTCAGATGTGTTTCAGAAACAGAAATTTCAATGCTTGAAGCTGCAGCTAAGGAGAAAAGTTTTGCAGTGTCCAAACCAGGGAGATCAGTGTAAAGAGTGCAGGTTATGCAGACTGCAGGAGGTAGTTTGATGTTTATGATGACTCACTGAATAGCTTGAGTGTAGTCCATCCGTGTTTTGCTTGCTTGTAGTTTGGTTTCCTTTGGTTTAACGCTGGTATAACGCTAATTTTGATTTTAAATGCTCAGTACACTTGAGATCTAAACACTGGTGATAACTACTGTCCCTTCTAGTTACATCCTCTACATATTGGCGAAGTCTTTCACATTTGTAAAAGACTCCAAGGTTATCTGACACTGCAGATGTGCACCAGGTAAGTTACCGGAGCTGGACAGAGACTGCAGGAGAAGGAGCCTAAGATCCCTCTCCTGCAAATATGCCTCCATAGGCAAAAAGTAGTTTACTCCATCTGAGGATGGCGTAAACCAACAGAATCAAACTCAGAAAATCTACGCTTTTCAAAGTTTGGTACATCGGAGTCATACCGTAGTTCCTGATAATAATGGGGACTGTGGCCCTGATTCAGAGCCGGACTTTCTTTGTGAGCGCTCGCTCTGAATCTGGGTGGCCTGTTTGGTTTTTTTTGGCCAGCCTCCAGGCCGCTCGCTAAGCTGTGGATGACCACCCACAGCTTTTGCGAGTGGCCAGGTGATGGTCGCGATGGTCGCAACAATCGCGACCATTGGGCTTGCGACGAGACCCTTGTGGTAGGGTCTCGTTCCTGCAAGCCCCAGTGAGCTTCCTGCTCTAATAGAGCGGGAAGCTCACTACAGACATCACGAGTGATGTCACTAAGGCCACACCCAAAAGGACAGGCATTCCTTCGGTAACGCCTCCGTTTGGCCAGCCACCCCCCTCCCCGCCTACAAAATGGGGCGAGATTTCGATCAACATCGACAGCCATCCCGTTTTGTTGCAAGCCCCAGAGCGAGTGATTTCTCTCTTGCTCCGGGGCTCACACACGCGCAGTGCGCGAGCCGCATGTGCGCACTGCCTGGCCATCGACTGCTGTTTCTGCAAAATGGGCCTCTCAGACTCTGTTAAGTGTAAATCAGAATATTTGGTCATATATATTATGAATGCATTATACACATGTAGGGGGCGATTCAATTGTTTTAACCATGGCTATTACTCTTTGGTGGCCGACAGAGCAATGCAATTGTTGCTCCGTTTGGGAGTGAATAGCTGTGGCTACACATACTGTATTTCTACTCACAGCTTCCCGAGATGTCAGCACTTTGGCCGCCCAAACCAGTACTTTAGACTGGTTTAGCTGCTTTTGCGTGGCTGAACCCAGTGCTTCTGGTCGCACACACAGCAATTGCCCATTACATTTGGGTGCACAAAAAAACAATTGAACACATCTCCATTGGTCAGATGTGTTCATATAAGACACATTTTAGTTTTAATGCAATATTGTATTATAAATGGTATTCTGTTTTTGCTCACACATAACTATTTTAGTTTGAAAGTGTGCTTTTTAGACAAGTCAAAGGTAAAGCAATTGGTGCCTATTATTTATGGTTAAAATTAGCTAATAACCCCTTCATAAGTGACCTTATTATAGGGTACAGGTATATTGATGAGTTCTTCATAAACATTTTTGTTTATATACTTAAGTATAAGCAAGTAGAACATTGAGTTCTCAACAGAAAATAGAGATACAAAAGTCACATTCTTGTGTTTAGTAACAACCATATTTAGAGTAGACCTTCCAGAAACCAGTGGATTGTCACTTTTATATTTAACAACTAATATAAAAATGTATCAAAAGTATTGTAGTGCTTCAATTTAAAGACTGATGAGTAACTGCTCTAAACTGACAACTTGGTTCAGCTTCTTGCTGAAATATACAAGAAAGTTAATAGGACTCTAATGTGGTAGAACAAGCTTTCAAATATGTTGCCAAAACTGATAGGAAAGAAATTTGATGAAGGGAACCAAAGTGAAAAAAATATGTTTATTCACATAATTTAGCAGCTCAGCAAAATTTAGCTTTATTATATTTTATCAGCATTTTGCAGTTATACATGTTCAGTGATTGTCTGATGATGTAATGTATCATGCACTGACTGGGTTTTATATATTTCAACCTGCTTTTATAAGCTGGTTATACAGTAAGTGCATGCCTGCCACTGTGCATCAAGCAATTTTATAAACCTGTCATGGGATGAGGAGTTCCTTATGTGGATATGATATCCTCATATGGGAAAGGTGTCATCACAATCATATTTTTAATTCTAATATATGTTACTACAGCGGTATACAATCGGGAAGCCGGCTGCCGGCATCCCGACAGCCGGCTTCCCGACTGCTTTATCGCGGCGTGGGATAAATGACCGGTGTCTATATCTAGACGCCTGTCATTTCCCCGATGCCAGGAGACCGGCACCCAGCATCCCGATCGATGGGATGCCGGGCACCGCGAGCGGACAGCCATGGGGAGGAAGGGTTAGGTTTAGGGCACCTGGGGGGGACTTAGGGTTAGGAACCCCCCCGGGAGGGTTAGGGTTAGGCTAGGGGGAGGGTTAAGGTTAGGCACCCCCGGAGGGGACTTAGGGTTAGGCACCATCTGGGGGACTTAGGTTTAGGCAGCGGGAAGGGGAGGTTAGGGTTAGGCACCCCTAAGGAGGGTTAGGGTTAGGTTAGGTTAGTTTATACTTACCTTAACGACGATCAGGATTTCCAGCGCTGTCGGGCTTCCACTGCCGGGAACTCTGCTTTTGTCGGCCAGGCGCTGCCGGGAATCGAACCGCCAGCCGATTCCACTACAGCAGCTGCTGTATTATTCTATTTGGAGCTAGTATCAAGTCTGGAGATAATCTGGGCCAGGTGTTAATTTAGCCAACCAATTTAGCTATGCAACAATTATGAATGATGCATACCTAAATCATACCATGAAAGGTTTTAAATACTGCACAATAGTAGCTTCACAATTTGTTTTACAGTTCAGTTAGATAACAACAGACAATCTACAGACAGGTGTTATCAATTCTAAATGTAATTCTTAAAAAGCCGTGCATTAGCGATCATGTGGTCTATGCACCAGTGGCGTCCCTCCCCGCGCTGACATCTGGTGTGGGAGGGCAACAAATAGGGTTCGTTGCCTCATCGACAGTGTGAGCGGCCTTGCAGAAAGGGTGTGTGGCCTTGCAGAAAGGGGGTGTGGCCTTGCTGCTGAACCCCTGTTCTTATCACTCGGGGGGGGGGGGGGTGCAGTGCTGGCTCCCTCACTATGTCAGGAGCCGAGTGCTGCACTTAATGCTACAGTGCAGCACCCGGCTTCTGTCACGGAGAGGGAATCAGCACCTTGGTGTCACCACTCGGCGCCACTGCTAGGCACTAGGCCTTGGAGAGAGATAAAGTAGACAAATATAAAGTAGCAGCCAATCAGCCCCTAACTGTCACTGTAAAGGCTATGTTTGAAAAATGACAGTTAGGAGCTGATTGGTTGGTACTTTGTCTCCGTCAACTTTATCTCTTTTCAAGGCTTAGTAAATAGACTCCTAAGTCTGCTTTCATATTTATAAGATGATGGAAACCAACATTGGTAGTTTTACAAAAAATATGTTTGTTCTCATTATGGACACATTGCTTACCCTCTGTGATAAAAGGAGGGGTTGGGCTGCACATCAAAATCTTAAACATAATAATAGATGCTACCATGCTGAGACCTGTGTTCTACAGCAGAAAAGAAGGGGTGAGAAGCAGGTGAACACTATAACCATTAAGAATTCTAATGATCAAAATATTTATAATAAACTGCAACAATTAACATAAGGTTTCTTAGTACATCTTTGGCCAAAGATGTTTTCCCACCTATTATATCGTGGTGAACCTTATAACATCCCTAATAGTGACACATTTAATCATTTATATAGGACTTTCTAAGAAACCTTTCTTTAAAACCCATGTTAATTATTGCAGTTTATTATAAATATTTTGATCATTAGAATTCTTAGTGCTTATAATGTGCGCCTGTTTCTCCCCCCTTCTTACCCTCTGTGACTGCAGCCCCCCACACTAATAAATACAGACACAGTGCAAAAGGTGTGGTACAGTATATCTGCTCAAAGTCAAAATTCATCTTGTCAACATGATAATGTCGACATAGTCATAATGTCAACATTTAACATGTTCGTAAAATTGTTGTTGATCATGTTGACACTATTGTTATATTGACATAGTTAACTTGTCGACATGGTAGTTGTCTTGTAATTCTGACCTTATCACTAATGGTCATAGACCATCGTGACCATCGGGGCTTACGACGAGACCCTAGGGTAGGGTCTCACTTGTCGTAAGCCCCAGAGAGCTTCTCCCAAACGGCAGGCGTTCTCATGGGAACGCCTCTGTTTGGGCTGCCACCCCCCGGCCGGCCCGCCTTCCAAACGGGGCGAGCTGTCAATCAACATCGACTGCTCGCCCCCTTTGGAAAGAGACTCGCTACAACCGGCACTGTCGGTCGTAGCGGGTCTCACACATGCGCACGAAGGAGCCGGCTCCCTCGTGCGCATGCGCACTGGACAAACATCGAGGCGGCCATGCGGTCGTAGACCGTACGGCCGCCTCTGAATGAAGCCCTAAATCTCTCTGCAGGAGTTCTGCTTTACACACGGAAAGTTGTGTGCCACAGAATTAACGTACTGTACCTATTTGAACGATTCAAAGTTTATAGTTAAAAAAGTTTGAGGATGGAATTTTGAAACATGGTAATCCTATGGATTATAAATAGATATCAATAGAATTTCTCCTCGTAACGGTATACTGTGGGAGGATGAGCAAATTTCTCCCTAGCAGAATGTGTGACAGGTTCCTCGCCCCTCTGCCATAGTGAAGTGACCCTAATGTCCTTGGGGATGGATTGAATGAAAACATACCAACATTAGGACAAACCCCAATACTAGAAAACATTCAATAAAACAGAAAACATTCAATTATTTTTTTTAAAAATCCATTCACTCTTGTGCAGTATAAGAAACTTGCTCTTTGAATAAGGCTGTTTCCTGCAACATTGTTGCAAGCAAAAAGATACTATACAGTTAGTGGATATGTCAGCATTTAGAGTACAACTCTCATTATGAGAACATCTAGTTCTATTAAAGACTGCGTGTGCGACATATTAGCTATTAAACTTGCGACTTTTATGCAGAATAACCACTCAGTGCACTGCTGCTTCGGTGGTTTGATCTGATTGGTGCATCACCTCTTTTATGCCTGGCAGCATCCTCACAGCCTTGCCGGCTATAGTGTCTCCGTACGTGCTCTTCCGGTTTCTGTTTCTGGACTCTGTTCCTGCATATTTCCTAGTTTCACCATGTTCTCTCCAAGGCTGCAGCAATTCAACAATCCATCCGGCTGTTATAGCCGCACCACGGCTAACCAAGCCACACCACGGTCTCTCCAAGGCTGCAGCAATTCATCAATCCCTCCGGCTGTTATAGCCACACCACAGCTAACCAAGCCGCACCACGGTTTCTCCAAGGCCACATCAACTCATCAATTCCTCCGGCTGTTATAGCCACACCATGGCTAACTAAGCAGCACCACGGTCTTCGCAACGCTGCAGCAATTCATCAGTCCGTCCATCTGTTATAGCCACACCATGGCTAACCAAGCCGCACCATGGTCTCTCCAAGGCTGCATCAGTGTAAAGTATAGCTGTGTGTGAGTAATCATTAAGTGTGGAATGAGAGGTTAAAATATATGTGAAAAAATACATGAATAATAAACAAACATAAAAGGTGATGTGAAAAGCAACTATGTGTATTAAGTGGTGATGCCCTGAGGAGGCCCAGCCAGACCAGTCCCAGGGGCCCTACGCCCAAACGCTCACCCCAAATGTAAAATATACCAATTATAAGGCCTCATGATAAAGGCACATATATAATTTTGTCAAATGTAAGGCCTCATGATAAAGGCACATACATAAATGCATCCAAATTGAGAGCCAGCTTACCTGGGAGTCACCCCTGGGAACTCCAACTAGCACTACTAGAACCAGCATGCCCTACTAATGCTGGCTCCTTCATGCAACTCATAACAAACAAACAAAAATGGCAGCTGCTCAATCAATCTAGCAGTACTAATCAGGTGCATGAAAGGGAGGGGTCATACCAAGTAGAAAAAGGAGGGGGATTTAACCCCCTATTGTACCTCAGCACACTGAATAATACCTGCAACAATATATGAAGACTATATGGTCATAGAAATTAAGAGATATTAGTTGCATGCATTTGCAAATACATGTGAGGTTGCTGGGCCACGTCACGGCTTCTCTGTTACCAGCAGTCCCTAACACTAAGGGTTTCACGTCCGGGGCGCAGTGCACCCCAAAAAACGTCCAGCCCAGGACCCCCCCAGGGCATCACACGAAAATGGAAAAAGAGTGACAGTGCAGTGTAAAGTACAGCTGTGTGTGAGTAATCATTAAGTGTGGAATGAGAGGTTAAAATATATGTGAAAAAATACATGAATAATAAACAAACATAAAAGGTGATGTGAAAAGCAACTATGTGTATTAAGTGGTGATGCCCTGAGGAGGCCCAGCCAGACCAGTCCCAGGGGCCCTACGCCCAAACGCTCACCCCAAATGTAAAATATACCAATTATAAGGCCTCATGATAAAGGCACATATATAATTTTGTCAAATGTAAGGCCTCATGATAAAGGCACATACATAAATGCATCCAAATTGAGAGCCAGCTTACCTGGGAGTCACCCCTGGGAACTCCAACTAGCACTACTAGAACCAGCATGCCCTACTAATGCTGGCTCCTTCATGCAACTCATAACAAACAAACAAAAATGGCAGCTGCTCAATCAATCTAGCAGTTCTAATCAGGTGCATGAAAGGGAGGGGTCATACCAAGTAGAAAAAGGAGGGGGATTTAACCCCCTATTGTACCTCAGCACACTGAATAATACCTGCAACAATATATGAAGACTATATGGTCATAGAAATTAAGAGATATTAGTTGCATGCATTTGCAAATACATGGGAGGCTGCTGGGCCACGTCACGGCTTCTCTGTTACCAGCAGTCCCTAACACTAAGGGGTTCACGTCCGGGGCACAGTGCACCCCAAAAAACGTCCAGCCCAGGACCCCCCCAGGGCATCACACGAAAATGGAAAAAGAGTGACAGTGCAGTGTAAAGTATAGCTGTTGGTGAGTAATCATTAAGTGTGGAATGAGAGGTTAAAATATATGTGAAAAAATACATGAATAATAAACAAACATAAAAGGTGATGTGAAAAGCAACTATGTGTATTAAGTGGTGATGCCCTGAGGAGGCCCAGCCAGACCAGTCCCAGGGGCCCTACGCCCAAACGCTCACCCCAAATGTAAAATATACCAATTATAAGGCCTCATGATAAAGGCACATATATAATTTTGTCAAATGTAAGGCCTCATGATAAAGGCACATACATAAATGCATCCAAATTGAGAGCCAGCTTACTTGGGAGTCACCCCTGGGAACTCCAACTAGCACTACTAGAACCAGCATGCCCTACTAATGCTGGCTCCTTCATGCAACTCATAACAAACAAACAAAAATGGCAGCTGCTCAATCAATCTAGCAGTACTAATCAGGTGCATGAAAGGGAGGGGTCATACCAAGTAGAAAAAGGAGGGGGATTTAACGCCCTATTGTACCTCAGCACACTGAATAATACCTGCAACAATATATGAAGACTATATGGTCATAGAAATTCAGAGATATTAGTTCATGCATTTGCAAATACATGGGAGGCTGCTGGGCCACGTCACGGCTTCTCTGTTACCAGCAGTCCCTAAAACTAAGGGGTTCACGTCTGGGGCGCAGTGCACCCCAAAAAACGTCCAGGCCAGGACCCCCCCAGGGCATCACACGAAAATTGAAAAAGAGTGACAGTGCAGTGTAAAGTATAGCTGTGTGTGAGTAATCATTAAGTGTGGAATGAGAGGTTAAAATATATGTGAAAAAATACATGAATAATAAACAAACATAAAAGGTGATGTGAAAAGCAACTATGTGTATTAAGTGGTGATGCCCTGAGGAGGCCCAGCCAGACCAGTCCCAGGGGCCCTACGCCCAAACGCTCACCCCAAATGTAAAATATACCAATTATAAGGCCTCATGATAAAGGCACATATATAATTTTGTCAAATGTAAGGCCTCATGATAAAGGCACATACATAAATGCATCCAAATTGAGAACCAGCTTACCTGGGAGTCACCCCTGGGAACTCCAACTAGCACTACTAGAACCAGCATGCCCTACTAATGCTGGCTCCTTCATGCAACTCATAACAAACAAACAAAAATGGCAGCTGCTCAATCAATCTAGCAGTACTAATCAGGTGCATGAAAGGGAGGGGTCATACCAAGTAGAAAAAGGAGGGGGATTTAACCCCCTATTGTACCTCAGCACACTGAATAATACCTGCAACAATATATGAAGACTATATGGTCATAGAAATTCAGAGATATTAGTTGCATGCATTTGCAAATACATGTGAGGCTGCTGGGCCACATCACGGCTTCTCTGTTACCAGCAGTCCCTAACACTAAGGGGTTCACGTCCGGGGCGCAGTGCACCCCAAAAAACTTCCAGCCCAGGACCCCCCCAGGGCATCACACGAAAATGGAAAAAAAGAGTGACAGTGCAGTGTAAAGTATAGCTGTGTGTGAGTAATCATTAAGTGTGGAATGAGAGGTTAAAATATATGTGAAAAAATACATGAATAATAAACAAACATAAAAGGTGATGTGAAAAGCAACTATGTGTATTAAGTGGTGATGCCCTGAGTAGGCCCAGCCAGACCAGTCCCAGGGGCCCTACGCCCAAACGCTCACCCCAAATGTAAAATATACCAATTATAAGGCCTCATGATAAAGGCACATATATAATTTTGTCAAATGTAAGGCCTCATGATAAAGGCATATACATAAATGCATCCAAATTGAGAGCCAGATTACCTGGGAGTCACCCCTGGGAATTCCAACTAGCACTACTAGAACCAGCATGCCCTACTAATGCTGGCTCCTTCATGCAACTCATAACAAACAAACAAAAATGGCAGCTGCTCAATCAATCTAGCAGTACTAATCAGGTGCATGAAAGGGAGGGGTCATACCAAGTAGAAAAAGGAGGGGGATTTAACCCCCTATTGTACCTCAGCACACTGAATAATACCTGCAACAACATATGAAGACTATATGGTCATAGAAATTCAGAGATATTAGTTGCATGCATTTGCAAATACATGGGAGGCTGCTGGGCCACGTCACGGCTTCTCTGTTACCAGCAGTCCCTAACACTAAGGGGTTCACGTCCGGGGCACAGTGCACCCCAAAAAACGTCCAGCCCAGGACCCCCCCAGGGCATCACACGAAAATGGAAAAAGAGTGACAGTGCAGTGTAAAGTATAGCTGTTGGTGAGTAATCATTAAGTGTGGAATGAGAGGTTAAAATATATGTGAAAAAATACATGAATAATAAACAAACATAAAAGGTGATGTGAAAAGCAACTATGTGTATTAAGTGGTGATGCCCTGAGGAGGCCCAGCCAGACCAGTCTCAGGGGCCCTATGCCCAAACGCTCACCCCAAATGTAAAATATACCAATTATAAGGCCTCATGATAAAGGCACATATATAATTTTGTCAAATGTAAGGCCTCATGATAAAGGCACATACATAAATGCATCCAAATTGAGAGCCAGCTTACCTGGGAGTCACCCCTGGGAATTCCAACTAGCACTACTAGAACCAGCATGCCCTACTAATGCTGGCTCCTTCATGCAACTCATAACAAACAAACAAAAATGGCAGCTGCTCAATCAATCTAGCAGTACTAATCAGGTGCATGAAAGGGAGGGGTCATACCAAGTAGAAAAAGGAGGGGGATTTAACCCCCTATTGTACCTCAGCACACTGAATAATACCTGCAACAATATATGAAGACTATATGGTCATAGAAATTCAGAGATATTAGTTGCATGCATTTGCAAATACATGTGAGGTTGCTGGGCCACGTCACGGCTTCTCTGTTACCAGCAGTCCCTAACACTAAGGGTTTCACGTCCGGGGCGCAGTGCACCCCAAAAAACGTCCAGCCCAGGACCCCCCCAGGGCATCACACGAAAATGGAAAAAGAGTGACAGTGCAGTGTAAAGTATAGCTGTGTGTGAGTAATCATTAAGTGTGGAATGAGAGGTTAAAATATATGTGAAAAAATACATGAATAATAAACAAACATAAAAGGTGATGTGAAAAGCAACTATGTGTATTAAGTGGTGATGCCCTGAGGAGGCCCAGCCAGACCAGTCCCAGGGGCCCTACGCCCAAACGCTCACCCCAAATGTAAAATATACCAATTATAAGGCCTCATGATAAAGGCACATATATAATTTTGTCAAATGTAAGGCCTCATGATAAAGGCACATACATAAATGCATCCAAATTGAGAGCCAGCTTACCTGGGAGTCACCCCTGGGAACTCCAACTAGCACTACTAGAACCAGCATGCCCTACTAATGCTGGCTCCTTCATGCAACTCATAACAAACAAACAAAAATGGCAGCTGCTCAATCAATCTAGCAGTTCTAATCAGGTGCATGAAAGGGAAGGGTCATACCAAGTAGAAAAAGGAGGGGGATTTAACCCCCTATTGTACCTCAGCACACTGAATAATACCTGCAACAATATATGAAGACTATATGGTCATAGAAATTAAGAGATATTTGTTGCATGCATTTGCAAATACATGGGAGGCTGCTGGGCCACGTCACGGCTTCTCTGTTACCAGCAGTCCCTAACACTAAGGGGTTCACGTCCGGGGCACAGTGCACCCCAAAAAACGTCCAGCCCAGGACCCCCCCAGGGCATCACACGAAAATGGAAAAAGAGTGACAGTGCAGTGTAAAGTATAGCTGTTGGTGAGTAATCATTAAGTGTGGAATGAGAGGTTAAAATATATGTGAAAAAATACATGAATAATAAACAAACATAAAAGTTGATGTGAAAAGCAACTATGTGTATTAAGTGGTGATGCCCTGAGGAGGCCCAGCCAGACCAGTCCCAGGGGCCCTACGCCCAAACGCTCACCCCAAATGTAAAATATACCAATTATAAGGCCTCATGATAAAGGCACATATATAATTTTGTCAAATGTAAGGCCTCATGATAAAGGCACATACATAAATGCATCCAAATTGAGAGCCAGCTTACCTGGGAGTCACCCCTGGGAACTCCAACTAGCACTACTAGAACCAGCATGCCCTACTAATGCTGGCTCCTTCATGCAACTCATAACAAACAAACAAAAATGGCAGCTGCTCAATCAATCTAGCAGTACTAATCAGGTGCATGAAAGGGAGGGGTCATACCAAGTAGAAAAAGGAGGGGGATTTAACCCCCTATTGTACCTCAGCACACTGAATAATACCTGCAACAACATATGAAGACTATATGGTCATAGAAATTCAGAGATATTAGTTGCATGCATTTGCAAATAAATGGGAGGCTGCTGGGCCCCGTCACGGTTTCTCTGTTACCAGCAGTCCCTAACACTAAGGGGTTCACGTCCGGGGCGCAGTGCACCCCAAAAAACGTCCAGCCCAGGACCCCCCCAGGGCATCACACGAAAATGGAAAAAGAGTGACAGTGCAGTGTAAAGTATAGCTGTGTGTGAGTAATCATTAAGTGTGGAATGAGAGGTTAAAATATATGTGAAAAAATCCATGAATAATAATCAAACATAAAAGGTGATGTGAAAAGCAACTATGTGTATTAAGTGGTGATGCCCTGAGGAGGCTCAGCCAGACCAGTCCCAGGGGCCCTACGCCCAAATGCTCACCCCAAATGTAAAATATACCAATTATAAGGCCTCATGATAAAGGCACATATATAATTTTGTCAAATGTAAGGCCTCATGATAAAGGCACATACATAAATGCATCCAAATTGAGAGCCAGCTTACCTGGGAGTCACCCCTGGGAACTCCAACTTGCACTACTAGAACCAACATGCCCTACTAGTGCTGGCTCCTTCATGCAACTCATAACAAACAAACAAAAATGGCAGCTGCTCAATCAATCTAGCAGTACTAATCAGGTGCATGAAAGGGAGGGGTCATACCAAGTAGAAAAAGGAGGGGGATTTAACCCCCTATTGTACCTCAGCACACTGAATAATACCTGCAACAATATATGAAGACTATATGGTCATAGAAATTCAGAGATATTAGTTGCATGCATTTGCAAATACATGGGAGGCTGCTGGGCCACGTCATGGCTTCTCTGTTACCAGCAGTCCCTAACACTAAGGGGTTCACGTCCGGGGTACAGTGCACCCCAAAAAACGTCCAGCCCAGGACCCCCCCAGGGCATCACACGAAAATGGAAAAAGAGTGACAGTGCAGTGTAAAGTATATCTGTTGGTGAGTAATCATTAAGTGTGGAATGAGAGGTTAAAATATATGTGAAAAAATACATGAATAATAAACAAACATAAAAGGTGATGTGAAAAGCAACTATGTGTATTAAGTGGTGATGCCCTGAGGAGGCCCAGCCAGACCAGTCCCAGGGGCCCTACGCCCAAACGCTCACCCCAAATGTAAAATATACCAATTATAAGGCCTCATGATAAAGGCACATATATAATTTTGTCAAATGTAAGGCCTCATGATAAAGGCACATACATAAATGCATCCAAATTGAGAGCCAGCTTACCTGGGAGTCACCCCTGGGAACTCCAACTAGCACTACTAGAACCAGCATGCCCTACTAATGCTGGCTCCTTCATGCAACTCATAACAAACAAACAAAAATGGCAGCTGCTCAATCAATCTAGCAGTTCTAATCAGGTGCATGAAAGGGAGGGGTCATACCAAGTAGAAAAAGGAGGGGGATTTAACCCCCTATTGTACCTCAGCACACTGAATAATACCTGCAACAATATATGAAGACTATATGGTCATAGAAATTCAGAGATATTAGTTGCATGCATTTGCAAATACATGGGAGGCTGCTGGGCCACGTCACGGCTTCTCTGTTACCAGCAGTCCCTAACACTAAGGGGTTCACGTCCGGGGCACAGTGCACCCCAAAAAACGTCCAGCCCAGGACCCCCCCAGGGCATCACACGAAAATGGAAAAAGAGTGACAGTGCAGTGTAAAGTATAGCTGTTGGTGAGTAATCATTAAGTGTGGAATGAGAGGTTAAAATATATGTGAAAAAATACATGAATAATAAACAAACATAAAAGGTGATGTGAAAAGCAACTATGTGTATTAAGTGGTGATGCCCTGAGGAGGCCCAGCCAGACCAGTCCCAGGGGCCCTACGCCCAAACGCTCACCCCAAATGTAAAATATACCAATTATAAGGCCTCATGATAAAGGCACATATATAATTTTGTCAAATGTAAGGCCTCATGATAAAGGCACATACATAAATGCATCCAAATTGAGAGCCAGCCTACCTGGGAGTCACCCCTGGGAACTCCAACTAGCACTACTAGAACCAGCATGCCCTACTAATGCTGGCTCCTTCATGCAACTCATAACAAACAAACAAAAATGGCAGCTGCTCAATCAATCTAGCAGTACTAATCAGGTGCATGAAAGGGAGGGGTCATACCAAGTAGAAAAAGGAGGGGGATTTAACCCCCTATTGTACCTCAGCACACTGAATAATACCTGCAACAATATATGAAGACTATATGGTCATAGAAATTCAGAGATATTAGTTGCATGCATTTGCAAATACATGGGAGGCTGCTGGGCCACGTCACAGCTTCTCTGTTACCAGCAGTCCCTAACACTAAGGGGTTCACGTCTGGGGCGCAGTGCACCCCAAAAAACGTCCAGCCCAGGACCCCCCCAGGGCATCACACGAAAATTGAAAAAGAGTGACAGTGCAGTGTAAAGTATAGCTGTGTGTGAGTAATCATTAAGTGTGGAATGAGAGGTTAAAATATATGTGAAAAAATACATGAATAATAAACAAACATAAAAGGTGATGTGAAAAGCAACTATGTGTATTAAGTGGTGATGCCCTGAGGAGGCTCAGCCAGACCAGTCCCAGGGGCCCTACGCCCAAACGCTCACCCCAAATGTAAAATATACCAATTATAAGGCCTCATGATAAAGGCACATATATAATTTTGTCAAATGTAAGGCCTCATGATAAAGGCACATACATAAATGCATCCAAATTGAGAGCCAGCTTACCTGGGAGTCACCCCTGGGAACTCCAACTTGCACTACTAGAATCAACATGCCCTACTAGTGCTGGCTCCTTCATGCAACTCATAACAAACAAACAAAAATGGCAGCTGTTCAATCAATCTAGCAGTACTAATCAGGTGCATGAAAGGGAGGGGTCATACCAAGTAGAAAAAGGAGGGGGATTTAACCCCCTATTGTACCTCAGCACACTGAATAATACCTGCAACAATATATGAAGACTATATGGTCACAGAAATTCAGAGATATTAGTTGCATGCATTTGCAAATACATGGGAGGCTGCTGGGCCACGTCACGGCTTCTCTGTTACCAGCAGTCCCTAACACTAAGGGGTTCACGTCCGGGGTGTCCAGCCCAGGACCCCCCCAGGGCATCACACGAAAATGGAAAAAGAGTGACAGTGCACTGTAAAGTATAGCTGTGTATGAGTAATCATTAAGTGTGGAATGAGAGGTTAAAATATATGTGAAAAACTACATGAATAATAAACAAACATAAAAGGTGATGTGAAAAGCAACTATGTGTATTAAGTGGTGATGCCCTGAGGAGGCCCAGCCAGACCAGTCCCAGGGGCCCTACGCCCAAACGCTCACCCCAAATGTAAAATATACCAATTATAAGGCCTCATGATAAAGGCACATATATAATTTTGTCAAATGTAAGGCCTCATGATAAAGGCACATACATAAATGCATCCAAATTGAGAGCCAGCTTACCTGGGAGTCACCCCTGGAAACTCCAACTAGCACTACTAGAACCAGCATGCCCTACTAATGCTGGCTCCTTCATGCAACTCATAACAAACAAACAAAAATGGCAGCTGCTCAATCAATCTAGCAGTACTAATCAGGTGCATGAAAGGGAGGGGTCATACCAAGTAGAAAAAGGAGGGGGATTTAACCCCCTATTGTATCTCAGCACACTGAATAATACCTGCAACAATATATGAAGACTATATGGTCATAGAAATTCAGAGATATTAGTTGCATGCATTTGCAAATACATGGGAGGCTGCTGGGCCACGTCACGGCTTCTCTGTTACCAGCAGTCCCTAACACTAAGGGGTTCACGTCCGGGGCGCAGTGCACCCCAAAAAACGTCCAGCCCAGGAACCCCCCAGGGCATCACACGAAAATGGAAAAAGAGTGACAGTGCAGTGTAAAGTATAGCCGTGTGTGAGTAATCATTAAGTGTGGAATGAGAGGTTAAAATATATGTGAAAAAATACATGAATAATAAACAAACATAAAAGGTGATGTGAAAAGCAACTATGTGTATTAAGTGGTGATGCCCTGAGGAGGCTCAGCCAGACCAGTCCCAGGGGCCCTACGCCCAAACGCTCACCCCAAATGTAAAATATACCAATTATAAGGCCTCATGATAAAGGCACATATATAATTTTGTCAAATGTAAGGCCTCATGATAAAGGCACATACATAAATGCATCCAAATTGAGAGCCAGCTTACCTGGGAGTCACCCCTGGGAACTCCAACTTGCACTACTAGAATCAACATGCCCTACTAGTGCTGGCTCCTTCATGCAACTCATAACAAACAAACAAAAATGGCAGCTGTTCAATCAATCTAGCAGTACTAATCAGGTGCATGAAACGGAGGGGTCATACCAAGTAGAAAAAGGAGGGGGATTTAACCCCCTATTGTACCTCAGCACACTGAATAATACCTGCAACAATATATGAAGACTATATGGTCATAGAAATTAAGAGATATTAGTTGCATGCATTTGCAAATACATGGGAGGCTGCTGGGCCACGTCACGGCTTCTCTGTTACCAGCAGTCCCTAACACTAAGGGGTTCACGTCCGGGGCGCAGTGCACACCAAAAACGTCCAGCCCAGGACCCCCCCAGGGCATCACACGAAAATGGAAAAAGAGTGACAGTGCAGTGTAAAGTATAGCTGTGTGTGAGTAATCATTAAGTGTGGAATGAGAGGTTAAAATATATGTGAAAAAATCCATGAATAATAAACAAACATAAAAGGTGATGTGAAAAGCAACTATGTGTATTAAGTGGTGATGCCCTGAGGAGGCCCAGCCAGACCAGTCCCAGGGGCCCTACGCCCAAACGCTCACCCCAAATGTAAAATATACCAATTATAAGGCCTCATGATAAAGGCACATATATAATTTTGTCAAATGTAAGGCCTCATGATAAAGGCACATACATAAATGCATCCAAATTGAGAGCCAGCCTACCTGGGAGTCACCCCTGGGAACTCCAACTAGCACTACTAGAACCAGCATGCCCTACTACTGCTGGCTCCTTCATGCAACTCATAACAAACAAACAAAAATGGCAGCTGCTCAATCAATCTAGCAGTACTAATCAGGTGCATGAAAGGGAGGGGTCATACCAAGTAGATAAAGGAGGGGGATTTAACCCCCTATTGTACCTCAGCACACTGAATAATAACTGCAACAATATATGAAGACTATATGGTCATAGAAATTCAGAGATATTAGTTGCATGCATTTGCAAATACATGGGAGGCTGCTGGGCCACGTCACGGCTTCTCTGTTACCAGCAGTCCCTAACACTAAGGGGTTCACGTCCGGGGCGCAGTGCACCCCAAAAAACGTCCAGCCCAGGACCCCCCCAGGGCATCACACGAAAATGGAAAAAGAGTGACAGTGCAGTGTAAAGTATAGCTGTGTGTGAGTAATCATTAAGTGTGGAATTGATTGAGCAGCTGCCATTTTTGTTTGTTTGTTATGAGTTGCATGAAGGAGCCAGCATTAGTAGGGCATGCTGGTTCTAGTAGTGCTAGTTGGAGTTCCCAGGGGTGACTCCCAGGTAAGCTGGCTCTCAATTTGGATGCATTTATGTATGTGCCTTTATCATGAGGCCCTACATTTGACAAAATTATATATGTGCCTTTATCATGAGGCCTTATAATTGGTATATTTTACATTTGGGGTGAGCGTTTGGGCGTAGGGCCCCTGGGACAGGTCTGGCTGAGCCTCCTCAGGGCATCACCACTTAATACACATAGTTGCTTTTCACATCACCTTTTATGTTTGTTTATTATTCATGTATTTTTTCACATATATTTTAACCTCTCATTCCACACTTAATGATTACTCACACACAGCTATACTTTACACTGCACTGTCACTCTTTTTCCATTTTCGTGTGATGCCCTGGGGGGTTCCTGGGCTGGACGTTTTTTGGGGTGCACTGCGCCCCGGACGTGAACCCCTTAGTGTTAGGGACTGCTGGTAACAGAGAAGCCGTGACGTGGCCCAGCAGCCTCCCATGTATTTGCAAATGCATGCAACTAATATCTCTGAATTTCTATGACCATATAGTCTTCATATATTGTTGCAGGTATTATTCAGTGTGCTGAGATACAATAGGGGGTTAAATCCCCCTCCTTTTTCTACTTGGTATGACCCCTCCCTTTCATGCACCTGATTAGTACTGCTAGATTGATTGAGCAGCTGCCATTTTTGTTTGTTTGTTATGAGTTGCATGAAGGAGCCAGCATTAGTAGGGCATGCTGGTTCTAGTAGTGCTAGTTGGAGTTTCCAGGGGTGACTCCCAGGTAAGCTGGCTCTCAATTTGGATGCATTTATGTATGTGCCTTTATCATGAGGCCTTACATTTGACAAAATTATATATGTGCCTTTATCATGAGGCCTTATAATTGGTATATTTTACATTTGTGGTGAGCGTTTGGGCGTAGGGCCCCTGGGACTGGTCTGGCTGGGCCTCCTCAGGGCATCACCACTTAATACACATAGTTGCTTTTCACATCACCTTTTATGTTTGTTTATTATTCATGTAGTTTTTCACATATATTTTAACCTCTCATTCCACACTTAATGATTACTCATACACAGCTATACTTTACAGTGCACTGTCACTCTTTTTCCATTTTCGTGTGATGCCCTGGGGGGGTCCTGGGCTGGACACCCCGGACGTGAACCCCTTAGTGTTAGGGACTGCTGGTAACAGAGAAGCCGTGACGTGGCCCAGCAGCCTCCCATGTATTTGCAAATGCATGCAACTAATATCTCTGAATTTCTGTGACCATATAGTCTTCATATATTGTTGCAGGTATTATTCAGTGTGCTGAGGTACAATAGGGGGTTAAATCCCCCTCCTTTTTCTACTTGGTATGACCCCTCCCTTTCATGCACCTGATTAGTACTGCTAGATTGATTGAGCAGCTGCCATTTTTGTTTGTTTGTTATGAGTTGCATGAAGGAGCCAGCACTAGTAGGGCATGCTGGTTCTAGTAGTGCTAGTTGGAGTTCCCAGGGGTGACTCCCAGGTAAGCTGGCTCTCAATTTGGATGCATTTATGTATGTGCCTTTATCATGAGGCCTTACATTTGACAAAATTATATATGTGCCTTTATCATGAGGCCTTATAATTGGTATATTTTACATTTGGGGTGAGCGTTTGGGCGTAGGGCCCCTGGGACTGGTCTGGCTGGGCCTCCTCAGGGCATCACCACTTAATACACATAGTTGCTTTTCACATCACCTTTTATGTTTGTTTATTATTCATGTATTTTTTCACATATATTTTATCCTCTCATTCCACACTTAATGATTACTCACACACGGCTATACTTTACACTGCACTGTCACTCTTTTTCCATTTTCGTGTGATGCCCTGGGGGGGTCCTGGGCTGGACGTTTTTTGGGGTGCACTGCGCCCCGGACGTGAACCCCTTAGTGTTAGGGACTGCTGGTAACAGAGAAGCCGTGACGTGGCCCAGCAGCCTCCCATGTATTTGCAAATGCATGCAACTAATATCTCTGAATTTCTATGACCATATAGTCTTCATATATTGTTGCAGGTATTATTCAGTGTGCTGAGGTACAATAGGGGGTTAAATCCCCCTCCTTTTTCTACTTGGTATGACCCCTCCCTTTCCTGCACCTGATTAGTACTGCTAGATTGATTGAGCAGCTGCCATTTTTGTTTGTTTGTTATGAGTTGCATGAAGGAGCCAGCATTAGTAGGGCATGCTGGTTCTAGTAGTGCTAGTTGGAGTTCCCAGGGGTGACTCCCAGGTAAGCTGGCTCTCAATTTGGATGCATTTATGTATGTGTCTTTATCATGAGGCCTTACATTTGACAAAATTATATATGTGCCTTTATCATGAGGCCTTATAATTGGTATATTTTACATTTGGGGTGAGCGTTTGGGCGTAGGGCCCCTGGGACTGGTCTGGCTGGGCCTCCTCAGGGCATCACCACTTAATACACATAGTTGCTTTTCACATCACCTTTTATGTTTGTTTATTATTCATGTATTTTTTCACATATATTTTAACCTCTCATTCCACACTTAATGATTACTCACACACAGCTATACTTTACACTGCACTGTCACTCTTTTTCCATTTTCGTGTGATGCCCTGGGGGGGTCCTGGGCTGGACGTTTTTTGGGGTGCACTGCACCCCGGACGTGAACCCCTTAGTGTTAGGGACTGCTGGTAACAGAGAAGCCGTGACGTGGCCCAGCAGCCTCCCATGTATTTGCAAATGCATGCAACTAATATCTCTGAATTTCTATGACCATATAGTCTTCATATATTGTTGCAGGTATTATTCAGTGTGCTGAGGTACAATAGGGGGTTAAATCCCCCTCCTTTTTCTATGTGATAGCCACACCACAGCTAATTAAGCTGCAGCAAGGTCTTCGCAAAGCCGCCGCAATTCTTCAATCCCTCCGGCTGTTATAGCCGCACCACGGCTAACCAAGCTGCACCACAGTCTTCATAAGGCCGCATCAGTTCATCCATTCCTCCAGCAGTTATAACCACATTCAACCACCAGTGGAACTTGCTACATCAAACCACCGGCTACATTAGCCCCATCAAATATCTCCGACTACATTAGCCACATCAATACCACCAGCGGAACTAGCCGCATCGAACCACCGGCTACATTAACCTCATCAAATATCTCCAGCTAAATTAGCCGCATCAATACCACCAGCGGTACTTGCCACATCATCAGCTGAGCTAGTCGCCTCACTGCCTCCTGCTCTCATTTGTGTCACACTTGGGTCCTCTTAGGAGATCTGTGTAAATTGCTACTACTCCGAGGTTAAGTCCAGGTGGCCACCTAAGTACCGTTGAATGTATTCTGGGCCTGATTCAGACCCGCTCGCGAGTGCTGAGCGCTCGCAAGTGGGTTGTTGTTGCCCAAGTGCACATGCGCACGACAGAAGCGGCTCTGTCATGCGCATGCGCGAGCCCCGAATAACGACGGCCAAGCCGTCGTTATGGGTCTCGCACCAAAGGGGGCGTGCTGTCGACGGTGAGTGACAGCACACCCCCTTTGGTGGGTGTGCCGGGGCGTGGCTGCCCAGACGGAGGCGTTCCCACGGGAACTCCTACCGTCTGGGGCCGGCTCCACTGACATCACTAGTGATGTCAGTGGGAGTGCTTTTGGCTCTGATAGAGCCAAAAGCACTCCAGGGCTTGCGGCAGCGAGACCCTACCACAAGGGTCTCGTCGCAAGCCCGATGGTCGTGATGATCTTGACCATCACGACCATCATTTCGGCCGCTCGCTATAGCTGTGGGTGGTCACCCATAGCTATGCGAGCGGCCAGAAGGCCGCTCCAAAAAGTAGGAGGGACGGCCCTGATTCAGAGCGAGCGCTCTGTCAGAGCGTCCGGCTCTGAATCAGGGCCTCTGTTCTAAGGGAACAGTAGGTGGCTGTTATTGGCAGAAAGCCTCGTCTATTGGGTTCTAGGGGTTTATACAGGGTATCCTAGGAAACCATAACACTTAGGTGTTCAGTCGCCTGGGGTGGAGGTGAGTGGTGGGCTGATTATTCTCCCCAGGATCCACTAGGGCTTCTGTGCTTGCATCTTGGTTCCCGTGGTGGTGGGCATGGGTGCAGCCGTATCACCTGACTAGTCTCTCCCAATGATAGTCCTGCGGTCACTCAGTTGATCTTCTGATCCAATGACCAGCTACTTAAGGGTATTTAGTCTGACTCCAGGAACAGGAAGCTGCTGTTCAACTTCGCTACAGCCAGTGAATTCTAGCTGTTGCAGCTTTCCAGCTTCCACATTCCTTCCTACTAGTCTTATATCCTAGTGTCTGGATTTGCTCCTAGCTTTATACTATTTATTTCCAATGAATCCTTCCCGTGCTTCTCAGGATCAGACTCCTCCAGTGATTTCTTCTCCTGTACCTGTGCTTGCATCTGAATCACCAGTGTGTGTACTCAGTTCAGCTTCTGTGTACTGATTCCAAGTGTCATTCTCCTGTGCCTGCATCTGAATCACCTGCGTGTGTACTCAGGAGCTGATTCAGACCCATTCACTAAGATGCGATCGCTCGTAGCTGGCCGATATTTGCAATCTGCGCATGCGTATGTATTGCAGTGCGCGTGTGCGAATCAGTGCAAGGGATCGGGATGCGTTCGATCACTGCGCATAGACAGCCCAGCAGAGTGAGTGACAGTAGAAGCCATTTATGGGTGGTGACAGGGGCAGTCCACTAGAAATGGGGGAGTGGAAGTGCGAACGCAGGCATGTCTGAGTGCTCTAACGCCTTTTCAGAGGCATGCATAAATAAAAGGCAGCATCATAGTACACGTCACTTGTTGGAATTTCACACTGAAGTGATCTCAGTGCTTGCAGCAGGGTATAGGCAATCTCAAGCGCTGCGATCGCATCCGATGGTGCTCGATGTACCAATGTTTTCTTTCACTTCTAGGAGATGACGTGCACAAGCGGGCGTCTTATGAATGGCTGGTGGGCATCTGCATACACTAAGTGATCACACGCCAAGACATAGTGGGCGTGCTAATGCCTTGCCGTGCGATCACCTGCCTTGCTGGGCATGCGCTGGATTTGCATAAGCAGGGTGCAAGCGAATGCATCTAGTGAGCGGGTCTGGATGAGCTCCTCAGTACAGTATCTGTGTACTGATTCCAGGAGTCATTCTCCTGTGCCTGTGCCTGCGTGTGGATCACCAGCGTGTGTACTCAGTACAGCATTCTTGTACTGACTCCTAGTGCTGCTCTTCTATACAGTGTTGTGTCCGCATCATCAGAAATACTCTTTTGTTCAAGCCCCTGCTGGATTCTCCAGTGTTCTCACTTTTCAAGTTCCCTTCATTGTAGTCCAGTGTATGAAGTCACAGTATTCTTTCCTTTAATTATCCTGCGTATTCATTCCTGCTATTCTCCCGGTCTCCTCGTCACTCCCAGGTACCTGACCAGAGGGCCACGACGTGCTCACTTGGGGCCTGATTCAGACCCGGTCGCAAGTGCTGAGCGCTCGCAATTGGGTCAATGGTGGCCAACAGCGCATGCGCACGACGGAGCCGGCTCCGTCGTGTGCATGCATGAGACTTGGCTAGTGACGGGCACTCCGTCGCTCCGGGTCTCACAACAAAGGGGGTGAGCTGTCGATGTTGAGTGACAGCTCGCCCCCTTTGGTGGGTGGGCCAGGGGTGTGGCTGCCCAAACAGAGGCATTCCCATGAGAATGCCTGTCATTTGGGGGCGGCCCCACTGACATCACTAGTGATGTCAGTGGAGAGATTCCGGCTCTGTTAGAGCTGAAATCTCTCTGGGGCTTGCGGCCACGAGACCCTACCACAAGGGTCTCATTGCAAGCCCGATGGTCAAGATGGTCTTGACCACCACGACCATCATCATGGTCGCTCGCTGTAGCTGTGGGTGGTCACCCACAGCTATGCAAGTGGCCAGGAGGCCGTTCTAGAAAAAAAAAAAAAACCCTGTCAGAGCGACCGGGTCTGATTCAGGCCCTTGGTGCGGCAAAACCCAAACCCAATAGGAGGGGTCACTGGTGAAGCCCACCAAGTGGGTTAGACTCCATCCATACCTCTGGTCAGGTCGAGCCAACACCTGGGTTTGACCAATATTATTTGACACCTCTTTAATTGCCTCCTAGCCACCCTAACCCCCCAGCTCCCAGTCCTCCAACTGAGGAATCCCCTGTAGCGGACCTTGACATACAGTAGGTGAGTGGCCCGCCTGTCAGTGTTTTATGCTGCAGTGAGATCAGGCATGCGCAATGATGATTAGTAAAAGTGACATCTGGTGGATGGAAACCAGAATTGCACTCCTTGGTGTCTCAGTGCACTGTGGGCCTGATTCATCGTACACAATATTTTCTGATTGACCATGAAACATGGCAAACCAGAACATATCGAATGCGACTGTGGGAGCGCAGAAATCAGGCATACACACATAACGATATGCCTGATTTGCCATTTTGATTTGCCTGGAATCGTCAAATCGGGCTGATATAGTTAAGGTGTTTACACAGTCTTAGTTAGGGATTTGACTTTCAAAGCAACCGGCGGAAATATTAGGATCCAGGTTGCTCCAATGAAATTTGCTTACTAATGTCACAAGGATGTCTATATTTAAAAAATGACATAAAAGCTTTACATGTTACTATGAAATATAGTTTCCTGCAAAGACGAAAATGGGATGATGGATGAACCAGGGTTTCAGCATAACCCTGAAGAAAGGATATTATTCATCTATTCTTCTGAACTGAGTTTAAAAGCAGTGTTATTATATAATGGGAACACCAAACTGTCAGAACCAGTGGCTATGAAAGAAACTTACGATACCATGTCAATCTTGTTAAATGCCATCAACTATAATATGTTTTGCTGGCAAATCTGTGCTTATTTCAAACTTATTGATTTGTTGCTAGGACATATTTCAAATGGGTCCAGGGGGCCCACACCGCACACCCTATACCCATTTTAAGTTTATACTTGCCATTCCGCAGTGTTCAGAGTGCTGCTCTGGCGGCACCCATTTTCCTGGTGACTCGTGCATGCGCCATTTTCTTAGAGACCAACATATTTTCCCGGAGACTGCGCAGTAGATTCTGGCATTAAGCCAGAATCTACTGCGCTCAGGGCCTGATTCATTACCGATCACAACTGTGATTACACACGCAGATGGCCGATTGTTGCATTTTGTGCATGCGTATACATCACAGTGCGTGTGCGTGAAGGCACCACTGCGATCGCACTGCAATCACAGAGATCACACAGACCCATAGCAGACTTATTGACAGGAAGTGAGCATTTGGGGTGGTGACAGGGGGATGGGCAGCGAAACGCAGGCGTGCCAGAGCGTTTGAACACTGTTACAGGGGTGTGCATAAATTATCCGCTATGATGCCATACCCAGCTTGAGCTCTCACTGCGTACAGGAAGTTTAACAATTTCTGACCTTGTACAATTGTGCATGAGGCTCCAATGTTACCGCTGGTTTCACAGACTTGCAAAGTGTCACAGGTGTGAGTAAGGGGAAGTTGGTGTCCTTGTGTTGTGTTGCGACAGCATAGCGATAGCAGACATTAGAATATTTTTGCAGTGAGACTTCGTGCGTAATTGGAGTGGCGATCTCAGTTGTGCTCCGTAATGAATCAAGCCCTCTGTCCACTGCCAGAGAGGAGGGGGCCCAAACGGAGACTGCTCACAGGCCCTCTCCTCTCTTGAAATGCCCCTGCTAGGACTGCAGGGTGGTTTTATTGAGTATTGTTGTATTCTGTGCTTATTGGATACCTGAGCAACACAGCAGCATTACATTGTGAAGGTGCTTCTCCCTCCAATACACATTAAGTTAGGCCTCGTGAAAGTTTTGTAAAGGATAAAAATGGTGAAAGTTCTGAGTATGTAAAAGGCTAGTTTCCAAAATTGATTTATGCCAATTAAGGAAGGTCTGAATATATGATTACTCCCTGTAGTACCTTACAGGTCTGGTGATGATGGTTTGTGGGGGCATTGCTTGCTCTTCCTACTCTGACTTTAATTACTTTAACTCTGTAATCCAAACTTAATCTGCCAATATCTATATTATTTTAGGTTTTACTAGCTTTATTAATATGTATCTTTTTCTTAGGCACTGCCTCTCTAAACTCCCATTAAGCTACTATTCCTCTTGTGCCTTTAAATTCATCTGTAGCTAAATCTGTTTCTCTCATCTTCCACCCTCTATTACTTCCTACTTTTTCCTCTTCCCACACTTCTTCTATGTCATCTGCCAGGTAAACAGGACACTAGCTTGGTAGTGCCGGAGAGGATGAAAGCTCAAAATAAGGAAAGTAAAATCCATCAATGTTTATCATTTATTACATCCAAATTTTGTGAGACATTGATTTTTTTAATTGAAGGGACATCAGAGGACATTTATATACTCTTGCACCTTTTTTGTGACATTTTCCGAAGCAGCTGTGCAATACCGTACAACTAATATGATAATGTGGCATGAGGTGTCTGGTGTAAATAGATGCCTCCCGGCAGCATCGCAGATCCGAGATGCAGTATTGGATCTTCTGCGAGACCAGAGGCTACTTTGACTGCCCCTCGCAGCTCCTAAACTGAGGTCCGGAAGTCTGTATTGGAAGATCTTCTAACATCAGAGTAGTACTCAATTATCAGGTTTGCATGCTATTCTGAATCAGGCCCATTGTACTTATAGGTTTAACTGTTAGAGCAATCATTGAGCAATATGCATCCAAGTAATGAGAGCAATAAGCTTCTGCCCATTTATTCCTATATTCTCTCTCTCTCTCTCTCGCTCTCTCGCTCCTATTAGGTTGCTTGGTTTGTCCCCCCATCTCTTCAGCTTGCACACTTTCTATGTAGATGGGGCTCCTGTAGCCACTTTCAAAGTCCATGCTCCCATTTGCTCCTATGTCACAACTTTCACAGCTACAGAGGGTTCTCCCACAGCAGCAGAAGGGCATCTTCCTGGGAAAGGGGGGGTAAGGTGCACTCTTCCTGCTAGTAGTGGTGATGGTGATGACTTGTGTGTGTTTGTGAGTGGTGTTAATTAGAATGTTTCTTCTGGTGGTGGTGGTGTTTTGGGAGTGAGGAGGGTGTGATTGGGTATGGAGTGTACTTTGGAGTAATGTGAAAAGGGGAATAGAATAGGATCAAAATGAGGCCAGCGAGACACAGTAAATCTTTTATTGAGTAGTCACAATGCTGCTCTGTTAAGATCCCGGGCAGGTGGGCGGGGTTCAGTGATGGGTGGTGATGAGACAGGGGAGGTAGGTGGACCCTTTTAGGGGGCTCCTTCCCGTGCGGTTCAGTGACCTTGCACGTCACCCCTGCTGGACCTATGGTCGACAGTCTAGGAAGTCTCGGGGGGTGGGGGGATATGCAGAGTGGGTTGGAACATCTGTGCGGTGTCCCGCTTGTTGGTGTGACTCTTGGAAGTACTTACCTACCTGTAGGTTTTTTGTTATGGTGATGTAGGTTGACGTTGCGGCCGTTGCAGATAGGTTGGAAGCTGCAGGTTTGTTGGTGAGCTGGATCAGCGTGTTGCTGGTGTGCTGCAGGTGCACGGCTGTTCTGATTGGTCTGCAGAGGTCAGCGACCGGAGTATGCAGCTGAAGTTGGCTCTTGGTCATGCCGCTGGTGGTGCGGACCCAGAAGTGTGGATGGGTGAGCCGCTGGGAGGCTGGGTTGCAGCGTGTGTGCTGGGCCCACCCTTGGGGGGTGGTATGCCCGGGATACTGATTAAAAAAAAGCCAGGAAGGAGGGGGGATGTGGAAAGTGTGACCAGGATGGAGCTGGTCACTGGCGATGTTGGCTGGGCGGACTTGCGGCCGGATGTGCGGGATGCTCTTATCACTGACGGTCCCTCGTGGAAATGGGGATCGACGGTGGAGACACCCCTGGCCAGGAGTGAGTTGCTGAGCACGCCTGGGAGCAGGGGGGAGAGAGGCTGGTCCGGGGTGGAGCCGGTCACTGGAGGTGTGAGCGGTGCGGACCAGCAGGTGGGTGGGCTGAGAGCTTTCTGCACTGGTGGTCCCTGGTGGGGATGGGAATCTTTAGTGGAGGTCAGCCTGGATCAGTGTCGGGTTTGATGTGAGAGTCTCCAACACGTTTCGGCACAGGTGCCTTCTTCAAGGAGGTGTGAGAGGATCAATGCTTCTGAGGTTCTTATGTAGGGCACTTCCGGGGGTGGGGGTGTTATCAGGTGACTCATGGGGCCAATGGTGTGTTTGAAAGGTAATGCGGTGCAGGTGTGTGCAGGGACTTGCTGAATGGTGATGCGGTGCAGGTGTGTGCAGGAACTAGCTGGAGTGATACATTTAATCAGATTAGGCCAATGGTGTGTTTGATAGGTAATATGGTGCAGGTGTGTGCAGGGACTTGCTGATTGGTGATGCGGTGCAGGTGTGTGCAAGGACTAGCTGGAGTGGTAAGTGTAATCATATTAGGCCAATGGTGTGTTTGAGAGTTAATGCGGTGCAGGTGTGTGCAGGGACTTGCTGATTGGTGATGCGGTGCAGGTGTGTGCAAGGACTAGCTGGAGTGGTAAGTGTAATCATATTAGGCCAATGGTGTGTTTGAGAGGTAATGCGGTGCAGGTGTGTGCAGGGACTTGCTGATTGGTGATGCGGTGCAGGTGTGTGCAGGGACTAGCTGGAGTGGTAAGTGTAATCATATTAGTCCAATGGTGTGTTTGAGAGGTAATGCGGTGCAGGTGTGTGCAGGGACTTGCTGAATGATGATGCGGTGCAGGTGTGTGCAGGAACTAGCTGGAGTGATAAGTGTGATTAGATTAGGTCAATGGTGTGTTTGAAAGGTAATGCGGTGCAGGTGTGTGCAGAGACTTGCTGAATGATGTGGTGCAGGTGTGTGCAGGAACTACCTGGAGTGATGAGTGTGATCAGATTAGGCCAAAGGTGTGTTTGAAAGGTAATGCGGTGCAGGTGTGTGCAGGGACTTGCTGGAGTGGTGAGTGTAATCATATTGGGCCAATGGTGTGTTTGAAAGGTAATGTGGTGCAGGTGTGTGTAGGGACTTGCTGAATGGTGATGCAGTGCAGGTGTGTGCAGGGACTAACAGGAGTGATAAAAGGTGAGGTGATAGGGGTTGGGGCTGGAGGAGAGCGTGGGTGGGCTGGTTGGAGATTACTTCGTTATAACGGATTTGACTTCATTGTCAATGTTGAGTCCCCTGGGGGTTAATGTTTTCAGCGTGAATATCCATCTAAGGAAACCACTTCTGGAATACAAACAACAACCACAAAATACAGACAACCACGTTCCCTTCATCACACAATTCAACACCCAGGCGACACAAATAAAAAGAATCATCAACAAACACTGGACCTTACTTAAGGAAGATGCACAACTGACAAGTATCCTACCCAACAGACCCAAAGTCATCTACCGCAAGTTGGAGAAAGGACTCTGATGTCACAACCATGTGACCGCTACAGCAAGGCCGGTCCACAACCTGTGTTAATATCCAAATGGGCATAGAGGGGGTATATAAACCTGTGGCAGATGAAGCAAACCCACAAGGGGCCACTTTTGGCACTCATTCTGAATCTTACCCCTCCCCCCTTTGTCACGGGTCACGTGGTTGTGAGCGACATCAGGGGTCCTTTACAGCACCTTGTTCTAGACCTAACCCTGCCATCACTACTGTGGAGCTCATGTTTCCTCCCTGAGCCTGCTACTGCAGTGTCTCCTCTTCCAGGTATGTACTAGGGGTGTGCACCGGCCACTTTTCGTGTTTTGTGTTTTGGTTTTGGATCTGGATCTTTCTTCGTGTTTTGGATCTGGATTGGTTTTGCCAAAACCACCCTTCCGTGTTTTGGGTTCTGGGTTTTGTGTTTTGGATCTGTATTTTTTTGAAAAAAAGCATAAAAACAGCTAAAATCACAGAATTTGTAGGTTTTTCTGCTCCTATGCTATTATTAACTTCAATAACCTTAATTTCCACTCATTTCCAGTCTATTCTGAACACCTCACACCTCACAATAGTGTTTTTATGTCCAAAAGGTTGCACCGAAGTAGCTGGATGACTATGTTAAGCGACACGAGTGGGCGGCACAAACACGTGACCCATCTAGGCGTGCTACTGCAGTGGCAGACAGGATGGCAGTTTGAAAAACTAGGCCCCAAACTGTACATAATGCAAAGAAAAAAAAGAGGTGCAAGAAGGAATTGTCCTTGGGCCCTCCCACCCACCCTTATGTTGTATAAACAGGACATGCACACTTTAACAAACCAATCATTTCAGCGCCAGGGTCTGCCACACAACTGTGGCTGAAATGATTGGTTCGTTTGGGCCCCCACAAAACAAGCTGGCAATTAATCTGTCCCTGCACAAACTGGCTCTACAGAGGCAAGATGTCATCCTCATCCTCCTCATCCACCGATTCCTCACCCTCTTCAGTGTGTACATCCTCATCCTCACAAAGTATTAACTCGTCCCCACTTGAATCCACCACCACAGGTCCCTCTGTACGTTCTGGAGGCTGGTCTCCCTGGAAGAGCTGATAATTCATTTTGATGAACATCATCTTCTCCACATTCTGTGGAAGCAACCTCCTACACCTTTCGCTGACAAGGTTCCCGGCTGCACTAAACACTCTTTCGGAGTACACACTGGAGGGGGGGCAACTCAGGTAAAATAGAGCCAGTTTGTAAAGGGGCCTCCAAATTGCCTCTTTTTCCTGCCAGTACAGGTATGGACTGTCTGACATGCCTACTTGGATGCTGTCACCGATGTAATCCTCCACCATTCTGTCAATGGTGACAGTATCATATGCAGTGACAGTAGACATGTCAGAAATTGTTGCCAGGTCCTTCAGTCCGGACCAGATGTCCAAACTTGTTCCTGCCTGCCCTGCATCACCACCAGCGGGTTGCTTAGGATACCTAAGTTTTTTCCTGGCAGCCCCAGTTGCGGGAGAAAATGAAGGAGCTGTTGACGTGTCACGTTCCGCTTCAGCTGACAGTGTGTTCACCAGCAGGTCTTTGCACCTCTGCAGGCTTGTGTCGGCCGGAAAGAGAGACACCACATAGGCTTTAAACCTAGGATCGAGCACGGTGGCCAAAATGTAGTGGTCTGATTTCAACAGATTGACCACCCTGGAATCCTGGCAAAGCGAATGAAGGGCTTCATCCACAAGTCCCACATGCCGAGCGGAATCGCTCCATCTTAGCTCCTCCTTCACTTTCTCCAGCTGCTTCTGCAAAAGCCTGATGAGGGGAATGACCTGACTCAAGCTGGTAGTGTCTGAACTGACTTCACGTGTGGCAAGTTCGAAGGGCTGGAGAACCTTGCACAACACGGAAATCATTCTCCACTGCGCTTGAGTCAGGTGCATACCCCCTCCTTTGCCTATGTCATAGGTGGATGTATAGGTTTGTATGGCCTTTTGCTGCTCCTCCATCCTCTGAAGCATATAGAGGGTTGAGTTCCACCGCGTCACAACCTCTTGCTTCAGGTGATGGCGGGGCAGGTTCAAGAGTGTTTGCTGGCGCTCCAGTCTTTGGCACATAGTCGCTAAATGGCGAAAGTGGCCAGAAATTTTTCGGGCCACCCAAAGCGTCTCCTGCATGCCCCTGTCGCTTTTCAGAAAATTCTGCACCACCAAGTTTATTGTGTGAGCAAAACATGGGACGTGCTGGAATTTGCCCAGATGTAATGCCCGCACAATATTGGTGGTGTTGTCAGATATCACAAATCCCCAGGAGAGTCTAAGTGGGGTAAGCCACTGGGCGATGATTTCCCTCAGTTTCTCTAAGAGGTTGTCGGCGGTGTGCCTCTTACTGAAACCGGTGATACACAGCGTAGCCTGCCTTGGAACTAGCTGGCGTTTCTGAGATGCTGCTACTGGTGACGCTGCTGCTGTTGCTGCGTAAGGTGATACATCTACCCAGTGGGCTGTCACAGTCATATAGTCCTTAGTCTGCCCTGTTCCACTTGTCCACATGTCCGTGGTTAAGTGGACATTGTGTACAATGGCATTTTTCAGGACACTGAGGACACTTTTTCTGACGTTTCTGTACAGTCTCGGTATCGCCTGCCTAGTGAAGTGGAATCTAGACGGGATTTGGAACCGGGGACACACTACCTCCATCAATTGTCTAAATCCCACTGCACTAATGGTGGATACCGGACGCACGTCTAACACCAACATAGCAGTCAAGGCCTCAGTTATACGTTTTGCTTCAGGATGACTGCTGTCGTACTTCATCCTCCTCGCTAAGGACTGTTGGAGGGTCAATTGTTTAGTAAAAGTAGTGGTGTTCCTACTTCTTCTCTGGGATGATGAACGACTCCCAGCAGTAGCAACAGCAGCAGCGGCAGCAGTAGGCGTAGCAATGCAGGATCCTCCGGAGGAATCCCGGATAGGAGAGTCAGTCATGCCAGTGACATGGCCTGCAGGACTACTTCCGATCCTGACTAAGGAGGAAATTGACGAGGAGGGAGTTGACGGTGTGGTTTGCAGGCGCTTGGATACAACAGGACAACGGGATTTAGGTGTCCCTGGACTGCTTACGGTCTTAGCCAAAGTTTCTGAACTTGACAGTAACTTTTTATGAACGCGCTGTAGGTGCCGTATAAGGGAGGATGTTCCTAGGTGGTTGACGTCCCTACCCCTACTTATTTCACCTTTACATATGGTACATATGGCAAGACAGTTGTTGTCCGGATTTGGATCGAAATATTGCCAATATTGAAATATTTTCCTGAACTTTGTCATTTGGGATTGTATGTGCCCTCTATTATGACATTGGGCATCGGCCTTGGCAGACGACGTTGATGGCATGTTATCGTCTATGTCATGACTAGTGGCAGCAGCTTCAGCACTAGGAGGAAGTGGTTCTTGATCTTTCTCTATTTTATTTTTATCGGAGAAAGTTTGGTCCTCCATTTATGTTATATTGATTTGATATATACGAGCGGCTAAACACAGAAAATATTTTTTTATTTTTGCTGGAGAGTAGTGCACTTTGTGGGTTACACAAGCCTTTAAGAAATGAGCCAGCTGGCTCTTTACGTATGGGACACAGGCGCACGCTTGGCGCTGCTCCTTTGTTGAATCGAGTGCGGCTACTGCGCACACAATTCACAAACACAGAAAAAATATTTTGTTATTTGGTTTGGAGTGTACTTTGGGGGTTAGAGCACCCTTTAACGGTCAAGCCAGCTGGCCCTTTACTTATGACACAGGCGCACGCTTGGCACTACTTTGTTGATGCACGTGCGGCTACTGCGCACACAATTCACAAACACAGAAAATAATTTTTTTTTTGGTTTGGACTGGAGTGTACTTTGGGGGTTACAGCACCCTTTAAATGTCAAGCCAGCCAGCCCTTTACTTATGACACAGGCGCACGCTTGGCACTACTTTGTTGATGCATGTGCGGCTACTGCGCACACAATTCACAAACACAGAAAATATTTTCTTTTGGTTTGGACTGGAGTGTACTTTGGGGGTTACAGCACCCTTTAACGTTCAAGCCAGCCGGCCCTTTACTTATGAAACAGGCGCACGCTTGGCACTACTTTGTTGATGCACGTGCGGCTACTGCGCACACAATTCTCAAACACAGAAAAAATATTTTGTTATTTGGTTTGGAGTGTACTTTGGGGGTTACAGCACCCTTTAACGGTCAAGCCAGCCGGCCCTTTACTTATGACAGAGGCGCACGCTTGGCACTACTTTGTTGATGCACGTGCGGTTACTGCGCACACAATTCACAAACACAGAAAATAATTTTTTTCTGGTTTGGAGTGTACTTTGGGGGTTACAGCACCCTTTATCGGTCAAGCCAGCCGGCCCTTTACTTATGACACGGGCGCACGCTTGGCACTACTTTGTTGATGCACGTGCGGCTACTGCGCACACAATTCACAAACACAGAAAATTATTTTATTTTTGGTTTTGACTATAGTGTACTTTGGGGGTTACAGCACCCTTTAACGGTCAAGCCAGCCGGCCCTTTACTTATGACACAGGCGCACGCTTGGCACTACTTTGTTGATGCACGTGCGGCTACTGCGCACACAATTCACAAACACAGAAAAAATATTTTGTTATTTGGTTTGGAGTGTACTTTGGGGGTTAGAGCACCCTTTAACGGTCAAGCCAGCCGGCCCTTTACTTATGACACAGGCGCACGCTTGGCACTACTTTGTTGATGCACGTGCGGCTACTGCGCACACAATTCGCAAACACAGAAAATTATTTTTTTTTTGGTTTGGACTGGAGTGTACTTTGGGGGTTACAGCACCCTTTAATGGTCAAGCCAGCCGGCCCTTTACTTATGACACAGGCGCACGCTTGGCACTACTTTGTTGATGCACGTGCGGCTCCTGCGCACACAATTCACAAACACAGAAAATATTTTTTTTTTTGGTTTGGACTGGAGTGTACTTTGGGGGTTACAGCACCCTTTAACGTTCAAGCCAGCCGGCCCTTTACTTATGACACAGGCGCACGCTTGGCACTACTTTGTTGATGCACGTGCGGCTACTGCGCACACAATTCACAAACACAGAAAAAATATTTTGTTATTTGGTTTGGAGTGTACTTTGGGGGTTACAGCACCCTTTAACGGTCAAGCCAGCCGGCCCTTTACTTATGACACAGGCGCACGCTTGCCACTACTTTGTTGATGCACGTGCGGCTCCTGCGCACACAATTCACAAACACAGAAAATTATTTTTTTTGGTTTGGACTGGAGTGTACTTTGGGGGTTACAGCACCTTTTAACGGTCAAGCCAGCTGGCCCTTTACTTATGACACAGGCGCACGCTTGGCACTACTTTGTTGATGCACGTGCGGCTCCTGCGCACACAATTCACAAACACAGAAAATATTTTTTTTTTTGGTTTGGACTGGAGTGTACTTTGGGGGTTACAGCACCCTTTAACGTTCAAGCCAGCCGGCACTTTACTTATGACACAGGCGCACGTTTGGCACTACTTTGTTGATGCACGTGCGGCTACTGCGCACACAATTCACAAACACAGAAAAAATATTTTGTTATTTGGTTTGGAGTGTACTTTGGGGGTTACAGCACCCTTTAATGGTCAAGCCAGCCGGCCCTTTACTTATGACAGAGGCGCACGCTTGGCACTACTTTGTTGATGCACGTGCGGTTACTGCGCACACAATTCACAAACACAGAAAATAATTTTTTTCTGGTTTGGACTGTACTTTGGGGGTTACAGCACCCTTTAACGGTCAAGCCAGCCGGCCCTTTACTTATGACACAGGCGCACGCTTGGCACTACTTTGTTGATGCACGTGCGGCTACTGCGCACACAATTCACAAACACAGAAAATTATTTTATTTTTGGTTTGGACTATAGTGTACTTTGGGGGTTACAGCACCCTTTAACTGTCAAGCCAGCCGGCCCTTTACTTATGACACAGGCGCACGCTTGGCACTACTTTGTTGATGCACGTGCGGCTACTGCGCACACAATTCACAAACACAGAAAATTATTTTTTTTGGTTTGGACTGGAGTGTACTTTGGGGGTTACAGCACCTTTTAACGGTCAAGCCAGCTGGCCCTTTACTTATGACACAGGCGCACGCTTGGCACTACTTTGTTGATGCACGTGTGGCTACTGCGCACACAATTCACAAACACAGAAAATATATATTTTTGGGGTTTAGAGTGTACTTTGGGGGTTATAGCACCCTTTAACGGTCAAGCCAGCTGGCCCTTTACTTATGACACAGGCGCACGCTTGGCACTACTTTGTTGATGCACGTGTGGCTACTGCGCACACAATTCACAAACACAGAAAATCATTTTTTTTTTGGTTTGGACTGGAGTGTACTTTGGGGGTTACAGCACCCTTTAACGGTCAAGCCAGCCGGCCCTTTACTTATGACACAGGCGCACGCTTGGCACTACTTTGTTGATGCACGTGCGGCTACTGCGCACACAATTCACAAACACAGAAAATATATATTTTTTTGGTTTGGAGTGTACTTTGGGGATTACAGCACCCTTTAATGGTCAAGCCTGCTGGCTGTTTACTTATGACACAGGCGCACGCTTGGCACTACTTTGTTGATGCACGTGCGGCTACTGCGCACACAATTCACAAACACAGAAAAAATATTTTGTTATTTGGTTTGGAGTGTACTTTGGGGGCTAGAGCACCCTTTAACGGTCAAGCCAGCTGGCCCTTTACTTATGACACAGGCGCACGCTTGGCACTACTTTGTTGATGCACGTGCGGCTACTGCGCACACAATTCACAAACACAGAAAATAATTTTTTTTTTGGTTTGGACTGGAGTGTACTTTGGGGGTTACAGCACCCTTTAAATGTCAAGCCAGCCAGCCCTTTACTTATGACACAGGCGCACGCTTGGCACTACTTTGTTGATGCATGTGCGGCTACTGCGCACACAATTCACAAACACAGAAAATATTTTTTTTTGGTTTGGACTGGAGTGTACTTTGGGGGTTACAGCACCCTTTAACGTTCAAGCCAGCCGGCCCTTTACTTATGAAACAGGCGCACGCTTGGCACTACTTTGTTGATGCACGTGCGGCTACTGCGCACACAATTCTCAAACACAGAAAAAATATTTTGTTATTTGGTTTGGAGTGTACTTTGGGGGTTACAGCACCCTTTAACGGTCAAGCCAGCCGGCCCTTTACTTATGACAGAGGCGCACGCTTGGCACTACTTTGTTGATGCACGTGTGGTTACTGCGCACACAATTCACAAACACAGAAAATAATTTTTTTCTGGTTTGGAGTGTACTTTGGGGGTTACAGCACCCTTTATCGGTCAAGCCAGCCGGCCCTTTACTTATGACACGGGCGCACGCTTGGCACTACTTTGTTGATGCACGTGCGGCTACTGCGCACACAATTCACAAACACAGAAAATTATTTTATTTTTGGTTTTGACTATAGTGTACTTTGGGGGTTACAGCACCCTTTAACGGTCAAGCCAGCCGGCCCTTTACTTATGACACAGGCGCACGCTTGGCACTACTTTGTTGATGCACGTGCGGCTACTGCGCACACAATTCACAAACACAGAAAAAATATTTTGTTATTTGGTTTGGAGTGTACTTTGGGGGTTAGAGCACCCTTTAACGGTCAAGCCAGCTGGCCCTTTACTTATGACACAGGCGCACGCTTGGCACTACTTTGTTGATGCACGTGCGGCTACTGCGCACACAATTCGCAAACACAGAAAATTATTTTTTTTTTGGTTTGGACTGGAGTGTACTTTGGGGGTTACAGCACCCTTTAACGGTCAAGCCAGCCGGCCCTTTACTTATGACACAGGCGCACGCTTGGCACTACTTTGTTGATGCACGTGCGGCTCCTGCGCACACAATTCACAAACACAGAAAATATTTTTTTTTTTGGTTTGGACTGGAGTGTACTTTGGGGGTTACAGCACCCTTTAACGTTCAAGCCAGCCGGCCCTTTACTTATGACACAGGCGCACGCTTGGCACTACTTTGTTGATGCACGTGCGGCTACTGCGCACACAATTCACAAACACAGAAAAAATATTTTGTTATTTGGTTTGGAGTGTACTTTGGGGGTTACAGCACCCTTTAATGGTCAAGCCAGCCGGCCCTTTACTTATGACACAGGCGCACGCTTGCCACTACTTTGTTGATGCACGTGCGGCTCCTGCGCACACAATTCACAAACACAGAAAATTATTTTTTTTGGTTTGGACTGGAGTGTACTTTGGGGGTTACAGCACCTTTTAACGGTCAAGCCAGCTGGCCCTTTACTTATGACACAGGCGCACGCTTGGCACTACTTTGTTGATGCACGTGCGGCTCCTGCGCACACAATTCACAAACACAGAAAATATTTTTTTTTTTGGTTTGGACTGGAGTGTACTTTGGGGGTTACAGCACCCTTTAACGTTCAAGCCAGCCGGCACTTTACTTATGACACAGGCGCACGTTTGGCACTACTTTGTTGATGCACGTGCGGCTACTGCGCACACAATTCACAAACACAGAAAAAATATTTTGTTATTTGGTTTGGAGTGTACTTTGGGGGTTACAGCACCCTTTAATGGTCAAGCCAGCCGGCCCTTTACTTATGACAGAGGCGCACGCTTGGCACTACTTTGTTGATGCACGTGCGGTTACTGCGCACACAATTCACAAACACAGAAAATAATTTTTTTCTGGTTTGGACTGTACTTTGGGGGTTACAGCACCCTTTAACGGTCAAGCCAGCCGGCCCTTTACTTATGACACAGGCGCACGCTTGGCACTACTTTGTTGATGCACGTGCGGCTACTGCGCACACAATTCACAAACACAGAAAATTATTTTATTTTTGGTTTGGACTATAGTGTACTTTGGGGGTTACAGCACCCTTTAACTGTCAAGCCAGCCGGCCCTTTACTTATGACACAGGCGCACGCTTGGCACTACTTTGTTGATGCACGTGCGGCTACTGCGCACACAATTCACAAACACAGAAAATTATTTTTTTTGGTTTGGACTGGAGTGTACTTTGGGGGTTACAGCACCTTTTAACGGTCAAGCCAGCTGGCCCTTTACTTATGACACAGGCGCACGCTTGGCACTACTTTGTTGATGCACGTGTGGCTACTGCGCACACAATTCACAAACACAGAAAATATATATTTTTTGGGTTTAGAGTGTACTTTGGGGGTTATAGCACCCTTTAACGGTCAAGCCAGCTGGCCCTTTACTTATGACACAGGCGCACGCTTGGCACTACTTTGTTGATGCACGTGTGGCTACTGCGCACACAATTCACAAACACAGAAAATCATTTTTTTTTTGGTTTGGACTGGAGTGTACTTTGGGGGTTACAGCACCCTTTAACGGTCAAGCCAGCCGGCCCTTTACTTATGACACAGGCGCACGCTTGGCACTACTTTGTTGATGCACGTGCGGCTACTGCGCACACAATTCACAAACACAGAAAATATATATTTTTTTGGTTTGGAGTGTACTTTGGGGATTACAGCACCCTTTAATGGTCAAGCCTGCTGGCTGTTTACTTATGACACAGGCGCACGCTTGGCACTACTTTGTTGATGCACGTGCGGCTACTGCGCACACAATTCACAAACACAGAAAAAATATTTTGTTATTTGGTTTGGAGTGTACTTTGGGGGTTAGAGCACCCTTTAACGGTCAAGCCAGCTGGCCCTTTACTTATGACACAGGCGCACGCTTGGCACTACTTTGTTGATGCACGTGCGGCTACTGCGCACACAATTCACAAACACAGAAAATAATTTTTTTTTTGGTTTGGACTGGAGTGTACTTTGGGGGTTACAGCACCCTTTAAATGTCAAGCCAGCCAGCCCTTTACTTATGACACAGGCGCACGCTTGGCACTACTTTGTTGATGCATGTGCGGCTACTGCGCACACAATTCTCAAACACAGAAAAAATATTTTGTTATTTGGTTTGGAGTGTACTTTGGGGGTTACAGCACCCTTTAACGGTCAAGCCAGCCGGCCCTTAACTTATGACAGAGGCGCACGCTTGGCACTACTTTGTTGATGCACGTGCGGTTACTGCGCACACAATTCACAAACACAGAAAATAATTTTTTTCTGGTTTGGAGTGTACTTTGGGGGTTACAGCACCCTTTATCGGTCAAGCCAGCCGGCCCTTTACTTATGACACGGGCGCACGCTTGGCACTACTTTGTTGATGCACGTGCGGCTACTGCGCACACAATTAACAAACACAGAAAATTATTTTATTTTTGGTTTGGACTATAGTGTACTTTGGGGTTACAGCACCCTTTAACTGTCAAGCCAGCCGGCCCTTTACTTTTGACACAGGCGCACGCTTGGCACTACTTTTTTGATGCACGTGTGGCTACTGCGCACACAATTCACAAACACAGAAAATATATATTTTTTGGGTTTGGAGTGTACTTTGGGGGTTATAGCACCCTTTAACGGTCAAGCCAGCCAGCCCTTTACTTATGACACAGGTGCACGCTTGGCACTACTTTGTTGATGCACGTGCGGCTACTGCGCACACAATTCACAAACACAGAAAAAATATTTTGTTATTTGGTTTGGAGTGTACTTTGGGGGTTACAGCACCCTTTAACGGTCAAGCCAGCCGGCCCTTTACTTATGACACAGGCGCACACTTGGCACTACTTTGTTGATGCACGTGCGGCTACTGCGCACACAATTCACAAACACAGAAAAAATATTTTGTTATTTGGTTTATAGTGTACTTTGGGGGTTACAGCACCCTTTAACGGTCAAGCCAGCCGTACCTTTACTTATGACACAGGCGCACGCTTGGCACTACTTTGTTGATGCACGTGTGGCTACTGCGCACACAATTCACAAACACAGAAAATATATTATTTTGGGGTTTAGAGTGTACTTTGGGGGTTATAGCACCCTTTAATGGTCAAGCCAGCTGGCCCTTTACTTATGACACAGGCGCACGCTTGGCACTACTTTGTTGATGCACGTGCGGCTACTGCGCACACAATTCACAAACACAGAAAATATATATTTTTTGGGTTTAGAGTGTACTTTGGGGGTTACAGCACCCTTTAACGGTCAAGCCAGCCGGCCCTTTACTTATGACACAGGCGCACGCTTGGCACTACTTTGTTGATGCACGTGCGGCTACTGCGCACACAATTCACAAACACAGAAAATATATATTTTTTTGGTTTGGAGTGTACTTTGGGGATTACAGCACCCTTTAATGGTCAAGCCTGCTGGCCGTTTACTTATGACACAGGCGCACGCTTGGCACTACTTTGTTGATGCACGTGCGGCTACTGCGCACACAATTCACAAACACAGAAAAAATATTTTGTTATTTGGTTTGGAGTGTACTTTGGGGGTTAGAGCACCCTTTAACGGTCAAGCCAGCTGGCCCTTTACTTATGACACAGGCGCACGCTTGGCACTACTTTGTTGATGCACGTGCGGCTACTGCGCACACAATTCACAAACACAGAAAATATATATTTTTTGGGTTTAGAGTGTACTTTGGGGGTTACAGCACCCTTTAACGGTCAAGCCAGCCGGCCCTTTACTTATGACACAGGCGCACGCTTGCCACTACTTTGTTGATGCACGTGCGGCTCCTGCGCACACAATTCACAAACACAGAAAATTATTTTTTTTGGTTTGGACTGGAGTGTACTTTGGGGGTTACAGCACCTTTTAACGGTCAAGCCAGCTGGCCCTTTACTTATGACACAGGCGCACGCTTGGCACTACTTTGTTGATGCACGTGCGGCTCCTGCGCACACAATTCACAAACACAGAAAATATTTTTTTTTTTGGTTTGGACTGGAGTGTACTTTGGGGGTTACAGCACCCTTTAACGTTCAAGCCAGCCGGCACTTTACTTATGACACAGGCGCACGTTTGGCACTACTTTGTTGATGCACGTGCGGCTACTGCGCACACAATTCACAAACACAGAAAAAATATTTTGTTATTTGGTTTGGAGTGTACTTTGGGGGTTACAGCACCCTTTAATGGTCAAGCCAGCCGGCCCTTTACTTATGACAGAGGCGCACGCTTGGCACTACTTTGTTGATGCACGTGCGGTTACTGCGCACACAATTCACAAACACAGAAAATAATTTTTTTCTGGTTTGGACTGTACTTTGGGGGTTACAGCACCCTTTAACGGTCAAGCCAGCCGGCCCTTTACTTATGACACAGGCGCACGCTTGGCACTACTTTGTTGATGCACGTGCGGCTACTGCGCACACAATTCACAAACACAGAAAATTATTTTATTTTTGGTTTGGACTATAGTGTACTTTGGGGGTTACAGCACCCTTTAACTGTCAAGCCAGCCGGCCCTTTACTTATGACACAGGCGCACGCTTGGCACTACTTTGTTGATGCACGTGCGGCTACTGCGCACACAATTCACAAACACAGAAAATTATTTTTTTTGGTTTGGACTGGAGTGTACTTTGGGGGTTACAGCACCTTTTAACGGTCAAGCCAGCTGGCCCTTTACTTATGACACAGGCGCACGCTTGGCACTACTTTGTTGATGCACGTGTGGCTACTGCGCACACAATTCACAAACACAGAAAATATATATTTTTTGGGTTTAGAGTGTACTTTGGGGGTTATAGCACCCTTTAACGGTCAAGCCAGCTGGCCCTTTACTTATGACACAGGCGCACGCTTGGCACTACTTTGTTGATGCACGTGTGGCTACTGCGCACACAATTCACAAACACAGAAAATCATTTTTTTTTTGGTTTGGACTGGAGTGTACTTTGGGGGTTACAGCACCCTTTAACGGTCAAGCCAGCCGGCCCTTTACTTATGACACAGGCGCACGCTTGGCACTACTTTGTTGATGCACGTGCGGCTACTGCGCACACAATTCACAAACACAGAAAATATATATTTTTTTGGTTTGGAGTGTACTTTGGGGATTACAGCACCCTTTAATGGTCAAGCCTGCTGGCTGTTTACTTATGACACAGGCGCACGCTTGGCACTACTTTGTTGATGCACGTGCGGCTACTGCGCACACAATTCACAAACACAGAAAAAATATTTTGTTATTTGGTTTGGAGTGTACTTTGGGGGTTAGAGCACCCTTTAACGGTCAAGCCAGCTGGCCCTTTACTTATGACACAGGCGCACGCTTGGCACTACTTTGTTGATGCACGTGCGGCTACTGCGCACACAATTCACAAACACAGAAAATAATTTTTTTTTTGGTTTGGACTGGAGTGTACTTTGGGGGTTACAGCACCCTTTAAATGTCAAGCCAGCCAGCCCTTTACTTATGACACAGGCGCACGCTTGGCACTACTTTGTTGATGCATGTGCGGCTACTGCGCACACAATTCTCAAACACAGAAAAAATATTTTGTTATTTGGTTTGGAGTGTACTTTGGGGGTTACAGCACCCTTTAACGGTCAAGCCAGCCGGCCCTTAACTTATGACAGAGGCGCACGCTTGGCACTACTTTGTTGATGCACGTGCGGTTACTGCGCACACAATTCACAAACACAGAAAATAATTTTTTTCTGGTTTGGAGTGTACTTTGGGGGTTACAGCACCCTTTATCGGTCAAGCCAGCCGGCCCTTTACTTATGACACGGGCGCACGCTTGGCACTACTTTGTTGATGCACGTGCGGCTACTGCGCACACAATTAACAAACACAGAAAATTATTTTATTTTTGGTTTGGACTATAGTGTACTTTGGGGTTACAGCACCCTTTAACTGTCAAGCCAGCCGGCCCTTTACTTTTGACACAGGCGCACGCTTGGCACTACTTTTTTGATGCACGTGTGGCTACTGCGCACACAATTCACAAACACAGAAAATATATATTTTTTGGGTTTGGAGTGTACTTTGGGGGTTATAGCACCCTTTAACGGTCAAGCCAGCCAGCCCTTTACTTATGACACAGGCGCACGCTTGGCACTACTTTGTTGATGCACGTGCGGCTACTGCGCACACAATTCACAAACACAGAAAAAATATTTTGTTATTTGGTTTGGAGTGTACTTTGGGGGTTACAGCACCCTTTAACGGTCAAGCCAGCCGGCCCTTTACTTATGACACAGGCGCACACTTGGCACTACTTTGTTGATGCACGTGCGGCTACTGCGCACACAATTCACAAACACAGAAAAAATATTTTGTTATTTGGTTTATAGTGTACTTTGGGGGTTACAGCACCCTTTAACGGTCAAGCCAGCCGTACCTTTACTTATGACACAGGCGCACGCTTGGCACTACTTTGTTGATGCACGTGTGGCTACTGCGCACACAATTCACAAACACAGAAAATATATTATTTTTGGGTTTAGAGTGTACTTTGGGGGTTATAGCACCCTTTAACGGTCAAGCCAGCTGGCCCTTTACTTATGACACAGGCGCACGCTTGGCACTACTTTGTTGATGCACGTGCGGCTACTGCGCACACAATTCACAAACACAGAAAATATATATTTTTTGGGTTTAGAGTGTACTTTGGGGGTTACAGCACCCTTTAACGGTCAAGCCAGCCGGCCCTTTACTTATGACACAGGCGCACGCTTGGCACTACTTTGTTGATGCACGTGCGGCTACTGCGCACACAATTCACAAACACAGAAAATATATATTTTTTTGGTTTGGAGTGTACTTTGGGGATTACAGCACCCTTTAATGGTCAAGCCTGCTGGCCGTTTACTTATGACACAGGCGCACGCTTGGCACTACTTTGTTGATGCACGTGCGGCTACTGCGCACACAATTCACAAACACAGAAAAAATATTTTGTTATTTGGTTTGGAGTGTACTTTGGGGGTTAGAGCACCCTTTAACGGTCAAGCCAGCTGGCCCTTTACTTATGACACAGGCGCACGCTTGGCACTACTTTGTTGATGCACGTGCGGCTACTGCGCACACAATTCACAAACACAGAAAATTATTTTTTTTTTGGTTTGGACTGGAGTGTACTTTGGGGGTTACAGCACCCTTTAACGGTCAAGCCAGCCGGCCCTTTACTTATGACACAGGCGCACGCTTGGCACTACTTTGTTGATGCACGTGCGGCTACTGCGCACACAATTCACAAACACAGAAAATAATTTTTTTTTTGGTTTGGACTGGAGTGTACTTTGGGGGTTACAGCACCCTTTAAACGTCAAGCCAGCCAGCCCTTTACTTATGACACAGGCGCACGCTTGGCACTACTTTGTTGATGCATGTGCGGCTACTGCGCACACAATTCACAAACACAGAAAATAATTTTTTTTGGTTTGGACTGGAGTGTACTTTGGGGGTTACAGCACCCTTTAACGTTCAAGCCAGCCGGCCCTTTACTTATGAAACAGGCCCACGCTTGGCACTACTTTGTTGATGCACGTGCAGCTACTGCGCACACAATTCTCTAACACAGAAAAAATATTTTGTTATTTGGTTTGGAGTGTGCTTTGGGGGTTACAGCACCCTTTAACGGTCAAGCCAGCCGGCCCTTTACTTATGACAGAGGCGCACGCTTGGCACTACTTTGTTGATGCACGTGCGGTTACTGCGCACACAATTCACAAACACAGAAAATAATTTTATTCTGGTTTGGAGTGTACTTTGGGGGTTACAGCACCCTTTATCGGTCAAGCCAGCCGGCCCTTTACTTATGACACGGGCGCACGCTTGGCACTACTTTGTTGATGCACGTGCGGCTACTGCGCACACAATTCACAAACACAGAAAATTATTTTATTTTTGGTTTGGACTATAGTGTACTTTGGGGGTTACAGCACCCTTTAACTGTCAAGCCAGCCGGCCCTTTACTTATGACACAGGCGCACGCTTGGCACTACTTTTTTGATGCACGTGTGGCTACTGCGCACACAATTCACAAACACAGAAAATATATATTTTTTGGGTTTGGAGTGTACTTTGGGGGTTATAGCACCCTTTAACTGTCAAGCCAGCCGGCCCTTTACTTATGACACAGGCGCACGCTTGGCACTACTTTGTTGATGCACGTGCGGCTATTGCGCACACAATTCACAAACACAGAAAAAATATTTTGTTATTTGGTTTGGAGTGTACTTTGGGGGTTACAGCACCCTTTAGCGGTCAAGCCAGCCGGCCCTTTACTTATGACACAGGCGCACGCTTGGCACTACTTTGTTGATGCACGTGCGGTTACTGCGCACACAATTCACAAACACAGAAAATAATTTTTTTTTTGGTTTGGACTGGAGTGTACTTTGGGGGTTATAGCACCCTTTAACGGTCAAGCCAGCCGGCCCTTTACTTATGACACAGGCGCACACTTGGCACTACTTTGTTGATGCACGTGCGGCTACTGCGCACACAATTCACAAACACAGAAAAAATATTTTGTTATTTGGTTTATAGTGTACTTTGGGGGTTACAGCACCCTTTAACGGTCAAGCCAGCTGGACCTTTACTTATGACACAGGCGCACGCTTGGCACTACTTTGTTGATGCACGTGCGGCTACTGCGCACACAATTCACAAACACAGAAAATAATTTTTTTTGGTTTGGACTGGAGTGTACTTTGGGGGTTACAGCACCCTTTAACGTTCAAGCCAGCCGGCACTTTACTTATGACACAGGCGCACGTTTGGCACTACTTTGTTGATGCACGTGCGGCTACTGCGCACACAATTCACAAACACAGAAAAAATATTTTGTTATTTGGTTTGGAGTGTACTTTGGGGTTACAGCACCCTTTAATGGTCAAGCCAGCCGGCCCTTTACTTATGACAGAGGCGCATGCTTGGCACTACTTTGTTGATGCACGTGCTGTTACTGCGCACACAATTCACAAACACAGAAAATAATTTTTTTCTGGTTTGGACTGTACTTTGGGGGTTACAGCACCCTTTAACGGTCAAGCCAGCCGGCCCTTTACTTATGACACGGCGCACGCTTGGCACTACTTTGTTGATGCACGTGCGGCTACTGCGCACACAATTCACAAACACAGAAAATTATTTTATTTTTGGTTTGGACTATAGTGTACTTTGGGGGTTACAGCACCCTTTAACTGTCAAGCCAGCCGGCCCTTTACTTATGACACAGGCGCACGCTTGGCACTACTTTGTTGATGCACGTGCGGCTCCTGCGCACACAATTCACAAACACAGAAAATATTTTTTTTTTTGGTTTGGACTGGAGTGTACTTTGGGGGTTACAGCACCCTTTAACGTTCAAGCCAGCCGGCCCTTTACTTATGACACAGGCGCACGCTTGGCACTACTTTGTTGATGCACGTGCGGCTACTGCGCACACAATTCACAAACACAGAAAAAATATTTTGTTATTTGGTTTGGAGTGTACTTTGGGGGTTACAGCACCCTTTAACGGTCAAGCCAGCTGGCCCTTTACTTATGACACAGGCGCACGCTTGGCACTACTTTGTTGATGCACGTGCGGTTACTGCGCACACAATTCACAAACACAGAAAATTTTTTTTTTTGGTTTGGACTGGAGTGTACTTTGGGGGTTACAGCACCTTTTAACGGTCAAGACAGCTGGCCCTTTACTTATGACACAGGCGCACGCTTGGCACTACTTTGTTGATGCACGTGTGGCTACTGCGCACACAATTCACAAACACAGAAAATATATATTTTTTGGGTTTAGAGTGTACTTTGGGGGTTATAGCACCCTTTAACGGTCAAGCCAGCTGGCCCTTTACTTATGACACAGGCGCACGCTTGGCACTACTTTGTTGATGCACGTGTGGCTACTGCACACACAATTCACAAACACAGAAAATCATTTTTTTTTTGGTTTGGACTGGAGTGTACTTTGGGGGTTACAGCACCCTTTAACGGTCAAGCCAGCCGGCCCTTTACTTATGACACAGGCGCACGCTTGGCACTACTTTGTTGATGCACGTGCGGCTACTGCGCACACAATTCACAAACACAGAAAATATATATTTTTTTGGTTTGGAGTGTACTTTGGGGATTACAGCACCCTTTAATGGTCAAGCCTGCTGGCTGTTTACTTATGACACAGGCGCACGCTTGGCACTACTTTGTTGATGCACGTGCGGCTACTGCGCACACAATTCACAAACACAGAAAAAATATTTTGTTATTTGGTTTGGAGTGTACTTTGGGGGTTAGAGCACCCTTTAATGGTCAAGCCAGCTGGCCCTTTACTTATGACACAGGTGCACGCATGGCACTACTTTGTTGATGCACGTGCGGCTACTGCGCACACAATTCACAAACACAGAAAATAATTTTTTTTTTGGTTTGGACTGGAGTGTACTTTGGGGGTTACAGCACCCTTTAAATGTCAAGCCAGCCAGCCCTTTACTTATGACACAGGCGCACGCTTGGCACTACTTTGTTGATGCATGTGCGGCTACTGCGCACACAATTCACAAACACAGAAAATATTTTTTTTTGGTTTGGACTGGAGTGTACTTTGGGGGTTACAGCACCCTTTAACGTTCAAGCCAGCCGGCCCTTTACTTATGAAACAGGCGCACGCTTGGCACTACTTTGTTGATGCACGTGCGGCTACTGCGCACACAATTCACAAACACAGAAAATTATTTTATTTTTGGTTTGGACTATAGTGTACTTTGGGGGTTACAGCACCCTTTAACTGTCAAGCCAGCCGGCCCTTTACTTATGACACAGGCGCACGCTTGGCACTACTTTTTTGATGCACGTGTGGCTACTGCGCACACAATTCACAAACACAGAAAATATATATTTTTTGGGTTTGGAGTGTACTTTGGGGGTTATAGCACCCTTTAACTGTCAAGCCAGCCGGCCCTTTACTTATGACACAGGCGCACGCTTGGCACTACTTTGTTGATGCACGTGCGGCTATTGCGCACACAATTCACAAACACAGAAAAAATATTTTGTTATTTGGTTTGGAGTGTACTTTGGGGGTTACAGCACCCTTTAGCGGTCAAGCCAGCCGGCCCTTTACTTATGACACAGGCGCACGCTTGGCACTACTTTGTTGATGCACGTGCGGTTACTGCGCACACAATTCACAAACACAGAAAATAATTTTTTTTTTGGTTTGGACTGGAGTGTACTTTGGGGGTTATAGCACCCTTTAACGGTCAAGCCAGCCGGCCCTTTACTTATGACACAGGCGCACACTTGGCACTACTTTGTTGATGCACGTGCGGCTACTGCGCACACAATTCACAAACACAGAAAAAATATTTTGTTATTTGGTTTATAGTGTACTTTGGGGGTTACAGCACCCTTTAACGGTCAAGCCAGCTGGACCTTTACTTATGACACAGGCGCACGTTTGGCACTACTTTGTTGATGTACGTGCGGCTATTGCGCACACAATTCACAAACACAGAAAAAATATTTTGTTATTTGGTTTGGAGTGTACTTTGGGGGTTACAGCACCCTTTAATGGTCAAGCCAGCCGGCCCTTTACTTATGACACAGGCGCATGCTTGGCACTACTTTGTTGATGCACGTGCGGTTACTGCGCACACAATTCACAAACACAGAAAATAATTTTTTTTTGGTTTGGACTGGAGTGTACTTTGGGGGTTACAGCACCCTTTAACGTTCAAGCCAGCCGGCCCTTTACTTATGACACAGGCGCACGCTTGGCACTACTTTGTTGATGCACGTGCGGCTACTGCGCACACAATTCACAAACACAGAAAAAATATTTTGTTATTTGGTTTGGAGTGTACTTTGGGGGTTACAGCACCCTTTAACGGTCAAGCCAGCCGGCCCTTTACTTATGACACAGGCGCACGCTTGGCACTACTTTGTTGATGCACGTGCGGTTACTGCGCACACAATTCACAAACACAGAAAATTATTTTTTTTGGTTTGGACTGGAGTGTACTTTGGGGGTTACAGCACCTTTTAACGGTCAAGCCAGCTGGCCCTTTACTTATGACACAGGCGCACGCTTGGCACTACTTTGTTGATGCACGTGTGGCTACTGCGCACACAATTCACAAACACAGAAAATATATATTTTTTGGGTTTAGAGTGTACTTTGGGGGTTATAGCACCCTTTAACGGTCAAGCCAGCTGGCCCTTTACTTATGACACAGGCGCACGCTTGGCACTACTTTGTTGATGCACGTGTGGCTACTGCGCACACAATTCACAAACACAGAAAATCATTTTTTTTTTGGTTTGGACTGGAGTGTACTTTGGGGGTTACAGCACCCTTTAACGGTCAAGCCAGCCGGCCCTTTACTTATGACACAGGCGCACGCTTGGCACTACTTTGTTGATGCACGTGCGGCTACTGCGCACACAATTCACAAACACAGAAAATATATATTTTTTTGGTTTGGAGTGTACTTTGGGGATTACAGCACCCTTTAATGGTCAAGCCTGCTGGCTGTTTACTTATGACACAGGCGCACGCTTGGCACTACTTTGTTGATGCACGTGCGGCTACTGCGCACACAATTCACAAACACAGAAAAAATATTTTGTTATTTGGTTTGGAGTGTACTTTGGGGGTTAGAGCACCCTTTAACGGTCAAGCCAGCTGGCCCTTTACTTATGACACAGGTGCACGCATGGCACTACTTTGTTGATGCACGTGCGGCTACTGCGCACACAATTCACAAACACAGAAAATAATTTTTTTTTTGGTTTGGACTGGAGTGTACTTTGGGGGTTACAGCACCCTTTAAATGTCAAGCCAGCCAGCCCTTTACTTATGACACAGGCGCACGCTTGGCACTACTTTGTTGATGCATGTGCGGCTACTGCGCACACAATTCACAAACACAGAAAATATTTTTTTTTGGTTTGGACTGGAGTGTACTTTGGGGGTTACAGCACCCTTTAACGTTCAAGCCAGCCGGCCCTTTACTTATGAAACAGGCGCACGCTTGGCACTACTTTGTTGATGCACGTGCGGCTACTGCGCACACAATTCTCAAACACAGAAAAAATATTTTGTTATTTGGTTTGGAGTGTACTTTGGGGGTTACAGCACCCTTTAACGGTCAAGCCAGCCGGCCCTTTACTTATGACAGAGGCGCACGCTTGGCACTACATTGTTGATGCACGTGCGGTTACTGCGCACACAATTCACAAACACAGAAAATAATTTTTTTCTGGTTTGGAGTGTACTTTGGGGGTTACAGCACCCTTTATCGGTCAAGCCAGCCGGCCCTTTACTTATGACACGGGCGCACGCTTGGCACTACTTTGTTGATGCACGTGCGGCTACTGCGCACACAATTCACAAACACAGAAAATTATTTTATTTTTGGTTTGGACTATAGTGTACTTTGGGGGTTACAGCACCCTTTAACTGTCAAGCCAGCCGGCCCTTTACTTATGACACAGGCGCACGCTTGGCACTACTTTTTTGATGCACGTGTGGCTACTGCGCACACAATTCACAAACACAGAAAATATATATTTTTTGGGTTTGGAGTGTACTTTGGGGGTTATAGCACCCTTTAACTGTCAAGCCAGCCAGCCCTTTACTTATGACACAGGCGCACGCTTGGCACTACTTTGTTGATGCACGTGCGGCTACTGCGCACACAATTCACAAACACAGAAAAAATATTTTGTTATTTGGTTTGGAGTGTACTTTGGGGGTTACAGCACCCTTTAACGGTCAAGCCAGCCGGCCCTTTACTTATGACACAGGCGCACACTTGGCACTACTTTGTTGATGCACGTGCGGCTACTGCGCACACAATTCACAAACACAGAAAAAATATTTTGTTATTTGGTTTATAGTGTACTTTGGGGGTTACAGCACCCTTTAACGGTCAAGCCAGCCGTACCTTTACTTATGACACAGGCGCACGCTTGGCACTACTTTGTTGATGCACGTGTGGCTACTGCGCACACAATTCACAAACACAGAAAATGTATTATTTTTGGGTTTAGAGTGTACTTTGGGGGTTATAGCACCCTTTAACGGTCAAGCCAGCTGGCCCTTTACTTATGACACAGGCGCACGCTTGGCACTACTTTGTTGATGCACGTGCGGCTACTGCGCACACAATTCACAAACACAGAAAATATATATTTTTTGGGTTTAGAGTGTACTTTGGGGGTTACAGCACCCTTTAACGGTCAAGCCAGCCGGCCCTTTACTTATGACACAGGCGCACGCTTGGCACTACTTTGTTGATGCACGTGCGGCTACTGCGCACACAATTCACAAACACAGAAAATATATATTTTTTTGGTTTGGAGTGTACTTTGGGGATTACAGCACCCTTTAATGGTCAAGCCTGCTGGCCGTTTACTTATGACACAGGCGCACGCTTGGCACTACTTTGTTGATGCACGTGCGGCTACTGCGCACACAATTCACAAACACATAAAAAATATTTTGTTATTTGGTTTGGAGTGTACTTTGGGGGTTAGAGCACCCTTTAACGGTCAAGCCAGCTGGCCCTTTACTTATGACACAGGCGCACGCTTGGCACTACTTTGTTGATGCACGTGCGGCTACTGCGCACACAATTCACAAACACAGAAAATTATTTTTTTTTTGGTTTGGACTGGAGTGTACTTTGGGGGTTACAGCACCCTTTAACGGTCAAGCCAGCCGGCCCTTTACTTATGACACAGGCGCACGCTTGGCACTACTTTGTTGATGCACGTGCGGCTCCTGCGCACACAATTCACAAACACAGAAAATATTTTTTTTTTTGGTTTGGACTGGAGTGTACTTTGGGGTTTACAGCACCCTTTAAACGTCAAGCCAGCCAGCCCTTTACTTATGACACAGGCGCACGCTTGGCACTACTTTGTTGATGCATGTGCGGCTACTGCGCACACAATTCACAAACACAGAAAAAATATTTTGTTATTTGGTTTGGAGTGTGCTTTGGGGGTTACAGCACCCTTTAACGGTCAAGCCAGCCGGCCCTTTACTTATGACAGAGGCGCACGCTTGGCACTACTTTGTTGATGCACGTGCGGTTACTGCGCACACAATTCACAAACACAGAAAATAATTTTTTTCTGGTTTGGAGTGTACTTTGGGGGTTACAGCACCCTTTATCGGTCAAGCCAGCCGGCCCTTTACTTATGACACGGGCGCACGCTTGGCACTACTTTGTTGATGCACGTGCGGCTACTGCGCACACAATTCACAAACACAGAAAATTATTTTATTTTTGGTTTGGACTATAGTGTACTTTGGGGGTTACAGCACCCTTTAACTGTCAAGCCAGCCGGCCCTTTACTTATGACACAGGCGCACGCTTGGCACTACTTTTTTGATGCACGTGTGGCTACTGCGCACACAATTCACAAACACAGAAAAAATATTTTGTTATTTGGTTTGGAGTGTACTTTGGGGGTTACAGCACCCTTTAGCGGTCAAGCCAGCCGGCCCTTTACTTATGACACAGGCGCACGCTTGGCACTACTTTGTTGATGCACGTGCGGTTACTGCGCACACAATTCACAAACACAGAAAATAATTTTTTTTTTGGTTTGGACTGGAGTGTACTTTGGGGGTTATAGCACCCTTTAACGGTCAAGCCAGCCGGCCCTTTACTTATGACACAGGCGCACACTTGGCACTACTTTGTTGATGCACGTGCGGCTACTGCGCACACAATTCACAAACACAGAAAAAATATTTTGTTATTTGGTTTATAGTGTACTTTGGGGGTTACAGCACCCTTTAACGGTCAAGCCAGCCGGACCTTTACTTATGACACAGGCGCACGCTTGGCACTACTTTGTTGATGCACGTGTGGCTACTGCGCACACAATTCACAAACACAGAAAATATTTTTTTTTGGGTTTGGACTGTACTTTGGGGGTTACAGCACCCTTTAACGGTCAAGCCAGCCGGCCCTTTACTTATGACACAGGCGCACGCTTGGCACTACTTTGTTGATGCACGTGCGGCTACTGCGCACACAATTCACAAACACAGAAATTAATTTTTTTTTGGGACTAGACTGTACTTTGGGGGTTACAGCACCCTTTAACGGTCAAGCCAGTCGGCCCTTTACTTATGACACAGGCGCACGCTTGGCACTACTTTGTTGATGCACGTGCGGCTACTGCGCACGCAATTCACAAACACAGAAAATATATACTTTTTTGGTTTGGAGTGTACTTTGGGGATTACAGCACCCTTTAATGGTCAAGCCAGCTGGCCCTTTACTTATGACACAGGCGCACGCTTGGCACTACTTTGTTGATGCACGTGCGGCTACTGCGCACACAATTCACAAACACAGAAAAAATATTTTGTTATTTGGTTTGGAGTGTACTTTGGGGGTTAGAGCACCCTTTAACGGTCAAGCCAGCTGGCCCTTTACTTATGACACAGGCGCACGCTTGGCACTACTTTGTTGATGCACGTGCGGCTACTGCGCACACAATTCACAAACACAGAAAAAATATTTTGTTATTTGGTTTATAGTGTACTTTGGGGGTTACAGCACCCTTTAACGGTCAAGCCAGCCGGACCTTTACTTATGACACAGGCGCACGCTTGGCACTACTTTGTTGATGCACGTGTGGCTACTGCGCACACAATTCACAAACACAGAAAATATTTTTTTTTGGGTTTGGACTGTACTTTGGGGGTTACAGCACCCTTTAACGGTCAAGCCAGGCGGCCCTTTACTTATGACACAGGCGCACGCTTGGCACTACTTTGTTGATGCACGTGCGGCTACTGCGCACACAATTCACAAACACAGAAATTAATTTTTTTTTGGGACTGGACTGTACTTTGGGGGTTACAGCACCCTTTAACGGTCAAGCCAGTCGGCCCTTTACTTATGACACAGGCGCACGCTTGGCACTACTTTGTTGATGCACGTGCGGCTACTGCGCACGCAATTCACAAACACAGAAAATATATACTTTTTTGGTTTGGAGTGTACTTTGGGGATTACAGCACCCTTTAATGGTCAAGCCAGCTGGCCGTTTACTTATGACACAGGCGCACGCTTGGCACTACTTTGTTGATGCACGTGCGGCTACTGCGCACACAATTCACAAACACAGAAAAAATATTTTGTTATTTGGTTTGGAGTGTACTTTGGGGGTTAGAGCACCCTTTAACGGTCAAGCCAGCTGGCCCTTTACTTATGACACAGGCGCACGCTTGGCACTACTTTGTTGATGCACGTGCGGCTACTGCGCACACAATTCACAAACATAGAAAATTATTTTTTTTTTGGTTTGGACTGGAGTGTACTTTGGGGTTTACAGCACCCTTTAACTGTCAAGCCAGGCGGCCCTTTACTTATGACACAGGCGCACGCTTGGCACTACTTTGTTGATGCACGTGCGGCTCCTGCGCACACAATTCACAAACACAGAAAATATTTTTTTTTTTGGTTTGGACTGGAGTGTACTTTGGGGGTTACAGCACCCTTTAACGGTCAAGCCAGCCAGCCCTTTACTTATGACACAGGCGCACGCTTGGCACTACTTTGTTGATGCATGTGCGGCTACTGCGCACACAATTCACAAACACAGAAAATAATTTTTTTTGGTTTGGACTGGAGTGTACTTTGGGGGTTACAGCACCCTTTAACGTTCAAGCCAGCCGGCCCTTTACTTTTGACACAGGCGCACGCTTGGCACTACTTTGTTGATGCACGTGCGGCTACTGCGCACACAATTCACAAACACAGAAAAAATATTTTGTTATTTGGTTTGGAGTGTACTTTGGGGGTTACAGCACCCTTTAACGGTCAAGCCAGCCGGCCCTTTACTTAAGACAGAGGCGCACGCTTGGCACTACTTTGTTGATGCACGTGTGGCTACTGCGCACACAATTCACAAACACAGAAAATATATTATTTTTGGGTTTAGAGTGTACTTTGGGGGTTATAGCACCCTTTAACGGTCAAGCCAGCTGGCCCTTTACTTATGACACAGGCGCACGCTTGGCACTACTTTGTTGATGCACGTGCGGCTACTGCGCACACAATTCACAAACACAGAAAATATATATTTTTTGGGTTTAGAGTGTAATTTGGGGGTTACAGCACCCTTTAACGGTCAAGCCAGCCGGCCCTTTACTTATGACACAGTCGCACGCTTGGCACTACTTTGTTGATGCACGTGCGGCTACTGCGCACACAATTCACAAACACAGAAAATATATATTTTTTTGGTTTGGAGTGTACTTTGGGGATTACAGCACCCTTTAATGGTCAAGCCTGCTGGCCATTTACTTATGACACAGGCGCACGCTTGGCACTACTTTGTTGATGCACGTGCGGCTACTGCGCACACAATTCACAAACACAGAAAAAATATTTTGTTATTTGGTTTGGAGTGTACTTTGGGGGTTAGAGCACCCTTTAACGGTCAAGCCAGCCGGCCCTTTACTTATGACACAGGCGCACGCTTGGCACTACTTTGTTGATGCACGTGCGGCTACTGCGCACACAATTCACAAACACAGAAAATATATATTTTTTTGGTTTGGAGTGTACTTTGGGGATTACAGCACCCTTTAATGGTCAAGCCTGCTGGCTGTTTACTTATGACACAGGCGCACGCTTGGCACTACTTTGTTGATGCACGTGCGGCTACTGCGCACACAATTCACAAACACAGAAAAAATATTTTGTTATTTGGTTTGGAGTGTACTTTGGGGGTTAGAGCACCCTTTAACGGTCAAGCCAGCTGGCCCTTTACTTATGACACAGGTGCACGCATGGCACTACTTTGTTGATGCACGTGCGGCTACTGCGCACACAATTCACAAACACAGAAAATAATTTTTTTTTTGGTTTGGACTGGAGTGTACTTTGGGGGTTACAGCACCCTTTAAATGTCAAGCCAGCCAGCCCTTTACTTATGACACAGGCGAACGCTTGGCACTACTTTGTTGATGCATGTGCGGCTACTGCGCACACAATTCACAAACACAGAAAATATTTTTTTTTGGTTTGGACTGGAGTGTACTTTGGGGGTTACAGCACCCTTTAACGTTCAAGCCAGCCGGCCCTTTACTTATGAAACAGGCGCACGCTTGGCACTACTTTGTTGATGCACGTGCGGCTACTGCGCACACAATTCTCAAACACAGAAAAAATATTTTGTTATATGGTTTGGAGTGTACTTTGGGGGTTACAGCACCCTTTAACGGTCAAGCCAGCCGGCCCTTTACTTATGACAGAGGCGCACGCTTGGCACTACTTTGTTGATGCACGTGCGGTTACTGCGCACACAATTCACAAACACAGAAAATAATTTTTTTCTGGTTTGGAGTGTACTTTGGGGGTTACAGCACCCTTTATCGGTCAAGCCAGCTGGCCCTTTACTTATGACACGGGCGCACGCTTGGCACTACTTTGTTGATGCACGTGCGGCTACTGCGCACACAATTCACAAACACAGAAAATTATTTTATTTTTGGTTTGGACTATAGTGTACTTTGGGGGTTACAGCACCCTTTAACTGTCAAGCCAGCCGGCCCTTTACTTATGACACAGGCGCACGCTTGGCACTACTTTTTTGATGCACGTGTGGCTACTGCGCACACAATTCACAAACACAGAAAATATATATTTTTTGGGTTTGGAGTGTACTTTGGGGGTTATAGCACCCTTTAACTGTCAAGCCAGCCAGCCCTTTACTTATGACACAGGCGCACGCTTGGCACTACTTTGTTGATGCACGTGCGGCTACTGCGCACACAATTCACAAACACAGAAAAAATATTTTGTTATTTGGTTTGGAGTGTACTTTGGGGGTTACAGCACCCTTTAACGGTCAAGCCAGCCGGCCCTTTACTTATGACACAGGCGCACACTTGGCACTACTTTGTTGATGCACGTGTGGCTACTGCGCACACAATTCACAAACACAGAAAATGTATTATTTTTGGGTTTAGAGTGTACTTTGGGGGTTATAGCACCCTTTAACGGTCAAGCCAGCTGGCCCTTTACTTATGACACAGGCGCACGCTTGGCACTACTTTGTTGATGCACGTGCGGCTACTGCGCACACAATTCACAAACACAGAAAATATATATTTTTTGGGTTTAGAGTGTACTTTGGGGGTTACAGCACCCTTTAACGGTCAAGCCAGCCGGCCCTTTACTTATGACACAGGCGCACGCTTGGCACTACTTTGTTGATGCACGTGCGGCTACTGCGCACACAATTCACAAACACAGAAAATATATATTTTTTTGGTTTGGAGTGTACTTTGGGGATTACAGCACCCTTTAACTGTCAAGCCAGCCAGCCCTTTACTTATGACACAGGCGCACGCTTGGCACTACTTTGTTGATGCACGTGCGGCTACTGCGCACACAATTCACAAACACAGAAAAAATATTTTGTTATTTGGTTTGGAGTGTACTTTGGGGGTTACAGCACCCTTTAACGGTCAAGCCAGCCGGCCCTTTACTTATGACACAGGCGCACACTTGGCACTACTTTGTTGATGCACGTGTGGCTACTGCGCACACAATTCACAAACACAGAAAATGTATTATTTTTGGGTTTAGAGTGTACTTTGGGGGTTATAGCACCCTTTAACGGTCAAGCCAGCTGGCCCTTTACTTATGACACAGGCGCACGCTTGGCACTACTTTGTTGATGCACGTGCGGCTACTGCGCACACAATTCACAAACACAGAAAATATATATTTTTTGGGTTTAGAGTGTACTTTGGGGGTTACAGCACCCTTTAACGGTCAAGCCAGCCGGCCCTTTACTTATGACACAGGCGCACGCTTGGCACTACTTTGTTGATGCACGTGCGGCTACTGCGCACACAATTCACAAACACAGAAAATATATATTTTTTTGGTTTGGAGTGTACTTTGGGGATTACAGCACCCTTTAATGGTCAAGCCTGCTGGCCGTTTACTTATGACACAGGCGCACGCTTGGCACTACTTTGTTGATGCACGTGCGGCTACTGCGCACACAATTCACAAACACAGAAAAAATATTTTGTTATTTGGTTTGGAGTGTACTTTGGGGGTTAGAGCACCCTTTAACGGTCAAGCCAGCTGGCCCTTTACTTATGACACAGGCGCACGCTTGGCACTACTTTGTTGATGCACGTGCGGCTACTGCGCACACAATTCACAAACACAGAAAATTATTTTTTTTTTGGTTTGGACTGGAGTGTACTTTGGGGGTTACAGCACCCTTTAACGGTCAAGCCAGCCGGCCCTTTACTTATGACACAGGCGCACGCTTGGCACTACTTTGTTGATGCACGTGCGGCTCCTGCGCACACAATTCACAAACACAGAAAATATTTTTTTTTTGGTTTGGACTGGAGTGTACTTTGGGGGTTACAGCACCCTTTAAACGTCAAGCCAGCCAGCCCTTTACTTATGACACAGGCGCACGCTTGGCACTACTTTGTTGATGCATGTGCGGCTACTGCGCACACAATTCACAAACACAGAAAAAATATTTTGTTATTTGGTTTGGAGTGTGCTTTGGGGGTTACAGCACCCTTTAACAGTCAAGCCAGCCGGCCCTTTACTTATGACAGAGGCGCACGCTTGGCACTACTTTGTTGATGCACGTGCGGTTACTGCGCACACAATTCACAAACACAGAAAATAATTTTTTTCTGGTTTGGAGTGTACTTTGGGGGTTATAGCACCCTTTATCGGTCAAGCCAGCCGGCCCTTTACTTATGACACGGGCGCACGCTTGGCACTACTTTGTTGATGCACGTGCGGCTACTGCGCACACAATTCACAAACACAGAAAATTATTTTATTTTTGGTTTGGACTATAGTGTACTTTGGGGGTTACAGCACCCTTTAGCGGTCAAGCCAGCCGGCCCTTTACTTATGACACAGGCGCACGCTTGGCACTACTTTGTTGATGCACGTGCGGTTACTGCGCACACAATTCACAAACACAGAAAATAATTTTTTTTTTGGTTTGGACTGGAGTGTACTTTGGGGGTTATAGCACCCTTTAACGGTCAAGCCAGCCGGCCCTTTACTTATGACACAGGCGCACACTTGGCACTACTTTGTTGATGCACGTGCGGCTACTGCGCACACAATTCACAAACACAGAAAAAATATTTTGTTATTTGGTTTATAGTGTACTTTGGGGGTTACAGCACCCTTTAACGGTCAAGCCAGCCGGACCTTTACTTATGACACAGGCGCACGCTTGGCACTACTTTGTTGATGCACGTGTGGCTACTGCGCACACAATTCACAAACACAGAAAATATTTTTTTTTGGGTTTGGACTGTACTTTGGGGGTTACAGCACCCTTTAACGGTCAAGCCAGCCGGCCCTTTACTTATGACACAGGCGCACGCTTGGCACTACTTTGTTGATGCACGTGCGGCTACTGCGCACACAATTCACAAACACAGAAATTAATTTTTTTTTGGGACTGGACTGTACTTTGGGGGTTACAGCACCCTTTAACGGTCAAGCCAGTCGGCCCTTTACTTATGACACAGGCGCACGCTTGGCACTACTTTGTTGATGCACGTGCGGCTACTGCGCACGCAATTCACAAACACAGAAAATATATACTTTTTTGGTTTGGAGTGTACTTTGGGGATTACAGCACCCTTTAATGGTCAAGCCAGCTGGCCCTTTACTTATGACACAGGCGCACGCTTGGCACTACTTTGTTGATGCACGTGCGGCTACTGCGCACACAATTCACAAACACAGAAAAAATATTTTGTTATTTGGTTTGGAGTGTACTTTGGTGGTTAGAGCACCCTTTAACGGTCAAGCCAGCTGGCCCTTTACTTATGACACAGGCGCACGCTTGGCACTACTTTGTTGATGCACGTGCGGCTACTGCGCACACAATTCACAAACACAGAAAAAATATTTTGTTATTTGGTTTATAGTGTACTTTGGGGGTTACAGCACCCTTTAACGGTCAAGCCAGCCGGACCTTTACTTATGACACAGGCGCACGCTTGGCACTACTTTGTTGATGCACGTGTGGCTACTGCGCACACAATTCACAAACACAGAAAATATTTTTTTTTGGGTTTGGACTGTACTTTGGGGGTTACAGCACCCTTTAACGGTCAAGCCAGCCGGCCCTTTACTTATGACACAGGCGCACGCTTGGCACTACTTTGTTGATGCACGTGCGGCTACTGCGCACACAATTCACAAACACAGAAATTAATTTTTTTTTGGGACTGGACTGTACTTTGGGGGTTACAGCACCCTTTAACGGTCAAGCCAGTCGGCCCTTTACTTATGACACAGGCGCACGCTTGGCACTACTTTGTTGATGCACGTGCGGCTACTGCGCACGCAATTCACAAACACAGAAAATATATACTTTTTTGGTTTGGAGTGTACTTTGGGGATTACAGCACCCTTTAATGGTCAAGCCAGCTGGCCGTTTACTTATGACACAGGCGCACGCTTGGCACTACTTTGTTGATGCACGTGCGGCTACTGCGCACACAATTCACAAACACAGAAAAAATATTTTGTTATTTGGTTTGGAGTGTACTTTGGGGGTTAGAGCACCCTTTAACGGTCAAGCCAGCTGGCCCTTTACTTATGACACAGGCGCACGCTTGGCACTACTTTGTTGATGCACGTGCGGCTACTGCGCACACAATTCACAAACATAGAAAATTATTTTTTTTTTGGTTTGGACTGGAGTGTACTTTGGGGTTTACAGCACCCTTTAACTGTCAAGCCAGGCGGCCCTTTACTTATGACACAGGCGCACGCTTGGCACTACTTTGTTGATGCACGTGCGGCTCCTGCGCACACAATTCACAAACACAGAAAATATTTTTTTTTTTGGTTTGGACTGGAGTGTACTTTGGGGGTTACAGCACCCTTTAACGGTCAAGCCAGCCAGCCCTTTACTTATGACACAGGCGCACGCTTGGCACTACTTTGTTGATGCATGTGCGGCTACTGCGCACACAATTCACAAACACAGAAAATAATTTTTTTTGGTTTGGACTGGAGTGTACTTTGGGGGTTACAGCACCCTTTAACGTTCAAGCCAGCCGGCCCTTTACTTATGACACAGGCGCACGCTTGGCACTACTTTGTTGATGCACGTGCGGCTACTGCGCACACAATTCACAAACACAGAAAAAATATTTTGTTATTTGGTTTGGAGTGTACTTTGGGGGTTACAGCACCCTTTAACGGTCAAGCCAGCCGGCCCTTTACTTATGACAGAGGCGCACGCTTGGCACTACTTTGTTGATGCACGTGTGGCTACTGCGCACACAATTCACAAACACAGAAAATATATTATTTTTGGGTTTAGAGTGTACTTTGGGGGTTATAGCACCCTTTAACGGTCAAGCCAGCTGGCCCTTTACTTATGACACAGGCGCACGCTTGGCACTACTTTGTTGATGCACGTGCGGCTACTGCGCACACAATTCACAAACACAGAAAATATATATTTTTTGGGTTTAGAGTGTACTTTGGGGGTTACAGCACCCTTTAACGGTCAAGCCAGCCGGCCCTTTACTTATGACACAGGCGCACGCTTGGCACTACTTTGTTGATGCACGTGCGGCTACTGCGCACACAATTCACAAACACAGAAAATATATATTTTTTTGGTTTGGAGTGTACTTTGGGGATTACAGCACCCTTTAATGGTCAAGCCTGCTAGCCATTTACTTATGACACAGGCGCACGCTTGGCACTACTTTGTTGATGCACGTGCGGCTACTGCGCACACAATTCACAAACACAGAAAAAATATTTTGTTATTTGGTTTGGAGTGTACTTTGGGGGTTAGAGCACCCTTTAACGGTCAAGCCAGCTGGCCCTTTACTTATGACACAGGCGCACGCTTGGCACTACTTTGTTGATGCACGTGCGGCTACTGCGCACACAATTCACAAACACAGAAAATTATTTTTTTTTTGGTTTGGACTGGAGTGTACTTTGGGGGTTACAGCACCCTTTAACGGTCAAGCCAGCCGGCCCTTTACTTATGACACAGGCGCACGCTTGGCACTACTTTGTTGATGCACGTGCGGCTCCTGCGCACACAATTCACAAACACAGAAAATATTTTTTTTTTTGGTTTGGACTGGAGTGTACTTTGGGGGTTACAGCACCCTTTAAACGTCAAGCCAGCCAGCCCTTTACTTATGACACAGGCGCACGCTTGGCACTACTTTGTTGATGCATGTGCGGCTACTGCGCACACAATTCACAAACACAGAAAATAATTTTTTTTGGTTTGGACTGGAGTGTACTTTGGGGGTTACAGCACCCTTTAACGTTCAAGCCAGCCGGCCCTTTACTTATGAAACAGGCCCACGCTTGGCACTACTTTGTTGATGCACGTGCAGCTACTGCGCACACAATTCTCTAACACAGAAAAAATATTTTGTTATTTGGTTTGGAGTGTGCTTTGGGGGTTACAGCACCCTTTAACGGTCAAGCCAGCCGGCCCTTTACTTATGACAGAGGCGCACGCTTGGCACTACTTTGTTGATGCACGTGCGGTTACTGCGCACACAATTCACAAACACAGAAAATAATTTTTTTCTGGTTTGGAGTGTACTTTGGGGGTTACAGCACCCTTTATCGGTCAAGCCAGCCGGCCCTTTACTTATGACACGGGCGCACGCTTGGCACTACTTTGTTGATGCACGTGCGGCTACTGCGCACACAATTCACAAACACAGAAAATTATTTTATTATTGGTTTGGACTATAGTGTACTTTGGGGGATACAGCACCCTTTAACTGTCAAGCCAGCCGGCCCTTTACTTATGACACAGGCGCACGCTTGGCACTACTTTTTTGATGCACGTGTGGCTACTGCGCACACAATTCACAAACACAGAAAATATATATTTTTGGGGTTTGGAGTGTACTTTGGGGGTTATAGCACCCTTTAACTGTCAAGCCAGCTGGCCCTTTACTTATGACACAGGCGCACGCTTGGCACTACTTTGTTGATGCACGTGCGGCTATTGCGCACACAATTCACAAACACAGAAAAAATATTTTGTTATTTGGTTTGGAGTGTACTTTGGGGGTTACAGCACCCTTTAGCTGTTAAGCCAGCCGGCCCTTTACTTATGACACAGGCGCACGCTTGGCACTACTTTGTTGATGCACGTGCGGTTACTGCGCACACAATTCACAAACACAGAAATTCATTTTTTTTTTGGTTTGGACTGGAGTGTACTTTGGGGGTTATAGCACCCTTTAACGGTCAAGCCAGCCGGCCCTTTACTTATGACACAGGCGCACACTTGGCACTACTTTGTTGATGCACGTGCGGCTACTGCGCACACAATTCACAAAAACAGAAAAAATATTTTGTTATTTGGTTTATAGTGTACTTTGGGGGTTACAGCACCCTTTAACGGTCAAGCCAGCCGGACCTTTACTTATGACACAGGCGCACGCTTGGCACTACTTTGTTGATGCACGTGTGGCTACTGCGCACACAATTCACAAACACAGAAAATATTTTTTTTTGGGTTTGGACTGTACTTTGGGGGTTACAGCACCCTTTAACGGTCAAGCCAGCTGGCCCTTTACTTATGACACAGGCGCACGCTTGGCACTACTTTGTTGATGCACGTGCGGCTACTGCGCACACAATTCACAAACATAGAAAATTATTTTTTTTTTGGTTTGGACTGGAGTGTACTTTGGGGTTTACAGCACCCTTTAACTGTCAAGCCAGGCGGCCCTTTACTTATGACACAGGCGCACGCTTGGCACTACTTTGTTGATGCACGTGCGGCTCCTGCGCACACAATTCACAAACACAGAAAATATTTTTTTTTTTGGTTTGGACTGGAGTGTACTTTGGGGGTTACAGCACCCTTTAACGGTCAAGCCAGCCAGCCCTTTACTTATGACACAGGCGCACGCTTGGCACTACTTTGTTGATGCATGTGCGGCTACTGCGCACACAATTCACAAACACAGAAAATAATTTTTTTTGGTTTGGACTGGAGTGTACTTTGGGGGTTACAGCACCCTTTAACGTTCAAGCCAGCCGGCCCTTTACTTATGACACAGGCGCACGCTTGGCACTACTTTGTTGATGCACGTGCGGCTACTGCGCACACAATTCACAAACACAGAAAAAATATTTTGTTATTTGGTTTGGAGTGTACTTTGGGGGTTACAGCACCCTTTAACGGTCAAGCCAGCCGGCCCTTTACTTATGACAGAGGCGCACGCTTGGCACTACTTTGTTGATGCACGTGTGGCTACTGCGCACACAATTCACAAACACAGAAAATATATTATTTTTGGGTTTAGAGTGTACTTTGGGGGTTATAGCACCCTTTAACGGTCAAGCCAGCTGGCCCTTTACTTATGACACAGGCGCACGCTTGGCACTACTTTGTTGATGCACGTGCGGCTACTGCGCACACAATTCACAAACACAGAAAATATATATTTTTTGGGTTTAGAGTGTACTTTGGGGGTTACAGCACCCTTTAACGGTCAAGCCAGCCGGCCCTTTACTTATGACACAGGCGCACGCTTGGCACTACTTTGTTGATGCACGTGCGGCTACTGCGCACACAATTCACAAACACAGAAAATATATATTTTTTTGGTTTGGAGTGTACTTTGGGGATTACAGCACCCTTTAATGGTCAAGCCTGCTAGCCATTTACTTATGACACAGGCGCACGCTTGGCACTACTTTGTTGATGCACGTGCGGCTACTGCGCACACAATTCACAAACACAGAAAAAATATTTTGTTATTTGGTTTGGAGTGTACTTTGGGGGTTAGAGCACCCTTTAACGGTCAAGCCAGCTGGCCCTTTACTTATGACACAGGCGCACGCTTGGCACTACTTTGTTGATGCACGTGCGGCTACTGCGCACACAATTCACAAACACAGAAAATTATTTTTTTTTTGGTTTGGACTGGAGTGTACTTTGGGGGTTACAGCACCCTTTAACGGTCAAGCCAGCCGGCCCTTTACTTATGACACAGGCGCACGCTTGGCACTACTTTGTTGATGCACGTGCGGCTCCTGCGCACACAATTCACAAACACAGAAAATATTTTTTTTTTTGGTTTGGACTGGAGTGTACTTTGGGGGTTACAGCACCCTTTAAACGTCAAGCCAGCCAGCCCTTTACTTATGACACAGGCGCACGCTTGGCACTACTTTGTTGATGCATGTGCGGCTACTGCGCACACAATTCACAAACACAGAAAATAATTTTTTTTGGTTTGGACTGGAGTGTACTTTGGGGGTTACAGCACCCTTTAACGTTCAAGCCAGCCGGCCCTTTACTTATGAAACAGGCCCACGCTTGGCACTACTTTGTTGATGCACGTGCAGCTACTGCGCACACAATTCTCTAACACAGAAAAAATATTTTGTTATTTGGTTTGGAGTGTGCTTTGGGGGTTACAGCACCCTTTAACGGTCAAGCCAGCCGGCCCTTTACTTATGACAGAGGCGCACGCTTGGCACTACTTTGTTGATGCACGTGCGGTTACTGCGCACACAATTCACAAACACAGAAAATAATTTTTTTCTGGTTTGGAGTGTACTTTGGGGGTTACAGCACCCTTTATCGGTCAAGCCAGCCGGCCCTTTACTTATGACACGGGCGCACGCTTGGCACTACTTTGTTGATGCACGTGCGGCTACTGCGCACACAATTCACAAACACAGAAAATTATTTTATTATTGGTTTGGACTATAGTGTACTTTGGGGGATACAGCACCCTTTAACTGTCAAGCCAGCCGGCCCTTTACTTATGACACAGGCGCACGCTTGGCACTACTTTTTTGATGCACGTGTGGCTACTGCGCACACAATTCACAAACACAGAAAATATATATTTTTGGGGTTTGGAGTGTACTTTGGGGGTTATAGCACCCTTTAACTGTCAAGCCAGCTGGCCCTTTACTTATGACACAGGCGCACGCTTGGCACTACTTTGTTGATGCACGTGCGGCTATTGCGCACACAATTCACAAACACAGAAAAAATATTTTGTTATTTGGTTTGGAGTGTACTTTGGGGGTTACAGCACCCTTTAGCTGTTAAGCCAGCCGGCCCTTTACTTATGACACAGGCGCACGCTTGGCACTACTTTGTTGATGCACGTGCGGTTACTGCGCACACAATTCACAAACACAGAAATTCATTTTTTTTTTGGTTTGGACTGGAGTGTACTTTGGGGGTTATAGCACCCTTTAACGGTCAAGCCAGCCGGCCCTTTACTTATGACACAGGCGCACACTTGGCACTACTTTGTTGATGCACGTGCGGCTACTGCGCACACAATTCACAAAAACAGAAAAAATATTTTGTTATTTGGTTTATAGTGTACTTTGGGGGTTACAGCACCCTTTAACGGTCAAGCCAGCCGGACCTTTACTTATGACACAGGCGCACGCTTGGCACTACTTTGTTGATGCACGTGTGGCTACTGCGCACACAATTCACAAACACAGAAAATATTTTTTTTTGGGTTTGGACTGTACTTTGGGGGTTACAGCACCCTTTAACGGTCAAGCCAGCTGGCCCTTTACTTATGACACAGGCGCACGCTTGGCACTACTTTGTTGATGCACGTGCGGCTACTGCGCACACAATTCACAAACACAGAAATTAATTTTTTTTTTGGACTGGACTGTACTTTGGGGGTTACAGCACCCTTTAACGGTCAAGCCAGTCGGCCCTTTACTTATGACACAGGCGCACGCTTGGCACTACTTTGTTGATGCACGTGCGGCTACTGCGCACGCAATTCACAAACACAGAAAATATATACTTTTTTGGTTTGGAGTGTACTTTGGGGATTACAGCACCCTTTAATGGTCAAGCCAGCTGGCCGTTTACTTATGACACAGGCGCACGCTTGGCACTACTTTGTTGATGCACGTGCGGCTACTGCGCACACAATTCACAAACACAGAAAAAATATTTTGTTATTTGGTTTGGAGTGTACTTTGGGGGTTAGAGCACCCTTTAACGGTCAAGCCAGCTGGACCTTTACTTATGACACAGGCGCACGCTTGGCACTACTTTGTTGATGCACGTGCGGCTACTGCGCACACAATTCACAAACATAGAAAATTATTTTTTTTTTGGTTTGGACTGGAGTGTACTTTGGGGTTTACAGCACCCTTTAACTGTCAAGCCAGGCGGCCCTTTACTTATGACACAGGCGCACGCTTGGCACTACTTTGTTGATGCACGTGCGGCTCCTGCGCACACAATTCACAAACACAGAAAATATTTTTTTTTTTGGTTTGGACTGGAGTGTACTTTGGGGGTTACAGCACCCTTTAACGGTCAAGCCAGCCAGCCCTTTACTTATGACACAGGCGCACGCTTGGCACTACTTTGTTGATGCATGTGCGGCTACTGCGCACACAATTCACAAACACAGAAAATTATTTTTTTTGGTTTGGACTGAAGTGTACTTTGGGGGTTACAGCACCCTTTAACGTTCAAGCCAGCCGGCCCTTTACTTATGACACAGGCGCACGCTTGGCACTACTTTGTTGATGCACGTGCGGCTACTGCGCACACAATTCACAAACACAGAAAAAATATTTTGTTATTTGGTTTGGAGTGTACTTTGGGGGTTACAGCACCCTTTAACGGTCAAGCCAGCCGGCCCTTTACTTATGACAGAGGCGCACGCTTGGCACTACTTTGTTGATGCACGTGCGGTTACTGCGCACACAATTCACAAACACAGAAAATATTTTTTTTCTGGTTTGGAGTGTACTTTGGGGATTACAGCACCCTTTAACGGTCAAGCCAGCCGGCCCTTTACTTATGACACGGGCGCACGCTTGGCACTACTTTGTTGATGCACGTGCGGCTACTGCGCACACAATTCACAAACACAGAAAATTATTTATTTTTGGTTTGGACTATAGTGTACTTTGGGGGTTACAGCACCCTTTAACTGTCAAGCCAGCCGGCCCTTTACTTATGACACAGGCGCACGCTTGGCACTACTTTGTTGATGCACGTGTGGCTACTGCGCACACAATTCACAAACACAGAAAATATATATTTTTTGGGTTTGGAGTGTACTTTGGGGGTTATAGCACCCTTTAACGGTCAAGCCAGCTGGCCCTTTACTTATGACACAGGCGCACGCTTGGCACTACTTTGTTGATGCACGAGCGGCTACTGCGCACACAATTCACAAACACAGAAAATCATTTTTTAATTGGTTTGGACTGGAGTGTACTTTGGGGATTACAGCACCCTTTAACGGTCAAGCCAGCCGGCCCTTTACTTATGACACAGGCGCACACTTGGCACTACTTTGTTGATGCACGTGTGGCTACTGCGCACACAATTCACAAACACAGAAAATGTATTATTTTTGGGTTTAGAGTGTACTTTGGGGGTTATAGCACCCTTTAACGGTCAAGCCAGCTGGCCCTTTACTTATGACACAGGCGCACGCTTGGCACTACTTTGTTGATGCACGTGCGGCTACTGCGCACACAATTCACAAACACAGAAAATATATATTTTTTGGGTTTAGAGTGTACTTTGGGGGTTACAGCACCCTTTAACGGTCAAGCCAGCCGGCCCTTTACTTATGACACAGGCGCACGCTTGGCACTACTTTGTTGATGCACGTGCGGCTACTGCGCACACAATTCACAAACACAGAAAATATATATTTTTTTGGTTTGGAGTGTACTTTGGGGATTACAGCACCCTTTAATGGTCAAGCCTGCTGGCCGTTTACTTATGACACAGGCGCACGCTTGGCACTACTTTGTTGATGCACGTGCGGCTACTGCGCACACAATTCACAAACACAGAAAAAATATTTTGTTATTTGGTTTGGAGTGTACTTTGGGGGTTAGAGCACCCTTTAACGGTCAAGCCAGCTGGCCCTTTACTTATGACACAGGCGCACGCTTGGCACTACTTTGTTGATGCACGTGCGGCTACTGCGCACACAATTCACAAACACAGAAAATTATTTTTTTTTTGGTTTGGACTGGAGTGTACTTTGGGGGTTACAGCACCCTTTAACGGTCAAGCCAGCCGGCCCTTTACTTATGACACAGGCGCACGCTTGGCACTACTTTGTTGATGCACGTGCGGCTCCTGCGCACACAATTCACAAACACAGAAAATATTTTTTTTTTTGGTTTGGACTGGAGTGTACTTTGGGGGTTACAGCACCCTTTAAACGTCAAGCCAGCCAGCCATTTACTTATGACACAGGCGCACGCTTGGCACTACTTTGTTGATGCATGTGCGGCTACTGCGCACACAATTCACAAACACAGAAAAAATATTTTGTTATTTGGTTTGGAGTGTGCTTTGGGGGTTACAGCACCCTTTAACAGTCAAGCCAGCCGGCCCTTTACTTATGACAGAGGCGCACGCTTGGCACTACTTTGTTGATGCACGTGCGGTTACTGCGCACACAATTCACAAACACAGAAAATAATTTTTTTCTGGTTTGGAGTGTACTTTGGGGGTTACAGCACCCTTTATCGGTCAAGCCAGCCGGCCCTTTACTTATGACACGGGCGCACGCTTGGCACTACTTTGTTGATGCACGTGCGGCTACTGCGCACACAATTCACAAACACAGAAAATTATTTTATTTTTGGTTTGGACTATAGTGTACTTTGGGGGTTACAGCACCCTTTAGCGGTCAAGCCAGCCGGCCCTTTACTTATGACACAGGCGCACACTTGGCACTACTTTGTTGATGCACGTGCGGCTACTGCGCACACAATTCACAAACACAGAAAAAATATTTTGTTATTTGGTTTATAGTGTACTTTGGGGGTTACAGCACCCTTTAACGGTCAAGCCAGCCGGACCTTTACTTATGACACAGGCGCACGCTTGGCACTACTTTGTTGATGCACGTGCGGCTACTGCGCACACAATTCACAAACACAGAAAATATTTTTTTTTGGGTTTGGACTGTACTTTGGGGGTTACAGCACCCTTTAACGGTCAAGCCAGCCGGCCCTTTACTTATGACACAGGCGCACGCTTGGCACTACTTTGTTGATGCACGTGCGGCTACTGCGCACACAATTCACAAACACAGAAATTAATTTTTTTTTGGGACTGGACTGTACTTTGGGGGTTACAGCACCCTTTAACGGTCAAGCCAGTCGGCCCTTTACTTATGACACAGGCGCACGCTTGGCACTACTTTGTTGATGCACGTGCGGCTACTGCGCACGCAATTCACAAACACAGAAAATATATACTTTTTTGGTTTGGAGTGTACTTTGGGGATTACAGCACCCTTTAATGGTCAAGCCAGCTGGCCCTTTACTTATGACACAGGCGCACGCTTGGCACTACTTTGTTGATGCACGTGCGGCTACTGCGCACACAATTCACAAACACAGAAAAAATATTTTGTTATTTGGTTTGGAGTGTACTTTGGTGGTTAGAGCACCCTTTAATGGTCAAGCCAGCTGGCCCTTTACTTATGACACAGGCGCACGCTTGGCACTACTTTGTTGATGCACGTGCGGCTACTGCGCACACAATTCACAAACACAGAAAAAATATTTTGTTATTTGGTTTATAGTGTACTTTGGGGGTTACAGCACCCTTTAACGGTCAAGCCAGCCGGACCTTTACTTATGACACAGGCGCACGCTTGGCACTACTTTGTTGATGCACGTGTGGCTACTGCGCACACAATTCACAAACACAGAAAATATTTTTTTTTGGGTTTGGACTGTACTTTGGGGGTTACAGCACCCTTTAACGGTCAAGCCAGCCGGCCCTTTACTTATGACACAGGCGCACGCTTGGCACTACTTTGTTGATGCACGTGCGGCTACTGCGCACACAATTCACAAACACAGAAATTAATTTTTTTTTGGGACTGGACTGTACTTTGGGGGTTACAGCACCCTTTAACGGTCAAGCCAGTCGGCCCTTTACTTATGACACAGGCGCACGCTTGGCACTACTTTGTTGATGCACGTGCGGCTACTGCGCACGCAATTCACAAACACAGAAAATATATACTTTTTTGGTTTGGAGTGTACTTTGGGGATTACAGCACCCTTTAATGGTCAAGCCAGCTGGCCGTTTACTTATGACACAGGCGCACGCTTGGCACTACTTTGTTGATGCACGTGCGGCTACTGCGCACACAATTCACAAACACAGAAAAAATATTTTGTTATTTGGTTTGGAGTGTACTTTGGGGGTTAGAGCACCCTTTAACGGTCAAGCCAGCTGGCCCTTTACTTATGACACAGGCGCACGCTTGGCACTACTTTGTTGATGCACGTGCGGCTACTGCGCACACAATTCACAAACATAGAAAATTATTTTTTTTTTGGTTTGGACTGGAGTGTACTTTGGGGTTTACAGCACCCTTTAACTGTCAAGCCAGGCGGCCCTTTACTTATGACACAGGCGCACGCTTGGCACTACTTTGTTGATGCACGTGCGGCTCCTGCGCACACAATTCACAAACACAGAAAATATTTTTTTTTTTGGTTTGGACTGGAGTGTACTTTGGGGGTTACAGCACCCTTTAACGGTCAAGCCAGCCAGCCCTTTACTTATGACACAGGCGCACGCTTGGCACTACTTTGTTGATGCATGTGCGGCTACTGCGCACACAATTCACAAACACAGAAAATAATTTTTTTTGGTTTGGACTGGAGTGTACTTTGGGGGTTACAGCACCCTTTAACGTTCAAGCCAGCCGGCCCTTTACTTATGACACAGGCGCACGCTTGGCACTACTTTGTTGATGCACGTGCGGCTACTGCGCACACAATTCACAAACACAGAAAAAATATTTTGTTATTTGGTTTGGAGTGTACTTTGGGGGTTACAGCACCCTTTAACGGTCAAGCCAGCCGGCCCTTTACTTATGACAGAGGCGCACGCTTGGCACTACTTTGTTGATGCACGTGTGGCTACTGCGCACACAATTCACAAACACAGAAAATATATTATTTTTGGGTTTAGAGTGTACTTTGGGGGTTATAGCACCCTTTAACGGTCAAGCCAGCTGGCCCTTTACTTATGACACAGGCGCACGCTTGGCACTACTTTGTTGATGCACGTGCGGCTACTGCGCACACAATTCACAAACACAGAAAATATATATTTTTTGGGTTTAGAGTGTACTTTGGGGGTTACAGCACCCTTTAACGGTCAAGCCAGCCGGCCCTTTACTTATGACACAGGCGCACGCTTGGCACTACTTTGTTGATGCACGTGCGGCTACTGCGCACACAATTCACAAACACAGAAAATATATATTTTTTTGGTTTGGAGTGTACTTTGGGGATTACAGCACCCTTTAATGGTCAAGCCTGCTAGCCATTTACTTATGACACAGGCGCACGCTTGGCACTACTTTGTTGATGCACGTGCGGCTACTGCGCACACAATTCACAAACACAGAAAAAATATTTTGTTATTTGGTTTGGAGTGTACTTTGGGGGTTAGAGCACCCTTTAACGGTCAAGCCAGCTGGCCCTTTACTTATGACACAGGCGCACGCTTGGCACTACTTTGTTGATGCACGTGCGGCTACTGCGCACACAATTCACAAACACAGAAAATTATTTTTTTTTTGGTTTGGACTGGAGTGTACTTTGGGGGTTACAGCACCCTTTAACGGTCAAGCCAGCCGGCCCTTTACTTATGACACAGGCGCACGCTTGGCACTACTTTGTTGATGCACGTGCGGCTCCTGCGCACACAATTCACAAACACAGAAAATATTTTTTTTTTTGGTTTGGACTGGAGTGTACTTTGGGGGTTACAGCACCCTTTAAATGTCAAGCCAGCCAGCCCTTTACTTATGACACAGGCGCACGCTTGGCACTACTTTGTTGATGCATGTGCGGCTACTGCGCACACAATTCACAAACACAGAAAATAAATTTTTTTGGTTTGGACTGGAGTGTACTTTGGGGGTTACAGCACCCTTTAACGTTCAAGCCAGCCGGCCCTTTACTTATGAAACAGGCCCACGCTTGGCACTACTTTGTTGATGCACGTGCAGCTACTGCGCACACAATTCTCTAACACAGAAAAAATATTTTGTTATTTGGTTTGGAGTGTGCTTTGGGGGTTACAGCACCCTTTAACGGTCAAGCCAGCCGGCCCTTTACTTATGACAGAGGCGCACGCTTGGCACTACTTTGTTGATGCACGTGCGGTTACTGCGCACACAATTCACAAACACAGAAAATAATTTTTTTCTGGTTTGGAGTGTACTTTGGGGGTTACAGCACCCTTTATCGGTCAAGCCAGCCGGCCCTTTACTTATGACACGGGCGCACGCTTGGCACTACTTTGTTGATGCACGTGCGGCTACTGCGCACACAATTCACAAACACAGAAAATTATTTTATTATTGGTTTGGACTATAGTGTACTTTGGGGGATACAGCACCCTTTAACTGTCAAGCCAGCCGGCCCTTTACTTATGACACAGGCGCACGCTTGGCACTACTTTTTTGATGCACGTGTGGCTACTGCGCACACAATTCACAAACACAGAAAATATATATTTTTGGGGTTTGGAGTGTACTTTGGGGGTTATAGCACCCTTTAACTGTCAAGCCAGCTGGCCCTTTACTTATGACACAGGCGCACGCTTGGCACTACTTTGTTGATGCACGTGCGGCTATTGCGCACACAATTCACAAACACAGAAAAAATATTTTGTTATTTGGTTTGGAGTGTACTTTGGGGGTTACAGCACCCTTTAGCTGTTAAGCCAGCCGGCCCTTTACTTATGACACAGGCGCACGCTTGGCACTACTTTGTTGATGCACGTGCGGTTACTGCGCACACAATTCACAAACACAGAAATTCATTTTTTTTTTGGTTTGGACTGGAGTGTACTTTGGGGGTTATAGCACCCTTTAACGGTCAAGCCAGCCGGCCCTTTACTTATGACACAGGCGCACACTTGGCACTACTTTGTTGATGCACGTGCGGCTACTGCGCACACAATTCACAAAAACAGAAAAAATATTTTGTTATTTGGTTTATAGTGTACTTTGGGGGTTACAGCACCCTTTAACGGTCAAGCCAGCCGGACCTTTACTTATGACACAGGCGCACGCTTGGCACTACTTTGTTGATGCACGTGTGGCTACTGCGCACACAATTCACAAACACAGAAAATATTTTTTTTTGGGTTTGGACTGTACTTTGGGGGTTACAGCACCCTTTAACGGTCAAGCCAGCTGGCCCTTTACTTATGACACAGGCGCACGCTTGGCACTACTTTGTTGATGCACGTGCGGCTACTGCGCACACAATTCACAAACACAGAAATTAATTTTTTTTTTGGACTGGACTGTACTTTGGGGGTTACAGCACCCTTTAACGGTCAAGCCAGTCGGCCCTTTACTTATGACACAGGCGCACGCTTGGCACTACTTTGTTGATGCACGTGCGGCTACTGCGCACGCAATTCACAAACACAGAAAATATATACTTTTTTGGTTTGGAGTGTACTTTGGGGATTACAGCACCCTTTAATGGTCAAGCCAGCTGGCCGTTTACTTATGACACAGGCGCACGCTTGGCACTACTTTGTTGATGCACGTGCGGCTACTGCGCACACAATTCACAAACACAGAAAAAATATTTTGTTATTTGGTTTGGAGTGTACTTTGGGGGTTAGAGCACCCTTTAACGGTCAAGCCAGCTGGACCTTTACTTATGACACAGGCGCACGCTTGGCACTACTTTGTTGATGCACGTGCGGCTACTGCGCACACAATTCACAAACACAGAAAAAATATTTTGTTATTTGGTTTATAGTGTACTTTGGGGGTTACAGCACCCTTTAACGGTCAAGCCAGCCGGACCTTTACTTATGACACAGGCGCACACTTGGCACTACTTTGTTGATGCACGTGTGGCTACTGCGCACACAATTCACAAACACAGAAAATATTTTTTTTTGGGTTTGGACTGTACTTTGGGGGTTACAGCACCCTTTAACGGTCAAGCCAGCCGGCCCTTTACTTATGACACAGGCGCACGCTTGGCACTACTTTGTTGATGCACGTGCGGCTACTGCGCACACAATTCACAAACACAGAAATTAATTTTTTTTTGGGACTGGACTGTACTTTGGGGGTTACAGCACCCTTTAACGGTCAAGCCAGTCGGCCCTTTACTTATGACACAGGCGCACGCTTGGCACTACTTTGTTGATGCACGTGCGGCTACTGCGCACGCAATTCACAAACACAGAAAATATATACTTTTTTGGTTTGGAGTGTACTTTGGGGATTACAGCACCCTTTAATGGTCAAGCCAGCTGGCCGTTTACTTATGACACAGGCGCACGCTTGGCACTACTTTGTTGATGCACGTGCGGCTACTGCGCACACAATTCACAAACACAGAAAAAATATTTTGTTATTTGGTTTGGAGTGTACTTTGGGGGTTAGAGCACCCTTTAACGGTCAAGCCAGCTGGCCCTTTACTTATGACACAGGCGCACGCTTGGCACTACTTTGTTGATGCACGTGCGGCTACTGCGCACACAATTCACAAACATAGAAAATTATTTTTTTTTTGGTTTGGACTGGAGTGTACTTTGGGGTTTACAGCACCCTTTAACTGTCAAGCCAGGCGGCCCTTTACTTATGACACAGGCGCACGCTTGGCACTACTTTGTTGATGCACGTGCGGCTCCTGCGCACACAATTCACAAACACAGAAAATATTTTTTTTTTTGGTTTGGACTGGAGTGTACTTTGGGGGTTACAGCACCCTTTAATGGTCAAGCCAGCCAGCCCTTTACTTATGACACAGGCGCACGCTTGGCACTACTTTGTTGATGCATGTGCGGCTACTGCGCACACAATTCACAAACACAGAAAATAATTTTTTTTGGTTTGGACTGGAGTGTACTTTGGGGGTTACAGCACCCTTTAACGTTCAAGCCAGCCGGCCCTTTACTTATGACACAGGCGCACGCTTGGCACTACTTTGTTGATGCACGTGCGGCTACTGCGCACACAATTCACAAACACAGAAAAAATATTTTGTTATTTGGTTTGGAGTGTACTTTGGGGGTTACAGCACCCTTTAACGGTCAAGCCAGCCGGCCCTTTACTTATGACAGAGGCGCACGCTTGGCACTACTTTGTTGATGCACGTGTGGCTACTGCGCACACAATTCACAAACACAGAAAATATATTATTTTTGGGTTTAGAGTGTACTTTGGGGGTTATAGCACCCTTTAACGGTCAAGCCAGCTGGCCCTTTACTTATGACACAGGCGCACGCTTGGCACTACTTTGTTGATGCACGTGCGGCTACTGCGCACACAATTCACAAACACAGAAAATATATATTTTTTGGGTTTAGAGTGTACTTTGGGGGTTACAGCACCCTTTAACGGTCAAGCCAGCCGGCCCTTTACTTATGACACAGGCGCACGCTTGGCACTACTTTGTTGATGCACGTGCGGCTACTGCGCACACAATTCACAAACACAGAAAATATATATTTTTTTGGTTTGGAGTGTACTTTGGGGATTACAGCACCCTTTAATGGTCAAGCCTGCTAGCCATTTACTTATGACACAGGCGCACGCTTGGCACTACTTTGTTGATGCACGTGCGGCTACTGCGCACACAATTCACAAACACAGAAAAAATATTTTGTTATTTGGTTTGGAGTGTACTTTGGGGGTTAGAGCACCCTTTAACGGTCAAGCCAGCTGGCCCTTTACTTATGACACAGGCGCACGCTTGGCACTACTTTGTTGATGCACGTGCGGCTACTGCGCACACAATTCACAAACACAGAAAATTATTTTTTTTTTGGTTTGGACTGGAGTGTACTTTGGGGGTTACAGCACCCTTTAACGGTCAAGCCAGCCGGCCCTTTACTTATGACACAGGCGCACGCTTGGCACTACTTTGTTGATGCACGTGCGGCTCCTGCGCACACAATTCACAAACACAGAAAATTTTTTTTTTTTTGGTTTGGACTGGAGTGTACTTTGGGGGTTACAGCACCCTTTAAATGTCAAGCCAGCCAGCCCTTTACTTATGACACAGGCGCACGCTTGGCACTACTTTGTTGATGCATGTGCGGCTACTGCGCACACAATTCACAAACACAGAAAATAATTTTTTTTGGTTTGGACTGGAGTGTACTTTGGGGGTTACAGCACCCTTTAACGTTCAAGCCAGCCGGCCCTTTACTTATGAAACAGGCCCACGCTTGGCACTACTTTGTTGATGCACGTGCAGCTACTGCGCACACAATTCTCTAACACAGAAAAAATATTTTGTTATTTGGTTTGGAGTGTGCTTTGGGGGTTACAGCACCCTTTAACGGTCAAGCCAGCCGGCCCTTTACTTATGACAGAGGCGCACGCTTGGCACTACTTTGTTGATGCACGTGCGGTTACTGCGCACACAATTCACAAACACAGAAAATAATTTTTTTCTGGTTTGGAGTGTACTTTGGGGGTTACAGCACCCTTTATCGGTCAAGCCAGCCGGCCCTTTACTTATGACACGGGCGCACGCTTGGCACTACTTTGTTGATGCACGTGCGGCTACTGCGCACACAATTCACAAACACAGAAAATTATTTTATTATTGGTTTGGACTATAGTGTACTTTGGGGGATACAGCACCCTTTAACTGTCAAGCCAGCCGGCCCTTTACTTATGACACAGGCGCACGCTTGGCACTACTTTTTTGATGCACGTGTGGCTACTGCGCACACAATTCACAAACACAGAAAATATATATTTTTGGGGTTTGGAGTGTACTTTGGGGGTTATAGCACCCTTTAACTGTCAAGCCAGCTGGCCCTTTACTTATGACACAGGCGCACGCTTGGCACTACTTTGTTGATGCACGTGCGGCTATTGCGCACACAATTCACAAACACAGAAAAAATATTTTGTTATTTGGTTTGGAGTGTACTTTGGGGGTTACAGCACCCTTTAGCTGTTAAGCCAGCCGGCCCTTTACTTATGACACAGGCGCACGCTTGGCACTACTTTGTTGATGCACGTGCGGTTACTGCGCACACAATTCACAAACACAGAAATTCATTTTTTTTTTGGTTTGGACTGGAGTGTACTTTGGGGGTTATAGCACCCTTTAACGGTCAAGCCAGCCGGCCCTTTACTTATGACACAGGCGCACACTTGGCACTACTTTGTTGATGCACGTGCGGCTACTGCGCACACAATTCACAAAAACAGAAAAAATATTTTGTTATTTGGTTTATAGTGTACTTTGGGGGTTACAGCACCCTTTAACGGTCAAGCCAGCCGGACCTTTACTTATGACACAGGCGCACGCTTGGCACTACTTTGTTGATGCACGTGTGGCTACTGCGCACACAATTCACAAACACAGAAAATATTTTTTTTGGGGTTTGGACTGTACTTTGGGGGTTACAGCACCCTTTAACGGTCAAGCCAGCTGGCCCTTTACTTATGACACAGGCGCACGCTTGGCACTACTTTGTTGATGCACGTGCGGCTACTGCGCACACAATTCACAAACACAGAAATTAATTTTTTTTTTGGACTGGACTGTACTTTGGGGGTTACAGCACCCTTTAACGGTCAAGCCAGTCGGCCCTTTACTTATGACACAGGCGCACGCTTGGCACTACTTTGTTGATGCACGTGCGGCTACTGCGCACGCAATTCACAAACACAGAAAATATATACTTTTTTGGTTTGGAGTGTACTTTGGGGATTACAGCACCCTTTAATGGTCAAGCCAGCTGGCCGTTTACTTATGACACAGGCGCACGCTTGGCACTACTTTGTTGATGCACGTGCGGCTACTGCGCACACAATTCACAAACACAGAAAAAATATTTTGTTATTTGGTTTGGAGTGTACTTTGGGGGTTAGAGCACCCTTTAACGGTCAAGCCAGCTGGACCTTTACTTATGACACAGGCGCACGCTTGGCACTACTTTGTTGATGCACGTGCGGCTACTGCGCACACAATTCACAAACATAGAAAATTATTTTTTTTTTGGTTTGGACTGGAGTGTACTTTGGGGTTTACAGCACCCTTTAACTGTCAAGCCAGGCGGCCCTTTACTTATGACACAGGCGCACGCTTGGCACTACTTTGTTGATGCACGTGCGGCTCCTGCGCACACAATTCACAAACACAGAAAATATTTTTTTTTTTGGTTTGGACTGGAGTGTACTTTGGGGGTTACAGCACCCTTTAACGGTCAAGCCAGCCAGCCCTTTACTTATGACACAGGCGCACGCTTGGCACTACTTTGTTGATGCATGTGCGGCTACTGCGCACACAATTCACAAACACAGAAAATTATTTTTTTTGGTTTGGACTGAAGTGTACTTTGGGGGTTACAGCACCCTTTAACGTTCAAGCCAGCCGGCCCTTTACTTATGACACAGGCGCACGCTTGGCACTACTTTGTTGATGCACGTGCGGCTACTGCGCACACAATTCACAAACACAGAAAAAATATTTTGTTATTTGGTTTGGAGTGTACTTTGGGGGTTACAGCACCCTTTAACGGTCAAGCCAGCCGGCCCTTTACTTATGACAGAGGCGCACGCTTGGCACTACTTTGTTGATGCACGTGCGGTTACTGCGCACACAATTCACAAACACAGAAAATATTTTTTTTCTGGTTTGGAGTGTACTTTGGGGATTACAGCACCCTTTAATGGTCAAGCCAGCCGGCCCTTTACTTATGACACGGGCGCACGCTTGGCACTACTTTGTTGATGCACGTGCGGCTACTGCGCACACAATTCACAAACACAGAAAATTATTTATTTTTGGTTTGGACTATAGTGTACTTTGGGGGTTACAGCACCCTTTAACTGTCAAGCCAGCCGGCCCTTTACTTATGACACAGGCGCACGCTTGGCACTACTTTGTTGATGCACGTGTGGCTACTGCGCACACAATTCACAAACACAGAAAATATATATTTTTTGGGTTTGGAGTGTACTTTGGGGGTTATAGCACCCTTTAACGGTCAAGCCAGCTGGCCCTTTACTTATGACACAGGCGCACGCTTGGCACTACTTTGTTGATGCACGAGCGGCTACTGCGCACACAATTCACAAACACAGAAAATCATTTTTTAATTGGTTTGGACTGGAGTGTACTTTGGGGATTACAGCACCCTTTAACGGTCAAGCCAGCCGGCCCTTTACTTATGACAGAGGCGCACGCTTGGCACTACTTTGTTGATGCACTTGCGGCTACTGCGCACACAATTCACAAACACAGAAAAAATATTTTGTTATTTGGTTTGGAGTGTACTTTGGGGGCTACTGCACCCTTTAGCGGTCAAGCCAGCCGGCCCTTGACTTATGACACAGGCGCACGCTTGGCACTACTTTGTTGATGCACATGCGGCTACTGCGCACACAATTCACAAACACAGAAAATATTTTTTTTCTGGTTTGGAGTGTACTTTGGGGATTACAGCACCCTTTAACGGTCAAGCCAGCCGGCCCTTTACTTATGACACGGGCGCACGCTTGGCACTACTTTGTTGATGCACGTGCGGCTACTGCGCACACAATTCACAAACACAGAAAATTATTTATTTTTGGTTTGGACTATAGTGTACTTTGGGGGTTACAGCACCCTTTAACTGTCAAGCCAGCCGGCCCTTTACTTATGACACAGGCGCACGCTTGGCACTACTTTGTTGATGCACGTGTGGCTACTGCGCACACAATTCACAAACACAGAAAATATATATTTTTTGGGTTTGGAGTGTACTTTGGGGGTTATAGCACCCTTTAACGGTCAAGCCAGCTGGCCCTTTACTTATGACACAGGCGCACGCTTGGCACTACTTTGTTGATGCACGAGCGGCTACTGCGCACACAATTCACAAACACAGAAAATCATTTTTTAATTGGTTTGGACTGGAGTGTACTTTGGGGATTACAGCACCCTTTAACGGTCAAGCCAGCCGACCCTTTACTTATGACAGAGGCGCACGCTTGGCACTACTTTGTTGATGCACTTGCGGCTACTGCGCACACAATTCACAAACACAGAAAAAATATTTTGTTATTTGGTTTGGAGTGTACTTTGGGGGCTACTGCACCCTTTAGCGGTCAAGCCAGCCGGCCCTTGACTTATGACACAGGCGCACGCTTGGCACTACTTTGTTGATGCACATGCGGCTACTGCGCACACAATTCACAAACACAGAAAATCATTTTTTTTTTGGTTTGGACTGGAGTGTACTTTGGGGGTTACAGCACCCTTTAACGGTCAAGCCAGCCGGCCCTTTACTTATGACACAGGCGCACGCTTGGCACTACTTTGTTGATGCACATGCGGCTACTGCGCACACAATTCACAAACACAGAAAATAATTATTTTTTTGGTTTGGACTGGAGTGTACTTTGGGGGTTACAGCACCCTTTACCGGTCAAGCCAGCCGGCCCTTTACTTATGACACAGGCGCACGCTTGGCACTACTTTGTTGATGCACGTGCGGCTACTGCGCACACAATTCACAAACACAGAAAATAATTTTTTTTTGGTTTGGACTGGAGTGTACTTTGGGGGTTACAGCACCCTTTAACGGTCAAGCCAGCCGGCCCTTTACTTATGACACAGGCGCACGCTTGGCACTACTTTGTTGATGCACGTGCGGCTACTGCGCACACAATTCACAAACACACAAAAAATATTATTTTTTTAGCACTTGGGGGGAGCACCCCTGATGGACAGAGCACCCCCTGGACAACACTACAGCACCCCTTTAGGACTGGGACACTGCACAGGACTTTGGAGTGGACACAGCCCCTATGGAGAACTGACTGCACAACACAGTCCAGCAAGCCCCTATGGACTTTGAAGTAGTGGACACAGCCCCTATTAACAACAGCAGCACAGCACAACACAGCCAGCCCCTATGGACTTTGAAGTAGTGGACAACAGCAGCACAGCGCAGCACAGCACAGCACAGCACAGCACAACACTACTCTGCACTACACTACACTACACAGCCCAGCCAGCCCTAACTCCCACCCTCCCTCTTCACTGTCCACAGCCAAGTGAGAAAATGGCGCCGACGCGGGTACCTTATATAGGATCCAAAACCCGCGAGACCCGGAAGGCGGGATGATGACGTTTTGCCTCGATTTCAGATCCGAGTCAGGCGGGAAAAGTCGAGCCTGACTCGGATCGGCCTCGGATCGGGGGGGCTCGGGGGGGTTCGGATTCCAGAAATCCGAACCCGCTCACCCCTAGTATGTACCCTGTGATAAGATGCCTCTCCAGACTGGCTGTACTCTTGCTCCATCCAACTCAACTGACTAAAAAAAAAGTTTAACAGCTTATCTTCCTCTCCTTTTATAACTCTTAGCGGGCACCAGGCAACTCCCTGCTGCCAGCATGCGGCTGCTCTCCAATACAGTTCAGCATTGTCTAGGTTGGCAAACCCTCCTTTTTCAGCAACATTAAAGTAACAGCAGGGTTAATAACATTACATTACAGTTTAAACATTTTATGTGAAGCATACCATTTCATTTTTATAGTTACATTTACATAATACAATAAATGTACATACTGTATCCCTTTAAAAATGATCCCTTGTCCTGGCAGGGTATCACAATAGAATATGATGTTTTAGCTGGTGATGACTTAGCAGCCATGGCACACAGTGGGTGGTTATGCTTGCACAATTTCAAACATGTTGAAGTTTTAAAACAAAAGATAATTACTTCATCACTGTTGGAGCAACTCTGTAAGTGGAAAATGAGCATATTTCTGCAGCATCTGAATAGAAGCTCCGCAGTACAGCATGCTGAAAAAAAGAGTTCATAATAACTTAATGTCAGATGTCATGAATGAAATTCCACAAGCTGTCACCAAACTCCCTTTGAGAAAAAGAGAAAATGTAATAACACTAAACCAAAAAATTGTAACATATATAATTTTATGTTAATGAGACTTTATTAATTTTTTTAGTAATCACAAAGTTAACCTAATCCTACAAAGAAAGTCGTACATACATACCTGAATAGCCCTATAATAATTTCAGCTGTCAGGGAAACTTTTTCCTGCTCAGGGTCATGTTTGCTCAGTGTGTTCAGTACTACAGAACAGGTGGAATTGTAGACAAAAGGAGAAATTAGTTTAGGGGAGCAATTATGTGGGGTTCCAGGTGCCCAGAACCCCATACACTGCCCCCCTACCCCTGACACACACACACTCACTTACACACACACATGGCCAGCCAGTAACCCCCTTCCAGAACTGTCACAAAGCAAATAGAAGTATTGGCACCACAGCACAAAACAGGTTCTCAGGCACTTGGTGCCTGTTCCTAATTCTTTGTTTTCTTCTGCACAGAAAAGCGCCCATTGCACTACAATGATTTCATAAAGAAAGGAACTAAACTGTTGCATATTCCCTGATTCATTGTGGAGCTCTCATTCTCTCTACTCAAGGATCCGCTCCAGCGGTAAGTTACACTGGTAAGTTACACTGGTCATTTCAGCTAATCGTCATTAAGAAAGAAATTATTTAAAAAAAAGGAAGATCTGCTTCAAAGAGGTATTTTATGATATAATAACAAATAAAGGGAAAAATATGTGTAAGAGGAAATAGGGAATGAGCTAAACATGTGTACAATTTATGGCAATGTATAATGGATACCTTAATGGTAGGTACTGTATAAATGCAATCTGATGAATACACAGATAATGGGGGTAGGGGAGTTTTATAAGAAATGAGTTCAGGTCCTTTTGTTTGTCTTTGTTCCCAAACCATGCATTTGTAAGCCACTCCCTATAAAGTCCTGCAGAAATGCTGACATGACTGAAATGAATAAAAATATTCACTGTATTAAAACTTTGCCATGAACACAGTGACGTGAATAGAGTAGAGATGAGCGGTTCAGTTGTACCCTGTTACATTCAGATCTGAAAAATTGCATTTTATTGGCTATCCGGCTCTCACGTGATTTGGATAGTCAAAAAGATAAATCTGACCTTGTGCTAATTTGTGAATAGTAGCGCTAATTTGTGAATAGCAGTGAGTAGAACCAAATCGCTCATCTCTAATTAGACATATGTTTGGAGTCAGAGAATTGAAGAGGAGGCAGCACATCTGCTAAGGGACTGATTGACATCCAACATAATGTACAGATTGTGGACCTTGCATGACCTGTCTTAAGGCCCTATCCACCATACAATATAAATGGGCGATTGAACGGTAATGACATCGTTATCGTTCATCGTCCACATTATCGTGCAGTGGATATGCCAGCAACGACCAGTGATGCGCGCTCCAGCTGGTCGTTGTTGGCATCTGTCATCGCCTGAACATACTGCCCAGCCTGACGATATCGTCAGGTGGTGCAGGTTCAGGGATGAGGGTGGGTGCCTGCAACTGTTCACAGGGTAATACACTGACCAGCACTGGGCATCATGTATAGTTTCTGATTTATTTCAAACAACTAAAGTAGATGACTCGGACTCCTGGCGCATATCAGAGTATCGTTGCCGCAATCCCACAAGTTATTTCTGGATATCTCTATTGAAAATGTTATCTCTAGTGGAAATTTTTTCTGAGTGAATAAACATACTGATAGATTATCAGGCTACAGCATCAATTGGTGAGCTTCTTATTAGGACTACATGAAGGCACAATAGCTATCTAATTTTATAGTCTAACATACATAGACACTGGGATTATATGGCTAACAACCTGCCTCTGACCAAATTGGTGTTTGGAGAATATGGCTATACATACTAATGGGTCAATACAATTAGGTGCGAGTTTGCAAAAGCAAGTTTATTTCATGAAACTGACATACATTGCACGAATGTGTGCACCTTAAAATATGTGAGATTCACTTAGAAATGTCAATTTGTGGTATTCATGGAAAGGTTGCGTGGCTTTTCTACAAAAAGTTTACAAGGAGAAGTGCATGAAAATGTGGGGAAACCATCCTGGACCCCAAAAAAGTGACAACTGAGATAGCAGGAGGATATAGAAGGCTGTTAGTGGCCATAATGAAAGTACTGGAGGTTCTTAAAAGGTGTGAAATGGGTGACTTGTGCACTCTTATTAATGTAATGGTTGAAAAATTATAGCTAGCAAGTGCTTTTCAGCAAAATCAAGTCTTTCCTGGATTTTGGGTGCCGAAAAATTTCTGTTTTTCAGTATTATTATACAAGTTTGTAAAAAGTTGAAATAAACACTTTTATCTCTCATCTGCAAGTTCTAAACCCCCTCTCACATCAATACAACAACTCTGCATACCTGTCCCATATCATTTAACTCATTATTGAGCTGTTTAGAGAAATTGACCTGAAAACTGACATGTCTTTATTGACCAAAGTGAACAGGACCAAATTCACTATTGGTGGGGTAAACACAAAGTAGACAGGGCAGTATTAAAAAGAGATTCAAAGAGTTTCCCAGTGACAACCATGTAACACAGAAATATGCAGAACATGTTAATAATCTTCAAACAAGTTTAGGAATTGGCTGGTGCACCGGCATAGCTGCATAAGAGTTTGCAGTTCCAAGATTATATACTGGTAAATGTGTATTAATATCCTTGTTTTTAAGTGATAGGTTTTAAAAAAGAATCAGAGAGTAGAATATGTACTAAAGAAGAAAACAAAGACTCTTTTTGTTGGGGGCACCCTACTATAATTTATACAAGAGTTTTCATTTTTTCATAGTACATAGACATCAAACAATACAAAAAGCATCGTAGTAATTGTAACACAATACACAGAACATCCCAGTGGCCATCATACAGTACAGAAAACAACACTATGAAATATCGCTTAGGTAACTCAAAACATATCTAATAACATACAAACAATAGTGGTTTTGAAATTTGTTAAAAACAATAGCAAGAGAACTGCTGTATTCCAAGAAAAAAAAAGCATGGCAGTAATCATGTTCTCTAAGGGATGAACATGTCTCTTCTAATGGCTGGCCCCTCTTCTGTGGTTGTTGGCCACATATCCACTGGTGACTGGCTATAAACCAGTATAAATCTGTCCGCAAAAAATGTTCAGTTCTGATTCAGATCCAGCTACCATTTGTGATGGATGTGGCCACAGCAGGACCTTTCCAGACTAGAGCTTTTACAATTTTGGGCAACACTCTTAATAGGTATTAAACTGACTTCATACAGGATAAGAACTATTAAATCAATCATTTACATTAATAGATTTTGTTTGTCTTTAAGAGCAATGTGCATATTCCTTTTACATAAAGTGGAATTCCCAGACTAGCTAAGATCTGCATTCTCAATTTTGTTCCAGACTTTCTAAACAGGCACGATTTGTTCTCTGCATGAGCCAATTTCCTACATTCTCATTAAAACAAAGCCTTTGTACTCATAGTAAATATTTACAGCGGCATGTGAAGCGTAAATGATGTCATGTTATGGTACCAACTGGAATATTTTTTTTTTTTACCAAACACTGAATTTATTTTCTCCATTGAAGTTTTGCATACCAGCTAAATGAATGCTATCCTACCCAAGGTAGAAACGAATTAAAGTATCTTCCGTGCCTATTATTTGGACATTTGTAAATTGAATATTTATACAACAATTAAGTATTCTTTTACTGGAAGTCATTATAAATATTCCATCATTTACAATATTGGATTAAAATGAGGGACTCAAAGCACATATGAGATAAATGAGGAAAGAAGGAATACTGAAGGGAGCCATTGAATATTTGCAGCATCGCCACCACCACAACTTGCATGTAACTATCGCCTGTTAATCATTTGCTTATTTTTGTTTTATGATTCAGATAGCAATTATTGTCACTGACAGGGCTGGCCTTTGGTTTATGCAAAGTGTCCATAATGGACACCAAAGACAATTATAACAATGTTAAATATAACTATATTTGGATAGCCAAACATGGTAAACTTCAAATTAAATATATTCAGTTAAAAAAAGTTGTCAATATTGTATCTTTGGCATTGCAGAATAAAAATTAATTCATATACTGTATGTATCTTCTATATTCTTCAGGAATATAAATTGCAATCTCCACTGGTCCAGGAAGTGATAAGAATGATCATATAGTCTCTGGAAAGTGCTTTATAATATATTATAGGCTCTATATAAATAACTGTCAATAAATATAAATAGATTAATAATACAAATAATGTATATATCAAATGAAAGATGTTCCCATCTCCAAATAAGTAGAGCTCCTCTCAGTAGCTCCTGCACGTTTTCATTCATGAGACATCATTCATGTAAGCCCATTGTAATGATAAAAAGGGGATTATAAAACGACAATGAAAGGGGGATGAAATGAAATGGTACAGTAAGGAGCAATGGTTTTTTATGATTTTCCAGTAACATCGTATGGGTGTAAAAGCTGGACAGTCAAGAAGCAAGACAGGAAGATTACTGACGCTTTTGAATTATGGTGCTGGAGACGAATATTACGTATACCATGGACTGCCTGAAGAACAAATCAATAAGTATTAGATGAGATAAAATCTAAGCTCTCCCTAGAAGCACAAATGACAAGACTGTGCCTTTCCTACTTTGAACAAATCACGCGAAGAACAGGGGGTCTGATTCAGTACAGGTCGCAACTGCGAATGCAATAACGATTATGCATGCAGTTCAACTGCGATAGTATGCTAACAATTGTGATTGCTATGCCACCACAGCACTACACAAGGAAGCCCACTTTACCTTTCACACATCCGTAATATTTAGCAAGTTAGAAAACAGAACAAATCTTTTAACCTTGCACCTATGTCTGCAGTTTTAGACCTCTAAATGGGCACAGCTGGTCCCAAACGAACAATTATAAAATACTAACAAGAAGAGGTATAACAGTGCTGACTTGCTACATACTGTATACATCAATCTGATGTTAAAACTATGGCAGTCACATGGTACCTTACTCTCCATAAAGACTGATATCAGCTGAGTCCGCAGCTAGATGCTCTACTGTTGTTTTGTTGTTACGTTTTTTTTTATGTCCACACATTTTCTTCATTGAGATCGTGTGTTCCTGCATGTGAATAAATCTTTTTTATATATGAGGATATTCTCAGCACATTTGAAGTTCAAAGAAAATGTGATGTGTATGCGAGAAAGTACTTTAATGTAAGTTTCCTCTTTCCATGGGGTCCAGATATATGTGATTATTGAATACACCAGAGAGACATCCTAAAAGATACCTTTGTTCACAATTAGGTCAGAACGTTAATGTAAGTTCAGATCCAACTGTTCGGGAACACAGGACAATACGGGGTTGGATTGACTGAATATAGTTTTAACCTCAGATTGATTTATACAGTATGTAGCAAGTCAGAGCTGTTATACCTCTTTTTGTTAGTATTTTGTAATGTGTAGCAAGACTGCGAAACCATCGGTACAATCGAGTACCATCGCAGCCTCACACACACCTGCACAAGCTCTGACCTTACTCAGAAATTGCAAATTTAATCTCATGCTATCAGGCCTCAGACTGCGTACGGCATCGCAGTGGCTAATTTATGCATGCCCCTGCAATGGCGTTGACACTCACTGGCACAAATGTGTTTCTCTGACCACCCCCCCATCACCACCCACAAACGGCACTTCCTGTCAATCACTCTGCAATGGGTCTGCGTAGTCACTGCAATCGTAGTCCCGATTGCAGTGGCTGGTTAGCGCACGTGCACTGCCATGCATATGCATGCGCAAAATGCAACAACCAGCCAATTGCGTGCGTATTAGCAACTGTGTTCCTTGCTGAATCAGGTCCAGGATCCCTAGAGAAAGGCAATATGCTCGGAAAAGTTGAAGTCCACTTATAAAGGGAAAGACCAGCAGCGAGATGGTTTGATACAATCACAACAACTATGACATTATCAACACTGAGCCGCTTGACTGAAGATAGAAAGTTGTTTATGCCAGCTATCCATATGGTCGCCATAAGTCGACATCGATTTACTAGCACATAACAACAACAGGGTTGGGATTTAAACATGGCTGAACTGATAAATTAAAAATAGCAGAAACTAACCAAAAAAGCCATCATCAAGAATCTGACCAGGCAGAAATACAGTATAACAAATTACAGTCTATTCAAATAGTTAGTCAGGCAAAATGGATAACAACACATGCAAAGACAAAATCATTTCCTGAGATAGTCATTCAGTTATCTAATACCAGGTATGATAAGGTCATTGGTGCCATTTGTCCCACCCCCAGGTTATATACACTTTTGTATATGCAAAGTATGTAGACATATATACACTTTGTAGACAAAAGTGATTGGACACTGATAGCAAATAGATCAACGAGATTGTATTGACATCAGTACTTTGTAGGTCCACCACGTGCAGTGATTACTGCAGACACCCTTCTTGGCAAACTGTCCACAAGTTACCGGACAATAGCAGGCGGTATGTTTTGCCATTCCGCCTTAAGTAGAGTGACCAATTGTGACACAAGTTACTGGACAATAGCAGGCGGTATGTTTTGCCATTCCACCTTAAGTACAGTGACCAATTGTGACACTGAAGGAGGTGGAGTCGGCCTAGAAAGCACCCGTCACTCCAGTTCATCCCAGAGGTTCTCAATGGGGTTAGGATCTAGACTCTGAGCTGGCCAGTGCATCTGGGTTACCAAATTTTCTGTATATCAGTCCAGTGCCACCCTGGAAACATGACATGTGGCTTTGTAGTCCTGATAAAAACATTTGTTGTTTCCGTAGAACTGCAATTGCATGGGCCTCTTTATGAAGAGTTCTTGTCGAAAACGCCATGCTAGTTGCCATTTAGAACTCGTGTGCAATGGTATGCATTTTGCTTGCGTGGGGGTGTCCAAACACTTTTGTCTACATGTGTATAATACTGTAGGATAGCTATGTATATAACTATATACATGAATATAAGATCACTATTGTTTATTGTTATACTAAGTAATTGCATACTATAGTTGCAAAATATGCTAGAAGAATTTGTATTTCTCAGTGTACTGTTTTAAATTTCATGATAAATACATTTAAATAGCTAAATCAAAGCTAAAGTATTAAATATTGCACAGCTTTGTCCAGATTTAATAAAAAAATAAATTGGCTGAGGAGCATAAGAATAGTAAAAGCCAGTAAATATTTATGTTCTGTTTCAAACTTTAGTTTAAAAACACTAAGTTCTACAACACATTGTTGATTTGTTATCCTATTGAAGAAAGATTTCACTCTTTTGGCATAGAGAAAAAATTGTCTTCTCAAGTTGAGCAACAAAAATTGCTGAATAAGAAAAAATCTGCGCATTGAATTGTATTTTGTTATTTGGGATATAAGAATTAAAAATACTTTTCATGAAGTTTTTAGGTCAGAATCAGCCAAATGCACTTGGAAGATCCGTGGCACAGCTTAAATCTCCAGTTATTTGGACCGGTAAATGCTAAAGAGATATATCTTTCTCAGTTACACTGTAAAATATGGAAAATTAAAGATGGTAAACTTATACAAATTATTCATGTTAACTAACACGCAATATATTTGGCTTAACAGCCTGTTCTAGGATGTAACCTGTCCACATATGGATGACTTTCCATGAGAAAAATGACTTCTGTACAGTAAAATGAAATGTTATTTTGAGAAAAAGATTTCAAACTTGTACTTACTGCATCAGTCATGTTGAATGCACTTAAGTGCTCCTACATTGCATGCATGGAACTAAGGGCCCGATTCAGACCCGCTCGCTGATTTTTGCAATCTGTGCATGCGTACGCATCGTAGTGCGCGTGCACAAACTAGTCCATGCGATCGGGAAGCGTTTGCTCGCTGCACATAGACAGCTCGCTAGCTAGAGTGACAGGACATGTGTTTAGAAAAAATCGTGCTCTCTTATTGAGTGTATGAGCAGCTGTCTATTAAGTTAAATCAGAAAAAAACTGAAAACCTATGTTGCAAGACCTCAATATAGATGCGCTTGTATTTGAGACAAATTACATGTATCTGTTGCATATGCTGTAAGTGTTTTTAAACTGTTACACTTATGATACAATGTAACCACTGTGTCTCTGCAATAGACACAGTGACAAGCCATTTGTGGGTGGTGACAGGGGATGGACCATGAAACCGGGGGAGTGATGGTGTGAATGCAGGCGTGCCTGAGTGTCTCAACGCCGTTACAGAGGCGTGCATAATTAAGACGCAGCATCATAGTACACGTCACATGGTTGAAAATCATACTGAATCACTTGCAGTGCTTGCTGTAGGGTATGGTCAGCCACAAGTGCTGCGATTTCTTCCGATGGTACTCGATGTTACTGATGGTTGCAAACACTACCTGGACTTGATGTGGGACAGTGGGTATCTTAAGACAGGCTGGTGATCGTCTGCATACACAGAGCGATTGCACACTAAGACATAGTGGGCATGCTATTGCCTTGCAGTGCGATCGCGGATTTGCATACTTTAGTTGTGTGTGAACGCATCTAGCGAGCGGGTCTGAATCTAGTCCTAAGTGCGTATATTTGTCCATATGTAGATTTGTGCAGAATTTTGCTGGCAGACCAGCCCCATCTGTACACCGAACTTCCTAACCCTCATTGTTATTCAACATTGTCACTAGCCCTATACCTGGTGCAAAACATATGCTTTGTGCCAGCTCTATATATCCCGCAATTCTATCTATATGCTGTCTCTGTACGTGGCCTATGTGAGAATGCCTCGATAAAGCTCAGTCTTAGGTGAAGATGTGTCTAATATACGTACCACTCTGCATCATCTGTAGTTGTGTATGCTTGGTTCAGAAGCATGCACAATGTGAAAACATGCGGGCGAGATGTAATAGGGTCCGAGTTTTGAAAATGTGCTAGTATAGAGTTATACTTGCACATTTTTAGAACTCAACCTATGTAATAGGGTGCGAGAACATGCAAACTCGCATGTTTCTCATACCCCCACAGCTCACAGTGCTAAAACATGCGTCCAGATGTTTTGCCATTGTGAGGATACAACTTGGGCAATGTACAGTAATAGTACAGAGTGCTAGTGTTTAACTTTTAGCTTTTCTGAGCCAGTCCTGGTTATGAAAATATGAGTAAAATAAAAAAATTAAAAAAGTGTGTTCTGACACCCTGCCATTGACCAAGAGATCCAACAGAGATGACGATGGGAAGGTATAGAATTATTTTTTAATTTGTCATTTATAAGCTGAAAAACTTGCTTTCACATTAATTTGAAGCAAACTCACCAAATATGGAGTAGGAAGCCTTATTGTGAAATCTTGTGGAAACCATGTACCATATATGACTCTAAGTGGTTCTCTATACGATCTACATTAGTGGAGTAAGTGATTGCTTCATCCAAGGGCATAAGGAGTAAGACCAATTAAAGTCCTTCTTTTCAAAGTGTTCTTGTTGGAGTAGAGGACATTTACATCCTTTCCGTAAAGTTTTGTGTACAGCATAGCTTCTATGCAGTCTTTGTATTATTAACATGATTCTTAAGGTTTGTCAACCAATTTCTTATTTGGCAGTAAGGGTTCTATTCAACAATAATGTTGATATATTGGCACGAATATTTCCATCCAACATTAAAACGATTATTTTTATTTTCTCCTTTTCTCCAAAGTTTTCCCATCTATGCAGGGAAAAACTTCTCAAGGACAGTGGTTGCATTAAGTCCCCGCAGGCAGTTTTTTTCCGTCGTCTGGTAGATTGGACAAAAATATAAGCCAGTGGTTCCCAAATTTTCTTGTATCATGGCGCCCTAGACTATCAGCATATTGTTAATGAGAAATTCAGCAAAAATTATTAAATTAAGTAAATTGTGCTTACCCGTGTTCCTTAATTTAAGTTATGTTGTGGTGAACAGGGTTGGGCTTGTGTTTGTCCTCATATTTTATGATGGGCAAAACCAGTGCTGCTGGCTGCCAATAACATTGACCATAAATAATTTGTCTTGGTCCTGGACCACCAACATGTCACCGCTGCAAGTGTCCCAATTTGTGAAACAATAATAAAAGCCAATTATGGAATGAGAACAGTAATTTATCAGAGAGAAAATACCATTTTGAAATGTCCAAACTGTACATAATCTAAATCAAATTACCTACTCAATGTAGTAATTAGGAAATACGCTGGACAGAGTTTTTTTTATACAGGGTGTTTCACTCGCTATTGGCCCCAAGTTTTTCTTATAACATTTAAAGTAATTGACGTAATTTAGTGAAATGTGACACAGACATACATTGGTCTATGAGAAACATGAGGAAGTCATAGCAAGTGATAAAAGTGTTCACCATTAGCATCCAGGCCAGCTGTTCACACATGTGCAAAGTGAAGGCCAACTGTTCCCCACCCTAGTCAGCAGCACAGTCCAAAATTCATATAGGGGAGTCACACCAACTGCCATCCTCACTGACATACTGACAGTTGGTGTGGATCCCCTCTTTGAATTTTGCACTGTGCTTCTGACTAGGGTGGTGAACAGCTGGCCTTCACTTTGCGCATGCGTGAACAGTTGGCCTGGATGCTAATGGCAAACACAGGGGCGTTTCTAGAGAGGAGGGGGCCCGTGTGCAGTCTCCAACACGTGCCCATTCCTCTCTGTCCGGTGGCTGACAGCGCACTGAGCTGTGCACGGCCATTGCCGGAGTTATAGACTCTAGGCACTAGAGTGCACCCAGAGTCCCTAGAGTATGCGCAGGTCACCAGGAAAATGGCTGTGGCAGGCATTTTCCCTGTACTGCACATGCACAAACGACGGGAAAATAGGCAATTTTCCAGTTGTTTTTACAGCTCCAGACCCCCTCGCCGACGTGGGACTCCGGAGAGGTAAGTAATACTATGGGTGCAGGGTGTGTGGTGCGGGAACCCCTGGCCCCAGAGGCCCATGTGCCCCGCTCACCCTGCCATCATTATAGATACGCCCCTGGGCGAACACTTTCAACACTAGCTATGACTTCCTCATGATTCTCATAGAAGGTATGTCTGTGTCACATTTCACTAAATTACATCACTTACTTTAAATGTTATAATAAAAACTTTGGGGCCAATAGCGAGTGATACACCCTGTATTATTTATCTATAGCAATAATTGATTTCTTAACTTGTTAATTTCCAACAGTTTCTTTGTACATTTTCATTGACCTGCAATTATGGCATAAATTCCTACTAGTGTATACATAATGTAGGTGATGTCACATATATGTATTATTATTATTATTATTATTATTATTATTATTATTTTGTATTATATATAAATTTATAAGAAGACAGGCTTGGTTTTTGTCAGAATTGCTACATAGTGCACAGTATTAATTAAGTGAGCAAAGGACTTTGGTTATACAGAGAAAATAAAAGATCAATGAGTGTGCATTTGTCTTCTACTATGTGGCATGTGACCCCCAACGGTAAGGAGATTTTTGTTTTATAAATTTCTGGCAGATTAGGCAGATTTAGGTACTGATGTTCTTTTTGCTTCCTTTAATATGCAGATTCTTTCTATGAAGTGATCTACTAGGACGTACTCCCCAGCAGATATTTATTAAATATGATTTGATATTTCCTATAAAGCTACTATATGTAAATCTTTTTTGCACATTAACAGAACAAAAAGATATAATAATACATAAAATAAAATGAGTCTCTCTTAATAGGTGAACAAAGCTCAAATACTGTTTTATGCAATGTAATTTACGTACATCAGTATACTGTACTTATCTATTGGAAACCATTGAAACTTGCACCAGCCCTATGGCAGGTGTAGCTTCTCCTTATGTGTATAGTTTCCTAGGTGAGCAGTTGACCTGCCTTTGTACACAACCACTTTTACTGACACGCTCGCAACACTACCATAACATGCCCATAAGACAGACCATCTCCGTGCCACCTCCCTGTCACTGTGCAGGAAGGGCCAATACTTTTTCAACACATTTTTGAAACCATGCATCTCGAGTTCTCCTCAATCACAACTCTGACTGTGCACGCTATCTGGATGATCAGCAGGATATAGACGAATGCACAGATGAAAAAAATCACTCCACTGTGTCCGACACCGGCAGACTCAGAATCAGGCCCAAACTGCATTATAATGAAACTGCAGATAGACTTTGTTTGGTGTTACACTATGTATACAAAAGTAATTGGACATACCATACATACCATTGCACATGAGTTCCAAATGGCCACTAATGTGGTGGTGTTGATGAGAACATTTCATAGGGAGGCCCATGCACTTGCAGCTCTAAGGAAACAACAAATGTTTTTATCAGGATGACAATGCCACCTGTCATGTTTCCACGGTGATGTTGGACTGGTATACAGAAAATTTGGTAACCCGGATGGACTGGCCAGCTCAGAGTCCAGATCTCAACCCCATTGAGAACTTCTGGAACTAATTGGAGCAATGGGTGCATTCTAGGCCGACAGCCTTCTTCAGTGTCACAGTTGGTCACTGTACTTAAGGCGGAATGGCAAAACATACCGCCTGCTGTTGTTCAGGATCTTGTGGAGGGTGTCTGCAGAAATCCCTGCACGTGGTGGACCTGCAAAGTGCTGATGTCAATAAAATCTTGTTGATCTTTTTGCTGTCAGTGTCCAATTACTTTTGTCTATATAGTGTACTTTGCTGGTTAACGTTTCTGTGTCTCTCCTCCACCAAAAATAGAACATGGTCTCCAAATCAATCTTTATTCAAAGCAGAGTTGGAAATTCTAACTTGCTGCCATAGGACCTGGCAATAGCTGCATAAGAAAGGAGTCTCTTGCTATTCCCAGACATTTTTTATGGCTGGGACTCAAAAGGAATGTAGCCAGCTCTTGAAGCTATTTGTACCATTTATCTCCAAATCTAGATTTCTTTCCACTCTCTTTTTGTTTTGGACACTTTTCAGACACTGCAACAGTCCCATTATAAGGTCTGAAGAGGAGAAAATGTCAACTTCCAAGAGAAAAGCTGTCATTAAAAGGCAGAGGCTTTCAGCTCACTTGACAGTTACTTAGCTAGCACGCACACAGGATAAACAGCTTTCATTTCCTCAATGTGGGCTGCCCTTCCAGGGTAATGAATATTTAGCTGCAACATGTGCACTGGCACTGACTGGTTTTGGCAAACAAGACCTGGCCACGGTCTAAAAGGAAAATGAATAAATATTGGAATCACAGTTTTACAATGTCATATTTATGTGTATTTAGCATATACATTTTGATACAAAAGAAATAATGATGTATGTTATTCCTTCAGCATGTAAGCTTGCATATATTTGGAATACCTTTTATGTCTCCATGTCAAAACAATCTCGCTCACTTACACACTGGCAAGCTGTAGTAACTGAAATCTGTTTCTTCGTCACTAAAAAGTTGTATCCAGCTGTAACTAAATTATTTTGATTAATAATATTTGAAGGTATTTTGGGTATTTTTGTTAAAAATGCTAATGATCACATTTATTTTATATTTGTAGAAATACTATTGCTGAGTATATATATTTCTTCTATTACAAAATATATTTGTTAAGCACATTGTATTATATAGCACAAAAATGTACAGGAAATTCTAAAGTTTTGCAGATTTTCAGTAAATAATATGTTACATGTAAATAATGTAACAGCTATCTGGTATACACAGCAGTTGTTGTTTTGGTTTGTAATGTTTTGTAGTGTCTCAAAATGACATATAGATATTGGTAAACAGGTACAGTATATCTAGTTACTGTTTAATTTGAACTGTAGAAAAGGTTGTACACCAGACATGTCAAGCTCAAAATACCAACCGGGCCGAATATTCAAGGTCTACGAGTGTGTGGGCCGCAACAAAAAAAAAAAAGTCTTATATGCAATTTTGAAAGGTTTATTATTAATAAAAACCAATGCAGTGCCCCCTGTAGTAGTGCCCCTTATGCAACTCTACCCTGTATTACAGCCCCTTTTGCAATGTCCCCTGAATTTATACCCATTATGCAGTGCCCTAGTAGTGCCCAGTATGCAGTGCCCCAGTAATGCCCCTTATGTTGTGCTCCCAGTAATGTCCTTAGTAGTGCCCCTTATGCAGAGCCCCCAGTAATGCCCCTTATGTTGTGCCATTAGTAATGCCCTTTTATGCAGAGCCCACAGTAATGCCCCTTATGCAGAGCCCCCAGTAATGCCCCTTTATGCAGAGCCCCCAGTAATGCCCCTTTATGCAGGGCCCCAGTAATGCCCTTAGTAGTGCCCATTTATGCAGAGCCCCCAGTAATGCCCCTTATGCAGAGTCTCCAGTAATGCCCCTTTATGCAGAGCCCCCAGTAATGCCCCTTATTCAGAGCCCTCAGTAATGCTCCTTTATGCAGAGCCCCCAGTAATGGCCTTAGCAGTGCCCCTTTATGCAGAGCCCCCAGTAATGCCTCCTATGCAGAGCCCCAAGTAATTCTCCTTATGCAGAGCCTCCAGTAATGCAATTAATAGTAGTGCCCCCAGTAATGCCTCTTATGCAGAGCCCCCAGTAATGCCCCATAATATTCTTACAATAACCTTGTCTCTATAATGCATTGTTTAAATGATTTAACTTGTATGACACCAACTACAAAGCTGACAGATTTTTCTATAGATTTATTACCCTTCCGGTAACAAAGTGTTTCCTTGTTTTACTAATACCACTTTTACACCAGAGCAAAAACCTGTGTTATTGCTGGGTCTCCCTGGGTCACAGCTCAGTGTAAAAGGGTCCCTGAAAAATAACCTGGATCAAGTGACCTGGCAGTCCAACCCAGGTAGCTACCAGGATCGGACCCAGGATGGACCTGGGTAATGGTGCAGTGTAACGGCGCAACCAGGGCTATCTAACCTGGGCATGCCTAAAATGAGCTGATTGGTGGTTGTGGAGCAGTCACCTCCCACTTTTTATGACCTCACAAGTTTAGCAGGGCAGACCCAGGTTCAGTGTGAACGGAGCTGACGTGGGAATAACCCAGATCGATAGTGCTGTGTAAACGGTATCTGACCTGGGTTGGAACCATGTCTGAAAACCCAGGTCGGACCCGGGTTTTTGGTGGAAAAGAGGTATTAGTCTCCCTAACCCCAATTTTAAAAATCGCTCTTGGTTTAAAAATTCTACTTTCCTAAACTCGGTTTATATCCTTGACATATTTTAAAGTTTCCATAATTTCACTTCTCTCCTCTAAATTGTACATGTTTAAGGCTAATTATAACTCCCATTCTATGTGTAATTGATTTCTACATATACTCTCTGTCAGTATAATTGCTTGCTAGTTACACTCTCTATCAGCGTAATTGCTTGCTGCTTACACTCAGAGTAATTGTTTGTTAGTTACACACTCTATCAGCGTACTTACTTGATAGTTACACTCTCTATCTCTATCAGAGTAATTGCTTGCTAGTTACACTCTCTAGCAGAGTAATCTATTGCTAGTTACACTATCAGCATAATTGCTTGCTACTTACACTCTATCAGAGTAATTGTTTGTTAGTTACACTCTCTCAGCGTACTTGCTTGCTAGCTACACTTTCTATCTCTATGTAAGTAATTGCTTGCTACTTACACTCTCTAGCAGAGTAATCTATTGCTAGTTACACTCTCTATCAATGTACTTACTTGCTAGTTACACTCGCTATCAGTGTAGTTGCTTACTAGTTACACTCTCTATCAGAGTAAATGTTTGGTAGTTACACTCTTTTTCAGCATAATTTCTTGTAAGTTACACTCTCTTTCAGCATAATTGCTTGCTAGTTACACTCTCTGGCTCTATCCGAGTAATACACTCTCTAGCAGAGTAATTGCTTACTAGCTAACTCTAGCAGAGTAATTGCTTGCTAGTTACACTCTTTATCAGAGTAATTGCATACTAGTGGTACTATCTATCAGAGTAATAGCTTGCTAGTTACACTCTCTATCAGAGTAATTGCTTACTAGTGGAACTATCTATCAGTAATAGCCTGCTAGTTACATTCTCTAGCAGAGTAATTGCTTGCTAGTTGCACTATCTAGCAGAGTAATTGCTTACTAATGATACTATCTATCAGAGTAATAGCTTGCTAGAGGGTATCTAGGGTTTATGTTTTTCTAAACTCCCCTATTTTCATGGGTTCATTGGCCTTACTCAGGGCCTGATTCAGAGCCGGACGCTATTTGCACTCGCTCGTTCAGAAAAAGGGGCCGGATATTTAAATAGAGTGCTCGCTCTTTGCGGTCTGTTGACGCCTCTATGTCTGAACGAGCGAACGAAACATGCGCTCGCTATTTTTTTTAAAACGCCCCTTGGCCGCTCGCATCCTACATCATCTCCGCTATTTATTAGATTAATCGAGTACATCGAAAGGCGTATGAACTGCTCGCAGTGCTTGTGGTTGGGTTTTCCTACCGCAATCATGCGAGCAGTTCAGGCTAAAAGACAACCAAGTGATGTGGTCGATGACGCTACTTTGTTAATTATGCACACCCTTAAAACGCCCGTTTTGACCGTTTGGCACGCCTGCGTTCGGATCTCCACTCCCCATTTTCAAGCACCTTCCCCTGTTACCACCCACAAACGCCTCATTCTGTCACTCAAATTAGCAGGCATTCGCTATTTTGCGAGCACACAATTTCCGACCGCAATGACTGGTTCGCGCATGCGTATTACAACCCATACACATGTGCAGTTGTGCGAACATCGCTCGAAGCGAACGAGCGGCCGCTTATGAGCGGCTCTGAATCAGGCCCTCAGTCTTCTAAGTATACCAGTCCCACCATCCTTTCCCATATCCAATGTAATTAGCTATTCACTGAATAATATGAAGACTATTTCTCTTACTCAGTTGAAACTTGCAGACTTCAGCAAAATGACTCAATGTTTCAACAATAAAAAGAAAAGGTTTCATTCTTTGATTTCCAAACTACTGTCAGCAATGGTTGGTTACTTGCTTATGTGCCAATACAGTAAATTCACTTACACATATTTGGTTCTCATGAATTGGTAAGTATAGGAAAGGCTTAAACTATCTTTACAGCCAAATATCTGTTTTGTAAAACTGAAAAAAATACAATGTTTTTTTTTCTGGCTTAATTTAAAGGGTACTGTAGAAATTATGAATGATAGTCCAAGGGTACTATAGTAACAATGATCGTGTTATGTATAGACACTTTCAGAAGAAAAAAATGAGCTAAAAAATGAAAAAGAAAAACAATGGAAGAAATGTTTCTTTTAGAGATGACAGATTGTACTTTAGTTCACTGATTATTTTCATTTATTCAAGCTTGTATGTAACCACAACACTTTATAACTAACTTAAATAAAAATATAAATTAAAGAGAATACAGAGTCTCAATATTACAAATAAAATTATAAATACAAAAAAATAGCAGCTCTACAGTAATTCTATACTTTTACAAGTTTTTAATTGACAGTACAAAACAAACATTACATGGTCCACATAAATCTGTATGCACTTATTCCAGTGGCACATTAGCTATGGATGATTTGCTTGCCTTTTATGCAGCTGTCACACTCTGGTCTTGAGAGGATATTTCACTTACATCTAGAAGCTAGTGTACATTATTGTACCCTAGGTGACCCAGTCTTCTATGCCATAGTACCATTGACTGGTTGAAGTCAGAAGCTGACATTGCACAGCACTCTTCAGTGTCCAGGATATACAGTTGTTGGCACTGGGTTGTGAATTGAACCTTATATCCTTTCTTCACTGACAACAATCAGATTGATTCCTAGATCTGGCACAAATAGTACAAATTATAGGCTTGTGACAATTGTTTTGCCTTTAATTCTTGAGTGCAAAGTAATTGTCCTGACTTTTGTGTCATTGAAGACTTTATCTCCTATTCCCCTGACATTCACAGGCAGGGCCATAACTAGGGGTGTGCGAGCAGTGTCACCACACAGAGTACAGAGCCTTGTGGGTGGCATCACTGCTCACCCATGGCCCCTGCATCTAGTTACAGGGTGTGCAGCCACAATTGCTGCTACCATGCCACCCAAAGTGCCCTTTGGAGGCTCTACACATACACACTGCAGCTTTTGCAGCCCCTTGGAGGATCCTCAGAATGCTCCAATCAGTGCTGTAAATATTGGTGTTGCCGGCCTCAATCCCTCTGCATGACATCATGGCATCATGATCTCAGGGCCATAGCCAAAACAGGGACACACAAGTCCTATTACTGTGCTGTTCATAGGTTCACATGACATTTGTGACTTGAACCAACTCTTGTTATAGCTAAAGTGCCTCATGGCTCCTGAATCCTTGTAGCAGTAATCTTTGCGGTGACTGTTTGCTACATCAACACTGACTCATTCCTCAAGTTTATGTGATGAGGTACCACTTGGTTCACTCTCTCTGCACTCTGAGGCCTTACACTTGAAACATTTGTACTTTGACTTTTTAGGTTTAGTGCTCTTTCACAGCACAATAGAATTCACAACATTGGTCTCTAAAGGAATGCACTTGGTTTTGGCAATCTTCACATGTTGGTGTCTCAGTACGCTAGCGGCATGGACCCATAACCTATTGGCAGACACTACAGTGGCAGCGGTGTGAAATTGGAGGTTACTCCACATGGCAGATAACTTAACCAGGTGAAAGTTTATTAACCAGGTAGAAACAGGGTTACACAGGGTTAATAGCAGGTACAGATTATCTGGAATTTCCAGTTGCAGCAGGGAGCGTTTCTAGGGTTGCCTGGTATTATGATGTGCCAGTGAAGTATACACTTTAGTCACTATAATGTCAGTGGTGTTATATATACTCCATTGTAGAGGAGAATGCAGGGGAATGTACTCTGTTATGACAGATCGGAGGAAAGACATGGCAGTGAGCCAAGCATGCACAGAAGGCTGGGTCGGAGGTCGCCCTCTGGCAGCCAGCTTTGCGGGTCCTAATGTCCGACCAGCTCGTGAATAACAGAGACAGTTATATCATATTAAAAATATTATTTTACATATTAAATTACTCACCAATGTAAATGTTATAATTCATATGTCTCTATCACTAGGTAACCAGTCAATATCAGTGTAACATACTGTATTTGAAGTTTTGAACATAAAATTGTTTGCTCAGTATTAGTCACCATTTTCTTATTATACAGTACTTTATCCAAAATTAGATTTCCACACATTTGGAAAGAATCATTAGTGTCCTGAGCTAAAATATTGTCATTGCTCAGTCTGGCCTGGCTATTATTAATGTACATTAACTCAGAGTTTCCTTCAAAGACACTGAATTTCTGCAGCTAGAGTAACTTGCCAAACAGACAATACAAAAGCTTTTTTTTTCTTTGTGAGTGATGGAAAATATATTCCCAAAATACGAAGTAAATTAAGAATAAATTGTTGCATTTGAAACATAGTCCAGTGTAGGACTGACTTATACCTTCAATGTTCTTTATCCTATCCTAAAACTACAGTACTTAAGAAAACAAAAGTCTGCACAACTTCTTAGGTCATAGCTTCCCAAACACAGTCATAACAAACCAGGTTTTAAGGATATCCATGGATATCCTTAAAACATGGACTGTAATGGTGGGGTTTGGGAACCTCTGCTTTTATTAATTAAAATCTAAACAGCAGTGCAAGGACATTATTTAATACAATTTAGTCAAAAATATGAAATTTTGAGAAATACGTTAATCCCATCTGTCCATCATTGGTTTCTCTTTTGTTGTCCTACTTGTCAGAGCTCTCAACTCCAACTGTACAGTACCACTGGTTATACCACCTGGCCATAGCTCAGTCTCTCTTCATGCCTCGAGATCCTGTTGGATACTGTATATCAGCTGATCTTCCTGCACATGTAGATCTAACAAGACTAAAGAAGATGTAGTGCACATAGGGCCTGATTCAGAGCCGCTCGCAAAAAGCATGCGCTCGCTCTGAATCAGGGCGTGTGTTATTTTTTTTTGTTGTGGCCTCTTGGCCACTCGCATAGCTGTGGGTTACTACCCACAGCTTATGCGAGCGGCCATGATGATGGACGCGATGGTCAAGACCATCGCGATCATCGGGCTTGAGATGAGACCCTTGTGGTAGGGTCTTGTTGCCGCAAGCCCCAGTGGACTTCCTACACTATTAGAGCAGGACATCCACCTACTGACATCACTAGTCAGGAGCGCCTCTGTTTGCTCAGCCACCCCCCTTCCCCGCCTTCCAAACAGGCAGCTGTCAATCAACATTGACAGCTGCCCCTTTTGGATGCGAGCACCGGAGCAACTGCTTTTTGTGCTCACTCCGGGGCTCGCGCGTGCGAACTGGGCCGCCATCGACCCGCTTGTGAGCGCATAGCGCTTGCGAGCGGGTCTGAATCAGGCCCTGATAACGATGTATAGTTACCAGTGATTCAAAAATTGTGAGACATGCCATCTTGTACTTCAATAAATAAGATAGCTTTATTCAAGCATTATGTTTCACCGTTCTCTTTTCCAGCACATATCAGTAGTTGCAGCAAGTTTGTTTCAGTTCACAGTAGAGATAGCTCACATCTTACTTGCTAACCACATTTCCTTAAGGGGGTCAGGGAGGGGGGTCACAAACCCCTATGAAGTACCCGATATGCGAAGTATTCTGTAGCTTGGCCTCTTCAGATGGCAGTAGCCATTGTAGCCTATGGAATACATTTTGCAAATGTTACTGGGAAAGGGAACAGTAGGATCCCTTGGCAGTGGCCACCTGCACATACACAGTCAGCAAGGCTGGGTTCTGAATGCGGAAGTATGGTGATAACTTTACTTCATAAGCATCGCAAGGATAGGCTCGTATCGGAGCCCCTGGCCCTACATGTGTTTCTTCATACATTCAGGCAAACCTTAATTTGTTATTGCCGCAATAAACGCTGATAATAAAATTATAATTATCAGGATCAATTCCGGACAATAAAGAAATATAACCCAAAACATCATAATGCAGAAATGAAAAAGAAATACAAAAATTAGAGCAATTTCACAAAAAATTATAATCGAGTAGGTGTAGCGCAAGATACATTGATTTGCAAATGTCAGTCAGTAAATGTAATGCTGAGACTCGGGATTATTAACAGAGAAAATATAAATTATTGGTGCAGATAAGGTATAATAACAAAAACATGCAATGGATAATGAAGACATAATACTCAGCTTTCGGTTTCAATGTCCAATACTGTATGTCCTTTAAAGATAATCATACAAACAATCTGAGGGTAATTCATTTATAATATTGACACTTTGAATTTGATAGTCAGCCAGGTTACCAATGCAAGGCATCAGGGCCGTAGGGAGGGTGGTGCGGCCGGTACCTCCGCATAGGGCGGAATCCTCCAGGGTCACCGGCCACACACTTCCCGTCTCCAGAGGTCTGCAGAAATGCATCCGAATACTTGAATAAGTTTGAGGATAGATAAGCACCCTGTTTGATATGTAATTTTGTTAGGTAAGTTAAGGGTTAAAAGCTGGAGGGGGGTGCGGTTAGTTATTGGTCATTTGAGGAGTATAAGCCTATGGTAGGATTTCTGGGAGGGCTTAGAGGTCCCATATAAATAGTCTGGGGAAGGGAGCCATCTTCCTCTTTCCAGTTTATTCAGCCAGGCTGGCTAAGTGTCATTTATATATTATATTTAATCTGCCTGTCTGTCCCTGGTCCATCTGCATTTTACACCTCATTTATCTACCCTTTTCTTACACCCTCTCTAGCTCCTGTCAGTATTTCTTTTATTGTTTATCTATTTTGCTTCCTTTCAGACTCTGTTCCACATTTTCCTCCTCCCTCCCCGGCTTTTGTGTTCATCCATCCCCTGTCCCCTGCCAGTATCTTCTCAGCCATGCCCAGCCGTTCAGCCGCCCCCCACCCCCCGCCCGCCCGCCTCCTTATGGAAGCTCCCAGGCCTCTCGCCCTGCGGCCCCCTCGTCCCCTTCCAGTACCCCCCTCAGTTACTCCCAGGCCCCGCCGTTCAGCCAATGCCCCCCCCCCCCTGCCGCCTCTCACCACAGTGGCTTCCTCTTAGCGGGGCGCGCCCTGCTATAGGCCGCGACCGCGCACCTGTCTGCGCTCCCGCACATGGCCCAGATCATGGCCGTCTGGCTCTCCGGTGGCGCTGCGAGTAGCTCAGGCGGCCACAGCCCCCGTCCCAGCACCGCAGATCACGGCCAGCCCGCTCCCTGCGCCAGCGGTTGGCCCCGGCCACAGGGTCACGGTGGCCATTTTATATATTTTCGGCCTACGCAGGGAGCCCTGCTTGGTCCTGTTCCCCCCTTCATCCGCCCCCTCTGCTCCAGGAGCAGGGCCCCCCCAGCACTCCCCGCTGTTCTTTAGTAACAGGATTTTCCAAGGCCCCAGGTGCCCCACCCAGCAATCTTTCCCCTGTTGTTTGCCGGCACCCAGGGGCGGGAGTTATACCCCTTCGCCCCGTTTCTGGCTCAGCAGTAGGACAGGTCCCCATATTTATACACCACCACACTACACGCAGAATCCCCTTGAAATATACTGCCCCTTACCATCCTGCCCCTTCCGTGTACCATCAGTCCCCCCCTGCTGCAACTCCAGACCCTAACCCCCTTTTACAAGGTTTTTGCACCTTCCTATCAGGTTTTTTCACCCCTTTTCCCTGCCTCATGCCCCCGCACCTGCATATTCCCAAACTACACATATGTTGCAACCCTCCCCCCTTCTGTCCCCCCTGCCTTCCCCGCAATCTGCCCACACCCCCCACTGCCACCCATTGCCCCCCCTGTCCCCCATTCCGCAGGCACAGTTGCTGTGCGGTCCAATTCACCAGTTACTGTTTCAAGCCCCCAGGTAGGAGTTTCTGATCTTTTCAGTCGCGTTATCGAGGTCCAGCAGACGGATGATGCAGTGGTATCAGCGAGTCAAATCGTGGTGGGCGCACCGCGCAGCGAGGGACAGTTGGCGAACGCTCAGGAGGAAATGTCTGGTCCTTCGGCGGCAATTTCTGGTGAGCATGGTTTTTCTTCATTTCGCAGCGCACATTCATCTTCCACTGATTCTAGCGATTCTTCCAGTTCATCTGATAGGCCGTGCAATTTCAGGCGTTACTTTGCGCAAAAAATAAATAAATAAATAAAAATAAATAAATAAATAAAAATTAAGGCAAAGCGGGGGAGCCATAAGAGGTCTAACACAGTGTCGGCAACTAAGGTGCCGGATGCATCGGCAGATTAGGTTCACTGCGCGAATATGGCTATCCTTAAGGGTTTAAGTTCTAAATTTAGGGAGCAATCAAGAAGAGTAAATTTGTGCATATGTTTGCGGTTGCGGATTACGCAAGTAGGTCTTTGGATCGGACTTAGTCAGCTGGGGTAGTTGCGGAGGCGACATGTCGTTCTTACCAGAATTCGGTGGCGCGTGTATATGTTTTTGCGGCACGCCCCTTGAATCCAGGCCTGGGGAGTATTATGAATGTGCTAAAATACATGCACATGGTACACGACTTAAAGGTACCGTTTGGCGGCAATACGACGCATTTAGGACACAGCAGGAGGGGTAGCAGTGTTTTAATTCGGTTTCAAGGACGTCGAGGTTTGGCTTGCAGTCAATCAACTGCCTAACGCGCTTGCAGATTCCTCGGCTGGTCTGAAGCAGCCTTTTCTGATCCGCCCTGGATCTGCAGGCATCAGTTGCGTGTCGTGCTACACGTGTAATAACACGCAGCATCATGAGGGGCAGGCTGTGGATATTGGCATATCTGCATGCTCTGCGGGAGTGGTCACCCAGCCAAGATGTGCAGGGGGTCTGCGGCGCAGGAACAGGTTGAGGAGAATAGGGCAACGAGCATCGCGGAGGTGTTCAATGAAGCGCCGTTGCTGAGTAATTTGGGGGTTTTGAGGAGTTGGTTGGGTCGTTATCCCCTTGGGGAGGAAGCAGCCTTTTTTTTGGGGGGGCAAGGTTTTGGTGTGGGTTGGTGTTTACCTTTGACATGGGCGATATCTGGGTTTTCTAGGAAGATTCTGAAATCAGCGCATGTCCATCTGGAGGTCGTTAGGTGTACAGTGGAGGTGGAAGCCAGGTTAGGGCGCATGTGCGGCCACCTTTTTGCATCCCCCCCCTTTTCTGAAAGTTTAGGTGCACCGCCTTTAAGGCGGCGCCGTAGAGGGAACCAAGTAGATTTGGGTTGATACAGCATCTCTCTTGCCCAGATAGAAGGGTTGGGCTCCCACGCATGATGTCCATCAGATTGTCGTGTCGTTTGCCAATCTGTTTATAAAAAAAAAAAAAAAAACGCCCTGGAGATAGTACAAGGTTTCGGGCGGAGGGCTCTACTAGCTAAGGCAGATATAGAATCCGCTTTACGGCTGTTGCCCATTCACCCCGAGTCCTTTAGATATGTGGGAATTAAAGTAGTAGAGCTCTATTACGTAGACTGATGTCTGTCGATGGGCTGTTTCATTTCGTGTACTTTTCGAGGGTTTAGTTACTTTTTGCTTGCCGGCCTTGTTCGTCGTTAGTAAGGTCTACTTATGCGCATATATTACTTGGATGTAGAAACCGATACCTTCATAGGGTTATGCCACTTGTCTATGGAGAGGGCGTGGCATTTCGGGGGAGTTGCTAGAAGCGTTCATTTCGGTAAAGAAGGTTTAGTTAATGTAGTTGCAATCGCTAAGTTTCGCATTTACAGTCATACCTAGGAGTTGGGTTTTTGTTTTTTGTTTTTTTTCAGCAGATGGCTAGGAGGAACCTCAGCGGGGGTTAGGAAGGCTCATAACCTCATTCTGCATCTCTTTGGAGCTGAGTGAGGTTCTGCGTTTTGGGTTGGTTGTTTATGTGCGAATTCAATGGCGTAAAGATATGGCCTCCGGCATCTGTAGCCAATTCGAACTTCAACTGTTTACAGATGTGTCCGGTTCCTTAAGTTTTGGTGCATTTTGTAAGGGTGTGGTGCATGGAGCCCGGGCCGGTTACTTATGGGTTTCAGGGCCTGAACAAGAACATCCTTCTTTTAGAGAGTGTTCCCAATGGTAGGTAGCTGTAGGAGAGCAAGATTTGCAATAGGCGAATTCCCTTTTGGATAACTTAAGCGTGGCGTAGGTCGGTGCTAATCAGGGACGGACTTAGATCCGGCCTTACGGTTGTTGATGTATTTTACACTGCTAAGTGGGTAAGGAATATTGAATTTAGGGCATGGCAGGTTTCAGGCGCTGCAAACGGTATAGCGGACGCCTAAAATCTTTTTCAGTGGGACAGGTTCATTTTATCGTGCCTCCTGTTTAAATGGTTTAACCTTCCCTTTCCATGCCTGGCATTTCATTGGGCTGGCATCAAGGACCTCACACTGAAGTCATTGACGCCTAGTACATTAAAGACCTATACGGCGGTTTGGTACGATGGGCAGGGTCTTAGCTTCCAAGAGCTGGTGAGAGAGGACGATTGATGATTATATAGCAGAGTTTGTCTGGAGCTGCCACGAAAGGGGTCATTCCAAGGCGGTTTGTCTTCAGCATTATCAAGTATCTCTAAATTTTTCCAGGCACGCCGTGGGCAGATCTGGCCAATTACATTATACTAAGCATGGGCAAGCTAGTTGCTGCTAATAAGCTTTATGCGCTAGCAGGTTTAAGGTTTAATAAGGTGGTTATTAAGCAGGTATTGATCTTATGCTAATTACATAGGTTTAAGACAGATTAGCTGGCCAGGGGGCGTTGCATTTCTATTCAGGCGCTTGCATATCTCATGATTTTGTCCAGTTGCTCAGGCAGGGTGCTTTAATAATGTTCGCCCTCCAGGTGGCGGGCACTGGTTTATCCTTGCTAATCTAACCCCCTTTGTCCAGGTGGCAGTTTATAAGGGTGTTTCAGAATTATCTTATTGCTTTAGGTATAGCTACGGAGCTTTGCAGGACTCATTAATTTAGTTAGGGGCAGCAGCTTGCGCAGCGGGGGCAGGTGTTTCAGTCGACTTATTAAAAACAGTTAGGGTGGTGAGGTCGTATTTAAAGGAGGATAAGTTGCACTAGGTAGTTGCGCTCCTTGCGAGTTTGTTGGGAAACCTAGGGGCCTTATGCCTACTGCCGCTAGGGATTCTGAAAGGATTTTCAGCTTTTGCCCTCAAAGAGGTTTTGCTGTTTTTCATCTTCAGATGGGTCACCCAACTATTTTGTTTCCCTTTCCTTGGGGTTAAATTGTTGTTGTTATTAATACATACCAATTTCTGTCTGTATTAAATTCCAATATCTGTCTGTATAAATGCCAATTTATGTCTACGTGAACTCTCGGACAGGTTTGTCCGGGAATGCTAATTGTCGGGTGTGGGTAAATTCCTAATTTTTACTGGGCTAGCCAGCACCCCTTGGATTTGCAGGTCCAATTTTTTGTTGTGAGTGGGTAAGTTGCAATTGTTAGGATTACGAGAAATGCATTGGAAGCGCCTGCTAGATGCCCTATGGGCAGCAGACGAGACGTTTGGGGCCCCACTTGGGAGGCAATGATTTGGGCACATGCATGGGTATTGAGCGGATATGGTCATTGCACACTTGTCATTTAGCATTGGCGGACGCGTCATGCAATACCCAAGTTTTTTACGTTACAGGGCGGAGAGCTTTCATAGACCCAATGGGGCTAAACTCCTGGGCGCGGGGCTAGTGCGGTTGATCAGTGACCTCTGCAGTTTCCCTTTATTTTCAGGAAGGTCACAGTTTGGTGGCGGGCCTGGTTCTGCGAACCGGGCTTTGGCGGGAAGCAGTGCTCACGGGCGGCCTATTATTAGCGCAGGAGTGCCTGTGGTAGCATCTTTCCTTTGAGAGCGGCCAGTTTGTCACCGCCTAAAGGGGGGACATGGTCTTTGTTCCAAGGGAGGGGCCAATGCTGTGCCAATTAGGGAAGGATGGTACTGCCCCAGGTCAGTCTGCGCAGGGCGGGGATCCGCCCCTATTATTTAGTATTGGTATCCATCGGGCCCCTATTATTTAGTATTGCCACCTATTCTAAAATTTCAATTTGATCAATAAATTCTGGCTGTGACCTCTTTTAATTCCATACATGTGTCAGTGTGCTTATTCCTAGGTTTAGGATTAAGTTAAATTAACAAAAGGGAATAATAAAACAAATGGGTGACTTAATGCATCCGAATACTTGAATAAGTTTGAGGATAGATAAGCACCCTGTTTGATATGTAATTTTGTTAGGTAAGTTAAGGGTTAAAAGCTGGAGGGGGGTGCGGTTAGTTATTGGTCATTTGAGGAGTATAAGCCTATGGTAGGATTTCTGGGAGGGCTTAGAGGTCCCATATAAATAGTCTGGGGAAGGGAGCCATCTTCCTCTTTCCAGTTTATTCAACCCCACCCACCAACCCATGTAAGCTGGTTTCTATCATTCTTATTTTGTTGGATAGTGCTTTTGTCTGTGATTTCTCCCAACAGGTAGAGGTGCAGCCTGGCGGGAAGCAGTGCTCACGGGCGGCCTATTATTAGCGCAGGAGTGCCTGTGGTAGCATCTTTCCTTTGAGAGCGGCCAGTTTGTCACCGCCTAAAGGGGGGACATGGTCTTTGTTCCAAGGGAGGGGCCAATGCTGTGCCAATTAGGGAAGGATGGTACTGCCCCAGATCAGTCTGTGCAGGGCGCGGATCCACCCCTATTATTTAGTATTGGTATCCATCGGGCTGTGGCCTTGGAGCACTGCTTTCTTCTTGCCACCTATTCTAAAATTTCAATTTGATCAATAAATTCTGGCTGTGACCTCTTTTAATTCCATACATGTGTCAGTGTGCTTATTCCTAGGTTTAGGATTAAGTTAAATTAACAAAAGGGAATAATAAAACAAATGGGTGACTTAAGAGACCTCCTGCAGTGGTGTGCAGTGCACCAAGAACGCCGGCGAAGGTTCCCGCCCGCCCTCCACCCCCTGGATGGAAAGGTAAGTGCTCAGGGGGAGGAGGGGCGACATTGCTGCACAGGGCGCACTGCCATCCAGAGACGGCTCTGCACGGTATTGTATGTTCTTAAGCTTAGTAGAAGAGAAAAAGGACTCCTTTGTGGGGCACTGTTTTGATATGATGAAATGAATGATTTTACTAAAACTTTACTTTTAATTGTATAGTAATAAAATATTATATTGTGTAAAATTTCCAAGAATTATCAATACAATACTGGATTAGCTAGTAAAGTATATAAAAAAAAGCTAATGCTCAAATTTAGTTTACTGGCTTGGGGGGAATGGTGCATGGCCTAATCATAGGAGGCATTGCCACGACCCCTTAGGCTAAAACAAATTGATAAAAAATAATGTTTGCTGCTCGCCGGTGAAGGGGGGCGCTGTGAGGCCCTCAGCCTGGCGTAAAGCCAGGGGGGGGCATGATCAGTGTGATTTAATTTATCAAACATAACACAGATAGAGCCGAAAATTACTGCATGTTCATACACACGAACATGTTGTGTATCCGTCAGATAAATACATTTAGATTCTGTAATACAAATGCAAAGATAAAACATGTACTCTATGCAGGTCGATGTACATTAGGTGTCATGTATCCAACAACTGTATGTTATTTGTCTCAGGTGAGTGTAATAGATATAGAGACACAGTTAAATATCTGAAAATATTTTAAGGAATACAAAAAATTTGCATACTGTACATTTTTCTACACACAATGACATCATGTATCCAGCGATTAAGTGTAGATGATTTGTTAGTTTCTCATATAGAAATCAATGGTTTCCTAATTACCAGAATGTAACAAGTTAGTTCTACACATCTAACTGTATATACATATAGGGTACATTGCCATCATTAAATACAGTATATCAAATAAATATCTTCTATTTTCATTCAATGCTCCTAAATAGGTATAAAAGTAAGGTGTGATGTCCCATATGTAACACAATTAGGGGGAACAAATAGTCAAGGCTTGAGTATTGCAGGTCCTCCTTGTATTTAAGAGTGTATCTGTTACTTCTGCACCTCTGTAATGCGAACTCAGAACTGTACCACGACTACGTTTCTTGGAACAGAATTGGTATGATATGACAGTCGGGAAGCCGGCTTCCCGAATGTATACCCTTGGAACTTCCCTTACACTGTTTCTTTGACCTGTTAATTGTTTGCACATGTACTGACCTCAGACTACTGACTATGATTTTTGGATTCTCCTCATCAGTGCATCTGTTCTGGTGTATTGCTCCACAGTTTCCGACCTTTGGCTGCTGACTATTCTTCCTGGATTATACTATTCTGTACCTCTGCTCTGGTGTGTTGGTGCACGTGTATCATCCGCCTTCTGTAGATGATGTACTTCTCACCCATGCTAGTCTTCAGATTTCACTCTCTAATTTATATGTAGGACTAGACCAATATTGTTGAATTTCATGATACAAAATTAATAAAATTCATGATAGAAAATAAATGATTCAATATCAGAAGCTGTTGCTCACCATCTTTCTAAGTAGAAAAATTTTAGAACTAAACATAACCAGGTGCTATAAGAAAAATAGAGAATATAGAAACTGCCAATAGGTAACACTAGTAGGATCAGCTGCAAGAAATCCTAGGGGATTGTGTATACAGTATTCCCCCAATACCGACAACAGAAACAATAAACAAAAAGGGGATTGCACTTAATGAAACAACTAAGAGGGTGGATCCAAAAGTCAGTGTCCTGGCCATGCATAACAGAGAAATTTAAGTTCATATGGCATTTATTTTTTGACATAGTCTCCATTTACTTCAATACACCTCTCTCATCGATGCTCCAACCTCTTGATTGTCAGTATTCCCTATTTTTCAACTTTTAGTGATGTTGTTCTGTTTATTGTTCAATATCTACAAAAATAAAAGAATTGTGCTGTAATTTTACTAAGACCTCTAGTACATACATACCAAAAATCAATACGTGGCGACATTTACTACGCCAGAACACGGACTTTTGGATCCACCCTTGTATAGTGATTATTGTTATGGCAGAGAAGAGCAGAGCACATTATTTAAATGGATTGAATAAATATATATTTAATGACTTATAACATCATATTAATAAGACGATATTATGTTACAGATACTTCACAGGTGCATACATAACACACACAAAAATTTTTCCTATATGCAATAAGTATATAATCTAAAAGTGAAAAAAAGGAAAAATAAATGGTTTGGCCAAGAGAATAAATAAGGAATGAAAAAATAAATATATATATATATATATATATATATGAAAATATACCGGTAATGTCAAGTTAAAAATGTAGAACCTGTCCTAATCAATGAGGAAAGAGCTGATCATATAGCGCCACAACACTAATTTCCCCTTAATTTAAATAGTAATATCCTGTCAGGGTATACTGTTAATCAGAGTTCTACATTTACTCAGCCTTTTCACTGGTTATATGGTATATATCACCATTGACAGCCTTTAATTCTGGCTTTAATAGCCGATCGCACACAAAGGCACTGTGAGCTGATGGAAGTTCCACGTTTCAAAGTATTACAGTGCAGCAGACAAAGATGAAAGGTTTGATAGTTCAAGAGGTGAAAGGATGATGGATCTAGACAGGGGGCGGATGGGATGATGTCAGTTGATCCCGTTGGTGGTGCCAGTTGAAGCACCCTTGAGTGTGTGGCTGACATTCTCTCTAAAGGTGCATACGATTTTCTGTCAGATTATCTGTCAGATTTTCACTTGAAAAAGTGAACGATTTTTTGAAGTGTAATGAACGATTTTTGAACGATTTTTACAACGATGAACGAAAAATGTTCCTTCCCTTAATGAAAATCGTTATGTTGGACAGTCTGAAATGGACGATGAACTGCAAACTACAAACTACAAACGGGAGCGTGCTTGAACGATTATCGTTCATCGTTATAACTCAGAAACTGAACGATTTTTTGAACGATTGAACGATAATGACGTGGTTAACGACAAATCGTTCAAAAAATTGTTACTTGCGTATGCACCTTTAGGTCCAGCTTTGGTCTCTTTATCTATTCTTTCACTCCCTGTAAATTTTAAAGTTATTATTATTATTTTGATGAATAGGTTTGCATACCTCTACCTGTAGGTGTTTAGTTATAGGTGATGGGTAGTAATAGGACTTGAGTGATATTAACATAATTATTTCTTTATACTTAGAGTGTCAATCAAATCCTTGCTTAATTTTTCCTTGTCGGGTTTGGGTTTGTATATATGTGGTGAGAGGGGTTGTCTGTCATCTAAATTGCCCACACTTCTCTGGGATCAGCTCTCTCCAAGGGAAGCTGGAGTGAAGCCTGTGCGGTCTGCAGTGGAGGTGTGGAATTCCTTGGTTGTCACAGTGGGAAAGGAAAACAAGACCTGCACATTCTACAGCTGCAATAGAATATGGAACCATGTTTTCACAGTTGCACATGCCCAGCTGTAACTAATCACCGGAGCACAGGAAGGATTTAAAACTACCGCACACCTGATGCTCCTTGCTCCTGATGCTGGACAAACTGGCCAGACGATAGGCTGGGGGTGGTGGTTAGCATTAGGGTGCCAGGACCTGGAGGGTCCGAAGACATTAGCACAAGGAGTGCTGAGACATTTATTTTTATGTTGTTTGCTTATTTTCTGTTATGTGCCTGTGTGTGTATCCAGGCCTAAACTCACATATGCTAAGGTGCAGTGTTTGCTACCATTAAAAAGACACTGCTTTACCAAAAATACCTGCCTGTCTGGAATCCTCTTTTCAGTACCCATTTTACATATGGTATAGTGTGGATTTATAATATGATCAAATATTATACCCACATTTGTAATTGTTTTGTTCTGAATGTATATATTTAATTTATTGTTTTTCAAATTGTATGTATTTATTGTTATATATTTGTTGCAAGTTTTAATAAACAAAACATATTCTTCCTCCATGTCTATAATACTTGTACATTTTTATGGTCTTATGTTTTTATGTTGTTTTTACTGCACATCCTTATGCAGACTCTATTCTTGCAATTACCCATTTATGAAATCCCTTGCTATGTTCCTTCTGCTGTAAGTAAATGACAGAGGATACTTTGTCTGTGCCATCTGATTTACCCAGTGATGCACCCCCATAATACAATATGGTCCCAAACCCTGCTGTAATCTCACATGTATAAAATATATACATGGAAATAATTAATTTAATTGTTGAATTTTATACTGTATAAATAAATGATTAATTTACAATAAAAAAATACTTGTACATTTAGTAGAGTGCTGCTTTTATATATCTACAACTGAAAGCTAAGCTTATATATCCTTTCTAGATTTTTCTAGCATTTAGTAATACATTTTATGTGTTTAATGCTAAACATTACATTTTAAAACTAAATGACTATTATGACATATGCATACCTCATATCATAGGGGGAAACATAGATTTATTCTTAAAAACAGCTGGATGGTTGGTACACTAACCAGGTTTTCTACCAACAGTAATCTAATTTAAGAGCAAAAATACACAGTCTTTTGACAATGATTGCTAAATTACCCTACTGATGAATAAGGAATTAATTCTGTATACCTAAATTAGTAAAATATTTAAATGAAATTGCCTGTTACAGAGCACAGCATTCATTACATAATCAACCAGTCAACAGGCATTACACTCGTAACTTATTTTATAAAAGCCAGAAGCATATGAAAAAGGGTAATTTGAATCCCTTTTATCTGACCACAAATAAAAAATCAATTTAATAGCTAAAATCAGTAAAAATAGGCATAATTAGGGTATGACTATGAATACTGCATTGTGATTTCATTTATATGAAAAAAAACATAATTAGAAATGTGGGCTAGTTTAGAAACATCTTGCTGACAGCCAATATAGCATGTTATTTTCCTTTTTCCAGTACAACCATGTCACAGTTTTGTTTCCAAACATTTTTATTTGGTCTTGTATTTTCTTCAAGTGGTTTCATCAAAATTCTTTATTTTTACTGCAACAAAAAAACAATGACTCACACTCCAAAATGTTTAATTCTAGTGATTTTTACATACTAAAAGTTTACCAGTAATTATTACTGTTTAACTCTTAACTGAAGTATGAGATGCTAACTTTTACTGGCTATGAATGGAGATAAAGGGATTATATGAAAGAGAAGTCAGATTTAAGACTGTATTTAATTGTAATCTATACATGTTCTCGGTGTTCACAGGATAGCCTCATTTTCAAGGCTAAAATGTATGGTAAAAGGTGACATTGTTGGAAATGTGTATTGCATAGAACAGTATGATTCAGACACAATTGTGACAGTGTTTCTCTGATTGTAGTGAGGCACAGTCTCGCTACAGAAACTAGAAGAGTATTATACACTTATCTCTAAAAGTGTAACTCCACTCAGAAACCATTTTGCTCAATGAAAATCATTATGGAGGATACTATGGACATAATTTATTAAACAGCAAATTTAGAGTTAAGCGTAACATTGGAACTTTTGTATAAATGCAGAAAATGCTCTTATGTGTCTGTGGCTATTTTCTGAGTTCCATGTATCTTAAGATATGTGCAAATTTACATATAGCATACAGTTATGATTTGCACAAAAATTACATCCATCATTATCACTCCGACACTTGCAAAGATATACCTCCTAAAAGGTCATCTTAAAGATATGTGAATTGGATGCATTTCTAGTGATTGTGTTTGACTGGCATATATTTTGGAGATCCAGTTCCTTTATGTGACAATCTATCTGCCTTGAGCTAAGTTGTCTGAGGATTCAAAGTCAATATTGAAGTTACCTTTGTCTGGATGTTTGGAGGGTCTCATCTTACCTGCAAGGGGCATCCACGGCCACAAGGAGTTAAATAAGACAGGTCCTCATTAAATATACAAAGTATCTTTTTCCACCTTGGAACAGCACTGCCACTTTCTCAGCTATCAGTAACAGAGTGCCTGCTTTGTCTGGCTCACAGGGTCGCTATGACAGGATTTAACAGTACTATCCATACCTAATATGTACCAATACTGTTTCAATTGCTTCATTATATTCCAAGAATCTAAACTAATGAGTCATAGAATACTTAAGGCCCAATTATCTATCTATCTATCTATCTATCTATCTATCTATCTATCTATCTATCTATCTATCTATCTATCTATCTATCTATCTAATGATTGCAATTTTGAGTTTAATTTTACTATATCTTTGATGTATATATTTCTTAATTAATTCAAATGTCCTATTGTTTGAGTGTTATTAACAATTAAATTGTATTTCATACTTTTCAGGCACTTCTGAATCGCCAAGACTGTCTTTATTACATGGGAGGAACACATTGAATTGATGAAGTGCAATTATAATATGTCTTAAAAATATAGAGTAAAGACCTGATATCTTACAAATCCTTTTGCAGATTGGAAGTTGTTTTACACTGCAAGGAATATCTTGAAAAATTCATCCTGTACACCCCTTTATCTCACTCTGCAAAAAGAAAACTTGATTGTGAACCACATGTGCTTTTTGCTAGGCAAAAAATGCCCAACTCTTCCCAACAGCCCTTGCAAACAACCGACAATCTGCATAAAAGTGGTGCTGTGCGCTTATAAGTATTAATAAGTGCACATCAACATTACTTCGAGCATGGTAACTGTCCTGCAGTAAGGAATTGCCAGAAAAAGGGCAATATAGGATCAATGGTGGCTAGGATATTTGAGCTCACAGCCCCATTCACTATTTAATGATGATGTGATAGTTTTTGTTTAACTGAAATAATTCAGTGCTTTCTGGGCCAGGTGAGGAAATAATGGCGGTATGAAGTGTTGGGAATATGTGTGCCGCCTTGATGGTGAGCAGAGTACTGTACACACCAGTGGTTAAATTGTAGGCAATGACCACTCAGGTAGCTTAACCAGGCTCTGTAGTTTATTTTGTAGTAGTGGATGTACAGCCACATTCACTGTTAAATATGATATCTGGTTCTGGATGGAACAAAGCATGTAGCGGAACAGGGTTGTTGACAGATCACTAGCTGGTGACTCTCCTTTCTGTATGGGTGGTGGTGAAGGGCTCTGGAACAATAGATTAAGCGGTTAACATCACAGGTCTCTGGAGCTAAGAGGAGGATGTCAGTCCACTACCATTTTGCTCATACAGAGTGGCAATATGGCACCACGCATGCACAGATACATTATCTGTGGCCATCTTGGTAAGGGAATGAAGTATCCCTTGAGTAGTCATTTTATTGGAGACTGCTCAGTAGTGCAGCCGACTACTAACTTGAAGCTGATATTAAAAGCACAAAGAGGATTATTGTATTTGGTAAACATATATTAAGTAATTTTATTTTCAAATCCATTTTGATGCCCAAATTCTTTTTCATTGCTTATGTGCAGCTGTGACCATTTACAGTGCAGCCACCTGAAACACTCATGCAATTGGAACTGTGGCCCTGATTCAGAGCCGGACGTTCTGACCAGAGCGCTCGCTCTGAATCAGGGCCCACCTCCATAATTATGGAGCGTCCTCCTGGACGCTCGTATAGCTGTGGGTCACCACCCACAGCATATACGAGCGTGCAGGATGATGGTCGCGATGGTCTTGACCATCGCGACCATCGCCACTGCGAGCCGAAGCCTGCGGTTGAGTTTCTCAACCGCAAGGCCCGGAGTGATTTTGGCTCTATCAGAGCCAAAATCACTCCCACTGACATCACTAGTGATGTCAGTGGGGCCGGCTTCTGACGGTAGGCGTTCCCTTGGGAACGCCCCCGTCTGGGAGGCACGCCCCCAGAACGCCCACCAAAGGGGGCGTGCTGTCAATCAACATCGACAGGACGCCCCCTTTGATCAGACACAACGAGCAAAGGAAAGTCCTTCACTCGTCGCGTCTCACGCATGCGCACAACGGAGCTCCCTCCGTCGTGCGCATGCGCAGTGCACACCATCGACCCACTTGCGAGCGGACAGCCGCTCGCAAGTGGGTCTGAATCAGGCCCTGTGCTCAAACCTATGTAACTGTTGTTTGCATCTTTATTTTACATTTGAGTCTTTATAGGCACATACTAGGGATGTTAGCAACCCTCAGGAGCATCCCTGGTGGTATGATTTACTTTCACTACATAGGTTTGTAACTTGTACTTGACAAATCACCCTGAATTCAGCTCACCCAGTCACCCAGCTACAACTTTCTGTCACATGCCCAGATTATCAGTCTGTCACTGACCATAGTTGCCTACAATATCTTGCTTTTTAGTGAGATACTGTTTAGTGATCCTACGTTGGTGCTTACCACCTGTGGGTACCTTGCAGCTAAGTTCCAACTTCCTTGAAAGGGAATCTGATGCTCATTAAACTTTCAACCATCGAATACGTAGGGAAAATTATTAATGTCAAAGTAGGATCCATTTTATTGTTTCTGCGGCTAATTTATATTGACAATATATTTGACAAAGTTTGAACAAGTTTCTAAAATATTCTACGCAAAGAACATTATGTCTAATTTGGATAACTTACTGGTTATGTTTTATTTTAGTTGAATCTATACTTGGCAAAAAACATAGACAGAATTATCCATGGGACTATTATTTCATGGATGATGTGCTCCAAAATGTCTAGCCAGGTAATCTGTGCCACATTCATTCTACTTCTAACTCCTTAAATCATTTGCTCATTGCTATCTAAATAACTGTTTACATTTTCAAACATTATCTATATCTTATTAGGTGTTCATGCCCATTTTAACTCTGGTTGTTTTCCAATGCAAAGTAAACTTTTTATTTTGGGTACAGAACATTTTATACTAACATTTTAGATGACTAATGTGTGGTAAAATGGCCACTACAAATTTTCATAGGGCCTGATTCATTAAGGAACGTGGTTGCTTATACACACGCAATCGGCTGATTGTTGCATTCCTGCACATTTGTATGTATCGAAAACGCGAACTAGCCACTGCGATCGGGAGTGCAATCACAGAGGATACTCAGACCCATGGCAGAGTGATTGACAGGAAGTGCCGTTTGTGGGTGGTTACGGGCGGGTGGTCGGGAGAACGCAGGCGTGCCAATGCGTTGGGACAGAATTGCAAGGGCATGAATAAATTATCCACTGCGATACCAGATGCAGCCTGAGGCCTCATAGCGTGTGCTGAAGTTAGCAATTCCTGAGTGAGGTCTGACCTGCCTTAACTGTACGTATGGGTCCGATGTTACTCGATGTTACCGATTGTTTCACTATGTTGGCCAAGTATATGGATGTGAGTAGGGGAAGTGAGCGTCCTTATGTTAGGCTGCGATAGCAATGCGTATGGAAATATTTACATATTGCTGCTGATATTAGCAACTGCGTGCGTATAAACAGAATAGCGATCCGTAGTGAATCAGGCTCATAATTCGCTGTTAGGACCATGGAAGCAAGTATGTATTTTTAAACATATAATCCTGACCTTTTGTATGTGTGTTTATTTTAGTGTTTTGCTTACAAATATAGAAACATACAGATAGAGCATTAGTTATTAGAGATGTGCACGGTCTACCGTGTTTTGGTTTTTGGTTTTGCCAGAGCCATCCTCAAAGGTTTTGGTTCTTTTCGGTTTTGGTTTTTAATTTCTTTAAAAATGTATAAAAACAGCGAAAATCATGTAACTTGGACCTGTTTTTGTTCCTACAGAATTATTAATATCAATATGACTAATTTACAGTCATTCCAGTCAATATTGACCACTACACAGCACACAAAATCATGAGGGAGTGTCTTAAATGCAATCCAGAACATGCAAGATCCGTTTTTTTAAACTCATGTAAAAAATTGCGGGTCTCGGTTCTACTCAGAACCCCAAAGTGATGCCAAACTGGGCTCGACAAGATATTAGATATCCTGTTATTGTCACTAAATGTATTTTGTTTTACATTTTTTGCATTTGATTTATAATGTAAAGAACATATACAGAATGTTCATGAATGTCCTGCACAATATGACAAAAGTTCACCAATGTTCACATCCATCAGTACATCTTTATTATTTGTGGGTACCTCTGAAAACAGTTGTTTTTGGGGAATATCCTGCAAATATTTATGATCTTGGAGAGAGGAGGGCAGCCTGTATGTGTATATCTTAGCAGCTCCTTGGGATGACAACAACAGTTCCTCTTTACAAACATATCCCACAAGAGAGAGATTGCTTAGGCTGGATAGCTGGCTGGATGGTGCAGTTTCTAAAGTGCAGTCTTTTTGAAGTGCAAAACTGTAGCGTTAGACCTGTGTTAAACCAAAGATAAACAGAAGGAGAAAACTCTAAGTTATCAAACAACAAAACACAATGATTCAGACCCCTCGCGAGCGCTCGCAAGTGGGTCGATGGTGCCCCAGTGCGCATGCGCATGACGGAGGGAGCTCCGTCGTGCACATGCACGAGACCCGCATAGCGATGACCAAGTCGTCGCTATGGGTCTCGCACCAAAGGGGGCGTGCTGTCGATGGTGAGTGACAGCACGCCCCCTTTGGTGGGCGTGCTGGAGGCGTGGCTGCCCAGACGGAGGCGTTCCCATGGGAACGCCTACCGTCTGGGGCTGGCCCCACTGACATCACTAGTGATGTCAGTGGGAGTGCTTTTGGCTCTGATAGAACCAAAAGCACTCCTGGGCTTGCGGAAGCGAGACCCTACCGCAGGGTCTCGTCGCAAGCCCGATGGTCGCGTTGGTCTTGACCATCGCGACCATCTTTTTGGCCACTCGCATAAGCTGTGGGTGGTCACCCACAGCTATGCGAGCGGCCAGGAGGCCGCTCCAATTTTAGATAGGAGGGCCCTGATTCAGAGCGAGCGCTCTTGTCAGAGCGTCCGGCTCTGAATCAGGCCCACTGTCCTTTATCTTAGCTGTCTTGCCTAGCCTCACATCCTCGATCTGCTTACAATCTACATTATTATTCAAATTCTGAAAACATTAGAACCTCACTTTTAATCCTCTCAATAACAAACTTGTTAAGCTGCATACATATTAACCAACACTGTTCTTTCACTTGCATTTCTACAAATCTCTTGCATTCATATTTCATTTACATTCCAAATTTCATTCCTCTTGTTTACTTATTTACACCATGACAATGTTTTCTTCAACTCCCTCCTTCAATCAGTCTCTACCTAATCCTCTATTCTGCCCCCTGCTTCCACCTTCATGCTTTCCCCCTTGTCTCTTCCACCTCCTCCTCCCCTTCTCCCCCCTCCTCTGTCTGCCTACTCTCCCCTTCTCTCCCATTACTCCACTTTCTTCCTGTTCTACCCCCCATTGTCCTACTACCCCACCACTAAACCCTCCTCCTGCACTCCTCTCCCTGTCACTTCACCACACTGCCATCCACATCTCCCTCCCTGCCCACCTCCTACAGGTTCCCTTTCCAGCTCAGGTGCCCGCACCATCACTAAATTCGATTCAAATTGGTCCCTCAAATTGATCTTAGTCACGTTACAGCAACTTGGATAATCTTATTCACATCTCCTCCACAAATGCTATGTCTCTATCCTGTGCCCTCTGGAATGCCAGGTCAGTCTGTAATAAACTGGTCCCCACCCATGACCTTTTCATCTCCAACTCCCTGAATCTCCTTGCCATTACTGAAACCTGGATCTCACCCTCTAACACCACTTCTCCTGCTGCTCTATCCTCTGGGGTCCTCACCTTCTCCCACACACCCTGGCCTGGTGATCGCTGTGGTGGTGTTGGGGCCCTTCTATCCACCAGTTATCCCTACCAGCTAATACTCTCTGAACCATCCCTTACATTCCCCACATTTGAGGTTCATGCTATACGCCTCTTCCAACTAGTAAACCTCAGAGTAGCTGTCATTTCCCATCCCCCTGGCTCTCCCTCCAAATTCCTTGACAACTTTGCTTCCTGGCTCCCTCACTTTCTCTCCTCAGATCTTCCCTCCATTATCCTAGGTGATTTTAATATTGCTATTGACATTCCCACAGAATCCTCTGCTGCTAAACTCCTTACCCTCACCTCTTCATTTGGTCTCGCCCAATGGACCTCATCACCCTCCCATGTGAATGGGCACTCACTTGACCTGGTCATTATTCACCGTTGTGATATTTCTGATTACCCCAATTCCCCATTCCCCCTCTCTGACCATCACCTTCTCTCCTTTAACCTATACCTCTCTCCTCCCCCCCTTTACCTCCTAAGGCTACCATTACTAAGTATAACATTGAGGCTATTGACTCTGTTGCTTTTCCCTCCCTGCTGGACTCTCTTCTCTCCCCTATCCTTTCTCTCTCCTGTCCTGAACAAGCCACTTCCCTGTACAATTCCTCCCTTACTTCTGCTTTTGACTCTGTTGCTCCATCAATAACTACTCACCCTCGCAGATCCACAACACAACCCTGGCATTCCAAATGCACCAGATACCTGCAAAAGCGTTCAAGAATTCCCGAGCGTTAGTGGAGAAAATCACGCTCTAAGGCTGACTTCCTACAGTTCAAATTTATTCTCTCATCCTACAGTGCTGCTCTGTCCCTCTCCAAACAAACTTATTTCAAGAACCTAATCTCCTCCCAGTCCTCAAACCCCAGGCGTCTCTTTGCCACTTTCAACTCCCTCTTCTGCCCTTACCCTCCTCGCCTCCCCTTCTCGCTCTCTGCCCTTGACTTTCCGCCTACTTTACATCTAAAATTTACTCCTTACATGAGGACATCATATCCCATCAGACCCTCAGCACTCCTGCCCCTCCTTTCCCTGACCACTCCTTCCCTTCTCTGTCCCCAACTCTGACATCCTACTCCCCTGTTTCTAGAGAGGAAGTCATGCCCCTCATCTGGTCCTCCCTTCCTTCCACCTCCACTCTTGACCCAATCCCTTCCCATCCCCTCTCCTACTTGTTTCATCTGGCACTGTCCCTTCTGCATTCAAACATGCCCTTGTCTCCCCCATTCTTAAAAAACCTACCCTTGATCCTAACATACACTCCAACTACCAACCTTTCTCTCTTCTCCCTTTTGCTTCCAAACTCCTTGAGCATATTGTTTACAACCACCTTACCACCTTTCTTTCCTCCCACTCCCTTCTTGACTCATTTCAATCTGGCTTCCATTCTCTCCACTGTACTGAAACTGCCCTCATGAAGTCAGCAATGACCTCCATGCCAATAAATCCAAGGGCCACTACTCTCTGCTCATTCTCCTTGCCCTCTCTGCTGCATTTGACACTGTAGATCACCCTCTCCTCCTGCAAATCCTTCACTCTCATGGTTTACATGGCACTGCCCTCTCCTGGCTGTCCTCCTACCTCTCTGATCGCTCCTTCTCTGTCTCCTCTCATGACTCCTCTTCCCCCCCATTTCCACTAACAGTAGGAGTTCCCCAAGGCTCTGTTCTTGGACCTCTCCTTTTATCCCTATATACGTCCTCTTTAGGTGAACTCATAAACTCCTTTGACCTCCAATATCATCTCTATGCTGATGATACTCAAATTTACCTATCCACCCCTGAGCTCTACCTTTTGCTCCTCACCCGTATCTCCAGCTGTCTCTCTGCTGTCTCTTCATGGATGGGCCAGCTCTTTCTTAAACTTAACATCTCTAAGACTGACCTAATCATCTTCCCACCCTCTTCCACTGCCTCACTTCCCACAATTTCATTATCTATTGATGGCACAACTATCTCCTCTAGCCCCAAAGTGCACTGTCTTGGAGTTATCCTAGTCTCTTCCCTCTCCTTTAAACCACACATTCAGCACCTCTTGCAATCCTGCCATTTCTACCTAAAATATATCTCCAGGATTACCCTTCCTCACCCAGGACGCCACTAAAACCCTCATCCACCTGCTGGTCATCTCCAGATTGGACTACTGTAACCTTCTCCTAGCTGGCCTCCCAGTCTCTCACCTCTCTCCACTACAGTCCATTCTCAATGCTGCTGCTCAGCTCATCTTCCTCTCCAGACGTTCTACATCTGCTTACCCTCTCCTTCAAGCCCTACACTGGCTCTCCTTCCCCTTTAGATGCCAATTCAAGGTCTTACACTCAGCTACAAAGCCCTCACCAAATCTTCTCCCACATACATTTCTGACCTTCTCTCCCTTCACACTCCTGCCCTCCCACTTCGCTCAACAAATGCATGCCGCCTCTCTTGCCAACTGATTACTTCCTCCCACTCCCGCATCCAAAATTTCGCCCGTGCTGCTCCCTACCTTTGGAATGCTCTCTCTCTCCCTATCAGACTCTCCACCTCTCTACAAATCTTCAAACGGGCTCTCAAGACCCACTACTTCATCAAGGCCTTCCAGCTTTCATCCTAACCCACTTCATGCTCTTTCCTCCCTATCTTCCCCTTCTGTGTCACGCCTGTCTGTCTGCTCCTCCCCTTTAGAATGTAAGCTCTCATGAGCAGGGACCTCTTCCCTCATGTGCTTCTCTTTACATTTTCTTCTACTCCTTACCCCCATTAGGGCACCTAACACTTGACTGCCAACTCCCTGCTGCTTATTGTGAGTGCTTTAATCGCTATTGCAGCAATGTATATAAGTCGTGTCCTTGTCCTGTACTGATTACTTGTTTCTTGTTCACTTACTAGTTTTATGTACTATGTAAGGCGCTGCGGAATACTTGTGGCGCCATATAAATAAAGGATAATAAATAATAATAATAATAATAATAATAATAATAATAATAATTAGGGAAGAGACATGGGTTTAGAAAAAAAAGTCTTCCAATATCCAGAGCTTCTGATCTGACAAACAGCAGTCTGAATATGATTGAAGGCCCATCTGATAACATTTTACATGCAATTACTGGTAAAGGGAAACTGTGGTGAAAGCTCCATGTATATTCAGAACATATTGTGGTAGAAAACATAAAAGAGACAAAGAGAAATGTATAACCAGACATGGAGGACTTGTGGGTATAAAAATAATTTATCATCTCAGTGTAGGCTGACAAGAAGGGAAACCACAACAAAGTGAATGGAGTGACAAAGGACACAGACTGACACTACAGAAGACTTATTACATAATATGGTTCCAATGAAAGCCAGAAACAGAGAGTGTCAGTGTAGAAAAAACAAACAGTAGTTGATTTTTAAACAGCTTATTGCAACATTGAACTGATTTCAGAGATGTACATAATGTACAGAAAACCCAATGTTTACAGTTACACACATAATGTTTTAAGATCTGCGCATACGCAGTAGCCGCTCTGCACATGTGTGTCGCTCACAGTGCCCAAAATGCTGTAGCATGATTGACATGCTGCTGGCATTTGGGGGTGGCGACACGGAGCATTCCAGAAAATGGGGGTGTGTTGGCCCTGTTTTCTGGGCATGCTGAAACCAATGGGTGCGTCCTTGTACTGGCTCCGGTGTCTCAGTTCAGATGGACATTCTGTTCATCCATTGGGTTGCTCAGAACTTCAATGGTGTGACCGATGCTGCGTCTTTGTACACAAACGGTAGATTAGAGACGCAGCCAGTGGGCGTCTCAGTACATATTACATCGGCATTAGCATAATTTCTCAGTACCGCTGCGTACAAAGATGCAGCCTTGGTGTGATTTGCGTCCACCTCTGAATCTTTTATTCTATCACTAAAGAAGAGGCTACAGGATTCACATATCAGCAGTGCCAGATTAAGGTCCACATGGGCCTGAAGCTGAAATTATGAAGGGCCTATTGTGTGCTGCTGCAGGATGCATGACCAGCATGATAGGGGTGTGACTACTGATGTGGTGGTGTGACCAGTGCTGTGGGGGTGTGGTCTACATGCTCACAGTATATATATATATATATATATATATATATATATTATATATATATATATATATATATACAGAAAACTCAGCACTCATCAATGCATTTAAGCCTTCAGCCCACCTGCAGAGAAGTGGGGTTCCGTGATGTGGGCTGCAGGCTTAAATGCATTGATCAACCCATGAACCAAAGCCCCATTATTTATTTATGTATTACTGTGAGTGATTTAATAATGGTGAGTGCTGAGTTTTCTGTTTTTATTTATTTAAGCAATGTGGTCACAAGCCACTTGCACCCCATGCCTGGGAATGGCGAGTGCAAGTCTGCTTCTATCATACTACCAAAAAGGCAGCTGACACAGGTTATTATAAATTAGTTTGTACATGGGGTGCATGAGAAAGCTATGATCACAAAAGGTTAATTAAAAATTAACCACATAAACAAAGTCAGAAATCCACTGCACTCGCCACTCCCAGATTTGTGGTGCAAACCTGCACTCGCCATTCCCAGGATGGGGTGCAAGTGGCTTGTGACCACATTGCTTAAATAAATAATATCAGAAAACTCAGCACTCACCATGTTTAAACACTCACAATAATGTGATTGTATTTATGTGGTTAATTTTTAATTAACCTTTTGTGATCATAGCTTTCTCATGCACCCTATGTGCAAACTCGTTTATATTAACCTGTGTCAGCTGTCTTTTTGGTGGTGTGATAGAAGCTATGTCAGGTGACTGCCTTGCCTTTAAAAGCCATTAGCTGGCAGATGAGCTTTAAACCAGGTAACATTTTTTCAGTTTAAACTATGTGATAGCAGCTACCAGGTTTCCATCAGTGTGACAGATAGTGTAGGACCTGCAGAGAAGTGGGGTCCCGTGATGTGGGCTGCAGGCTTAAATGCGTTGATCAATCCATGCACCAAAACCCCATTATTAATTTATTTATACCTTATTGTGAGTGTTTAAACATGGTGAGTGCTGAGTTTTCTGATTTTATTTATTCAAGCAATGTGGTCACAAGCCACTTGCATCCCATTCCTGGGAATGGCGAATGCAGGTCTACACCCCAATTCCGGGAGTGGCGAGTGCATTGGATTTCTGACTATATATATATATATATATATATATGTATTATAAGGGCACAGTGGAGCACTTATATTACGGCTGAATCTAAAAAAACTGAATTTTCCAATAAAGAACTCCCGAGGGGGGACACAGCATTTAAGGGGATACACCTCAAAAGCTATTGGAGATACTGAGCTGAAATTTGGCATGGGTGGGTAGAACTGTTGCTTGGTGCTGCACGCCAAAAAACATAAAAATGAGGATTTGGGAGTAAGCTAAAGTTCCAACTGTCAGTTTTTTCTGACACTCTCACTTAGGACCACTTTTCTGCTGTTCTCTATGAGGGATTTTGGGAAGGCATAAGCCAGGGTACAGGGCAAATTTAGACTTGGGGGTTGTTTATTAGGTAGCTCTTGTTCAAGGGTAGGTGCTTTTGGGGTTCAGGTAAATTAGAAAGAACCAGTTTTTAAACTATTACCTCACAATTGTGAAAACAAAAGCAAGTTGTTCCGTGTATTTTGTGTCAAGAATTATGGGAAATAAAAATAAATATTCTAAAAGCAGAAGCCCTGCTACAAAGGTTCATACTCAAGCTAGAGAGATGGAAAACCCGGGCTGGATTTTACAGTCTGAATGTGAAGAAAGTCTGTTACAAGGAAGTCATTTAAAGCTGTTTGAAATACTCTGTGATGAATCCTTTCAAAATGATTGGGTAAAAAGTGTTATTCCAGACAAAGAGACATTTAAAAAGCAGAATAAAATGGACAGTGGGTGTGGTCAATGTATGGTGCAAGGTCCGTTCAGAGAGGACTATATCAGCATAGAAAAAGTTGACTCTCTGTGTGAAGTTTGTCATGAAACACTTATGCGCTATTTTGACCAGATAAATGACTTTGAGTCTACAAAACAGAAGCTTTTGCATGCGCAAATTGAAAAGTCGTTGCAGAGTGAGTTGTCTTCTTTGAAAAAAGCACTTGTGCAGGAAGAAAAAAAATGTGAAGACTGACCTCAAATTGGCAGCTGTGTATAAACACTTTGAGAAGGCTGAAGCATTCAAATGTGTTACAAAGTATGAGAATAATGTGCTCCTAGCAAAGAATGATGAGTTAGAACAAAATATTGTTGAATTGCAGCAAAAGTGGGTGGTACTTCAGCAGGAAGTGGAAGAATTGAAAGAAGGTGTCCAGAGACATCAGAGTGATGCAGAGTGCACACAAGAGAAAGTGGCATATCTGACTATGGTATTATAAGAAAAAGACTCTTTAATTGTGTCCACACAAGTAAAGCTAAAATATTGTGAACTGGAAAAAAGTTCTTTGGCTGAAAAGTTTTGTGAAGTAAAAGAGAAATATCTCCAGGTGCTGCAGACTCGCGCTCAGTGGGAGATAGACCATGAAGAAAAAGAGATGGAGATGGTCCATCTTGAAGTCAGCTCAGTGGGAGATAGACCATGAAGAAAAAGAGATGGAGATGGTCCATCTTGAAGTCAGCTGTAAGGAGCAAGTACAAACTCTCCAATACAATTTAGCTACAGCTAGAGCAGTTTCAGAAGGTCTGATGGAAAGAAATTTATTAATGGAGGAAAGTCTACATAAAAACCACAGAGCAAAGTGAATCTTTGGAGAGAGATCTTAACCTTGCCCATGGCAGGGCTTGGAAATTGCAAGAAATGAGTGAGAACCTTGAAAAGTGTCTGCTAAGTACACAAGACCAGTTGCAAAGATTCCAAATGGAGAGAAATACCAAAGAACTGGAGTTGAAATGTGAATTAAACGTGACAGAGTCTGAAATAATTGTACAAAAGTTGAGACTTGCTGATTTTAAAGTTGTGGAGAGAAATCTGCTGCAATCTGACAGCAAGTTAAAAAGCGGCATGGCAAAAGTTGCCCAGCTGGAAGAGCAGCTGTCTGCGGCTCAGAAAAAGTTCCACATGGTAGTGGGAAAATCAGAAGAGGAAAAGACGTTGAATAACATTCTTAAAGTGGGATTCTGGACCCAAAATGGCGTCAGATGTCTTCGCTGAACCCAGTGTGGCAGAAGTACATAAACAGAAGCAGCAAATCTTACAGGTTGATCCTGAAAAGGCTGGCACACAGAGTGATATGCTCTGAGGAAATTAACTTGCTGGATTTTGAGGCAGTTGACAAATATGATGATGAAGTATGTCACTTTGATAAGAAGTACCATAAAGTAAGAAAAAAAGTTAGCAGTAAGATAAACTCTGGAACCTGGAGGATGAGACCCCCATTGATCACAAGAGTCAGTATGACCGTGGATGCAGTGGATTTCTTTCATGACAAGAGTGAAGAGGGACATCGTCATGAAAATGCCTCATCCCATGTCGCTGAACCCAGGTGTTTCAAGCTGGGGAGGGTGATATGTGGCAGTATCACCAGAGATGGCGCTGGTGAGCAGCAGATTCTGTGTGGGGTTGGAGAGATTCTCCCACACAAGGTAGAAATACTGAGTTGTTTCACACGTTTGGGCTGCCTTGTAGAGAGAGTTCAGGTGTGGGCTGATGAGAAGGCAGACCAGTCAGGCTGCCAATGTAGGCAGTCTAAGTGAGACTGTGGCAGACAGAAAGCCCAGTGAGGCTAAGCACGAGGCAGGGGGGTCCACAAACCTCTCAGACTGTGTGACATTGAAGCAGCTGGGCTGCAGGCTGGGAAGTCCAGAGCCTATACCTGGAGGAGACCGGGAATGCCACCAAAAAAGACTGTGTATGTTACTCTGCTGGAAGCAGATTGTGAGACTGCAAGCAGGTCAGGAGCCTGAACGTGAGCAGGCAGGAGCATGTGAGAATATCTGTCAGAGTCAGGACTGGGACTTTGATGCTGAGAGACTGTGTTTGCAGATTAGCTGCACCATGATAGTCAGGGGTCAAGAAGTGAGTTAGACCCTAAATAGGGACTAGGCTGTTTATTATTATCTGTTCAATTTTGTTTCCGGATTTCCATGCTGAAAAGTAAAGCACTCTTCCATTTATTTACACAGAAGCTGTGTGTGGACCCTCATTAAAGCACCTAAACACTGCACCAAACCACCCTCTACTGAGCTAATTACCCCAAGTTACCACTATATATATATATATATATATATATATATATATAACATAATATATACATATATTTATATATACACCCACAGTGTGTGTGTATGTATGTATGTATATATAGTGACAAAGTCGGGATAGGGGTCCCTCTCCTGTGGTAGATGGACTCCCTTTTAACACACTCAGCAGCCATAGAAACCTGATACAAGTCAGGGGTTCTCATACAAACTGGACGGCACCAGTCTTTATTGTGCCAAATGAATATAAACATAAACAAAACATCAACATAAGTCCTAGCCCAGCTGGGCACTAGCTACACAGCAGACACATAGGCCAAAAACCTAGGACAAATGTACCTGCCATTGACCACTTTACCAGCGCTTCTATCACATATCCCCCCTTTGTTTCAACCTGTGGGGTGAAAACTGCAGCCCACAAACAATAGATACATGACAAAGCATCTGCACTGGCCAGCTGGCTTCCTGACCTGTGTTCTACCATAAATTTAAAGTTTTGTAATGCCAAGAACCATCTCGTTATTCTCGCATTACTGTCCTTGTTTTCTGACATCCACTTCAGAGGGGCATGGTCAGTGATCAATCTAAACTTTCTTCCCACCAAGTAGTACCTGAGAGCTTTTTTCTTGACCGTAGCATAGTTTCTTTCATGTACATTTAATTTTCAGCTTAAGAAGAAAATTGGGTGTTCTTCACCCTCTTTGCTTTGGGACAGGACCACTCCGATGCCTACATCTGACGCATTGGTTTGTACAACAAACTCTCTGTCAAAATCAGGGGTCATCAGAACTGGTTGGGTACATAACACTATGCTCCTGGAAAGCCTTCTCTTCTTCAGGACCCCATTTCACCATGAATTTCTGTTTGCCTGTGGTAAGGTCAGTCATTCCGTGTTGCATTCAGCTACAGTATGATAACAAAAATTCAATGAGACACAGATGAATAGACGGATCAGTGAGATTCGTCCATGTATTTGTGATGCATAATATACAAGTGTTCAGTAAGTATAAACAAAATATATGCATGCCTGCCCTATAACCCCCCCTTCCTTAAAGCACAACAAGCCCCTGGGCTTTTAAGAGCTGGTCCTGGTTTTGGATATACAGGGAACAAAAAGTGTAGGGATCCCCTGTATTATCCATAAACCGCAATAAGCTCATTCTAGCGGGGGAGTAATGCCACAACCAGAGGAACCCTTTCACTGGGTCCACTGGCCAAAGCATTGTGAAGTTACTGTACAGTTCAGTATGTACAGTAGTGCCATCAATACTGTATACTGTAGTGTGTGTATATATATATGTTTATATGTATTTATTGAAACCTGTCTGTATTTGTATAAATGACAGAACTCACACACCACTAAGTCCTGTAATGAAGATTTAAAAAAAAAAATGTCCCGTACCAGGTCTCAAACCTGGGATGCCAACTCTTGCAAACCGATCACCAAACCTCTAGCCCACAGTCGCACATGTTGTGTTGCTCGCAGTGCATCAGCATAGTGCTAATGCACTGTGTCACTGTTGCTCGCAGTGCCACAGCATAGCCCGACTAGCAGTGCGCTACATGGTGTATGGAGCAGTTCCACTGGGCATGTGCCAGAGATCCCATTGCAACCCCCAGAGGTGGCAGCCACCACAGCACCAATGTGCCGACAGTGCCGCAAGTGTGTGGATTAAAATACACAGTCAGTTTGTAATACTAAGACCCCTCTTTCAAACAGAGCCCGCTACTAGTTTCCAAAGTCATGATATCACTATAGTTTCTAAGTCTGGGATGCAGTGTGTGTGACTCCCAACCCACTGGGCATGTGCAGTATTATGAGCCTCCATACGCCACAGCATAGCACGACTAGCAGGATGCTACATGGCATATGTAGCTGCTCCACTGGGCATGTGCCAGAGATCCCATTGCAATCCCCAAAGCTGGCAGCCATCACAGTGCCAATGTGCCGACAGTGCCTCAAGTGTGCGCCTTTAAACGCACACTCAATTTGTAATACAGAGACCCCTCTTTCAAACATAGCCCGCTATTAGTTCCTAAAGTCATGAAATCACTATAGTGTCTAAGTCTAGGAGAGCGCCGACAGTGCCGACATTGACGCAAGTGTGCAGCTTCAAATGCACATCAGTTTATAATCCAGAGACCCCTCTTTCAAATAGAGCCACTAGATTCTAAAGTCATGAAATCACTATAGTGCCTAATAGGGGTATTCAATGTGGGAGCGAAAACATCGTTTTTGCGTTAATATCGCACTTTTGACGTCATTATCGCAGGTTTGACTTTTACACCGTATTCAATTTCAAAGACTTATCGCAGGTTTGAAAAGTCTTTGATAAAAAACGGGGATAAGTTTTCACCATTGAATAGGTGTCGAAAAAAAGTGCAGAATTGGGGTTTAAGGGTGCAGGCTTAAAAAAAATAGCCTGCACCCCTGGGAATGACATTTAAAAAAGAACTGTGTCAAAAAAGTAATAAAAAAAAATAGGGACACCCCAAAAAAATTTATTTAAAAATTGGGGTGAAAAAAAACAAAATGGGAAAAAATTGTTTAACAATAGGGAAATAGGTTCAGGGCTATTCTGCAAGTATGTGGCAGGTGTTTTCTAGAATAGAATTATAGTGGCAGGTGCACAATTGCAGAATTTTTAAAAACTTACTTTAGGGACATCAAAATATGCTAGTACCCATTTTCATGTACCCAAAATTTGATGGGACCACTTAAAAAAACGAAAAAAATTACCTAAGTGCTCTTCTGCATCACTTCTTCAATGTCGGGAAAAAACACCTGCTGCGGCTATTTAAATCCCCGACTTTCAATTACAGGCTAAAACGGGGGTACCCATAGTGATCCCCCATGTTTTTACAACTTTAGGGGGGTCCTACAATTTTTTTAAGGAAAAATTCGTAACTTTACGCAAATCCAACTACAGAGTCTCCCATTTTCGTTAATTTCATATTGAATACGGGGTAAGCAGGCGCACGCCCGATACTTTAATGCAGGTAAAAACTCCGATATGAAACGTAAACTTCGACAGCGAAGTTTACGTTTCATATTGAATACCCCTCTATGTCTGGAATTCAGTGTGTGTGACTCCTGACCCACTGGGCATGCGCAGTACTATGAGCCTCCATACACCACATCATAGCGTGACTAGCAGGGCGCTACATGGCGTACGGAGCGGCTCCACTGGGCATGCACCAGAGATCTCATTGCAACCCTCGGAGCTGGCAGCCACCACAGCGCCGATGTGACGACAGTGCCACAAGTGTGCGCCTTAAAACGCACAGTCAGTTTGTAATATAGAGCCCCTCTTTCAAATAGAGGGCTTTATTCAGAGGCGGACGTACGGTCTACGACCGCACGGCCGCCTCGATGTTTGTCTAGTGCGCATGCGCACGAGGGAGCCGGCTCCTTCGTGTGCATGCGTGAGACCCGCTACGACCGACAGCGCCGGTCGTAGCAGGTCTCTTTCCAACGGGGGTGAGCTGTCGATGTTGACTGACAACTCGCCCCGTTTGGAAGGCAGGCCGGGGGGGTGGCAGCCCAAATGGAGGCGTTCCCATGGGAATGCCTGCAGTTTGGGGGAGGCCCCACTGACATCACTAGTGATGTCAGTGGAGAGCTTCCGGCTCTGACAGAGCCAGAAGCTCTCCGGGGCTTATGACAAGTGAGACCTTACCCTAGGGTCTCGTCGTAAGCCCCGATGGTCGCGATGGTCTCTGACCATCGCGACCATCACCTGAGCGGTCGTTAGAGCTGTGGGTGTTAACCCACAGCCTAACGACCGAAACAGAGGCGGGCGGTCAGGATGCAAGTGGCCGCCCAGTTTCTGAGCGACCGCTTGCATCCTCCGACCGCCTCTGAATGAGGCCCTTAATGTAATGATTTAAAATGTTATTAGATATTCTTCTACAGCTCTGATTCCATGAGGAAAATTAGGAAAATGCTGTACTATACTGTACCGAATCACAGCTTCTGTCAGTCAATCAATGGGCGGTGATACAGAAAATGCATTGGAAATACGACGCATGCTCTGGGTAGTTTAGAAAAAGTAACACCTGGTGGACAAGAATTTGTATTACACTTTATGACATTTTTCCAGTGCTACACTACGTTCCATTACAAAACATTCTGTGTGGCGCAACTCAAGGCGAACTGTGTGGCGCGAGATGCATGGCGCGCTACATGGCGTATGGAGCAACAAACCAGCTGGGCACATCTGTATGTATATATGTGTATGTATGTGTTAATTTGTATATGTGTCAGTGTTTTTATACTGTGTATGTATGTGTATATCATGTATATGTGTGTTAGTGTGTATGTAATATATACGCTTGCTATATATATATATATATATATATATATATATGTGTGTGTGTGTGTGTGCTGATTGACAGGCAGAAGCATTTAAGCGGCGGTGCGGGTACATGAACCTACCGGTGTTGCCAGAAATGGGGGCGTGTCCGCCCCATTTTCCAGGAGCGGCAAGGCAAGGGGCAATTTCCTGGCCTCACAAACCATCCAGCCTGAGTAAGCTGAGGCTTACTCAGCTGGCTGGGGGCCCAGCGCCGTCACGACCGATGGTTGCGATTGTTATTCCAGCCTGCAACCTCGGCCGCAGTACTAGGATCGCAAATGCAGCAGGGGGTGGCACACACCTCATGCTGTATTTGCATGTTTGCAAGGACAGAGGGCCTGATTCAGAGCCGGACGCTCTGACCAGAGCTCGCTCTGAATCAGGGCCCTCCTACATGAAAATGGAGCGTCCTCCTGGACGCTCGCATAGCTGTGGGTGACCACCCACAGCTTATGCGAACGTCCATGATGATGGTCGCGATGGTCAAGACCATCGTGACCATCGGGCTTGCGACGGAGACCCTGTGGTAGGGTCTTGCTGCCGCAAGCCCTGTAGTGATTTTGGCTCTCAGAGCCAAAATCACTCCCACTGACATCACTACTGATGTCAGTGGGGCCGGCTTCAGACGGTAGGCGTTCCCATGGGAACGCCTCCGTCTGGCAGCCACACCCCTGGCACGCCCACCAAAGGGGGCGTGCTGTCAATCAACATCGACAGCACGCCCCCTTTGGTGCGAGATCCGGAGCGACGGCTACCCCGTCGCTAGCCGGGTCTCGCGCATGCGCACGATGGAGCTCCCTTTGTCATGCGCATGCGTAGTGGGGTAACATCGACCCGCTCGCGAGCGGGTCTGAATGACCCCCAGAATTGCAAAGCTGCTTGCATGCAGCTTTGCATTTCTGTCCAATACTGAATCACCCCCAATGTTTATTGGCAAATTGAAAGTATAAAAATAAAGGACCTCATTCAGAGGCGGTCGCACGGAGCGATTGGACGTAGCGAGCGATGTTTTTTTCAACTACGCATGCGTGTACCTGGCAGCGCGCGTGCGCAAGCCTGTCTTCCCGACCGCAATCCTCTTGCTCACTAGTCACTACGAGGTCGTAGCTGTGATTGACATTTTGCGCCGTTTGTGGGTGGTTACAGGGGAAGGTGCTTGTGATAGGGGGTGTGGTGGTGCGCACGCAGGCGTGGTTGACCTTAAAAAGGGCGTTTTAAGGGCGTGCATATTTTACTGAGCAAGTCATCACACACGTCATCTCGTTGCAATAACGACGCTACTGCTCGCAGAGCTAAGGGCAGCCCAGGGTCTACCTTAAGCATTGCGAGTGCTGGTGATAGTTACTGCCTCAACCGATGTTTGTAGGCAATTAACAATGTAACAGGTGTTAATCGTGCTGACGTAGGTTGCCGCCTGCGACCGACTCTGAATAAGGCCGTAGAGATAGGAGGTGTACTTTCATGGTTGTGGGTGTTTCCGCGCTTACGATGTGCTTTGCGACTGAGCGCTCGTTTTGCATATTCTCGGTCACTTTGGGTGCGACCGATCGCTCCCGAGCGACCGCCTCTGAATGAGGTCCAAAATACCTAAAGTACACAACATATCAGTAAAAATGAATGTTGAGCAGGAAGAATGCATGGAAGCAGGTTATTTTTCTTAAAGATTACTGATAATTTGTTTCGTACATTTACACAATAGAAACATTATTTTGAATTGAAGAGGGGTGTATTGGTTGAGCTTATCAGTTGTTATTGATTTGTTTTTGAAATTTCAGTATTTTTCTTTTTTAGCCAATGAGTGATTTTGTATTTCAGTTACACTTATGTTATACCCCATAGCAGTGGTCGAAGTGGAAATTTTGAAGTGGGGGCATGGAGGAACACTGTGGGCATCCCCATGCATCATGAGGGGCATGGTCACATGGGAAGAGGGGGCGTGGTTACTCAAAACAGGTCGTGTTGGCATCCATCTATTATACCCTCCTTCCTACTCTCTTTTCACTTCTCACTCCCTCCTTCCATTTCTCGTCTCTGCACCTCTCACTCCCTACCCTGTCTTGGTAACCTCCTGCATCCCTCACTCCCTGCTTCCTTTTCTTCCTTTGCACCAATAAGAAAAAACACGTAGACCCCACAGGAAATAAATAAAACACATAGGCTTTGTATGAAAAAAACACACACTTGCACCTATAGGAAAAAAAACAAACAGATAGGTACCCACATGAAAAATCTAAAACACATACAGGAGAATTCAATTGTTCTGGAAGGCATCTATACTAATAGGACTCAGATGGAGCAATAGGAGACATCCTCCAGAAGTGTAGAGAAAAAATGTGCGGTGCAGTCTGGATGCTGAAACCATGACTTTAGATGGATTTAGCCGCTGTGTGTGGCTAAACCCAGTGCTTCAAAAGTAATGGGCGCCTGAACAATGAAATTGCTTTGTTGTGTGCACATTACTTTAAACAACACCCAGAGGAATTGAATTCCCCCCACAGGCATTGCTGGCAAAATCGACACATTGTAATGTAGCGTGTTATGGAATTGTCACTAAAAGTGGCTGCGTACAGAGATACACAGTCGCTAACATAGAAGGCCATACTCAGATGAGACACTGCACCTGCCAGGGGGCTGGCGCAAGTTTTTATGGTACGGTCGATGCTGCGCCAATGGTACGTTAAAAGAACCACTTTATGGAAATGAAACGTCTTAGGAAGACGCTGCACGTGGGCATCCCAATCCTGGCACAATCAGATGCACATTTGTACAGGAAAAGGGCTCTGTAGCGCAACCGTGTCTGTGTCTTCCTCAGCCCCTATCTCCTCTGTATCACCTCAGCATTCTTATTAATATGATACAAGCAGTGGCGCACACCCTGCACCCATATTATGTAAAACTTACATCTCCGAGGTCCCTCGTCAGGTCTCCCAGTGCTGCTCAAACACCTGAAAATAGGTGCCACGGCCAGCTTTATGTGCATGCGCAATAGACTCCGGGCACACTTTATTGCCCAGATTCTATTGATTCTGCGTTGGCCGGGAGTGAGAGGAGGGGGCCCGTGATGTGGGATGCACGCGGGCCCCCTCCTTTCTATAGACGCCCCTGGATACAAGTTTTGTGTTTGTGCATTGCACCATTGTTGATGCATCTTTTATGAATTAAAACACACATGCATGTAACCAGCAGGTTTTTTTAACTACAAGTTCCAGCATACCCTGTCTGCTTCTGCAGCAGGAAAATCACTGGTTGTTGAAGCCTAGTACATGGCATTGTTAATACGTAGTATAAATGAATGCATATCATGTACTCCATACCTCAACTCCCAACTGTTCCTCTTCTCCACTTCCGAGTCCCAGTCCTTTAGTTCCTCATTCAGTGGTGGGAGAGCACTTCTAAAACTATACTGTGCACTCTGTCTCCGCTGCTGCACTAGTTGTGTGGTGTGTGCCAAATGTGAAGGAGTCAGAGGAGACAGAACCAGCCGAGGGACACTTCAGTACCAGCTAAGAGGCGGAGCTGCGCGGCTGCACAATGTGTGTGCGAGTCATACCTGGCAAACAACACAGCCGCAGCTCAGCCTCGCCTCCTCTCCAATCAGCAATTCTGCTGACTTAAACAGGGAAATCATAGGTAGGGTTAGCAGTCTGTCCGGCTGCTCCTTCCAATTTTCATCATCAGCCCGCGGATCCGGAGTCTGTACAGGGTGCATCCAGAGGAAGCACTTACACCCTGCAGGGGAAGTTGGAACACTGCAGGGCTCCGCAACGTTAAGGCAGAGCTAGCATGTGACTGTGTCAGCAGGATTCCAGAGCGTGACAGCCTGAGTGAGATTGTCACTCAGCACGCCCTGCACTGAAGCCACGCCTTTGCCCTCAGAGATCTGCTCTCCTTGTAACTTGCAAAAAAAAATGTTTTGTGCTTGAAGTGCCGGTATGTCATACCGTTGCATACCGGCACACTTCGAGCACTGCCCCATAGAGGTGAGCATACAGATGGTGTGTTGCTGGTGTAAACTGGAGTTACTTCTGTGATTACTTTGAGAAAGATTGTTATGTGACACTAAACCATATTAGCAGGCATATAAAAGATTACCCTTTGCTAGAGAGTGTTGCATACAGTTTGTCAGAAGTGTGCTTTTGAATAATAGCCAGTGTCATCTGTGTTTAGCAGACCTGGAGGCAGGGCCAGTGCTAGGGTGTTTGGCGCCCCCCTGCAGACTACAAATTTGCACCCTCCCTCCATTTTTTCAATAAAGGGACAGCGTGCGCCAGTCAAGTCAAGTGCCAGCCGACGGGATGCTGGGCATCAGTATACCGACACCGGAATTGTGACGCATGTCAGAATGCCGATGCCGGCGTCCCAAATGGATCAAGATAATGATGTCAGCATCCCAGCCACCGGCATTCTGAAGGTAAGTACCGGTGGCATGCCGAAGGTAAGTATGCGGGTTACGGTTAGCGTTAGGCCAGAGATGAAGGGGTTAGGTTTAGGGACCTGTCAGGGTGGGTTAGGGTTAGGAACCAAATGGGGAGGTTTAGAATTAGGCTGAGGGGAGCGAAGTTAGGGTTAGGCACCACTTGGAGGTTAGGGTTAGGCACCACCGGGAGGAGGATTAGGTTTAGGGTGCGGGAATAGGGGGTTAGGTTTAGGCACCACCAAGGGAACGGTTAGGTTTATGGGTAGGAGAGGGGGAGGGTTAGGCTACTTATGGGCCCCTGTCAGGATTTGCAACATCAGGATACAGCTGTCGGTCTTCTGACCACCGGCATCCCGTCCGCCGGTAAAGCATACCAATTCCGGAGCACGTTGCAAAAATGGGCTCAGTCTCAAAAGAAAGGGGTGTGGTCACACCATAGTATCCCCAATTCAAATTACGCCACACTGTAGCACAATTTTATTCACATTACATAGTGCCCCTGATTCACATTACACCACATATTAGTGTCCATTATTTATGTTATGACATACAGTAGTGACCCTTTTGCACAATGCCTACATTAGAGCACCTTACACACAATGCCCACAGTAGTAGTGCCCCTAATACACATAATTCCCACAGTAGTAGTGTCCCTTATACAATGCCCACTGTAGCAGTGCCACTTATGCAGTGCCCACAGTAGTAGTGACCCTTATGCAGTGCCCCCAGTGGTATTTCCCCTTATGCAGTGCCCCCAGTGGTAGTGCTCCTTATGCAGAGCCCAAAGTAGTGGTGCCCGTTATGCAGTGCCCCCAGTAGTGGTGCCCCCTATGCAATGCCCCCATTAGTAGTACCCCAAGTAGTAGTTCCCCCAGTAGTAATGCCACCAGTAGTAGTGCCCCTATTAGTAATGCCCTTAATATTAGTGCCCCCAGTAGTAATGCTCCCATTATTAGTGCCCCAAGTTGTAATGCCCCCATTAGTAGTGCCCCCAGTAGTAGTGCCCCTTACACAAAAAAAACACAATACTTACCATAAGCCTCACTCCTGTGTCCGCTGCCATCCGACTGCTCCTCATGACATCTCTCCCTTCAATCACTGCGGCTGTAGGGAAAGAGCTGGGTGCCCGCTGGTAACAAAAGCAGGGCTGGATGAGCACATTGCACCAGCCCTGCCTGGAGGTTCCTATAATCAGTAGGTTGCAGCAACTTGTTAAGTGATAACTGGATGGGAGAATGCTGTTTCAGGATATTTTAACTAGAGAGTAGATTTATGAAAGCTTGGAGAGAGATGAAGTGGAGATAGAAAAGTACCAACCAATAAGCTCCTGTCATTTTTTAAGACATCCTTTAAAATGACATTTAGGATCTGATTGGTTGGAATTTTATCTCTCTCCTCTTTATCTCTTTCCAAGCTTTGATAACTCTTTACCTGCATAAAGGTGAAGAGATTGGGTGCTGAAATATTGAATCCTAAAGTAGCATCCGTAGCACAGCTGGCTTTAGACCTCACGGGGCCCTAGGCAAGATACCGGTTTGGGGCCGTCCCTCCCTCAAACAATCCATAGCACTATATTTTCATTCCTGATTCATGCCCCTTACATTATCTGTCGTTTATCTTCCAGATATACAACCTTTTAAAGCTTTAAACATTACAGACATTGCAAACTTTAAAAAGTCACATCAAAACACAGGGCAAATATAAAAAAAAATTAAACTTTTAATGCCTGATATTATAGAAAGTGCAATCAATATATGTAAAATTAGCTGCCTTTAAAGAGCCTTTGCCCCTAGCTATTCTATTCAGTAGAGATGAGTGGGTTTGGATCTCAGAGATCCGAACCCACCTGAATTTTGCAGAGTTTTCGCATAAAAGCCGGCTCGAGAGTGGCGGACGCAAGGGAGGGGCTGTGCTGTTGCTGGGCATACGGGCTGACTGCTGTTGTCATAGGGGCTAGCTGCTGTTGTCTATAGGGGCTGGCTGTTGTCCATAGGGGCTGGCTGGGCTGTGCTGTGCTGTTGTCCATAAGGGCTGTGTTTTGTATACTCTATAGGAGCTGTGCTGTAGACAGAAGAGGAGGCTTTAGTGGCTCCTGTGTTACTGCAGTCCATGAAGGGGTGCTGCTGTGTTGTCCAGGGGGTGCTTTGTCCATCAGGGGTGCTCTTCACCCCCAGTGTGAACATTTTTTTAAATAAAAAGTGTTTTTTTTTCTGTGTGTGTGCGCATTAGCCACACTTATCAACAACGTAGCTGTGCAGGTGTGCTGCCTGTGTCATTTATCAAGGGGCTGCTGCCTCGTTCAGCGGTGCTTTCTTCCCCAAATGCCAAAAAAATCTAATAAAGTAATAAAAGTGTTTTTTTTTTCCGTGTGCGTATGCATGTTAGCCACACTTATCAGCAACGTAGCTAATAAGGGGTGCTGCCTGTGTCATTTATGAAGGGGCTGCAGCCTCGTTCAGGGGTGCTCTCCCCCCTCAAGTGCCCAAAATAAATTTTTGTAAAACTGTTATTTTTCTGTGTGTGTGTGTGCATGTTAGCCACACTTATCAGCAACATAGCTGCGCAGGGGTGCTGCCTGTGTCCTTTATCAAGGTACTGCTGCCTCACTCCGGGTGCTCTCCCCCCCAAGTGGCAAAAAAAAAGAATAAATTAATAAAAGTGTTTTTTGTTCTGTATGTGTGTGCACGTTAGCCAAACTTACCAGCAAAATAGCTGCGCAGGGGTGCTGCCTGTGTCGTTTATCAAGGGGCTGCTGTGTCCATCCAGGGGTTACTGTGGCCATCCAGGGGCAGTGTCAGCTGTGTCCATCCAGGGTCTGCTGTGTCCATCCAGGGGTTGTTGTGTTCATCTAGGGCAGGGGCTACTGTGTCCATCCAGGACAGGGGCTGCTGTGTCTATCCAGGGGCCGGGTCTGCAGGGGTGTATTCGTAAAAAATATTGTCACACTGTAAGTGCAAAACACAGTGTATTCATAAAAAATATTGTCACACTAAGTGGAAAAGGCTGTGTATTAATAAAAAAAATTGTCATACTGTAAGTGGTAACACAGGGCCTGATTCAGAGCCGGACGCTATTTGCGCTCGCTCGTTCAGAAAAATGGGCCGGATATTTTAGGCGGTCTCTATGTCTGAGCGAGCGAACTAAATATGCGCTCGCTATTTTGTAAAGACGCCCCCTGGCCGTTCGCATCATACGTCATCTCCGCTATTTATTAGATTAATCGAGTACATCGAAAGGCGTCTGAACTGCTCACAGTGCTTGTGGTTGGATTTTCCTATCGCAATCATGCGAACAGTTCAGGCTAAGAGACAACCAAGTGACGTGGTCGTTGATGCTGCTTTGTTAATTATGCACACCCTTAAAATGCCCGTTTTGACCGTTTGGCACGCATGCGTTTGGATCTCCACTCCCCGTTTTCAAGCACCTTCACCTATTACCACCCACAAACGCCTCATCCTATCACTCAAATTAGCAGGCACTCGCTATTTTGCGAACACACGATTTCCAACCACACTGACTGGTTGGCGCATGCGCATTACGACCCATACACATGCGCAGATGTGCGAACATCGCTCGGAGTAAACGAGCGGCCGCTTACAAGCGGCTCTGAATCAGGCCCACAGTGTATTATTCTTTTCTTACTCATAAAAAAAATCTTGTGACACTGTAAGTGTAAACGTCACAATTTTACAATTTAATAACACAAAGTTAGCAATAAAAAAATGCAACTTTTCACTTCTTTCCTCAATCATGACTAAATTATTAGTCTACTCTATATGCCGACTACAAGACCACAACAAAGTGCTAAATAACGTGCATTATATAGTAAACATAATGACATCACAAACGCCTCAGCTGAGATTCACATAAATATTTTCAAAAGGTGAAAATAGAGGATATGGTTTCAAAAATAAAATAAAGCAGCTAAAACTGCGTTCTCTGATTATAGTGTCCCTACTCCCTACCCATGGCCCCTCTACCTGACTTTCAGTGGCTGAGAGGGGCAACTCCATGCATCCGTATTCCAGAGGGCAGCTGCTCCTCCTGTAGCCCAGGTCAGAAGATGTGTAGGGGGTGTAGTGATATGGACTAAAATGGAGCTTACATCCACTAAAGTGGACAATGAATCCCCAGTCTAACAAGCTCCCTGGCAGGCAGCTGTAATTTATACACAACACAGGATGGGATAACAATATAGGCTTGGGTGATGTTATAATCTGGGGTGATGTATACATCATCTTCTTCACACAATATTAATTTGTCCCTGCTGGAATCCACCATTACAGATTCCTCTGTCATTTTTGCATGTAATTGATGTTAAAGGTCTTTCTCATAGAATTTGTAGTTCATTTTGATGGACATCATCGTTTCCACATTTCGGGAAAGTAGTCTCAGGCCGATCACTGACAAGGTTCCCGGCTGTGCTGAAAACTGTTTCTGTGTACACACTGGAAGGTGGGCAGCTCAATTAAAGCAAAGCCAGTTTGTGTTAGACCCTCAAAATTGCCTCTTTTTCCTGCCAGTAGTTCTTTACATCTCTTCAGATCTGTATCCGTTGGGCAGACGAAACAATGTCTTCATCCCTTCTGGTATGAAAATCCACTCCCAGCAGCAGGCATGGCGTTGAAGAATTCTCAAGAAAGACACAATGTAAAAGTGCCCACACACATAGCGATATTTTACACGATCTGGCCGATTCCGACGAATCATGACGACAGATCGTGTAAAATATGGCCAAATCGTGAGGAAATCATGAGTCCTAACTCACGATCATGATGCGATGCGCGTCCCCGCTGGTCGCACATCACATCGTCAGATCTGCCGTGCAGTAGGGCAGATCTGACAATCTGGGACAAAATGCACTGGGAAAAAAAAAAAAGTTAAGATGCACGATAGATCTTATGCTTTTTACTCCAAATCGTGTGTAGGAGCTGCCGGGGGAGAGTTCAGGGGAAATCGCACACATCGTGGGATCGTGTGCAGATCGGTATGTGTGTGGGCACCTTAAGACTTAAACCTTAAATCTGAAATATTGCATTTGATCTGTTCCGCTTTTCCACACATCTGTCACAGATTCTGTGCTGGTTAAGTGGACAGTGGGTACAACGGCAGTTTGAAGGCTACTAACTAAATATGTTTTTTTTAATGTCCCTGTACAGGTTGGGAAAAAGTTTCAAGTGGAATCTTTGCAAAGGATTATTTAATAGTCAATTGTTTTGGAAAGCACTCTTCGTGGTCCCCTTCTGGGATGAAAATAAACTCCTAGCAGCAGAAGCATGTGCAGGTTTCTCAAAAAAGACACAATGCAAGACCTTAAGGGGTCTATTTACTAACTGTGTTAGGAGATAAATGGAACGGTGATAAGATACCAATCAAGCAGCTCCTAACTGTCATTTTTCAAACACAACCTGTGACATGGCAGTTACGAACTGATTGGCTGGTACCTTATCACCGTTCACGTTATCTCCTAACACAGCTTAGTAAATAGACCCCTAAATCTGAAATGTTGCATTTGCTTTGTTCTGCTTGTCCACAATTCTGTGCTGGTTAAGTGGACAGTGGGTACAACAGCAGTTTGGAGGCCATTAACTAACTATGTTTTTTTTAATGTCCTTCTACAGGTTGGGAAATGCTTGTCATGTGGAAGCTTTGCAAAGGATTATTTAACAGTCAATTGTTTTGGAAAACACTATGAGAAGTCTTCCTGGTCCCTTTCAGGGGTGAAAAAATCCACTCCCAGCAGCAGCAGCAGGCATGGCGCTCAAGGATTCTTCTGGGGCAAGGACTGATGTGAATGAGTAAAATATGTTTTTGCAAATGCCTCCCCTTCTCCCTCATAAATTTACTTTGGAATCAAAAAATTAAATTAAATTTACTACCAATCAACCTTTCCTGTCCCTGCCTTCAACTACATACATATCCCAAACCCCTCAGGCCTCTCTTGAATAATAAAACCATTTGTTTTCTGATGTGCCATGTTGGAAGTTGAACTGCCACGTGTTTGTGCCACCCACAGCTGCCACTTAGCTTAGTCAGCCAGCTAGCTTGGTGCAAATTTTGGGCCTAAACTGGATGGAAACAGTATTGTGAGCTGTGAGGTAGTCAAAACTGTCTGGAAAAGAGTGGAAATAAATGTTATTGAGGTTAATAATACTGTAGGAACAAAAACAGGCCCAAATGGTGTGATTTTAGTAGTTTTTATGATTTTTTTAGAAAAAAATACAGTTCCAAAACCAAAAACAAAACACGGAAGGGCGGTTTTGGCAAAACCAATCCATATCCAAAACCAGAGGAGATACAGATCCAAAACCAAAACATGGGGGTCGGCGTACATCTCTACTATTCAGGGCTTGATTCACTACAGATCGCAATTGCGATTGCACAAATTGCGATTATCCACGCAGTTCAGTTGCAATAGTATGCTAATTCACTGTGATCGCTATGCTGTCGCAGAACTACACAAGCACAACCACTTTACCGAACACACATCCATAATGTTTAGTAGGACTGCAAAACCATCGGTAACATCGAGAACAATTGAAGCCTCATGCAGACTTGCACAAGGTCAGACCTTACTCAGAAATTGCTAACTTCATCGCACGCTATGAGTACACAAGCTGCGTAAGGCATCACAGTGGATAATTTATGCACGCCCATGCAACGGCGTTTAAACACACTGGCACATCTGTGTTCCACCAACAACCTCCCCAGTCACCACCCGCAAACCACACTTCCTGTCAATCACTCCGCACGCAGTCCCGATAGCAGTGGCTAGTTCGCGCACGAGCACTGTGATGCATACGCATGCGCAAATCACAACAATTGCCCAATTACGTGTGTAATTGCAGTTGTGATCGGTAGTGAATCAGGTCCTCAGTCTGCTCTTTCCAAAATAATAGTGATCAAACACCAAGGATTCACATTTATCATAGATATAGGCTGGGCTAGACTAAAAGATTTACAACTCAGAACCAGGATTCATGGGAATTGATCATTTACTTATTGCGGTCCGCCTACATTAGGCTAGCATTGCATGCCTTTCCATTATCAAACCCCTCACTCACAGACTCTATTATATTGTTTTCCCCCTTCACTGATTGCACCATATCCCTCTAATTTCCATTATTATACTACATACTCAGCTCCATTGTCTCCCATAGCTTTGTCCCTGATACTACTACTGATACTACTCAGTTATCACATTTTAGATCAGTGAACCCCTCTCACTGATTGTATCAGGCACCCATCCATCCATTATAATACTTATTATTACACCCATTAGTGACTGCTTAATATATCAGTGACGCCCTCCCCCCTCTCTGATTGTAGCAGGTAGTGACACCCATCCCTTAATACTTATTGTTATGCCCAGGGCCATTGTCCCCCCTCACTGATTGTCAGGGCCATCCCCAGGACTACTAGCACCCTGTGTGAGAAATTTTGGGGCACTCCTCCACTCCATCCAAATCCAGCTATTTTCCTAATTAATACTTTTATTAACCATAAAAGATATTCCCTAGCTTTTAATTCAACATATTATTCCACAGTAGACAAGAATTACAGAGAAATCAAGACATATTATCTGCCTCAGAAAAAAAACACACACATTGTCTGCCACAGAAAAAAAACACATTGTCTGCCACAGAAAAAAAAACACACACATTGTCTGCCACAGAAAAAAACACACATTGTCTGCCTCAGAAAAAAAAACACACACATTGTCTGCCACAGAAAAAAAAACACACATTGTCTGCCACAGAAAAAAAAACACACACATTGTCTGCCACCGAAAAAAAAACACACACATTGTCTGCCACAGAAAAAAAAACACACACATTGTCTGCCTCAGAAAAAAAAACACACACATTGTCTGCCTCAGAAAAAAAAACATACACATTGTCTGCCTCAGAAAAAAAAACACACATTGTCTGCCACAGAAAAAAAAACACACACATTGTCTGCCACAGAAAAAAAACACACATTGTCTGCCACAGAAAAAAAAACACACACATTGTCTGCCTCAGAAAAAAAACCACACATTGTCTGCCTCAGAAAAAAAACCAGACACATTGTCTGCCACAGAAAAAAAAACACACACATTGTCTGCCACAGAAAAAAAAACACACATTGTCTGCCACAGAAAAAAAAACACACACATTGTCTGCCTCAGAAAAAAAACCACACATTGTCTGCCACAGAAAAAAAAACACACACATTGTCTGCCACAGAAAAAAAACACACATTGTCTGCCACAGAAAAAAAAACACACACATTGTCTGCCACAGAAAAAAACACACATTGTCTGCCTCAGAAAAAAAAACACACATTGTCTGCCACAGAAAAAAACCACACATTGTCTGCCACAGAAAAAAAACCACACACATTGTCTGCCACAGAAAAAAAAACACACACATTGTCTGCCACAGAAAAAAACACACATTGTCTGCCACAGAAAAAAAAACACACACATTGTCTGCCACAGAAAGAAAACACACACATTGTCTGCCACAGAAAAAAAACACACACATTGTCTGCTACAGAAAAAAACACACACATTGTCTGCCCAGTATGGAATCCTTATTTAAACCTCTATACCTTAGATGACACTATTTAGCATTAAGAATAGTCGCACATAAAAATAAACACTTTCAGACCTCGATAGTGGTTCCGAAGCACAAAAGTTATTATTCACAAAGAAAAAGGTACTTAGCACTTTGATCTAAACAATGAGTGCAAAGGTTACATTCATTATGGTACAGTCAATACTTATGCCAGCGAATCGGTCCCAGTTACAGTCATCAGTACAGAAACCTGCGTTCATCCAAGAAGAATGGCTCCTAACTGTGACCAGGACACAGGCTATATACCCTAACAGATCATGATAACAGCAATGTAGACAGACAAACATAATTCAATTGGTTCTTGCTCTTGGTCTTTGTAGTACACTGTACTTCATAGGACAGTTCACTAGGGGTATGTCCCACTTCTCCAGATTGCATTGTCTTTCTTTAATTGATTTAAATTAACCACAGGCTCAGCATACAGAGTATTATATTTAATTCAATAATACACTATGGGCCATAACTTCCAAACGCATGATTCAATTCCCTTGCCGATATAACCGGGCATCTGGAAATAGACAGGGTATCAGTACAGTACCAAACACGAAATGTCTATGATGTTCTATACCATAAATATCAAATATATACATTTTACATCATAATTAATAACTTTAATATAAACCATAATGTGCAGGAACCTTTTATGAATACGTGTTTATTTATGATTATATGTAAGTATGTGTTGTGCATCTGAGCACAGCGTAAAAGGTGTGTTGTGTGTGTTTATATCTGCAATAGCAACTGTGTATATATGTACACACATTGTGGGTACGCATGTGATTGTCTATGTGCATGCATGTATTTATCCTGAATTAATACATATATATATATATATATATATATATATATATATGTATTACTTGGCATATTTTGATATTACTTGTCTGGACTACAAAATGACAGGCAATGAGTTTACACAGGTGGCAAAATGATGCTTGATGAAAACACAAATGTAAAAGCTAGTTTGTTTAAGCATCAGACTCAAAGACAATGGTTTATTTAGAATACAATTAATTTCTTCTTAACCACATCAACATTAGATACCAGGCCTACAATGGCTAACGATAGCTTAAATGTCTAACAATTGTTCCTGAATCCACTCCTTCTGAGTATATCAGTGTCTGTATTATACTTCAATTTTCATAGGCATACTGTTCTGTATGCAGAGCAAACGCTCACCATATCTTTGTGTATTCTTTAATTATTCATCACAGACAAATCAACAAAACCTGTCTTGTTATCACTGAATATTTAATGTAAGGACTTTTAGTTGTAGCTAAAATGACATTTTGCGATCAGTTGCAAAATGGCGTCTTGTGTTGTCATTCGCAAGATGGCGTTGTGCAGATTCCGATTCTAGCAGATTCTGTCTTAGCCAATTATCCGGCTTCGACACCAGGAAAAAAACTGTTGTCTGCCTCACTAAAAAAAACATACATTGAGGCGGATTCATCAAGGATCGCAATTGCAAAGCTGCATGCAGGCAGCTTTGCAATTATGTCCATGCTGATATGCAAATGACACCCCCTTCTGCATTTGCGATCCCAGTATTGTGAAGAAGGTCGTAGGCTGAGATCACCATTGGTGGTCGATGGTCGTGATGGTGGACGGCACCGGTCCACCAGCCAGCTGAGTAAGCCTCAGATTACTCAGGCTGGCCGGCTTGCGAGCCCAGGACACTACATCGATCAACGCAATCCCTGGGCTTGCCACTCCCAGAAAACAGGGTAGATACGCCCCTATTTCTGGGAACGCTGGCCGACCCTGCCCCTGCACCGCCCCTTAAATGTCTCTGCTTGTCGATCAGACAGAGGCATAGAAGGGTCTGCATGGGACTATCGCAGAATGGGAATCTGAGATCGGCAGTGCACTTACGTGCACTGCTGAATCAGACCCATTTTCCGCCACAAGAAAAGAAACACACACACATTGTCTGCCACAGGAAAAAAATTTACACATTTTTCGCCACAGGACAAAAAACAAAAACACACAGTTTGTCCACCAAAGGAAAAAAAAACATGCACACATTGTCCGGCAAAGGAAAACAAAAACACACATTAATTCATTGCCCCCACAGAAAAAAAATAAGGAAAACACACATTAATGTATTGCCCCTACTGGAAAGAAAATAAAACATACATTAATTAATTGCCACCACAGGAAAAAAAAACATACATTAATTCTTTGTTTCCCGCCCCTCCCAGAAAACTAAGTGACCTCACCACACAGAGCTCGGAACCCGTGGCCAAAGACAGATGATGGTCGTTCAGTGTGTATTAACGACCATCATCTGCAGATATATCTGTTCAATATCTACCAAGCTTAACAAAGCTGCAGCAAAAGCTGAAGTACAGTCTTATAGTAACATAAAGTTGTCAGATATTTCCACACTGACGAAAGGCAAAAACATTGAATTCCATCCCTTACATTTAGAAATGATAATGACAAATACATAGCAGTGGACAGGAAGATATTGTTCTCATGCAGTAACTAAGTATTAGTTAATTGAAAATGATGGTTATCCCACAGTCTGTCAGCTTATACTCATTAGTGTTGGCAGTTTTGCCTTTCATCACCGAGATGTTTCCCATTGCATACTGTCAAGATAATCTTTCTTATGCACAACGAGTATACCATGCTTATCCTGCTTTGTAAGCAATGTTACTTGGAAGGACATTGGTACTAATAACATCTGCCATTCAGAACACATTGGTGCTATACAAATGTAGTGTTATTAATATACTTTGAATAATGTTAAATGCTCCATCTAACATAAACAAATGTCATCGCTTAACATGGAATGTTATATTATTAATACTTGTGTCTAACTGACGTTATACTGAAGGGAAAAAACAAGACATACATACCTAACAACTGTAATTTACTCTAGGGATAGTCAGTCAAGGATTTTAACATCCCTAGAAATGTGTGTCCCTGGAAATGTCCTTATCATTCAGTATGGACAAGAGATGAGCCACATTTTGTAAACTGTTCCACTAAATATTTTCCATATTCCGCATATGGAAATTGAATTTTGTATGTTTCACCATCAGAAATTTGCCTTCTTTTTTCTATATGGAATTACCCCAAATATTTTTGTTCCACTAGGAATTCTTCTTATATTTTTTGTTCTACTCAAGTTGCTCTCTTAGTATAGCCCAAATACAACAGCTCTATTTATAGGTAAAATTTCATACAGCATTGAACAGCTACTCAGCAGTATAGCAAAGCTAAAGCAGAATTTGTTTTGCTAGTATTGTGCATCAATAGAAACGGACAGTTTTTGTGTGGATTCTATTCACACAAAATTTCAGTGCAACTTCGCTTATCTCTAGTATTGCCCAACTGCACAATGCAATTTCTATTTTTTCTGCATGGTAAATGTAATTTTTACTATTTGTTTTTGTTATTTAAACTGTAAATTAATATTTTTTTTATTTACGAGGAACACCTAAAATGCAAAAAAACACATTGGAATCAAATACTGTAATCATGCTTCCAAAGTCCTATAAGAATTTCTGATGTGATCCGCAACAAACAAACAAACAAAATACAGTTGGGCGCTCCAGTGGAATCTGATGTGTAACTCTCTGAAAGCTGCTCTCCAGAAGGGGGATGGCTAACCAAGTGGTTCCCAAACTTTTTTGAATCATGGCACCCTAGAGTATCAGCATTGTTTTCACAGTGCCCCTAAGGAAAAGTTTGAGAAATTCAGAAATAAAAATAGTAGTAAAGTGAAGTAAATTGTGTTTACCTGTCACGTTAGATTCAGTTATATGGTGGTGGACAGGTTTGAGCATCTCTTTGTCCACATACTTACATTACATTGACCATAAATTATTTTATTTGGTGCTGGACCACCAACTTGAGGCACCCCTGCAAGTGTCCCAAGGCACCCCAGGGTGCCACGGTGCACAGTTTGGGAACCACTGGCCTAACCCTTAATGCAATATACAAAGGAAAAAATCGGGAGTGCTAGTGAATGCATTTCATCCTCCAATAGGAGACAAATAATAATAATATTAATAATACACAATGAAATAGAAAGGGAATAATAACCCTGCTTTTTAATAAAATGCAGACATAAATACAACCATAGCTAGACAGTTTAAGTGTTCCTGTCATGAAGTGGTAACATGTTGCAATATAAACACATACAATGAAACACTCTTAGGGAAATAATAATACAAGTTACAAATAAAATGACCAGAAAGATTCTGATACTAGATGACAAAAAAATAGGTTCAAAGGTCCAATTACTTTTACAACAATTAAAATATAAAGTCTCCAGATAATGTATATATTTACAGATACTTCCCCAGATAGTATATAGCCCGTGATAGTGTTCTCTAGGCAGTAGGGAGAAACAACAGGCACAAATTCCATTTGGTAAATATCTGTAAAGAAAAAAGCAAAGCATTATCATTTTTTTATTTCAGGCAAATATCTTCTTAAGTACTTTTGAAAAGTCAAACTTAGGGTTTCATGTCATGAATTGATATAAAAAGTGGCAAAGAAGCACAGTGGATAAGTTTAACATGACAATTTCTGCATGTACTGAAAAACTGACAAACTCTTCATGAGAAATGCTTGTGTTCAGCTACAGGTATTTCTATCCTGTACTCCACAAATTATCATATTTTAGACTTTGTAAAAAGCATCATACATCAACCTGCTTACCTTTCAAGCACTAAATCAAATATCTGCATATTGGAATAGTGAGCTAATTTGTATTGTTCAGAGGGGGGGCTGCCTGATTTGTAAACGTTGTTTTTTGGGTCCAGAGTCCTCAATTGGTGATTCAGCTTTGTGTACACTTCTTTTTCATCTATCTACGCATGCTTACCTAATGTTTTCCTTTAGATCCACATACTCAAGATCCTCGGCCTCCAACCTTAGAGTCACTTGGTCATCCTGAGGAAACAATAGAAGATGGAATGTTTACATTACACATGTTTCCAGTCACACCACAATGGCCACAAACACCAAGCCCACGCTGACCTGACTTACCAGAGCCAGAAATAAATATGGGTGCTGATTCTGCCTCTGACTTCCTCTCCTTCATGGCAGCATTCGATAACCATCATGTGGCACTAATGGACAAATAAATGAGACACTTGTCCCAAATTGCCAGGCATTTACATAAGAGTGACAACAGGCTTTCTGCCATTAGATGAGAAAGTAAGTAAGCTTAATAACAATTTCACTAGTAATTTTGAAATGATGCCAAGAATACTAGAGGCACTGAAGAATGCTAGCATTAGTCTTAATGAAAGTTTTATACGTGTGCTCTAAAATCAAACCAATGTTCTTAAAGACCTGAATTAACACATGATATAATTTATTGCCAGAATTATGAGTCACTCTTCTGAGGCAGCAAGTAGCACCAGTAGCAGTTTAAACCCCTCACCTGCACCAACACCAACTAGGTGTAAGACCCGCATCAGAGGTGCTGCTGCACATCCAAGCCACTCATCACCCTGCCCTAGTCAGCCACCTAAAAGGAGACATTCACAATAATCAGAAAATATATGTTTTACAGTTGTATTTGTATGCTAAAAAGAAACAAATATCTGGAAACTATATTTCTATGCAAAAAAATGCAATTTTGGCTATATTTGTATGTTAAAAAGAGCAGAGTTCTTTATATTTCTGTTTGTGCCCTTTTTGAGGCATGAGGTTATTTTTTTACAACACAACTTTCACAAAAAGCTAGTAATACCATTATATGCAGGTGTTGACAGAATAAAACACATTAACTAATGATAATTGTTTTATTACTTTTCTGTTACACTGTAAAACCTGTTATCATGAAATCATTTGCATTTTCTATAAAGTAATGGGAAAATTATTAAGAATACTGTTTATGTTGAAAATGTGGTAATACACTGACATCCTCATGAAAGAGTGTGTGGCCCAAATACAATCACATACTTCATCTCAAAGTGATGTTTTTATTGTTTAAACAAATTAGCATGCAAATTACAAATTATATGCTGCCAAAGATAGTCACCCTAATAGTGTGTTTTATATGGAATCAGTATAAATCACCACCAGACCTAAGCCCGGCGGATGAAATACCGACATTGGAAGGCCGGCAGCTGAAGATCCAGATGGGGAAGGTAAGTAGGCTATTGCTAACCCTCCCCCCTAACCCTAACCCTCCCTTAGGGGTGCCTAACCCTAACCTCCCCCTAGTGCTTAACCCTAACCTCTCCCCAGGGGTGCCTAAACCTAGCCCCCCCTCCCAGCACCCTCAACCTAACCCTCCCGGGGGGGCGCCTAAACCTAACCTCCCCCTGGTGGTGCCTGACCCTAAGCCCTCTTCCCCTAGCCTAAACCTAACCCTCCTGTGGGGGTACCTAACCCTAAGTCCCCCCGAGAGTCCCTAATGCTAGAGTGGCTATGCGCTCCTGACGCCCGGCTTACCTACGATTGGTATGGGCATTGGGAGTTAGGCATGGGGCTGATGATAGGCATCAGTGTTCCAACACCTATCATTAGTCCCGTGTCAGGATTTCACAGTCGGGAAGCCGGCGGTCGACATTTTGACCGCCGGCTTCCTAACTACATCCCATTTTTTACAGATGTTTTTCATCAAATACATTGTATGCTTATGTGTTTCTGGATTTTGAAGTGACATAAACTAGTAATGTTTTAATTTTAAAGGGAAATTTACCTTACTTAAGATTTGGTTTTAGTTTACTACTGTAAAAAAGTCAGATGTTAAGCACTCTTTCAGAACTGGCAACAGGAAACATTACAGTACAGGAGTTGCTAAAAGTTTTGCATGTGTACTTCCAAATTTAATTTTGCAAGACATCATGTGAATTGAAACATCTTGGATAAGTAGTTTACCACAGGTGAGGTAATACATTAATTTACAGGGAAAGCAAGACACACGTAATTTAAAATTGCAGCAATGGGTAAATTGTGCCTGATGCACATTAATTTATCAGATTTATAAAGACACATTTTTATTGAAGGTAAAATATCAATGTTGGGTAATATACTTACACTGAAATAGTTGGCAATCAACGAAGCTCTAACCAGCCTCCCACTTTCTGTGGTGACAGAGTCACCAGATGAAACCAGTAGCCCAGCCTGCTGACTGTGCATTGCATAATGTGGCATGGGAGGTTGATTTAATCACAGATTATGCAACACACAGCAGCAAAGTGCAATGTCAGAGATTTTATCAACAGAATGCAACAAATTCCCTCCAGATTTATCTAGAGTGTGCCCTTAGATTTTAATAGGACAAATGTATGTTCTATCACAGATCTAGTGGACTTTTGTACTTCATTATATTTGCACATAGCAGGACTATCAGGAAGTGACAATAGGAGTCAGAAGCCAGGAGAAACATACATACTCCAAATCCCCTCTAAGGTAAATGTATTTGAAGGTAAATATGACAAAAGTAACCAGAGGAATGTGTACTTACTTACCAATCAGCCATACCTCCAGCACTTGGCTTGCCTTAAATTTAGCACATAGGGATGAGTAATTGAGGATAAAGGAATCATGGCATGAGGCAGGATAGCTAACCACAACATTCATGATTATTATGTTTGTACTACAAACCATCTGGACATTGGTGGAATGGCTGTGGTGCCTGTTCAGATAAACAAGGGCTTACATCCTATGTGGTCTCAGCTCAATGTGTGTGCAGTCTATAGCACCCAGGACATTGGGCATGCCTGCGTTCCTATAAAAAGCTAACTTGATATCACACCACTGTGACTCCTGGCTGAGAAAGCAGATATACTGTAGGTGTGCAGCAAGGACTTGGCCCAGGTAGTGGGATAAGGTGGCTTGTGATATGCCTACCACCCTCCCAATCATTGACTGAAATCTCCCAGTAGCAAAGAAGTGCAGAACAGCCAGCAATTTGTGTTGGCCTGAGACCATGCATCATTAAGTTATTGCAGTTGAGGTGGAACACCTATATGACATCATCATCAGATATTACATTTAGGTTCAACCACTCATGGAAGAACCTAGGCCTATGTAGGCTCTGCGGCACTCCTATCTGCTGGTTCCCCTGCTCTGTTTCTTGCTCCATGGCCCTTTCAGTCAGCTGGTGCAGACCAGATGAAATACGTAACTATGCACACAGAACTGAGTATCCTGCCTCAGCCATGCTTGTCAGCAGAAAGAGAGTGCTGCAGCTAACTTTGTTGGCTTTTATAAGCATCCTGATTGAGTTTGGCCTAATTAAAATTGTTTACACATGTCAACACAATTTTTAGTGCATAGATTTTGTGCATTGAGTTGTGATTCGTGTGCGAGTATCACTGATTATGAAAACTCGAATCTTAGTAAATTTGTGATTTACATTGGTACTAATGTTTTTTTGATGATCTTTGTTTTGATGGTGAGTTTACGTGAGTTGGGCTGCGAAGTTGTGTTTGACATGCGGTATCCATGCGATTTAACTATTAGTAAATTCCAATTTGCAAAATTGCACCTTTATTACTGAAAAGCACAAAATCGACCATACATGAGCCTTAGTAAATCTCCCCCTAGGACTTAATGTAAAATGTTTTACCTATATTGAGAGAAGCCGCTTTCAAAAATCATTTCATTAGAAAATGTTAGGTGCTTTTTTATCTTCCTCATGTACAATAAATACATCTGTTACTATTGTTTTATATAAATTGCTATCTTTTTTATTTTATTCAAGAATATACCATAAAAAGGAAAGGAGGTGGGGCTAAATCATCAGAAAAGAACATGCTGCATAATATTAATAATCAATACTCAACATAAACAACTAGCACTGAAGGTTCTCAGATAGGTAGATCAGTAGTGGTATGAATCAGTATTGCAAAGCAGGTGAAACCAGTGAAGCCAAGTCTTTTTTAATATTTGTATTTACTTTTTAAAATTTGGTATATAATGTAAATTCATTGCTTTTACTTTTCTGAGCTAACTCCTCTTAGGTCAATGTTAACCAATTTATGATTGCACATTGTATGAACATTAGTGCAATCAGCATATGAGTCTGAGACAACATACATAAATAGTTGAGCATGTGGTGCCATTACCGGACCTGGATTGTCAATGACAGTCCAAAAGCTAAGTGAATACATAGGAACTGATTCTGATTAAACTGCCTGAACCAATGCTGAATAAAAGCGATTTTATAGTGCCTACTGTATATATTATACCAGTGTGTACCAAACTGTCTTGAATTGCCCTAGAGTATCAACATTATTTTCATGGCACTCCTAGGTCATAAGTTTCTTGTTGAGACACCCAGCAAAAATGATTAAATTAAGTAACTTGTTCTTACCTGTTATCCTTAGTTAATTTATGTGATGGTGGACAGGGTTGCACTTCTGTTTGTCCACGTATTTTATGATTGGCAGCAGTGGAGGTTACCATCTCTATCTCCAAGGAGGTCTGATGCCCAATGCCGGACTGATCTGCAAAGTGTGCATGTGGATGATCACGCACATGCAGGCTACTAGGGACTGCACTGGCTGCAGACCTTAGAAGCCAGATTGGGCTGCCATTAAAACAGGGGATGGCTTTCCATTGAAAGTGCTCTCATTGCTAATTGCAGTCTGGACTGACAGTCCCAAGGGGAGAAAACACCTCCCCCTGTGATAAGAAGGGAGCGCTCCCAATGGGAAGTTACTGCCACTGCTAGGCACTCCTTGCAGGTGGCAAATTTTACTAGAGAGGGCTGCAATTCTTCATCCCTAGGTAAAATCTGCCAGTGCTTGGCAGCCACCAGCACTGCATTTGCTTATTACATTGACCATATATATTTTGGCTTGGTCATGGATCAACAAGCCACGTCAACCCTAAAAGTGCTCACATGACCCAGTTTGGGAACCACTGTATTACACAGTTTATTCACATCAGTCTGTGCCTGTGTGGAACTCACAATCTATATTACCTACCACACAGACATACAAGGGTTAGCTCAATAAAATTAACTTGTGGATAAAATCCCATGCAAATCGGTGGAAAACATACAAACTCAACACAGTACACTGATCAGAATTTAATCTATAACCTCAGCTCTTCAAGGCATCAATAATAATTACTGTGCTGCCTGTGACATCATTGAGACTATTTTAGTAACATACGGGAGGGCCAGATCCAGTTTATAGAGATATCAATGTAGCATACATTGACACTGCAATTGTACAGTATGTGCCATGACCAGCATTTCTCGAGGGGCGTCTGGCGGTGGTGCTGGTGTCTGGTGGGGTGCATTGGCTGCGCGTAGTCCTATTTGGGCAAACTGTCACTCTGGTCTGGTTAGGCCTGGTGGTGCTTCCGTTCTGTTCTGGCATGGGCGCCGCCATCTTGCCTCTGGACATGTGACCTAGTTGCCCTATCCTGGTGTGTCACATGCTCTCTCTAGCCTCTCACAGTGTGGCACTGGGTATTTAAGGGAGTGCAGAGATTCCTTTCATTGCCAGTGCAACGTGTTTCTCAGCGCAAGCTGAGAGAGAGTTCCTGAGCTTGTCCGCCTGCCTGTTGGATCTCTGCCTTAGCCTGCTTTACCTGACCTGCTCCACACCCTGCTGGAATCCCTTGCCTCCTCCTATTGCCTCTCCCTTGCCTGAGTACCTGTGTCAGCTGTTACCCTGCACCCTGCCTCCACTTGCAAATCCTCTGGACATTATCATTCACTTCAGCCTGCAATTCACTTCAGCCTGCCATTCAATTCAGCCTGCCATTCATTTCAGACTCACAAAACCTGGAATACTGGACTGCCTTCTGTTATCACTACCTGGATTTTTTCCCATTGCATCACTACAGTTCCCAAGTGCACTTTAGTGCTAAACCTGGACTTTCTGTTTTGCCACATTCATGACTGTTAAGCCACTCATTAAAAATCTGCTTCAGTGTCTGCTCCTATTACCACCCTGGGTCCACAACAAAACCAGAACCTCACAGTTTGCACTTGCCCCATGGATCTGGCCACAGAACAGGAGTCTGGAGTGGATTTATTCTGGTGTATTTTAGGCCGTTTGGAAAACCTGGAAGCTATGCAGCACCAAATGGCTCAGTTTCTACAGGAGATGTCTAAACGACAGGATAATATGCAAACCTCATTATCCACCCCTGGGGTATCAGCAACTACATCTACTCCTGTGCCTGGTACTACAGGGAACAGGATATCTCCCCGTTTACATCTTCCTATGCCAAGCAAATTTGACAGCAATCCTAAACTCAGTCGCAGCTTCCTGAATCAGTGTGATATACACTCTACCCTGCAGCCTGATAACTTTCCTACTGCAAGAACTAAAGTGGCATACATTGTGTCTCTGTTGTCCCACTCTGGGAGCATTCAGATTCTCTGCTGGATAACTATGCAGACTTTGTATCATCATTCAGGAAGATTTTTGATGAACCTGGACATACTGTGTCAGCATTGTCCAGTATCATGACCCTAAGACAAGGTTCCCATCCTGTCTGCCAATATGCCGTACAGTTTCAGATTTTAGCATCAGAACTCAAGTGGAATGAGGAAGCCCTCACCTCAGCTTTCTGGCATGGGCTTTCTGATTGACTAAAAGATGATCTGGTCACCAGTGACCTTGCTGCTAACCTAAACGATATGATTTCCCTCTGTAATAAGATTGACCTACGCTTCAGAGAATGTCAGGCTGAAAAGCACAGAACTGACATTCCTAACTGACCCTGGGGACATCAAATTAGCAGTTATGAGCCCGTCCCCAAATACTAAAGATTTCAAAATGACCTTAGCTATAGATCTCAAACCTAAACCTGTCATTGCTACAGCTCTACTAGATTCTGGAGCAGCCAGAAAATTCATGACCTCCAGCTTAGTTGACAAATTACAGATTCCTTGTTCATCTCTCAATCACACAATTTCCCTGACCTCTGTAGGTGGATGGCCTCTAGCTAATAGAGTGGTCCCCAAAGAAACTCAACCAGTACTAGTCCGCATTGAAGCACTCCAGTCCTGAGGCTTCCAAAGAAATAATTTTAGGATTACTCTGATTATGCCAGCATAATCCCAGGGTAGACTGGTGTTCAATGCAAATTCTTTCATGGGGGGCTGATTGTCAGAAATCCTGTCTTCCCAAGATACGACCTGTAAGGAAAACAGCTTCATTAATATCTCCAGCTATTCCTAAGGAGTACCAGATGTTCACTGATGTTTTTTCCGAACAACAGGCAAATGTCTTACCTCCTCACAGAGAATGGGATTGTCCAATCGATCTGTTGCCTGACAAGATGCCACCTCATGGTCGCACCTATCGTCTGTCCTTGCCTGAGACCAAAGCTATGTCCAAATACATCCAGGACAACCTAGCGAAAAGAATTATTTATCCCTCCACCTCTCCTGTCGGAGCAGGGTTCTTTTTTGTCGGCAAGGACGGTGGCTTAAGACCTTGTATAGACTACTGCGGCCTTAATGATATAATGGTCAAGAATCGATATTCACTTCCACTGATCACAGAGTTGTTCGACAGGGTTAAGGGGTCCATCATATTCTCAAAGTTAGATCTGAGAGGGGCCTATAATCTCATCCGTATTCACGCCGGTGATGAATGGAAGACCGCCTTTAATACCAGAGATGGACATTTTGAATACCTTGTGATGCCCTTTGGTTTATGCAATGCCCCTGCTGTTTTTCAGGGCTTTGTTAATTACATTTTCCGGGACTTGTTATAAGTCTCAGTTGTGGTCTACCTGGACGATATACTGATTTTTTCGTCTTCTGTAGTGGAACATCATGAACATGTGAAGGAAGTATTATCCCATCTGAGGAGGAACCACCTTTACTGCAAATTGTAGAAATGTGTCTTTGATGTGCCCAGTGTACCCTTCCTTGGTTACGTCATCTCTGGCTCCACTTTCAAAATGGACCCCAAGAAGGTGCAGGCGATTTTGGATTGGTCTCGACCTCAAAGGTTGAAAGCCATCCAGAGACTGCTCGGGTTCACCAACTACTATAGACACTTTATCGAGGGATAGTCGTGATTATTGGCTCCCATTACAGCCCTGACCCGTAAAGGTGCTAATCCTGCCCTATGGCCACCTGAGGCAGAAAAAGCCTTCCAGCTCTTAAAACAAGCCTTTATTTCTGCTTCAGTCCTACGACAAGCAGATCTGGATAGGCCTTTTTTATTGGAAGTGGATGCGTCATCAGAAGCTGTGGGAGCAGTCCTATCCCAGCGTTGTGAAGATAATCGAGTTCATCCCTGTGGGTTTTTCTCCAAGAAATTCTCTCCTGCTGAAAGAAATTATGCTATAGGTAAACAAGAACTCTTGGCAGTGAAGTTGGCATTAAAAGAATGGAGATACCTGCTGGAAGGGTCAAAATTTCCCTTCACTGTCTTCACTGACCATAGGAACCTCCTCTTCCTCAAGAATATCCAGTGTGTGAGCCCTCATCTGGCCCAATGGGCAATATTTTTCACTCAGTTCCAGTTCACTCTGACCTTCCGGTCTGGAGCCCTTAATCAGAAAGCGGATGCTCTGTCTAGATCCCTCCTCTGTGACGACAATTTGGAGATCCAACGTAATGCCCCTGTCTTAGAGTCAAGAGTGTTTGCCACCATACAGTTACAGCCTCCTACTGGGAACACTTTTGTGGCCCCGGAGTTAAGGAAGCAGCTTCTCACCTGGGCTCATTCCTCTCACTTTGCAGGCCACTCAGGTACTCAGAAGACTCTGGAATTTTTAAAGAGAGGCTATTGGTGACCATCCATGAAGGCGGATGTATTGGAGTTTATTTCTTCATGTACCTCTTGTGCCTAACATAAGTCTTCAAGCTCCAGCTGGTGAGTTGTTGTCATTACCTATTCCATCACATCCATGGACGCATTTCTCCATGAACTTCATCACGGATCTACTGAACTCTCAGGGTTACACTACCACCTGGGTCGTAGTAGACCGATTTTCGAAAATGGTCCATTATATACCCTTAAAGAAACTGCCTACTGCTCCTGACTTGGCTCACCTGTTAGTTCAACACATATTCCATCTCCATGGTCTTCCTGCCAAAATAGTTTCTGACCATGGTGCTCAATTTGTAGCAAGATTTTGGAGAGCCTAATGTTCCGTTCTACAAGTAAAACTAAACTTTTCCACGGCTTATCATCCACAAAGCAATGGATCCACTGAGAGGATAAAACAAGACCTTGAGACCTTCCTGAGGATTTTTATGTCATCTTCTCAAGACAATTGGACTGTATTGCTGCCATGAGCTGAGTTTGCACATAATGCCTCCAATCAAACTCCGTTCCAAGTTGTTTACGGCCTTCATCCTTGGGTCCCTGAATTTCAAATCCTGCCTGTCTTTGATGTACCAGCCGTAGAGGACACTGTACGGAGATTTGCATCTATTTGGACTCAAGTATGTTCTAACTTGGAGAAGGCGTCCTCTTGCTACAAACTTCAGGCAGATAAAAGGTGTACTAAGGTGCAACGCATGCAAGTTGGAGACCAAGTCTGGTTGTCCACCTGGAACCTACGGCTCAGAGTAACATCGATGAAGTTTGCTCCACGATTCATCGGGCCCTTCTCCATCATAGAAATCATCAACCCTGTGGCTTATCGCCTTCAGTTGCCCCCTTACCTGAAAGTCCCCAATTCTTTTCATATTTCCCTACTTAAACCCCTGGTGCTGAACAAATTCCACAGAGTTCTTCCTGTTCCCCCTCGTATCCAGACTGAAAGAGGCATGGAGTTTGAGGTCTCCCAGGTCCTGGATTCTCGTATGCACAGAGGGCGTTTGCAATACCTGTTAGACTGGAAGGGTTACGGCCCGGAAGAGTGCTGTTGGACCTATGCCCGAGACATCCATGCTCCCGCACTCATCAAGAAGTTCCATGCTGCCCATCTGGAGAAGCCTCGTGAGTGTCCTGAGGCCACCCATAAGGGGGGGATACTGTCATGACCAGGGTTTCTCGGCATGGTGGTCGACAGGTAATATCTGTGAAGATGCTATGGCGAGGGGTGTCTGGCGGTGGTGCTGGTGTCTGGCGGGGTGCATTGGCTGCCTGTAGTCCTGTGTGAGCATACTGTCACTCTGGTCTGGTTAGGCCTGGTGGTGCTTCCGTTCCGTTCTGGCATGGGCACCGCCATCTTGTCTACAGAGATATGACCTAGTTGCCCTATCCTGGTGTGTCACATGCTCTCTCTAGCCTCTCACAGTGTGGCACTGGGTATTTAAGGGAGTGCATAGCTTCCTTTCTTTGCCAGTGCAAAGCGTTTCTCAGCACAAGCTGAGAGAGAGTTCCTGAGCTTGTCCGCCTGCCTGTTGGATCTTTGCCTTAGCCTGCTTTACCTGACCTGCTCCATACCCTGTTGGAATCCCCTGCCTCCTCCTATTGCCTCTCCCTTGCCTGAGTACCTGTGTCAGCTGTTACCCTGCACCCTGCCTCCACTTGCAAATCCTTTGGACATTATCATTCACTTCAGCCTGCAATTCACTTCAGCCTGCAAATTCACTTCAGCCTGCCATTCACTTCAGCCCGCCATTTATTTTTAAATCTGCTTCAGTGTCTGCTCCTATTACCACCCCGGGTCCACAACAAAACCAGAACCTCACAGTATGTATCTAAAATTCTGGAGAAAGCATATTTTTGCTTTACTTTATATTTATATATTTAAAAAGTGCAGTGAAATCAGTGATTTCTCCACCTTTTCAATTGTTAGCCTAGTTCCCGCAGCCCACCATGGATATTAATAGGGACTGCTGTGGGATGGTATTTATATAAAGGAGAGAAGCTAAGCTTCTGACAACTGCAGCTATCGATTTCCCTAGCTGCTACAGATCAAATACCGACAGCGGCAGCCCGACGGGTCGGAATCCCGACAGCATTAGGTGAGTAGTCTTAAGGGGCCTATCCACTACCCGACTTTGTGAACAATCCGACCTGGTCGCATTGTTCACAAAGTCAGGTAATGGATAGCCGGCAAGGACCAGCGATGCGCGTGCACGCTGGGTCCTTGCCGACTCTGACTATCTACCGAATATGCCCATCAACCTGACAATGCTCGTCAGGTTTGGCATGTTCAGAGATAGGAGGTCGGGCTCCTGCACTGAATGACGTTCAATGAATGCCATACAGTGCGGGCACCGCACCTCGGCGACCTGAAGGTCTGAACGCTAGACGTTCAGTCTTTTAGGTCACATAGTGGATAGGCCCCTTAACCCTAACCTCCCCCATGGTGACTAGCCCTAACCTCCCCCCGTTAATGTCTAAAGCTAAACCCCCCTCCCTGCACCCTAAACCTTTGCTACCTAAAATATTTGGGACAGCACTATTCAATGTAGAAATAAATTGGGGAGCCATTGTGGAAAAAGTATTTTTACCAATCTTTTCATGTTTTTCTATATTGCACCTATGGTGCAAAAACACTCTATGTTAAATGTAGAAAAAAGTATTAAATTCACTTCAATTAAGAATAAAATATGTTATTTCCTGTGTTAGAGTCACATCACCAAAATGTGAAAATGTGTGTCACTATGAAAAGGGGAAATTCATCTAATCATAAATTTGCTAAATAGTAACTGTTGTTGTGCAAGTCATAACTGGAAATAACCTATTTGTAAATACAATGATTTCTAAAATATGGAATTTTTTTCAGTTGAACATTATATTAGTTATACTAGTTATTGTGTCTTGTGTTGACTGGGTGTGTTTGCTTTTGTGTGCGTGTGTTTTTTTTTCTCTCTCTATAATTCTCTCTGTAGGCTTACTCTCTTACTCTCTCCAGGGCCTCCTCTCTTTCTCACTCGCTCCTTGCCTGTCTCTCTTTCTTATAACCTATGATGCTGAACTCTCTCTCTCTTTCACTCCCTTGCATCGCCTCTCTCTTTCTCACTCTCCCCTGGGTCACCTTTCTTTCTCACTCTCTCACTCTCACACATGTGGACATCTTCCTTGAATTCCCTCCCCTGCACTGTCTGCACCCTACACATCTTCTCATTCTTAAGACACACATCCACTAGATGATTACATTGAGCGATTGAACGATAACGATATCGTTCAATCGTTCAATAATCATTCACAAATCGTTTGAAAAACGTTAAGAAAAATGTCTAAAACGACCAGCGATACACGCTCCCGCTGGTCATTTAGACATCTATCATCGGACAAATATGTTGTACAACCTGACGATAACATCAGGTTCAATCATGTTTGCAGATGATTGATGTGCCTACACTGAATGACTGCTCGTTCAGTGTAGGCACATCACAGACTGACAAACGACTGGACGTCGTAATCATGCAGACGTTTGCCTGTCTTCTAGTGGATGTGTGCCTTTACTCTCTCACTCAAGAGCAGAGCTTGTGACAAGTGTGAACCTGAATGGTGAAGACAACAGGAGCCTCTGCTTGAAAGCCATTGGTGAGCAGTGGAGCAAAGAAAAAGTAAATCCTGAGTCAAAAGAGAAGTCCATAGAAAATGCATGCTGAGGTCGCTATACAAGATCCCGGTTTGGCTGAGGGCCCAAACTTGAAGCTGCAAACAGGCAAGATGTAAATCACATGAACATTTCAGAGTACCAGAGGCAGTCAGGCCCATAGATGTAGGAACAGGGATCCTCATAATCGGTGACATGCGCTGCAACAATGACAAGAGAAATATAGTATAGCTGAAGTCTCAAAAATATACATGAAAATATACATGAAAAGGATATACATAGAAGCATAGAATTTGACAGCAGGTAAGAACCACTTGGCCCATCTAGTCTACCCTTTATATAATTGAGCATAACCATTATATACAGTATAAGCAATTGTATAAAGCCTACAACTAGTTATTTTAACTTCCCTGGGCTCGTATGCCAAGGGATTCAAGCAATCATAAAATGTGTCCAAGGTTTAATAGATTTGCTAATGCACCCTGTAGTAACTGAAAACTGTGCTCATTACATCACACTCTACTGTCCACTCAGTCCTTCTTAAAAAATACTTTTTGATATCAATAATGCAAGTTACTGTATATCTTGAAACTATGGCCTCTAATGTAGCCTATTAAATTAAAATAACATAAAGAAAACCTTCCATATTATTTCCCGTGAATTAGGTGTGGCATGCACATGGGCAGCTTAAGTTCAATCAATTTAGTCAAGCAATTGACATAATGAATTATGAGGAACAATCAACAGTGAAAAATAAACAAAGTACAGTCTAATACAAGTTTTTTTAAAAGGCACATATCCATGTCTGTATTTTCTTTTTACTCACTGTGGTGTCTATACACTCCCCATTTGTTCTGTACAATTGCTGTCTGTTTTGATCTCCTGATACTGGCTTGCTTCTGCATTTTTTACCATCTTCCTTACTTTGATTTGCCTAATATTTACTTGTGCTTTTCTCCTTGCACCCAAGTATCCCTTTGACTCTGTACCTTGGGAGGATATCTTCTCATACGTAGCCAAAACTTTTGTGAAGACAAGACAATGATACTCTGCACATATTTTGCATACATAGTGATTCACTTTGTATGAGAGAAAAAGAAGGATTTGTTTTGTTCGGTCATTACTATAGAAAACCTTAAAGACATAAAAATATTTTCTATTTAAGTTTATATTTAGAATTATACTTTACAGAAGTGGTTCCCAAACTTTCTCAAATCATGGTGCCCTAGAGCATCAACATTCTTTACAAATAATTAAATTAAATAAATTGTGCTTACCTGTAATTTTTGTTTTATGCATTTGTGCTTCTGTTTGTCCATGTATTTCATCATTGTCAGCTATCAGCATTAGTTTTGCCTATCACATTGACCATAAATCATTTTGATTTAGAACTGGAACACTAACCCCTGGCACTGCACCCTGGGGTGCCACAGCACCCAATTTGGGAACCACTAATTTACAGTGAGCACAAGCATCCTGGAGCAAGTTTACGCTGGAATAATGGCACAATAAAGCACATATAGATCGCGCTAACCTCATTTTTAACAATGCCACACACCAATAGAAACACATGTTAGTACAAAGTGATTTGGGGCAGCCTCTCCAGTTCTGGGGGCTTGGGAAATGTAATTGTAATATATAGTTAGTAGTAGTAGTAGTAGTCGTAGTAGTAATAGTACAACTACATCCATATCTCAGGGAGCACAACTCCTCCCATGTGTCCTTGTTGTAGTCTCTGGTCTTAAATAAGTTCTACTCATCCAATCAGAGGTCACCAAAAGCCCAGACTCAACTTGGAGTCGAGTATGAAGTCAAGAGCGTCATAAATTCTCATTTTTGATATGGACACCTGCAGCAGCTTATTGATTGGAAGGGCTATGGTGCAGAAGAAAGAATATGGAAAAATGCCACGATGTACACATCTGATGCTCACATTTTACATGAAATTTCCTTCAAAAGCATATAAGATTCCAGTTGCCACTTGTAAGAGGAGGGGTACTTTTGTATATCAGGGTTCCAGACAAAGCACCCCAGGAAGGTGTGAAAAGCATTGAATGAAGTAGAGGAGTCCTGCTGGTGTCTGACGTCATTGCAAGGCACCGGACCAGCACGCAGTGTACAGCTACGAACAGAGAACGGTAGTTCTGCCTTTGACAGCAGACAGAAGATGAAGACTCACCGATCAAAGGTAGGGTAAGCTTTAGGGATAGTAACAAGACACCTGTGTATATACTGGGACCAAGCGGACATTATAAAACGGACCTCAAAACTGAACTCCCGAACACTCCCATAATCTTGTCCAAAAGGATTATAAACATTATATTTATTACTGTATGTTTTATATGCCTTCTTACATGGTAGCGCTCATTGTATATGGTGATAAATTATCACTTTTTAACTGAGCTGCTTACACATTTTAAAATAGCACAGGACACAATCTTTTATTTACTGACCCATTACCTAACATGGCAGTGCTGCCTCATTCCATCGGTGCTCCTGCTGGCAGCCGTTGACATCCCTATGTTCCATGCTGCCTGCCAACTAACCAGATGATTGGTGTCCTTCTTGCATCATCTCCTGCATGCACACAACCATGGCCCCATCATCTTGGCCACTGACTGTCTAACTGCCAAACAGTTGCTCACATGGTCTGCTCAGTCTATCAGGGACAAGAGCACCCTATTTAAACTAGCTCTGGCAGTGCACTCATTGCCAGAATAACTATTCTCCCTAAACCTGCTTCCTGGATCAGTGTGCATGCATCTGTTCCAGTCCATTCCTGGTTGTGCTCCCACTGATCCTGTCCTCCAGGAATAATGACAGCATCCATTCCAGGCTTAGCGCTATTCACAGCAAGTTCCAGCATCTATTCCATCCATTCTAAGTAGGGGATATAGTTGATATCCCAGCTGTCGGGAATCCCGACACCAGTCAGAATCCCAGCACCAGCATCCAGACTGCCGGCATCCCAAATGTAAGTGTTGGGTTTAGGGGAGGGTTAGGGTTAGGTACTAGGGGGAGGGTTAGGGTTAGGCTTCAGAGGTGAGGACAGGTTTAGACTGCAGGGAGGGAGGGTTATGTTTAGGGGTAGGGTTAGAATACTTACCGACAGGTGTCGGTATTCTAACCCTTTCAGGATGCCGGCGTCAGGATTCTGACCGCCAGGATCCTGAGCTCTGGCATCTCGTACCCAATCCCAAGCGGTCCAATAAATATATAGCAAGTTTCAGAATCCATTCCAGGCTGTACACTGTACACAGCAAGTTCCAACATCCATTGTGCACTGATCCAGCAATACTCCATCACCAGTGCCAGATGGTGCCCCATATCCAGGTGTCATTGTCAAAATCTCAGGTCAGATCATACCAACTATGCCAAACTGTGCACAAGATCCAACTATATCTCCCCCCAGATTTAGCTGCATACTATACTTGCTAAGACTCAACAACCTGACTCCTGTTGACAGGGCCGGATTAAGAGGGGGGCAACAGGGGCGATCGTCCCTGGGCCCCCCACACACGGAGGGGCCCTCATACAGGGTCAGTGTGACCCTACCGAGAACAGGTGTCTAGTGACACCTGTTCCCGGATTGAGGCTCACTGACATGATCCGCTGTTAATGTATGCAGCGGCACAGTCAGTGCCGCTGCATACAGCGCAGAGTGGCTCCCGAGTCTTCTCACTGGCACCACGTGACAAATTACATCTGCGACGCTGATGAGAGGACCAGGGAGCAGCTCTGCTGGGAGGAGGTCACGCCCACATGCCGGCCCTCAGGTAAGTCAGCGGCGGAGCCTTTGGGGGTGGGAGGGCAGAAGTCTTAGGGGAAAGGGGGGAAGCTCCGTGTGGGTTGAAGGGGCCCCCGCAATTTAGTTACCCTGGGGCCCCCACAAGCCTTAATCCGGCCCTGCCTGTTGAAATGGGGAAGAGAGAGATGGTATAAATGTCTCTCTCTCTCTTTCTTACTCTCTACATGTTTTTCTCATCTTTCTCCCCCTCTTACTATATAAGAGGAGAGGAGAAAAGAGAGAAAGAGAAAGAGAAAGGAAATCCCAGGCAGCACAGGGGAGAAGAGCTAGTAGAATATTTATGATTTGAAGTTTGGATCTCATTAAGGTATTGCTCAATCCACTTACTTAATATAGGACAATTAATCCCTATAATATAGTACTTTTGAAAGCAGAGCTTCTGACATGTGGATCCTCTTGCACATCCTCTGGAGTATGGCCCTCATTTAGAGGTGCTCGCAAAATGCGAGCGCTCGCTCTGAATGTGGGCGGCCGCTTGGGTGTTGAAGTGCAGCCTCCTGGTCGCTAGCTAAGCTGTGGGTTACCACCCACAGCTTTAGCGACCAACCAGGTTGATGGTCGCGATGGTCAAGACCATCGCCACCATTGGGGCTTGCGACGAGACCCTAAGGTTGGGGCTCGGCAACAGCAAGAAACCACCCCACGCCACGCCTACAAAACGGGGCAAGCTGTCGATCAACATCGACAGCCGCCCCTTTTGTAGTGAGTTCCGGAGCAAGAGAATTTCTCTCTCGCTCCGGGGCTTGCGCACGCACAGGCGGCCGCTGCGCATGCGCAGGGCCTAAACATCGACCCGCTTGCGAGCGGGTCTGAATGAGGTCCTATGTCCTCCAAAATATGTTTCTGTACCAATATAATCTAAGTAAACTACATGCCCTAAAATGTTGCCCTCTGTATGTGTCACACAGCCTGTTGAGATTTTTTGGGATGTACTACTGTAAGGCAGGTATTTTTTAATGCCTGGGACATTATTGCTGTTACCAACTTTTCATTTTCAGATCCTAAGACAGGGGAGTCACAAGGAAGTCAGTAGGGTTATAATTATTTTGTCATATTTCTGGACATTGCCCATTTATATACCATCAGAGACCCCCACATGTCCCAATATGTGCAATAGCCCCCTTATGCCCCTTTATATGGTATCAGAGAACTCTCACACCTCTTTATATGCCTGTATACCACTAATGCCTGGGAACTCTCTCATGCCATGCCCCTTATAGGCTACCAGAATAGAGAGCCCCCTCCTAATATTCCAGTGCCCTACACTTATGCAAGGCCAGCCCCAGAGCCCTTTCAATCCATGCTCAGCAGCCATCTAAATTATACCAGTCCAGCCCTGGGCCACCCTCAAGCCCCTCCGATCAGAGTCCCTGGCTCCAGCTGCCCCTAGAGTCTTGTGTGTTACAACTTACTGTATATTGTCAGTCACTGTTTTAATCTGACCAGTCTAATACACCGTAATATAGGAATCTGTGCTGATGTGATAGAAATGACACATATTCACAACAAATATAATAAAATCAGTATTAATTGGAACATAACACATGTGACAATAATCCCCAAAAATATCATATACCGATTGGCTCTAATAAAAGGGGTAATTCTGCACTGCTGTGATACTTAATTCCACTTGTATACATATAGAAAGTCAATAGTAAATATGGGCCACCGCACGCCCCGTTGAGATGGATATACCAAGGTACCTGTGAGATAAGCCAGTAGGTCATCAACTACAACGGACCATGGCTACACAGAGGGTAACCATACAGGAGTGCGGTCACCTTATTGATATCTATAAGTGCGGCTCCCACTAACTATCAGACTTTGCTAAGTTATGTGCATATGTGTATAGTTCATTGGAGCTAGCTGATGGTTATTGCAGGCTAGGGGCACAGTAGCTCTGGATTGTCAGCATCATACACAGCTCTGTGACTTTTTTAATGATAACTATAGCAAGTTTTATCTATATCTTGACTTTCACTTTCACAGCTACTGATTGTATATTTTGCAGCAATATTCTATTATAACGTTTACTGATATTGCAACTTATCGGCTACTTTTATTGAATATTAGATGTTGCAAATACTGTACCTTTTAGTGTGATGTGTATATTCAATATATGTGAGCACTAAGAAACTATTTAATTGGTTTATGATATCGTGGCTCATAGATTTTTATATGATAGGGTACAGTATAATAACCATTGCTTTTTAATAAACCATTTTACTATTGAATTTCTATATGTATACAAGTGGAATTAAGTATCACACCAGTGCAGAATTACCCTTTTTTTAGCTATTATCGGTATATGATATTTTTGGTGATAATTGTCACATATGTGTTATGTTCCAGTAAATACTGATTTTATTAGATTTAAGTGTAATTTCTATCACATCAGTGCAGACTCCTATATTATAGCATTCTTTTATGAGTGTGACAGTTCCTCTTTTAATTCGCTGCAGGTGTGATTATAACTTAACACTGATTATTATCTGTGTGTGAAGCACGCGCTGAGTTTATTTCAGGTTTACAGCCTACTACGCCTGCAGCAAACCACCAGCCCTCAGCAGAGAGTCTCCACAGGACTAGAGCACTCCATGTACACCTTGATTCAAGTCAACATCACAGTGTAAATTTACTAAAGAGAGAGTTTTTAGAAGTGGAGATGTTGCCCATAGCAACCAATCAGATTCTAGCTATTATCTTCTAGAAGGTGCTAGTTAAATGTTAAGTAGAATCTAATTGGTTGCTATGGGCAACAACTCCACTTCTAGAACCTCTAACTTAAGTAAGTTAGTAAGTGCTGTGCTGACATCGCGTCACGAGACTCACCATCTGGCTGCATGGAAGGAGACTCTGAGGTCAAAGCAGAGCAAGCAAACATTATTGCAATACTAAGTGTGACACACCCTCACATCGGAAGTACCACTATTATTGCAGTAGTGATCACCACCACCAGTGCACACCACTATTGTGTTCGAAAAACAACAATACTAATCAAAGAGAACATGTTCTAAGCCCCCTGCACCGTAACTTGATTTTCTTATACATTTTATTGATCATTAAAACATATTTGCTAAAAGATTAGTTACCAGGGAGCAGACAACCATTAAATGTATTAAATTTAACTTTTGCTATTTTGTGCTTAATTTTCTCCAGATCTTTTCACCTTTATTGACCCTGGTAAGTAAAGGGACAATGACCTGCAATAATTTCAAGCATCATATCTAAGCATTTTGCTGTTTTAATTTACATGTGCTTACATGTGAACCCATTTTATCTAGTGTGCCTAGAAGGTACACACAATCTAATTTAGAGCAGCATTTCATGTGACTTCCCAGGTGAGATTGGCCCAAAAGCTCTGCTAGGTTTATAATGTCCTAAAATCTGGTGCAGTGACTTGAGCGAGGAACTCTGACCACCAAGTGGAAGTCAGTTGAATGTGTTGATTTGCTACTGTATGTTTTCTTTTTGGATAAGTATGCCAACAACTAGAAGCAGACATGCTGGAAATAAATAAGGAGAAAAAGGAATCATTGTCACTACTGGACTGCGGAAAGAAATTTCACTACTTGTCCGTGGATACTAGCCTGAATCTCACAGGAGAATCTCTGTGGCAGTTTAATCTGTGAACTAAAATAACATCTTGGATACAAATGTACAAGACCATCTAATGTATATTATCATTTGCTCACTAGTCAGATGTTTCAGATAAAAACGCAAGGGACGTTCTTGTTCTTTTGCTAAACAAATATAAATGAAATAGAAATATGAGAGGTTCTATTCAGTATGTCCTCACACTATATAATGAGAGCAATGCTTTTCACATCTACACAAACCTCCATGCTCATGTCCCTTCCCAACCCGAACTGCAAACCACAGTCGTAAAATAGCAGTCCTGAAATAGAGCTGATTTTAACAGCGGAATAAATGCCTAAAAAAGAAACAGGAGTTTTATTATGTAGTATGTGAAGATATTGAGCATAAAAATCCAAAAAAAATATATCCTACATTGCAAATATAGACAAGTGAGCATGACACCTGCATAAATGAGTAAAGGTTCATCCCACTGGGAAATTACATGTTTAGAACAATTTATATAAGAATATTTTAAATATGTAAGGTAATCATTAAACTATAGTAAAATAATTAAATCCGTTCTTTTATTATCAGTAAATATATTATATTTTAAGTTAAAAAAATATTGTGTTTGGGGACATGGGGGTATATAGTTTTTGCCCTTAGCAACCAATCAGATTATTCTTATCATTTATCTAGCACCTTAGAAGATAATAGCAAGAATCTGATTGGTTGTTAAGGGAAACAACTCCACATCTAAAAACCCACACTTTAGTAAATACACCCCATGGTGTAGTCTGTCTGGGCGAGTCACATTGGGCCCGATTCTGAGTCACACATAGGACCTCATTCAGAGTCGGTCGTTGCGGCCGCACGGTCGTACGCCACCGATGTTCGCTATACTGCGCATGCGTAAAGTTCACAATGCGCGTGCGCAAACTAGCCGCTACAATCAGAAATTTCTCTCTCCTTGAACACAGCTAGGTGAGTGACAGAATGAGGCGTTTGTGGGTGGTAACAGGGGAAGGTGCTTGAAAATGGGGGAGTGGAGATCCGAACGCAGGCGTGCCTAATTATGCGAACGGCGTTTTATGGGAGTGCATACGGTTTATGGGAGTGCATACTTAACAAAGTAGTGTCATGGCACATGTGACATGGGAGGTTTTTACACTGACATGATCGTAGAGCTTAACAGAGGGTATGGTCAACTTTAAGCTCTACGACCAGTTTCGATGGTTCCCGATGGTCTCGATTAATCCTTATATGCCCGGAGATGACGTGCAATGCATACGAGAAGGGGCGTATTTTTTTGAATTCCGACCGCTTCCTCCCCTTGGTCGGCCAGCTACCGATCCGAACTTAGGGACGCAACTTGCGAGGAAATCATTTGAATATCCGGCCCCTTTTCCCGTACAACCGTGTGGCCGCTTCGACCGACTCTGAATGAGGTCCATAATGTTGTCGTAATTCCAGTCGCTTCCTGTATTCAAAAGTCACATGCAAACACCTACTGGAATTCAGACTCAGATGCAACTATGCGACCACACTATCCTAGACATGGGCGGATTGGCAATTTAAAGTGGACCTGAAAAAATTTCTGAAAGTGGCACTATGTAGGCTATCTCACAGTGGAGTTTGGGAACTATTGTGGGCGCTGAAGGCGCAGACCCGAAAAAGGTGGCATGGCCTTGTGAGAAGGGGAGTGTCCTCATGTGAAATGCCATCCCCGCAAGCCACTCCTCCCATTTTCGGCACACTTGGGACATGCACAGATCTCCCCACTCCCTCTCTCCAGTGCATGCGCACAATGTCTGTTCACTGCTTTCTCTGCTAAGCAGAGCAATGGATGAGAGGGGGCCTCCCAACCTTCCCCCCTACTGCATGGGGAGCTCTGTGTCACAAAGCAAGGACAGCCTCATTTTGCGATGTAAAGAGATCCTCCACAGGCCATGCTGCTTTCTATGACAGACGCCAACAGAATCTATACTGTTTTTTTGTGTGTACTAAATAAGACTACACCTTACCTATAAGAAATTGATTCTTCCTGGGCAGTGTCTTCAGTCGGTATTCACTATTCATGTAGGAGATTGTATGGTCCAGAAGCCGCATAATTGCATAGGAATAAAGCCAATGTCATTATCATGAGGTAGATGTTCAACCAGATGATACATAGTAATGGAGGTTTTGGGGCAGAGCAAAATGTGTTTCTCTGATATAATAATATTATATTAATAAAATGTAGTTGCTAATTTGGTACCATTTATATCAATTATATGGTTTCTTTAGAATTGGTGTTACTGTCTGCTAACCTTTTCTTCTAATCATACCAGTGGTCCTACCTGTGTGTCTCCATTACCATACCCCTGTGTGTCACCAGTGCCATAACCTATGTCTCTTCAGCGCAATCCTCCTGCGCCTCTCCAGCCCCCCGGTGTGTCTCTCCAGCATCATCTCTTCTGTGTCCCCAGTACCATCCCCCTGTGTCTCTCCAGCAGCAACCCCATGTGTCTCTCCAGAACCAGCCCCCTATGTATTTCCCCAGCACTTCCTTAAGAAAGGGTACAGAAGATGGGGGTGCAAGAGCAGATAAATAAGGAGGACCCATGGGTGTCAGAGGAAGGTGCTGTCTTAGTGATATGGGGGAGGATTAAGTGGTGGCTGCATTGTTCCGAGGAAGGGAGGAAACTGGGCTGGATGGTGGACTTGAGGAGGGAGAGAGTGACATATGAGAGATACACTGGCCTAGATGAGAAAACAGTAAGGGTCTGGGGCTGGTAGTGGAATGAAGGGGAATATACTGGGATGGGGAGGGGGTCAGTGAAATGGTGGGGAGACACTTGGCAAAATATGGGTGAGACACTGAGATGGGAGCACTGGCCTAGGGTTGTTGTTGTGTCATACCTGGCTCTGCACCCCCACTGCAGCACCACGCACAGCCACAGCTGCCTTTTGAGCAACCCTTCAGCTCTGGCTACTGCTGGTAGGATCTGCAAGACTGGGTATGAGGTGGCTTACTATCAGTGCCTCACCTGGTCTATGGCCAAAGTCTGAGGAGCCTCCAGTAGCCGAGTGGTGGTTGGGAACATTTTCCATAGTAGTGCAGTGTGGCCTGGTTTGGTGAGAGGAGAAGAGATGGGAAGCTGTTTTTCCCAGCCCAGGCATCTGTCTCAGGCAGCCACCACCAGCAAAAGGCTGAGCTGTGAGGATTGGAGGCAGGGCCTCTTTCCAGCTCTCAGTCTCTAGTGGACATGTGCTGAGGGCCAACTCCTGATCAGTGCTGGATGGGACACGTATTTTAAAAAATAACAAAACACAGAAAAAATTATATCAGGGTCCCTAACAATGTATGGCCCATCAGGGAAACTCCTGGTGTGGTCTGCGGCCCATCATCACTAGAATCAGCATTTGCACTTGCTCCATTCTTGATGAAAGAGATTCGGCTGAAATTGGGCAGATATACCAATAGCTTAGAATAGAAGGCAACTCTGCACATGCCCATGACATACCCATGGCAAATTTATCCTATATGTGAATGTCCTCTGTGCACATAGGATGCAACAGAATTGACTAAGCCAGAGGTGAGAAGTGATCAGGATGTATAAGGGTTGGCAAATAGATTATACATTCTGCTGCTCGTATATATAACAGGAACTCATTATTTATGTATAATTAGGAACAAACACATGCTGCAATCTTAACATGGAGGAAAGGAGACTCTGTTATAGAAGTTGGTGTTTCCTTCTTTCCTTTCCTCCATGTTAAGTAAAACACACCCTCCAGCTACCTTATTTTTTTATCTAACTTTATCAGCAAATGAACATTGATGACATCTGCATGTACCTGTATAATGAACACAGTTGAGAACAGTGGTTGCAGTATCAAAGTTAGAAATGTGCGGGCTGATTTTTCTGATAGATATATAATACATAAATAGTGCTATGATCAAGATGATATACAATATTCAATGGCACAATCCTGAATAATTTTAATAAAAATAATAATACACTTCTTAAAACTGATGCGTTTCGCTGTCTTAGTGTGGCAGCTTTTTCAAAGACCTTTTAAAAAGCTGCCCCACTAAGACAGCAAAACGCATCAGTGGACCCACTCTACCCACAAGTGACCCAACATAATTGTCATGTTTACCTTCAAATGCCTGAACCAGCCTACTGGATACACCACAAAGACTTTCAGTGTTCTTGGGATCTGCCAGGATTGGACCCATACACCGTTTACTTTGAGGATTCCAAATGCTATGTATGGACTCTATACCTACAGGAACACTCCTCTATCGATGAAGGAAACTGGTAAATATATATTCATTGGACAGTCCCTATGTCTCTCCAAATGAGATAGGTGTCTATTGCCTATTGTTTGGTGTTACCACACATCCAGAAGTGCCTATAGGAACAGACATGTTTGTGCGGACATTATGTGGGTCAGGCATTTGCTCGCTTCAGAATTGTTTTAAAGTAATTTTTTAAGAAGTGTATTATTATTTTTATTAATATTATTCGTTTTTTGTGCCATTGAATAATGTACAGTCAGGTCCATAAATATTGGGACATTGACAGAATTTTTATATTTTGGCCTCTATTCACCAGCACAATGGCTTTGAAATGAAACAAACAAGATGTGACTTAACTGCAAACTTTCAGATTTAATTTGAGGGTAATTACATCCAAATCAGGTGAACGGTGTCGGAATTACAATGTTTTTTTTAGGGGCCAAAAGTAATGGGACAAACTACACAATCCTAAATCTAACTTTCACTTTTTAATACTTTGTTAATTACATCCTGAAGTCTGGAACACATAGACATCACCAGACGCTGGGTTTCATCCCTGGTGATGCTCTGCCAGGCCTCTACTGCAAATGTCTTCAGTTCCTACTTGTTCTTGGGGCATTTTCCTTTCAGTTTTGTCTTCATCAAGTGAAATACATGCTCAATTGGATTCAGGTCAGGTGATTGACTTGGCCATTGCATAACATTCCACTTTTTAGCCTTAAAAAACTCTTTGGTTGCTTTTGCAGTATGCTTCGGGTCATTGTCCATCTGCATTGTGAAGTGCCGTCCAATGAGTTCTGAAGCATTTACTGAATATGAGCATATAATATTGCCCCAAACACTTCAGAATTCATTCTGCTGCTTTTGTCAGCAGTCACATCATCAATAAATACAAGGGAACCAGTTCCATTGGCAGCCATACATGCCCACGCCATGACACTACCACCACCATGCTTCACTGATGAGGTGGTATGTTTTGGATCATGAGCAGTTCCTTTCCTTCTCCGTTCTCTTCTCTTCCTATCATTCTGGTACAAGTTGATCTTTGTCTCATCTGTCCATAGGATGTTGTTCCAGAACTGTAATGGCTTTTTTAGATTTTGTTTGGCAAACTCTAATCTGGTCTTCCTGTTTTTGTGGCTCACCAATGGTTTGCATCTTGTGGTAAACCCTCTATATTCACTCTTGTGAAGTTTTTTCTTGATTGTTGTCTTTGACATATACATCTACCTCCTGGAGAGAGTTCTTGATTTGGCCAACTGTTGTGAAGGGGTTTTTCTTCACCAGGGAAATAATTCTTCTGTCATCCACCACAGTTGTTTTCCGTGTTCTTCCGGGTCTTTTGGTGTTGCTGAGCTCTCCGGTGCATTCTTTCTTTTTAAGAGTGTTCCAAACAGTTGATTTGGCCACACCTAATGTTTTTCCTATCTCTCTGATGGGTTTGTTTTGATTTTTCAGCCTAATGATGGCTTGCTTCACTGATAGTGACAGCTCTTTGGATCTCATATTGAGAGTCGACATCAACTGATTCCAAATGCAGATGTCACACCTAGAATCAACTCCAGACCTTTTACCTGCTTAATTGATAATGAAATAACGAGGGAATAGCCCACACCTGTCCATGAAATAGCTTTTGAGTTGATAGTCCCATTACTTTTGGCCCCTTAAAAAGTGGGAGGCACATATTGAAACTGTTGTAATTCCTACACCGTTCACCCGATTTGGATGTAATTACCCTCAAATTAAATCTGAAAGTCTGCAGTTAAAGCACATCTTGTTTGTTTCATTTCAAAACCATTGTGGTGGTGAATAGAGGCCAAAATCTGAAAATTCTGTCAATGTCCCAATATTTATGGACCTGACTGTATATCATCTTTCATCATAGCGCTATTTATGCATTATATATCTATTCATGTTGTAAGGGTTTGACTATCCCCTTTTATTCATAGCTGCTAGGAATAGCAGAACATCCCAGCGCCAGTAAATAACCTTTCTTGATTTTTCTGAAAAACTAACTCAACTGAACTTAGGTATTCCGAATTGAATCAATTCCCAGCTGGACTGACTTTGGCAGGGCCACAACTAGGGGGGGGCTAGAGCTGCACGTGCACCGGGTGCCGGAATACAGGGGGTGAAAAAGGGATGACTCACGCTGGAGAGTCAGAAAATGGGTATCCAAAAATGGCCTCCGCCAAGGAGGAGACAGATGCTAGAGGTCCTTACTAGACCTCTAGTGTCTGTTAGGCCAGTGCAAGTGCCGGGAGAAGATGCTGAAAGCTGCATCTTCTCCCGTGAAACCCTCTGGCAACAGGCATAAACCCCATGGCAATGAGCATGTAACCCCTGGCAACGAGCATAAACCCCATGGCAATGAGCATGTAACCCCTGGCAACGAGCATAAACCCCATAGCAATGAGCATAAACCCCATGGCAACGAGCATGTAACCCCTGGCAATGAGCATAAACCCCATAGCAACGAGCATGAATCCCCCTGGCAACGAGCATGAAACCTCCTGGCAACGAGCATGGAACCCCCTGGCAATGCACATAAAACCCCTGACAACGAGCAGGTAATTTTAAAGTAATTAGAAGCCTTACTGTGGGGCATAATATGGTGTCGGGCAAATATGTAAGTGGCACTTTGGTAATAAGCATTACAGTGTGTGGCATAATGTGTAATGGGCATTATTGTGTGTGGAATAATGTAAGTCACTATTCCAGGGACGTTTGACTAGTGCACTGCCTTATGAAGGAGCAAGGACAAAATCCAGGTACGGGAAGGGAGGGGGTGCAAAATTGCTGCCTTGCACTGGGTGACAGATATCCTAGTTTTGGCCCTGACTTTGGGGTTCAGAGAAGAACAGAGTCCCAGTGTGATTGTGAGTGAGTGAGTGAATGAGTGAGTACATGTGTATTAAAAGAATAAAACATTTGGTGTGTGTGTACTGTCATTATTTTAATATTTCTTTTAAATGCTGGCTATAGACACAAGTGGGCCTTTAATGCCCTGCATGCTGGTACTTGTGGTTTTCCAAGTACCGGCATGCAGGGAAGGCTTGCTGGGACCTGTAGTTCTAATGTAAAAGACAATATTAGGTTAAATCTATTCTATACACCTATCAACCCAAACCCACCACGGAGGGATGCAGGGGATAGTCCCAGGCTTTAGCCCTGGCCTGGGGTACACTTAGGAGGGGTACCCACTTCCTCAGGAATCCCCAGGCCTGGGCTGATTAAAAGGAAGTGAATTTTTGATCGGGGGACCCCATCAAGTGTGTATCCTGGCTGCGCCATTACCCCCCACTAGTGGAGCATCAAGGTTAATTTTACTGTAGGAACAAAAATAAGTCCAAATTACAAGATTTTAGCTGTTTTTATAAAAAAAAAATTAAAACAAAGCCAGATCCAGAACCAAAACACATGAGGGTGATTTTGGCAAAACCTAAACACGATGATGAATTAGGACCAAAACCAAAACACGGAGGTCCACGCACATCTCTAGTTTTATGTCATCATTTTTTACTTGCATATTTTTAAAGGCAGCTATTGCGACTAAAGTTGTGAAAGTATTCTGTTTAGCAACTGCAGCAAAAGTAGCATTATAATCTTCACTATATTTTTGAGAATAGACCTTTGCCACTAATCTTGCTTTAAATCTATAAACTTTACCTTCAGAGTCAGAATTGGTCTTAAAAACCCATTTACATCCAATTGCATGTTTTCCTGGAGAACCTTGTAAGATTTCATGTCTGGAGCGGTCTGAGAGATTCCATCCTATTTTCCTTTATTGGGTAGACAGTTCCTGCATTTCTTTCCCAGTTTCTAGCTCGGGTTGAGGTGCTGTCCACGCAAGATAAGATAACCGCTTTGGTAGTATGCTCTTGTTCCAGCTAGTAGATCTACTGATCAAAGGCAAAGACTGAATCAGCCATAGTAACTTCAGTTTCATTTTCTGTGTCTTCTGGTCTTGGTTTTTGAACCTCTTCCTCAAGCTGTTCTGCTTGTGTAGTTTTATGAAATGATTGATATACACAACATCATTTCTGCTTATTGTCACCAGGTTAGTTTCTTTATGCAGAAATCTGTAACCCTTTTACAATTCACTTTAGCCTACAAGCATCTGACTTTGAGCATTTCTCCTTTGCAACATGTACAAATGTTTTACTTCCAAATATTTTTATATGTTGTAGGTCAGGATTCTTTACATTCCACAGTTCAAATGGAATCTTTTAATTGTTTTATTCCCAATAAACAATTTTGAAGATAACAGGCTGTTGTGACTGCTTCTTCCCATTAAATCACTGGCATATCCGCAATTCAATTCATCCTCTCAGAAACATCATTTTGCTCCGGATTGTACGGTAATGTTGTCAGGAACATAATTCCATAACTTTTCAGAATGGTTTGTGTCTTGCCACTTGTATATTCGGACCCATTATTTGCACGTTTACCTAAAAACAACAGAGAACAGCGCTAAGGTGGTAAATTAAAAAACAGTATCTTTATAATTACAATAATATAAACATTCATTCCCAGTCACATGATATAGGACATGTCATTTTTTTTTCACTAAGTGTCGAATAGTAAAAGCTACCACTTTTGTTCATGTTCAAGACAGATATTTAAAAGGGCAGTGCTTTTACTAGCGGCGTCTTCCTAGTGAAAGCACTGCCCTTTTAAATATTGGGCATAAACACGAACAGAAATGTCAGGTTTTACAACCTGACACTAAGTAAGTAAACCCTGTGATCTTATAAAACTTTGGATCAGAAGTTTGAATATGTTTTATTGAAATGTGTCATATATTTTATCCTAGAAGTTCACTGAGTCATTTAAAAAAATTTTAATGTACCACCTTAGTACTTTTCTATCTCGTTTATGTTCAATTTGCACATCCCTGTTAGAAAACAGAAGACTTAACATACCTCCCAATAGTTGCTGGTTTAACAAATACTTTTAGTGCTTTTGAGGTAATCTTGATTTGTTGTTTATTCCTGTTGAAAGAGGAGAGTGCTGATGTGCAGACTCCAGTATTCCTATCTCTCCAGGGAGACTTCATTCTCTGTTCCAAGATGGCCACTGAGATCATTATTGAACATGTGTACAGGCCATCTTGTCTTTACTAAGTACTGTGAGGGAGTAACATGGTGGGGGACAGAAGTTTAGTACTTAGCTCCAATGAGAGACCCGCTTAACACCTGCATTTAAAGCTGTTCCAGCATCCCTGCACCACTACCCAACTGCAACATACAATCACCGGCTGGTTAGTTGTATAGAATCCTGCTTCACTCAAGCTCCGTTCCATTACCATTGTGCATGTAATGTGAGTATGCTTGCACCTGCTATTTATTAATAAACCAAAACCACTGATTAAGTAAATGGACTGTTCATAGTTTGAATCACCCGCTGGTGTGTGCCTATATAACTGCAATATCAACACCTGCACACACATCATTTTCAGTAGGTTATGAGCCCAGACACACAGGTGTAAAGTACACAGATCCAGACATACAAGCTATTAGCTATGCCCAGAACGGCACAGAGATACCATGTGTAGTGCAAGCTGCATAGGGACACAGAGTGTTTTCAGCATGGTGGAGCACCAGTGAAGCTGATTAAAGTACATAAGCTGCACATTCATGTCATTAAGAAACATAAGTACAGGAGCTATACCCATAATCATATTTATCAAGATAAAAGGTGCAGAAAATTATACAACCTGAAAGTTTGCTATGGAAATGCAATTAAAGCGTGAAAGGTGTTAGGGAGTCACTATAGAACCAGATGCAGATTCAAGCACAGATGACATAGAAAGAGCCATGAGGATCATAGGCTTAAGTGTAGAGCAATATGTGCATTCTAAAATGCATAGGAAAGAGTCAGCAAATAACATATTGTAAAACACCAAAATGAATGAATGCAGCAGGAAAAGTGTTTACACAGACAAAACAATGTATGTATCTTAGCAACTAATGTCTGTTGTAGTGCAAGTGGATGATGAAGAGCTTTCTACAGCTATACTGCAGAACTTGACACCCGATTACGACTTCCTGCTTGTGGAAGACACAGGCAGAGCAAAGTTGTTACAGGATCAAGAACAAGTGCCCTGTGATTCAAGTGCTGAGACAACTGAGTTACTTGCAAAGGGTGAAATATTCAGAAAATTTTAATTCGAGTGTTCTCATCATAAGATAAGTCATAAAGCATTTGAGTACAGACAAAAGAGTGTGAATCCTATACAAAGCAAGAAATGCAACAGCAGAGATGAGTCAATACTGAGTGTAACAGATAACCACAAAAAGGCTTGCTAGTACATTGAATTAGGTGCAACAAGGCATTTCAAATGCAATCAGAAATGGTTCATCAAGTTAAACAAATGTAACCCTATAACTATCAAAGGAATTTGTAGCATACACTCTACAGATAGTGAGCTGTATTGAACCCCGATTTGCTCAAGTTCCACTCCATTACCTGTCAGCATGTAACAGTGAGTGACAATGTACCTGCTATCTATCAATAAACCAACACCACTGGTTAAGTAACTGGGCTGTCCATAGTTAGAGCCATCTGCTGGTGTGTGCCTATATAACTGTCATGACCAGGGTTGTGTGTGTCTGGGGCCAGCGAGCCTTACCTGTTCAGATGCTGTGGCGGGGTCCTTCTGGCGGGGGCGCGGGCATCTGGAGGTCAGCGCTGCATACCTCAGGGTCACGCAGGCACAGAGTCCTGAATGCAGGTGTCAGTTTGAGTCACTTTAGGCAGTGCTGCAGCACAACATGGGCATCGCCATCTTGGATTTCATCAGGTGACTCATTTCAGCCACTTCAGCCAGAGCATTATCAGGAATCCTAGCAACCATGCACTTCCTTTGGTATTTAAGGGATGCTGAGCAGTCCTTTCTTTGCCAGTGCAATGTTAATCCCAGTGCAAGCTGGGTACTAGTTCTCTGTGCTCCCTTGCTGTTACCTGTTCCTAGCTGTTATCCTCAGACCCTGCTTGCCCCACCCTCGTCAGACCTCTGTGTGACAGCAGTGCTACTCCAGGCTACCACCCCTAGTGGGACTTCTGCTGATATCCGAACAGTCTGTGCTTCTCCCCAGTTATCCGGTTACCAGTCTGCATACTTATCGGGTATACTTCCATTTGGATTACCACCTGCCAGCGGGCCACTCATGAATACTACCCATCTGAAGCCTGCATCCTTCCAGTACCAGCAATCTGCCCTGAAGGCCACTCCTGGTTTCACTCTGGGTCCAAGCCCTCTTTCACCCGTGACAATAACTCTGCAATATCAACCCCTGTACACACATCTATTCCAACATTTCCATTATTTGCACGTAATTTTTTGGAAATCCCAACTTGTATTTTTATTGAGAAAAATATTCTTCAAGTTTTTCTTGGACTTTGTCCTTACTGTGAAGCAGATAAAGTGTTGTGAACTCTGAGTTTTCATCAAGGAATACACGTTTCATTAATTTAGTGCAAGGATCAATCTTTATACGATCTACATACTGTTCTTAGGCTAATATTTTTATAGCTTCTGGATTTATGCACCCTAGACAATGGTGCCAAACATGAATATTGTTAATATGCTTCTGGTTAGTGGTATTACCAGCTACATTACAATTTAACTGATACAGGTCATTTATTATTTAAGACTTATACTGTAAATATTTTTCAGGTAAATTTTGGAGAGACTGGACAGTAAATATAAATATCTCATTTTTTTTCTGAGACCATATAATCACCAGAAACTGTGGCTATTCTTTCTGTATTGGACTGAGTAAAGAAATTCTGATCATTTGTCATATGACTTATAGCTCCTAAGTCAATACACCAAGCATTTATCACTGTGCCTGTGTTTGTATTGAAAGCACATTCAGCACTAGAAATACAGTATTTCATTTATGGCAATCTTTTTCTTATTGCTTTGCATCTTGCTTCTTTAGCAGGATTATTCTGACTTTCTATACTCTACAATCTGCCTTTAAGTGACCAGGTTTCTTGTACATAAACCATTCATGTATTTTTGGTCTCTGACTAGTGCTTTGATATAGAATTAACTGTCAATTCTGTATCATGCTTATTTTCACTTTCTATCTTGCAGTTGAATTCATCCACAAGTTTCTATTTAACATACTCTAATTTCAGTTCATCATCTGGTCCGGCATCAAGTGCTTGTACAAGTGTCATATAACTCTATGGCAGACCACTGCATATCAGGGGTGCTATATAAAAGTCTATTATTTCATATCCTATGCAGCACAAATGTTTTACATTTTATATAATACTGCATGTGCTTGCCTTTAAGAGGTTTAGTCTGATACGACTTTCTTATTAAATGCAGCTTATTTTAATTAGGTCTCTTATGCACCTTCTGCAGCACATGAAACATTTTTCTTGCAGTTTCACAGTTTAATATGTGCACAATATCATCATCATCTACACCAAGATATAGTGTACTCTGGGTTTCCTGGTCTTTCTCAGACCAATTCTCCATGACTTGGTTAGGCTTAGCCTCTTGTATACATTTCCATATACCTTTTCTAACAGTATGTGCATCATCTTTATTTTGTATTTCCATGTCTGATAATTCTGGTTAGTAAGACTCATCACTGTGAATTTGGTTGAAGCATTGGTAGCAGCAGTTTTTATTTCAGGACTTTATTTTCTTTCATTTAAGTTCTAACTTCTATAACTATTCTTTCAGCAGTCCTGGGCCCATACCATGTTAACCAATATGCTATATACGAGCAGCAGAAAGTATAATCACATTGGAACCCATTATTTCTGAACAAATAGGAATAAACACAAACTGCAAACTGAAGGAGGAAATGAGTGAAGGAAACACCTTCAAACTCTGAATAAAAGACCCCTTCTAGCTAATTTCATTTTTACCTAACTTTATCAACAACTGAACACTGATGACATCTGCATGCATAATAAGCACAGTTGAGAACAGTGGTTGCAAAATCAACATGACACATGCCTTACAATAAGACTCTGGGGGGCTTATATATTAAAGAAAATTTGCAAGATATCCCCAGAAAACACACATTTTTGTAAATATTAAGATCCCAAAATTATTTAAGACAGAGGGACTTCAGATGTTTTCTCTGATACATATATCTGCGACAGTCCCTCAATTTCTGCAAATCATCCCCAATAGGTTTCTATGGGGGTTGCTATACTCTCAGATTAACCAAGCCCTGAGCTGACTAGTTTGGGGCTGGTGAATGCTTTGGCAGGGAGACCTCACGCTGTGTGTCTCCCTGCTGTGGCATTACCACCCAGGCTGGTTCAGACTAGTGCTGGTTATAGAAAAATATGGGGAACCCCATGTCGGTTTTTCCCCTGATTTTCCTATAACAAAAAGTGCACAGAGGTCTGGGACTGGTTATATTTTGGGGCAAGGGCACCCCACAACTCGTCTTTTTTTTTCTACATTATAACGCTTTATTACATCAAATACACACAGAAGCACTGCACAGAGCACATTGGTCTGTATAGTGATTCTGCAGAACACACTGCTCACAGGCAGGTCTATTTATTTCAGCCCAATATGACTGAATTCGCACACGATCAAACACAATTCCATAGACCATCAGTAAACACATTTCAATCAAACACAATTCTAAAGGTGCGTATCCACTAGGTGATTAAACAGGCCGAATGAACGATAATGCCATCGTTATCATTCAATTGCTTGTTAATCGCATGAAAATCGCCTACAAATCGGGCAATTAAAAGTAAAAAACAATCAGCGATGCACGTGCCCGCTGGCAGTTTTTGCCATCTATCATCACTGGTACATGCTGGTCAACCTGACGATCACGTCAGGTTCAGCATGTGCGGGGTTTGTAGTGTGCATCTGCAGGTATACTGTATACAGTGGTGGCAGTGAGACAGTGATGCAGCCAGCAGTGGTTGCTAATGTTGTGTTCTGTGGTGGCACCTCTGCTGTTATATGTGGCATCAGGAGGACAGAGGAAGAAAGTGCATATGCAGAAGGTGCATTGGGTTGGACGGAGTGCACCCCCGTCACTATGGGGACTCGGGACCTGAGGAAAGAGTCAGCAAATAACATATTGTAAAACACCAAAATGAATGAATGCAGCAGGAAAAGTGTTTACACAGACAAAACAATGTATGTATCTTAGCAACTAATGTCTGTTGTAGTGCAAGTGGATGATGAAGAGCTTTCTACAGCTATACTGCAGAACTTGACACCCGATTACGACTTCCTGCTTGTGGAAGACACAGGCAGAGCAAAGTTGTTACAGGATCAAGAACAAGTGCCCTGTGATTCAAGTGCTGAGACAACTGAGTTACTTGCAAAGGGTGAAATATTCAGAAAATTTTAATTCGAGTGTTCTCATCATAAGATAAGTCATAAAGCATTTGAGTACAGACAAAAGAGTGTGAATCCTATACAAAGCAAGAAATGCAACAGCAGAGATGAGTCAATACTGAGTGTAACAGATAACCACAAAAAGGCTTGCTAGTACATTGAATTAGGTGCAACAAGGCATTTCAAATGCAATCAGAAATGGTTCATCAAGTTAAACAAATGTAACCCTATAACTATCAAAGGAATTTGTAGCATACACTCTACAGATAGTGAGCTGTATTGAACCCCGATTTGCTCAAGTTCCACTCCATTACCTGTCAGCATGTAACAGTGAGTGACAATGTACCTGCTATCTATCAATAAACCAACACCACTGGTTAAGTAACTGGGCTGTCCATAGTTAGAGCCATCTGCTGGTGTGTGCCTATATAACTGTCATGACCAGGGTTGTGTGTGTCTGGGGCCAGCGAGCCTTACCTGTTCAGATGCTGTGGCGGGGTCCTTCTGGCGGGGGCGCGGGCATCTGGAGGTCAGCGCTGCATACCTCAGGGTCACGCAGGCACAGAGTCCTGAATGCAGGTGTCAGTTTGAGTCACTTTAGGCAGTGCTGCAGCACAACATGGGCATCGCCATCTTGGATTTCATCAGGTGACTCATTTCAGCCACTTCAGCCAGAGCATTATCAGGAATCCTAGCAACCATGCACTTCCTTTGGTATTTAAGGGATGCTGAGCAGTCCTTTCTTTGCCAGTGCAATGTTAATCCCAGTGCAAGCTGGGTACTAGTTCTCTGTGCTCCCTTGCTGTTACCTGTTCCTAGCTGTTATCCTCAGACCCTGCTTGCCCCACCCTCGTCAGACCTCTGTGTGACAGCAGTGCTACTCCAGGCTACCACCCCTAGTGGGACTTCTGCTGATATCCGAACAGTCTGTGCTTCTCCCCAGTTATCCGGTTACCAGTCTGCATACTTATCGGGTATACTTCCATTTGGATTACCACCTGCCAGCGGGCCACTCATGAATACTACCCATCTGAAGCCTGCATCCTTCCAGTACCAGCAATCTGCCCTGAAGGCCACTCCTGGTTTCACTCTGGGTCCAAGCCCTCTTTCACCCGTGACAATAACTCTGCAATATCAACCCCTGTACACACATCTATTCCAACATTTCCATTATTTGCACGTAATTTTTTGGAAATCCCAACTTGTATTTTTATTGAGAAAAATATTCTTCAAGTTTTTCTTGGACTTTGTCCTTACTGTGAAGCAGATAAAGTGTTGTGAACTCTGAGTTTTCATCAAGGAATACACGTTTCATTAATTTAGTGCAAGGATCAATCTTTATACGATCTACATACTGTTCTTAGGCTAATATTTTTATAGCTTCTGGATTTATGCACCCTAGACAATGGTGCCAAACATGAATATTGTTAATATGCTTCTGGTTAGTGGTATTACCAGCTACATTACAATTTAACTGATACAGGTCATTTATTATTTAAGACTTATACTGTAAATATTTTTCAGGTAAATTTTGGAGAGACTGGACAGTAAATATAAATATCTCATTTTTTTTCTGAGACCATATAATCACCAGAAACTGTGGCTATTCTTTCTGTATTGGACTGAGTAAAGAAATTCTGATCATTTGTCATATGACTTATAGCTCCTAAGTCAATACACCAAGCATTTATCACTGTGCCTGTGTTTGTATTGAAAGCACATTCAGCACTAGAAATACAGTATTTCATTTATGGCAATCTTTTTCTTATTGCTTTGCATCTTGCTTCTTTAGCAGGATTATTCTGACTTTCTATACTCTACAATCTGCCTTTAAGTGACCAGGTTTCTTGTACATAAACCATTCATGTATTTTTGGTCTCTGACTAGTGCTTTGATATAGAATTAACTGTCAATTCTGTATCATGCTTATTTTCACTTTCTATCTTGCAGTTGAATTCATCCACAAGTTTCTATTTAACATACTCTAATTTCAGTTCATCATCTGGTCCGGCATCAAGTGCTTGTACAAGTGTCATATAACTCTATGGCAGACCACTGCATATCAGGGGTGCTATATAAAAGTCTATTATTTCATATCCTATGCAGCACAAATGTTTTACATTTTATATAATACTGCATGTGCTTGCCTTTAAGAGGTTTAGTCTGATACGACTTTCTTATTAAATGCAGCTTATTTTAATTAGGTCTCTTATGCACCTTCTGCAGCACATGAAACAATTTTCTTGCAGTTTCACAGTTTAATATGTGCACAATATCATCATCATCTACACCAAGATATAGTGTACTCTGGGTTTCCTGGTCTTTCTCAGACCAATTCTCCATGACTTGGTTAGGCTTAGCCTCTTGTATACATTTCCATATACCTTTTCTAACAGTATGTGCATCATCTTTATTTTGTATTTCCATGTCTGATAATTCTGGTTAGTAAGACTCATCACTGTGAATTTGGTTGAAGCATTGGTAGCAGCAGTTTTTATTTCAGGACTTTATTTTCTTTCATTTAAGTTCTAACTTCTATAACTATTCTTTCAGCAGTCCTGGGCCCATACCATGTTAACCAATATGCTATATACGAGCAGCAGAAAGTATAATCACATTGGAACCCATTATTTCTGAACAAATAGGAATAAACACAAACTGCAAACTGAAGGAGGAAATGAGTGAAGGAAACACCTTCAAACTCTGAATAAAAGACCCCTTCTAGCTAATTTCATTTTTACCTAACTTTATCAACAACTGAACACTGATGACATCTGCATGCATAATAAGCACAGTTGAGAACAGTGGTTGCAAAATCAACATGACACATGCCTTACAATAAGACTCTGGGGGGCTTATATATTAAAGAAAATTTGCAAGATATCCCCAGAAAACACACATTTTTGTAAATATTAAGATCCCAAAATTATTTAAGACAGAGGGACTTCAGATGTTTTCTCTGATACATATATCTGCGACAGTCCCTCAATTTCTGCAAATCATCCCCAATAGGTTTCTATGGGGGTTGCTATACTCTCAGATTAACCAAGCCCTGAGCTGACTAGTTTGGGGCTGGTGAATGCTTTGGCAGGGAGACCTCACGCTGTGTGTCTCCCTGCTGTGGCATTACCACCCAGGCTGGTTCAGACTAGTGCTGGTTATAGAAAAATATGGGGAACCCCATGTCGGTTTTTCCCCTGATTTTCCTATAACAAAAAGTGCACAGAGGTCTGGGACTGGTTATATTTTGGGGCAAGGGCACCCCACAACTCGTCTTTTTTTTTCTACATTATAACGCTTTATTACATCAAATACACACAGAAGCACTGCACAGAGCACATTGGTCTGTATAGTGATTCTGCAGAACACACTGCTCACAGGCAGGTCTATTTATTTCAGCCCAATATGACTGAATTCGCACACGATCAAACACAATTCCATAGACCATCAGTAAACACATTTCAATCAAACACAATTCTAAAGGTGCGTATCCACTAGGTGATTAAACAGGCCGAATGAACGATAATGCCATCGTTATCATTCAATTGCTTGTTAATCGCATGAAAATCGCCTACAAATCGGGCAATTAAAAGTAAAAAACAATCAGCGATGCACGTGCCCGCTGGCAGTTTTTGCCATCTATCATCACTGGTACATGCTGGTCAACCTGACGATCACGTCAGGTTCAGCATGTGCGGGGTTTGTAGTGTGCATCTGCAGGTATACTGTATACAGTGGTGGCAGTGAGACAGTGATGCAGCCAGCAGTGGTTGCTAATGTTGTGTTCTGTGGTGGCACCTCTGCTGTTATATGTGGCATCAGGAGGACAGAGGAAGAAAGTGCATATGCAGAAGGTGCATTGGGTTGGACGGAGTGCACCCCCGTCACTATGGGGACTCGGGACCTGAGGAAAGAGTCAGCAAATAACATATTGTAAAACACCAAAATGAATGAATGCAGCAGGAAAAGTGTTTACACAGACAAAACAATGTATGTATCTTAGCAACTAATGTCTGTTGTAGTGCAAGTGGATGATGAAGAGCTTTCTACAGCTATACTGCAGAACTTGACACCCGATTACGACTTCCTGCTTGTGGAAGACACAGGCAGAGCAAAGTTGTTACAGGATCAAGAACAAGTGCCCTGTGATTCAAGTGCTGAGACAACTGAGTTACTTGCAAAGGGTGAAATATTCAGAAAATTTTAATTCGAGTGTTCTCATCATAAGATAAGTCATAAAGCATTTGAGTACAGACAAAAGAGTGTGAATCCTATACAAAGCAAGAAATGCAACAGCAGAGATGAGTCAATACTGAGTGTAACAGATAACCACAAAAAGGCTTGCTAGTACATTGAATTAGGTGCAACAAGGCATTTCAAATGCAATCAGAAATGGTTCATCAAGTTAAACAAATGTAACCCTATAACTATCAAAGGAATTTGTAGCATACACTCTACAGATAGTGAGCTGTATTGAACCCCGATTTGCTCAAGTTCCACTCCATTACCTGTCAGCATGTAACAGTGAGTGACAATGTACCTGCTATCTATCAATAAACCAACACCACTGGTTAAGTAACTGGGCTGTCCATAGTTAGAGCCATCTGCTGGTGTGTGCCTATATAACTGTCATGACCAGGGTTGTGTGTGTCTGGGGCCAGCGAGCCTTACCTGTTCAGATGCTGTGGCGGGGTCCTTCTGGCGGGGGCGCGGGCATCTGGAGGTCAGCGCTGCATACCTCAGGGTCACGCAGGCACAGAGTCCTGAATGCAGGTGTCAGTTTGAGTCACTTTAGGCAGTGCTGCAGCACAACATGGGCATCGCCATCTTGGATTTCATCAGGTGACTCATTTCAGCCACTTCAGCCAGAGCATTATCAGGAATCCTAGCAACCATGCACTTCCTTTGGTATTTAAGGGATGCTGAGCAGTCCTTTCTTTGCCAGTGCAATGTTAATCCCAGTGCAAGCTGGGTACTAGTTCTCTGTGCTCCCTTGCTGTTACCTGTTCCTAGCTGTTATCCTCAGACCCTGCTTGCCCCACCCTCGTCAGACCTCTGTGTGACAGCAGTGCTACTCCAGGCTACCACCCCTAGTGGGACTTCTGCTGATATCCGAACAGTCTGTGCTTCTCCCCAGTTATCCGGTTACCAGTCTGCATACTTATCGGGTATACTTCCATTTGGATTACCACCTGCCAGCGGGCCACTCATGAATACTACCCATCTGAAGCCTGCATCCTTCCAGTACCAGCAATCTGCCCTGAAGGCCACTCCTGGTTTCACTCTGGGTCCAAGCCCTCTTTCACCCGTGACAATAACTCTGCAATATCAACCCCTGTACACACATCTATTCCAACATTTCCATTATTTGCACGTAATTTTTTGGAAATCCCAACTTGTATTTTTATTGAGAAAAATATTCTTCAAGTTTTTCTTGGACTTTGTCCTTACTGTGAAGCAGATAAAGTGTTGTGAACTCTGAGTTTTCATCAAGGAATACACGTTTCATTAATTTAGTGCAAGGATCAATCTTTATACGATCTACATACTGTTCTTAGGCTAATATTTTTATAGCTTCTGGATTTATGCACCCTAGACAATGGTGCCAAACATGAATATTGTTAATATGCTTCTGGTTAGTGGTATTACCAGCTACATTACAATTTAACTGATACAGGTCATTTATTATTTAAGACTTATACTGTAAATATTTTTCAGGTAAATTTTGGAGAGACTGGACAGTAAATATAAATATCTCATTTTTTTTCTGAGACCATATAATCACCAGAAACTGTGGCTATTCTTTCTGTATTGGACTGAGTAAAGAAATTCTGATCATTTGTCATATGACTTATAGCTCCTAAGTCAATACACCAAGCATTTATCACTGTGCCTGTGTTTGTATTGAAAGCACATTCAGCACTAGAAATACAGTATTTCATTTATGGCAATCTTTTTCTTATTGCTTTGCATCTTGCTTCTTTAGCAGGATTATTCTGACTTTCTATACTCTACAATCTGCCTTTAAGTGACCAGGTTTCTTGTACATAAACCATTCATGTATTTTTGGTCTCTGACTAGTGCTTTGATATAGAATTAACTGTCAATTCTGTATCATGCTTATTTTCACTTTCTATCTTGCAGTTGAATTCATCCACAAGTTTCTATTTAACATACTCTAATTTCAGTTCATCATCTGGTCCGGCATCAAGTGCTTGTACAAGTGTCATATAACTCTATGGCAGACCACTGCATATCAGGGGTGCTATATAAAAGTCTATTATTTCATATCCTATGCAGCACAAATGTTTTACATTTTATATAATACTGCATGTGCTTGCCTTTAAGAGGTTTAGTCTGATACGACTTTCTTATTAAATGCAGCTTATTTTAATTAGGTCTCTTATGCACCTTCTGCAGCACATGAAACATTTTTCTTGCAGTTTCACAGTTTAATATGTGCACAATATCATCATCATCTACACCAAGATATAGTGTACTCTGGGTTTCCTGGTCTTTCTCAGACCAATTCTCCATGACTTGGTTAGGCTTAGCCTCTTGTATACATTTCCATATACCTTTTCTAACAGTATGTGCATCATCTTTATTTTGTATTTCCATGTCTGATAATTCTGGTTAGTAAGACTCATCACTGTGAATTTGGTTGAAGCATTGGTAGCAGCAGTTTTTATTTCAGGACTTTATTTTCTTTCATTTAAGTTCTAACTTCTATAACTATTCTTTCAGCAGTCCTGGGCCCATACCATGTTAACCAATATGCTATATACGAGCAGCAGAAAGTATAATCACATTGGAACCCATTATTTCTGAACAAATAGGAATAAACACAAACTGCAAACTGAAGGAGGAAATGAGTGAAGGAAACACCTTCAAACTCTGAATAAAAGACCCCTTCTAGCTAATTTCATTTTTACCTAACTTTATCAACAACTGAACACTGATGACATCTGCATGCATAATAAGCACAGTTGAGAACAGTGGTTGCAAAATCAACATGACACATGCCTTACAATAAGACTCTGGGGGGCTTATATATTAAAGAAAATTTGCAAGATATCCCCAGAAAACACACATTTTTGTAAATATTAAGATCCCAAAATTATTTAAGACAGAGGGACTTCAGATGTTTTCTCTGATACATATATCTGCGACAGTCCCTCAATTTCTGCAAATCATCCCCAATAGGTTTCTATGGGGGTTGCTATACTCTCAGATTAACCAAGCCCTGAGCTGACTAGTTTGGGGCTGGTGAATGCTTTGGCAGGGAGACCTCACGCTGTGTGTCTCCCTGCTGTGGCATTACCACCCAGGCTGGTTCAGACTAGTGCTGGTTATAGAAAAATATGGGGAACCCCATGTCGGTTTTTCCCCTGATTTTCCTATAACAAAAAGTGCACAGAGGTCTGGGACTGGTTATATTTTGGGGCAAGGGCACCCCACAACTCGTCTTTTTTTTTCTACATTATAACGCTTTATTACATCAAATACACACAGAAGCACTGCACAGAGCACATTGGTCTGTATAGTGATTCTGCAGAACACACTGCTCACAGGCAGGTCTATTTATTTCAGCCCAATATGACTGAATTCACACACGATCAAACACAATTCCATAGACCATCAGTAAACACATTTCAATCAAACACAATTCTAAAGGTGCGTATCCACTAGGTGATTAAACAGGCCGAATGAACGATAATGCCATCGTTATCATTCAATTGCTTGTTAATCGCATGAAAATCGCCTACAAATCGGGCAATTAAAAGTAAAAAACAATCAGCGATGCACGTGCCCGCTGGCAGTTTTTGCCATCTATCATCACTGGTACATGCTGGTCAACCTGACGATCACGTCAGGTTCAGCATGTGCGGGGTTTGTAGTGTGCATCTGCAGGTATACTGTATACAGTGGTGGCAGTGAGACAGTGATGCAGCCAGCAGTGGTTGCTAATGTTGTGTTCTGTGGTGGCACCTCTGCTGTTATATGTGGCATCAGGAGGACAGAGGAAGAAAGTGCATATGCAGAAGGTGCATTGGGTTGGACGGAGTGCACCCCCGTCACTATGGGGACTCGGGACCTGAGGAAAGAGTCAGCAAATAACATATTGTAAAACACCAAAATGAATGAATGCAGCAGGAAAAGTGTTTACACAGACAAAACAATGTATGTATCTTAGCAACTAATGTCTGTTGTAGTGCAAGTGGATGATGAAGAGCTTTCTACAGCTATACTGCAGAACTTGACACCCGATTACGACTTCCTGCTTGTGGAAGACACAGGCAGAGCAAAGTTGTTACAGGATCAAGAACAAGTGCCCTGTGATTCAAGTGCTGAGACAACTGAGTTACTTGCAAAGGGTGAAATATTCAGAAAATTTTAATTCGAGTGTTCTCATCATAAGATAAGTCATAAAGCATTTGAGTACAGACAAAAGAGTGTGAATCCTATACAAAGCAAGAAATGCAACAGCAGAGATGAGTCAATACTGAGTGTAACAGATAACCACAAAAAGGCTTGCTAGTACATTGAATTAGGTGCAACAAGGCATTTCAAATGCAATCAGAAATGGTTCATCAAGTTAAACAAATGTAACCCTATAACTATCAAAGGAATTTGTAGCATACACTCTACAGATAGTGAGCTGTATTGAACCCCGATTTGCTCAAGTTCCACTCCATTACCTGTCAGCATGTAACAGTGAGTGACAATGTACCTGCTATCTATCAATAAACCAACACCACTGGTTAAGTAACTGGGCTGTCCATAGTTAGAGCCATCTGCTGGTGTGTGCCTATATAACTGTCATGACCAGGGTTGTGTGTGTCTGGGGCCAGCGAGCCTTACCTGTTCAGATGCTGTGGCGGGGTCCTTCTGGCGGGGGCGCGGGCATCTGGAGGTCAGCGCTGCATACCTCAGGGTCACGCAGGCACAGAGTCCTGAATGCAGGTGTCAGTTTGAGTCACTTTAGGCAGTGCTGCAGCACAACATGGGCATCGCCATCTTGGATTTCATCAGGTGACTCATTTCAGCCACTTCAGCCAGAGCATTATCAGGAATCCTAGCAACCATGCACTTCCTTTGGTATTTAAGGGATGCTGAGCAGTCCTTTCTTTGCCAGTGCAATGTTAATCCCAGTGCAAGCTGGGTACTAGTTCTCTGTGCTCCCTTGCTGTTACCTGTTCCTAGCTGTTATCCTCAGACCCTGCTTGCCCCACCCTCGTCAGACCTCTGTGTGACAGCAGTGCTACTCCAGGCTACCAACCCTAGTGGGACTTCTGCTGATATCCGAACAGTCTGTGCTTCTCCCCAGTTATCCGGTTACCAGTCTGCATACTTATCGGGTATACTTCCATTTGGATTACCACCTGCCAGCGGGCCACTCATGAATACTACCCATCTGAAGCCTGCATCCTTCCAGTACCAGCAATCTGCCCTGAAGGCCACTCCTGGTTTCACTCTGGGTCCAAGCCCTCTTTCACCCGTGACAATAACTCTGCAATATCAACCCCTGTACACACATCTATTCCAACATTTCCATTATTTGCACGTAATTTTTTGGAAATCCCAACTTGTATTTTTATTGAGAAAAATATTCTTCAAGTTTTTCTTGGACTTTGTCCTTACTGTGAAGCAGATAAAGTGTTGTGAACTCTGAGTTTTCATCAAGGAATACACGTTTCATTAATTTAGTGCAAGGATCAATCTTTATACGATCTACATACTGTTCTTAGGCTAATATTTTTATAGCTTCTGGATTTATGCACCCTAGACAATGGTGCCAAACATGAATATTGTTAATATGCTTCTGGTTAGTGGTATTACCAGCTACATTACAATTTAACTGATACAGGTCATTTATTATTTAAGACTTATACTGTAAATATTTTTCAGGTAAATTTTGGAGAGACTGGACAGTAAATATAAATATCTCATTTTTTTTCTGAGACCATATAATCACCAGAAACTGTGGCTATTCTTTCTGTATTGGACTGAGTAAAGAAATTCTGATCATTTGTCATATGACTTATAGCTCCTAAGTCAATACACCAAGCATTTATCACTGTGCCTGTGTTTGTATTGAAAGCACATTCAGCACTAGAAATACAGTATTTCATTTATGGCAATCTTTTTCTTATTGCTTTGCATCTTGCTTCTTTAGCAGGATTATTCTGACTTTCTATACTCTACAATCTGCCTTTAAGTGACCAGGTTTCTTGTACATAAACCATTCATGTATTTTTGGTCTCTGACTAGTGCTTTGATATAGAATTAACTGTCAATTCTGTATCATGCTTATTTTCACTTTCTATCTTGCAGTTGAATTCATCCACAAGTTTCTATTTAACATACTCTAATTTCAGTTCATCATCTGGTCCGGCATCAAGTGCTTGTACAAGTGTCATATAACTCTATGGCAGACCACTGCATATCAGGGGTGCTATATAAAAGTCTATTATTTCATATCCTATGCAGCACAAATGTTTTACATTTTATATAATACTGCATGTGCTTGCCTTTAAGAGGTTTAGTCTGATACGACTTTCTTATTAAATGCAGCTTATTTTAATTAGGTCTCTTATGCACCTTCTGCAGCACATGAAACATTTTTCTTGCAGTTTCACAGTTTAATATGTGCACAATATCATCATCATCTACACCAAGATATAGTGTACTCTGGGTTTCCTGGTCTTTCTCAGACCAATTCTCCATGACTTGGTTAGGCTTAGCCTCTTGTATACATTTCCATATACCTTTTCTAACAGTATGTGCATCATCTTTATTTTGTATTTCCATGTCTGATAATTCTGGTTAGTAAGACTCATCACTGTGAATTTGGTTGAAGCATTGGTAGCAGCAGTTTTTATTTCAGGACTTTATTTTCTTTCATTTAAGTTCTAACTTCTATAACTATTCTTTCAGCAGTCCTGGGCCCATACCATGTTAACCAATATGCTATATACGAGCAGCAGAAAGTATAATCACATTGGAACCCATTATTTCTGAACAAATAGGAATAAACACAAACTGCAAACTGAAGGAGGAAATGAGTGAAGGAAACACCTTCAAACTCTGAATAAAAGACCCCTTCTAGCTAATTTCATTTTTACCTAACTTTATCAACAACTGAACACTGATGACATCTGCATGCATAATAAGCACAGTTGAGAACAGTGGTTGCAAAATCAACATGACACATGCCTTACAATAAGACTCTGGGGGGCTTATATATTAAAGAAAATTTGCAAGATATCCCCAGAAAACACACATTTTTGTAAATATTAAGATCCCAAAATTATTTAAGACAGAGGGACTTCAGATGTTTTCTCTGATACATATATCTGCGACAGTCCCTCAATTTCTGCAAATCATCCCCAATAGGTTTCTATGGGAGTTGCTATACTCTCAGATTAACCAAGCCCTGAGCTGACTAGTTTGGGGCTGGTGAATGCTTTGGCAGGGAGACCTCACGCTGTGTGTCTCCCTGCTGTGGCATTACCACCCAGGCTGGTTCAGACTAGTGCTGGTTATAGAAAAATATGGGGAACCCCATGTCGGTTTTTCCCCTGATTTTCCTATAACAAAAAGTGCACAGAGGTCTGGGACTGGTTATATTTTGGGGCAAGGGCACCCCACAACTCGTCTTTTTTTTTCTACATTATAACGCTTTATTACATCAAATACACACAGAAGCACTGCACAGAGCACATTGGTCTGTATAGTGATTCTGCAGAACACACTGCTCACAGGCAGGTCTATTTATTTCAGCCCAATATGACTGAATTCGCACACGATCAAACACAATTCCATAGACCATCAGTAAACACATTTCAATCAAACACAATTCTAAAGGTGCGTATCCACTAGGTGATTAAACAGGCCGAATGAACGATAATGCCATCGTTATCATTCAATTGCTTGTTAATCGCATGAAAATCGCCTACAAATCGGGCAATTAAAAGTAAAAAACAATCAGCGATGCACGTGCCCGCTGGCAGTTTTTGCCATCTATCATCACTGGTACATGCTGGTCAACCTGACGATCACGTCAGGTTCAGCATGTGCGGGGTTTGTAGTGTGCATCTGCAGGTATACTGTATACAGTGGTGGCAGTGAGACAGTGATGCAGCCAGCAGTGGTTGCTAATGTTGTGTTCTGTGGTGGCACCTCTGCTGTTATATGTGGCATCAGGAGGACAGAGGAAGAAAGTGCATATGCAGAAGGTGCATTGGGTTGGACGGAGTGCACCCCCGTCACTATGGGGACTCGGGACCTGAGGAGTCATTGCCGAGTGCACTCTTCCACAAGAGAGAACCTTTCACATGTGTGCATATTAACCCATAGTTGTCTCACATCCTGCTTTTCTACCTGGTTAATAAACATATCCCGGGTTAAGTTATTCATTATGTGGACTGACCTCCATCACACACCCCTGACACCTATCAACACAGATTCTCTCAATGTCTTTAAGAGCAATTAGATACTGAGTTATACAGCAGAGGGACATTATTTTAGCTTAGGCTAAAATTTCAAATAACATTTTAGTGGTTACTTTGCCTAATATGCTCAAAGGGATACTGTGAATAACTATATTTCAAAACAGGAGACAACTTTTTACTAACATCAAACACAATTATGCCCTAATCACACCATCTTGTACTTTGCTAATGTGAAGTTTTGTGTGTTATAACCACCTAATGGGACTAATAAAAGGTGATGCTTAGCTTTCTACTGCCAGTAATTTGTGTGCGTTAGTTTGTATCCTCTGGGGTGTCCAGAGTAAAAGGATGGGACTGGTTCGTGGATTCTGGTCCTAGTGGTAAAACAAAATATTTGAGTGCAGTATACAATGCAAATATCATAAACAGGGTCAAGTATAGGACAAAAATCAGTAACTCAGGATCCCATTATTTACTTAGGGATAAATTTACTAAGGGTCGATTTGACTTTTGATTTGTAGTTTGATTTAGCTAGCCTCAAACCGACTCAAATCGAAAGATCAAATCCCTCTTCAAATCCCTCATTTACTAATATTCGATTTGAGAAGCATTTCTCAAATCGAATTCGATTTAGGTCGATTTGACACAGTGATTTATTGTTTGGTTTTGCCCTTGGAATGGCAAATCAAAAAACAAATCACTCATCAAATCGAACTGCAATTTGCAAATGAAAAAATAGGACTGATTGCAATTACTCGCAAAATAGGACTGATTGCAATTACTCGCAAATACTCTACTAGCCCTAGAAATGGTAATTAACAATTACTAAGGACCCTGACACACACCCTATAGAAGAGGATCATCTATAGAGTTTTGTAAGACACTCTCCAGATACACAGCACAGAGTGGGCATTGTAAGGAAGAGTGTTTGAACTTTGTGATTTCAATATCCTTTCTCTAACTACATTATGGAGCCAGGGAGAAGAAGGCAAAGAGAGAGGGTCTCATTCAGACCCGGTCACAAGCGCTGAGCGCTCACAACCGGGTCGATGGTCAGGCCCTGCGCATGCGCAGCGACCGCACTGCGCGTGTGCAAGCCCCAGGGCGAGAGAGAAACTCTCTCGCTCCGGAGCTCACTACAAAAGGGCCGGCTGTCGATGTTGATCGACAGCTCGGCTCGTTTTGAAGGCGGGGCGGGGGGGTGGTTTCACAATCGGAGGCGTTCCTTAAGGAATGCCTACCATTTTGTGGGCGGCCTCACTGACATCAGCAGTGATGTCAGTGGGGAGCTTCCTGCTCGATCAGAGCAGGAAGCTCCCTGCGGCTTGTGGCTGCCGAGACCCAACCTTAGGTCTTGACCATCGTGACCATCACCCTGGTCGGTCGCTAAGCTGTGGGTGGTAACCCACAGCTTAGCTAGTGACCAGGAGGCTGCACATAAAAATAGAAGTGGCCGCCCTCATTCAGAATGAGCTCTCACTTCTTGCGTGGGCCTCTGAATGAGGGCCAGAGGCTAGTGGAGGAGAGAGTGGATTTAGAGAGAGATCCTTCTGGAGAAGAAATTGAAGCAGCATTTTCCCAAACAGTTACAGAGGATGCTGGTGGGCAGGAGTCTGATGCTATGCTTGTTTTGCAACCCGGCAAAACTAAATCTGGCAGGAATATTAGGTTTAGTATAGCCAAAAATTGTGCTTTAGTGGATGTTTTGCTTCCGAATTATAATTATTTATTAGGGAGGAGTGCTATAAAAGCATCTGCTGCACGGAAGCATGCCATGTGGCAAGTGGCTGTTGATGCTGTAAATTCTGCGGGCGTTTTAAACCATATCCAAATTAAATTGTCTTAAATGTGTCTCTGACATGCGTCGTTTAGTCAAGCAAAAAATGGGTGAAGAAAGGAATTCTGCCAGTGCCACTGGTGGTGACTCCCCACAAGATGTCACATATAACGAGTATGAGGAGAAAGTTAAATCAGTAATCCCAAAGGAACTTGTTGCAGGGATGAATGTGCATGACACTGACGCACCACCACGTCGGCATGTGCCTGGTGAGTACATCTAAATGTTACACCATACACCAACACTAATATTTGTCACACCTACTTTTTTTGGAAATAAAATGGTTTGGGAGATTATATTTGTATTTTCCTTTTATTTTCAGTTAAAAACATATAAGGACACATACATGTATGTAATTGTATGTTATGTGTCAGTAATTAGTTTAATGTTACTGTTTGATTGCAGCACAAAGGAAAAGTGGACCTGTACCTGTCCTTAACCAGACCCACAACTTGATGAGGAATTGCCTGGTAATTGTGTGTTTAATTATTTGTTTACCGACAACAATTAAACTAACACTCCTTTTTTCTTCACTTACTAAACGAATAATCTCATTTTAATTACCTATTAGTATGTAATGAGACACTATCTGATATTGTTACTCAGCCTGTCTCTTTTTCGTTGACTACTGCAAAGTTTACATTTCGATATGATTGAGAAAGAATGTTTTGTTTTAATGGTCAAATTATTTTGGTTTACATGCTTTTTTGTGCAAACAATGTAATTTTAAATATTTGAAAAATTTCTGTAATCAATTTTGTTTCAAATGATTAAAGGGCCATCTTGTGCGTGGAGTCAGCTGTGCTCTGCTACGGTTTTAGGGCCTGATTCAGAGCCGGACGCAAGTGGCCGGACGCACGTACGGCGTACAAGCCGAAAAATGCAAATACAAGCGCTCGCTCGTAATTTGGTACGCAGCTAATCTTCCGCCCCATAGTCTACCAACCCCTCCTCTAGTTAACGAGCGAGCCAAATTGCGACCGTACATCTCCATTTGTGCATGCAGGGAACGCTCGCACCAGTCCAAACCGGAAGTGGGCCTGTCAGTTTTCGATTACCTGCTCGTTCATTCTGCATACATCCTTTAATCGTATCATGCCAATCAACAGATCAATTAGCTTAATTGCTCTTCACCTTTTTTTTTCTTATTTTTTTTAATTTTCAATAAACTTTACTCTTGTCCGTGTTTGTTTTTTCACGCAGAATACGTACGGTTTAAACAATGGTTTCCTTTATCCAAAATACATGTTTTGGGCATTTTTCATATTGTTTTCTGTGTTTTGTCTGACACATATTTTACTTGTTTCATTTTTTGGGTTAAATTAGCTAACGCATGTCACTGCATTAAGCCAATCATAACTCTCATTAGATTTTTTAGCCTGTCGAACACATGACTCATATATTAACCAATAGAATGGTTCCTGTTAATTTTCCAAATACATTAGCCAATCAAAATTATTATCTGGTCTTTATTAAAACTGTTTTTTCAAAATTCCACCATTGCCATCATGAGAGCCTCTGCGTTCACCAGGCGGGAGCTTCTAGTCCTGACGGAGGTAATGGACTGGCGGATAATCAGCCAGCCTCCCCCCATCAGCAACAGAGAAAAGCGATCCGCCTATGCAGAGGTTCGCCGCCGCCTGCGCTCCTTCAGCTCACGCCGACAGATTGGCCAGCTGGAGCGCAGGTGGTCGGATCTCCAACATCGCACGCCACGCTTGCTGGCATGTTTTCGCCAGCGTATAGCTGAAAGTAAGTTTTTTTTTTCGCTTTCCATTTTTTTTTTGCGGCCCTATCTGCGTGTGCATGTTTTCATTTTTCCCCTGTTTGTTTATTTACTACATATCTGCATGTGCATGTTTTCGTTCTTGCCCTGTTTGTTTATTTACTACATATCTGCGTGTGCATGTTTTCATTCTTGCCCTGTTTGTTTATTTACTACATATCTGCGTGTGCATGTTTTCATTCTTGCCCTGTTTGTTTATTTACTACATATCTGCGTGTGCATGTTTTCCGTTTTTTTTTTAATTATTATTATTTTTTGAGGATGTTTTCAAGGTTAAAAATTAATCATAACTTAAATTGTTATCCATCATTTAGGGGCAGAGCGCAGTCTACGCCGGCATCGGCAGCGACGCCGTCGGCCTCGTCCCCTATCCCCAACTCCCAGCCAATCTTCATCTCCCCACCCTACCCCTAATTCACCCTCCAACCCAGCCTGGCCAGACCCGGACGCCCATCCCTCTCCGATACTTCCCATCCCTCAAAATTCCCCCTCCCCTCAACCCCCCTCTATCTTTTCATCACCCTCCCCTCCAACCACCCCTCTCTTTTACACCCCCTCCCCCCCTTCAGAAATCACCCCTCCTCCATCAGACCTGCATTTGCCGACCTCCAAGGAGGACGATGGTGGTGCTACAGGTCCAGGCGTCATTGTCAACGGTATGTTTCCCGTTTTATTTTTTTTATTTTTTGGGGGGGGGTGTTATCCTTTGCCTGTGCATTTTTCAAATTTGACTTATTTATAATGTTTGTTATATATATCTTGATTTAAAAATGTCTATGATGTTTGCCCCTTACACATATCACACATGTCCAAACACTCATACTTGTATCTCTTGTTTACGGTACCCACAAAAGTAGTTTTTCAGCGTACTTCTCATTTTTTACATTTTTGATTTTTCAGAGTAATTTTTTTGAATTTACTTGGGCCAAGAATATTGGCTTTGAATTGTAATGTTTGGCAAAATTGACACTTTTTATAAAGTTGTATTTCCTTTGGAAGTTGTTTGTCAAACAAAATTACGTTTTTTTTTTATTAAGCATCTCATTTTTTTAACCCACAGAGGACCAGAGGCGGCTGACGGAGGCAGCAGCATGTGTGCAGAGGCTGAGGGGCCATGTTATAGGCATGCTGGTGGTCCTCGATCACATGGTGGGGATCCTACGACCTTAATTTTTTTGTTTTTTGCCAAATTTGGCCATGTTTTCTTTAAATTAAAAAAAAACTTTCATTTAAAGTCTCATTCCTTCTCTGTAAATATTATATTGTTTAACCTTACATAAGTCGACTATTGCAGAAAGTATTTTAAAGTAATGTAACTTAGATTCTAGAAAGCTGAATTATGTAAGCTGGCACATTCAACACCTAACAATACTAATAGGTTTGTCGTTTTTTTTTTTTTTTTTGGGGGGGGGTAAGGTAAATATTAAATGAAACCTGTTTAGGCCGAGATTAGAAAACATACTGATTCCACATAATACCTTTGGGTGTTTGTTTTGAGCCACTAAGCATGGTAAAATACTGCAACATTTAAAACATTACAGGATTAGCCCTTAAGCAAGTTTGCATTTTTTGAACACGGTTACACTTGCATGTAATTTAGAAAGGAAATCTTTTTTTAATGTAACCAACATTTATTTACTCAAAATTAAGAAACACAAAGTGATTAAGGACAATAAATACACACAGTGAAAACACTCTTCAAAAATCAGCCTACACTCAAAATATACAAAAACAAAACAATCAAGAACTGTTTGACGAAGTAGCATGCCAACATGATTCCACAAATGAGTTGACGCCAAATTTGGTCCAGAAGTTAAATCCAATGTGTCCACATGAAGTCATTTTTTACGATCAGGTAGTAGTCATGGTTTTCACGAAAAAAATTATGGAATAAAACACAACAACAAAAAAGTTAAAATTGTTAATTACATTATTACATGTCTACATTGTATCATCTAACTTCATTTGGGACAATAATTACCTAAAAAATCGGGCCACCACATCATCGCGTATGGCCCCCCCACATCCTGAAGTTTCCACATAAAGGTTTTTGAAGGGTAGCAGGAAGAAGTCATCGTGGGAGTGCCAAAGATTATGCAAACAAACAGAAGATGGTGCAAAAATTAATATAAAAAAAGATGAACGCTAAAAAACCGTAACACATTGGGTATACACACTGTTGTTTGGTCAATAATTACCTAAAATATCGGGCCACCACATCATCGCGTATGGCCCCCCCACATACTGACCTCCGACCAACCTCGGGGGGGCCATCCTCAGGCAAGGCATCCTCTGGCTGCATTTGGACGCCACTCCTTATGGCGATGTTATGAAATATCCCACACAGGACCACAATTTTCGAAACCATATCCGGCAAATACATGAACTCGCCACCAGAGCGGTGGAGGCATCTGAATCGGCCTTTTAAAAGGCCGATACAGTGCTCCACCACTTGCCTGGTGGCTGTAAGTGCGGAATGAAAATCACTTTGTGGCCCTGGTGTGGGAGCCAAATAGGGAGTGAGCAGCCAGGGCGTGCAAGGGTAGCCACTGTCTCCTGTGAAAAAGAAGTTACAAAATCAGGATCACTGTGTATCAAGCTTTGCATTGGTATCTAAAAAAGGTCTCAACTTACCCAGAAGCCACGCATCACCAGCTTGTAGGTTGTTTAATTTATGCCAAATCCCTGATTGCCGGATGACGAATGAGTCATGTGCACTGCCGGGTAATTTTGCATTCAGGGACAGGATCTGGAGGGAGGCATCACATACCACCATTACATTCAGAGAGTGATAGTGTTTTCGGTTCCAAAAAATGGCCTCCAGCCATGCTGGAGGCTGAAGTGGTATGTGAGTACCATCCACAACCCCTATGATGTGTGGGAAGCCAGCTATTTGGTAAAAATTGCCCTTCACCACACTAAGGGAACCCATATCCAAAGGCATTTGAATAAAATGATGGAGGTGTTTGAAAAGGGCCTCCATCACTGCCCTCAGGATCCTTGAAAAGGAGGATTGGGAGATTCCCGCAACTATTCCCACCGTGGTTTGAAAAGATCCTGAGGCACAGAAATGTAACACCGCCATACATTGTGTAAGTGGTGGTATTGCTGTATGACTGTCAATATGCCGCTCAAGATCACTCTCTATTAATGAGAGAGTATCTATGATGATTTGGGGCGGAAGACGGTAGCGCCTTAACACCTCATCATTGGGCATTCCAAAAAGGGTGACATGTGTTCTATATATCTGGGGCCTTGCACGCCTACGATGCCTACGCCTGGGACGAGATTGAGGTTGGTCGGCTTCCGGCAGCATGGCCACAATAATACGACCAACATCAACCTGAAATGGTAAGAATTGTAGTTAAGGTATGTTGCCCCAAAAAATTTTAAAAAATACTTATCTTTACGTTAAAATCCAAAGATGCTTACATGCCGGGGTATTGTCATGATGTCAAAAACCTACATTTCAAAAAACCAAAAAAAAATTAGAATTTGGGTTGGCCATTTTAGAATCTTGTGTTTTTTTAAAATGGCCAAAATAAAGGGGGTGAGCACACATTTCGAACAATAGTAAACCTACATTGAGAGGACTTCCACAATTTGCCCCCATATTTTAAAAAAACACGAATTTGAGCGCTAAATGGTTCACATTTTGAACAGGGGAATCAAGCCTACAAAAGTGCGCTAAATGGTTCGCATTTTGAACAGGGGAATCAAGCCTACAAAAGTGCGCTAAATGGTTCGCATTTTTACAAGGGGAAACAAGCCTACAAAAGTGCGCTAAATGGTTCACATTTTTACAAGGGAATCAAGCCTACAAAAGTATGCAAAATGGTTTGCATTTTTACAAGGGGAAACAAGCCTACAAAAGTGCGCTAAATGGTTCACAGTTTACACATCCCCAAAAATCCGGAAACAAACCGTCAAGACCCCAAAATATGCGAAGAACAAGACATGAACATTTAACAAACAAGTTAAAATGAAAACTTACCAATACACGATAAAGAAGTCACAGAACAAAAACGTCTTTGGGGCACAGCCAAAAAAAACCTACAAAAATAAAACAATAAAAAAATTAGTTTTTGGGCCAAACCCAAAAAAAAGGAAAACCATATTTTACAAAAGGATGACGGGAAAAAACATACACAGAAAAAACACCATAACAAAAAAAAAACACACAAAAAAATGCGAACGGAAAGTTACCCCAAAAAAAACGCCTCTAACACAGTCCAAAAATCCGCCAAACACAACTCCCTCCAACAAACCACTCCGAACAACGTAACCTCCAACAAACAACAACCGCCACCTCGACTCGAGTCGCCAAAAGCCATAAATAGTGTTTTTTTTCCCGCTCAAATTAAGGACGGATCATAGGAACGCACAATCAATGATGCAGCCGAATAATGACGCATGTATAAATACGTCACGGAAAAAAAGAAACGGTCTGGTGTAGTTCTTGTTTTTGCTGGAAAAATGGCTACAGACCAGCCAAACAATGGCCAAGAGGCGGCCGGTAAGTATTTCTCACATTTCTAATCAAGGCTGATTTTGAAAAAGAATATAGTGAAAGATTGACATCTAAATTCAAAATAATTTAATGTAAATTGGTGTTGAGGATGACATGGATGAGGCTGCTGGGCCCAGTATTCCAGCCAAAGCTGGCATAAAGAAAAGGCAGCCACAATTCACAAGAAAGGAGATGGAGGTTTTGGTTCAGAAGTGTGTGGACATCCTGCCACAGGCAGACAGGAATATGGGTGTAAGCCAGAAGTGGAGAATGTGGGAGGAGATAGCCAGTGCGTGGTTTCATAACATCGGAACGCAACGAGCGTACTGATGCTAACGAACGGCTCTGAATGAGGGCCTTAGTTCCAAATGATCCAACTGATGAAGTTCATTTCACAACACCACATTTGGAAGCATCTCAAGATCCTGGACTTGATTCTGGTAAGGGTCATGCAACCTACAAATGATATAAATATTTATTTTGTGTGTTCGGATAATGGTTTTTATTAAGTAATAATAATGTTAGTAGGTTTTTTTTTAAAATTGTTTGTTTAACTTGTGTATTGTTCTTTTTGTTATAATTACATATTTATACCTTTTTCTAATGTTTTCAGATTTTGACATTTCGATGTTGGACGAATTCTCCAGGGCCCAGCCAAGAGTAGAAATTACAAATAGCCAAACTTTTACGCTGGAGTTGCGGCCAATTTCACCCACCACACCACAAGATGATTCTGAAATAACACAACCCGTGCAAACACCACCACCACCTGAAACAAAAAAGTGGTAGTGATTTTGTTGCAGCCATTTATGCATTTGAGCAAACACAGGTAGAGTTTGAGTACTCAGATGAGACAAAATGCTCTTAATAATAAACTCCTTCGAAAGGTAACTAATGCTTTAAACAATATTAATGCCAACTTAGAAAAAATAAACTTTAATATGCACAATATGGCATCAGCCATTCAAACTCAAAGTGCTGAAAACATCACTCAACAACAGGCATTAGTGAGTGGGTTCCTCTCAACCCAACAATCATTGATTAATAATATTAGTCAAATACAGCAGGCACACACTAATGCTATTGTTGATTTAAATCAGAATATCACTAAATTAGGTTACCGACTTTTAAATAAATTTCGGGAAACATTACCTTCGACATCCATTAGCAGTACCCCAGCACCAACTGTTGAACCAATAACACAACCCAAGTCTGGCCTCCAAACCCATGGAGGTATAACAGGCAGGAATGATGATATTCCACCCCCTGCTAAATATCCTAAAAGAAAAAGATAAATATTGTGGTTAATGTTGTTATTGTTTTAATTTTATCAATTGTGCATTTGTTGTTTAACCTTTACATTATGTCAATGTTTTGTTTTGTTTTGGTTTTGCTGTTTTTTAATTTTGTTTTAAAAAAATGTTTATGTTTGTTTGGTTTTATATTGCTAAGTAAAAATACAAAGTTATTACAAAGCCAAGTGTATTTTTTAATTTATATTTTGTTGTAGATTGATGGGGATTTGTGTATTAAACAAGTTTTATGTGTTGGTAACATAGTATTTGTTATTGTTTTTTGAGATAAATAATTGTAACACAAAATTGCATTTAATATATTATTTTTCGTCTATTGGTGCTTTTGTAAAAAGTGGAAACTCAAAACAAAGTAAATGGCCTCAAAGTTTCCGCACTGGTGAAAAAGTTTTGCCATTTGTGGTTTTCTCCTAAGCGGAACTCAATTCAGTGGCTACAAAGTATCTCCGCTGGTGACAAAGTATCTACACTGGTGAAAATGTTTCTCTGCTGGCGAAATGTTTTTGCCGTTTGTGGCTTTTCGCCTAAGTGGAAACTCAATTCAGTGTTAGTGGTCACAAAGTATCTACACTGGCGAAAATGTTTCTCCTCTGGTGAAATGTTTTCGCAGTTTGTGGCTTTTCGCCTAAGCAGAAAATGAAATCAGTGTAAGATGCATCAAAGTATAATGACAGAATGTATTGTGTGTTATATAATGTAATAAAAAAACAGTAACCAGCACATGTTAACAATTGAAACTTAAATCACGCACCACAAAACATGTTATTAATATTTTAAAAACAAACTGTTAAAAACATGAGCACTCAAAAATGTACTACTCTCTATGGCTGGGTGAGTTACAACAAACCATGCAGTAATGTGTTTATGTAAAATTATAATATGTGTTAAAAAAAACAACATTAGTGGCTCAATCTTCACATATGTGATTGTTTAGAGGCTATGTTAGTGGTTTCTTCAATAAAAAAACACATACTTACACCTGAAATAGTTTGAAATAAGGGAAGCCCTAATCTGCCTTCCACTTTCTGTACTCACAGAGTCAATCCATGATAACAACACACCTGCTTGCTCACTGTCTATTGCATAATCTGGGGGTAGTGGTTGAGTTAAAGCAAAATTATGCAATAGGCAGCAGCAGAGCACAACATCTGACACTTTATCAGGATGATATAATAAAATGCCTCCTGATAAATCCAGACACCGGAACCTAGTTTTCAATAGTCCAAAGTTGCGTTCTATCACGGATCGAGTGGCTATATGTGCCTCATTATACTTATGCTGAGCAGGAGTAGGCGGATACAACAGTGAAGTCAGAAGCCATAAAGTACAGGGATAGCCTAAATCACCTACAAGAAAAAAAACAAAAAACAAAACATTAACACCAGAAACATTTACTGTGTTTAATCCAATTTATAATTTAATTTAAAAAACTTACCCAGCAACCATCCCTCTGGCATTTCTCCAGACTCAAATTTGGCAGAAAGGAATGACATTCTGAGTATGTAGGCATCATGACAGGAACCAGGATAGCCAGTTACAACACTCATGATTTTCAGTTTTGCATCACAGACCACTTGCACATTCATAGAATATGCATGATGACGATTTATGTAGAGGTGTGCAGTATTCCTGGGTGGTCTCATCCCATAATGTGCACAATCTATAGCTCCCAGGACATTAGGCATGTCTGCGAGTCTATAGAAGGCTACCCTAAGTTCATGCCACTGTGATTCATGGCTGGGAAAACAGATGTAGGTGGTACAGAGAGGGGTCATTGCAGCCATGACTTGTCCAAAGTGCCTACTAAATGTAGGCAGAGATATACCTAGCACTCGCACATACACTGACTGAATGGAGCCAGTTGCAAAAAAATGCAGAGCACACTGCAGCTTGTGCAGGCCTGATACGGCACGAGACCATGCAGTGACTGGCTCCAGTCTTGACAAGGTCATACAGCATCATAATGTTGGTACGTGTGAGGCGGAACATCTGGATAACCTTGCCAGCAGACATCTCAATTAATCGCCCACGGAAGAACCTAGGCTCTGCAGTACCTCAAAAAGCTGCTGTTGTTCCTCAGCTTCATGCTCCTTGGTCCTCTGAGCCAGGTGGTGATTGGCATACCGCAGGTAAGCTCCCAACATTGCATAGCCAGGATTAGACATTATTCCTACAGCCACAGTTCAGCAGATGTTTGGGTCCACTTTTATAATGATGTCAAGAAAGTTATAACTGTCACGACCCTGTCTAGTTGTCACCTTTTTTGCCTTGAGACTTACCCCTGTCAGCTGCCCATGGATCTGTGTGTATAATTTGCCTGGAGGATTTGCTCTGATTATTGCACCTGGCCTCTCCTCTGTCTGTGAGCACTGCTAGCCCTGATTGGAATCGCAGGTGTGGTTCTGATTCTCAGAGCTGCAGAGATGAATACTCCCTCTGCATGTTGTGCCTTCCACCACTCAGAATGCTACTGCCAGACCACCTGTCCGTATCCACCAATTGCTGCCAGACCCAGGCTATATATATCCTCCCCTGATAGCATTCTGGGCCTGAACATCTCGTCTTCCCGTGGTGTATGGTTCATGCTGTTTCTGCATTCAAGTGTATCCCTGAAATCTGCTACAGCAATCCCTGGTGCAATCCAGAAAACCTGTTACAGCAATACCTGGCCTGTGCTCTGCTGCTAGTCCTACTCCTGGTTGGTCCCTGGCACTCTGTTAACCTGCATCGTGTCATCCTGCCTTGCTTCCTGCTGTGGATCAACTCCTGCTCCTTTTGCCTACCTACTCCCTCCCTGAACCTAAAATTCCCAAACCTACCCATTCCTTCCTGAAACCTGTTATTCCCAATTATCCAATCCAGCCTGCACCTGAGTTCCAACCTTGTCACAGCATTTCCGGATCACCCTGTTTAGCCCTCGTCTCAGCATTACCTGACTTCCCTTCAGCCATTGTCACATTTCCAGTCCAGAGTCAAGTTCCAAGCTCATCAGTTCTATCCACATTGTTCCAGTCCAGAGTCAAGTTCCAACCTCATCAGTTCAGTCCACGTTGTTCCAGTCCAGAGTCAAGTACCAAGCTCATCAGTTCAGTCCACGTTGTTCCAGTCCAGAGTCAAGTTCTTAGTTCATCAGTTCAATTCAACAAGTCTTCCTGCCGGTCCCAGTCCGGTCCCTCCAGTCCCTGTCATTTATCATCAAAGGCAGTTTTCACTGCTACACAAGTCTTGTAAATAGAGCTATCTACATTATCTGTGATTCCAGTCATGCCGGCCTCCGTTGAAACCCGATCACCACCTAAGACAGGTAACTCGCAGACACCAATTGTGACCGAATGTTCAGGCCCAACTATGGTGGCGGATCAAGCACCTAATAAGGGAGTAGATGCTTTCCGTAACCTGGTCACCCGCTTGGATTCACAGGAGGCCGTACAGCACCAAGTGCTACAGCTTTTGCAAATCCTGAATAACCGGCTAGATGTTACCCAAACCTTACCTGAACCCCTAACTACCTTCCATCGACTGCTGGAACAGCTTCAGGCTCTACTCAGCAAAATTTTTCAGATCTTTCCTGAATTTCTTAGAGCTGCCTCTGTCTCGACTAAAACCTCTGCCTTGGAATCCCTAAGAAACAAGGATTCTTCCGAACCAAGTAATGTCAGACATCGTAGTTACCCACGCCCCAAGCTCTCTGTGGTTGAACGCCAGCGGCGCAAAGATTTACAGCTCTGCCTCTATTGTGGGAGTTCTGACCACTTCTTTAAAGACTGTTTCCTTTGCAACTCCAGCAGTGGTTCCAGCCCGGATTCTGCCCATTCCGGTCCCAGCCCGGATTCTGCCCACTCCGGTCCCAGTCCGGATTCTGCCCATTCCGGTCCCAGCCCGGATTCTGCCCGCTCCGGTCCCAGCCCGGATTCTGCTTGTCCCAGCAGGGGACTCCAGTCAGCAGCGCCAGGAGGGGTCTCAAGTCTCATACCCCAGGAAAGGGTCTCAAGTCTCGTACCCCAGGAGGGGCTTTCAAGTCTCGCACCCCAGGAGGGGGTCTCAAGTCTCGCACCCCAGGAGGGGGTCTCAAGTCTCACGCCCCAGGAGGGGGTTTCAAGTTCCTGTTGTCAGGGAGAAGTGTCTTGTACTACAAAATCTGATCATGATTCCTGTTCAGCGTCTCCTGCAAATATCGTTTCAGAAGATGATAATCTCTGTAGCCTGTTCTCAGCTTTGATTGTTGATGCTACTGTCTCTAGCTCCCCAGGACTCCATCCAGTTCCATCAATTGGTCCGAATTCCGAACATCTGTCAGCTTCAGTTATTTCGACTCCTCATCAATCTGAGCATCCTCAAGTTTCCTCATGCCAGGCACCTGAAAGTGCTCCACAATCCTTGAACACACAGGATTCGTCGGATACTCTACCATGCATTTATTTTGATGGTGACTTATCGCAATACTATGCTTTATTGAAACAATTCTTCGGTATGATGAATTCTTCTTTGCCATGTGGAGTCAAGTCTACTAATATTGTAGAGTTTATTATCTCATCTTTTCAAGGTAAAGCTTGGGACTGGGTTGCCCCTATTTACAACTCCAAAGATCCAATGCTTCAAAATATAAAGACTTTCAGTGAAGCTGTTGTCAAAAAATTTGGTCCTTACCCTGTAAACCAAAATTCTAGCGAAGTTCTCAGTTCCAAAATATTGTCCAAGCACTCTGTTTGTGCTACCAAGAATTCGTCCTCCATTCCTCTGAAATCCGAACATGGTCAAGTTTTCAAGGGCCAACGTGCCGAATTCCAGGCATCCCAAGAGAGCAGCACTTTTGAATCTGTAACCCAGAACATGACTTGTGCACACACCTCCTTGTCCCCTTTCTGCTACTGTTCCTCCCAAAATTCTGATCCTGTCCTTCCCAGCCACATATTTCCACAGGAGTTACCAAAGATTCCTGGTCGGTTGGTTGGCACAAAACGTTCTCGCAGCAAAAAGAAGAATCTGCGAAGGTCTTGAACTATCTCCTTTGTAGACTTTCCACTCCAAGTATCCCAAGAAATTGAGAATTGGGAAGATGTCTGAAGAAAGTTTTTGTTTTGGTGTCCGGAGTCCACCCATAAAGAGGGGGGTACTGTCACGACCCTGTCTAGTTGTCACCTTTTTTGCCTTGAGACTTACCCCTGTCAGCTGCCCATGGATCTGTGTGTGTAATTTGCCTGGAGAATTTGCTCTGATTATTGCACCTGGCCTCTCCTCTGTCTGTGAGCACTTCTAGCCCTGATTGGAATCGCTGGTGTGATTCTGATTCTCAGAGCTGCAGAGATGAATACTCCCTCTGCATGTTGTGCCTTCCACCACTCAGAATGCTACTGCCAGACCACCTGTCCGTATCCACCAATTGCTGCCAGACCCAGGGTATATATATCCTCCCCTGATAGCATTCTGGGCCTGAACATCTTGTCTTCCCGTGGTGTATGGTTCATGCTGTTTCTGCATTCAAGTGTATCCCTGAAATCTGCTACAGCAATCCCTGGTGCAATCCAGAAAACCTGTTACAGCAATACCTGGCCTGTGCTCTGCTGCTAGTCCTACTCCTGGTTGGTCCCTGGCACTCTGTTAACCTGCATCGTGTCATCCTGCCTTGCTTCCTGCTGTGGATCAACTCCTGCTCCTTTTACCTACCTACTCCCTCCCTGTACCTAAAATTCCCAAACCTACCCATTCCTTCCTGAAACCTGTTATTCCCAATTATCCAATCCAGCCTGCACCTGAGTTCCAACCTTGTCACAGCATTTCCGGATCACCCTGTTTAGCCCTCATCTCAGCATTACCTGACTTCCCTTCAGCCATTGTCACATTATTCCAGTCCAGAGTCAAGTTCCAAGCTCATCAGTTCTATCCACATTGTTCCAGTCCAGAGTCAAGTTCCAACCTCATCAGTTCAGTCCACGTTGTTCCAGTCCAGAGTCAAGTTCCAAGCTCATCAGTTCAGTCCACGTTGTTCCAGTCCAGAGTCAAGTTCTTAGTTCATCAGTTCAATTCAACAAGTCTTCCTGCCGGTCCCAGTCCGGTCCCTCCAGTTCCTGTCATTTATCATCAAAGGCAGTTTTCACTGCTACACAAGTCTTGTAAATAGAGCTATCTACATTATCTGTGATTCCAGTCATGCCGGCCTCCGTTGAAACCCGATCACCACCTGAGACAGGTAACTCGCAGACACAAATTGTGACAATAACCAATACAATGAGGTTTTCACTCTCTAATCAACAGTATGTAGGGAGTCTATTATTTGGGTGGTTTGCATTTCAATTTGAATTTCGATTTGGTGTGCAATTTGAAATTGAATAATAGTAAATAAGGTTTTTGAGTGTTGTTCAATGTAAAAGTACCAATATTTGGCTGATGTTCGATTTAGAATCGGATTGGGGTTAAAGTCAGTTTAGTGTTCGAATTTACATTCAATTTGGCCTTTAGTAAATACCCAAATGCAAAATCGAATACAAATCGAATGCTAATCGAATGCCAAATCACTCAAAATGCAAATTCGAATGTTAGTAAATTTACCCCTTAGCCTCAATGATCTTAACAAAAGTAGTATTTGCCTTACTCAGAAAGTATGTACAGGTATATTGCACAGAAAAGACCATTGAGAGAAGCCTTCAAATTTGGTAAATATGCTCCAAGATAATATTTCTGGATCCACATAAGCCACCTCAATGGGGAGATCTTTATCACTGTCCATTATTTACTCAGGTCTTACCCAACCTTTCTTGAGAAAAATGGAGTCTGCCCAACAGAAGTTATATGGAACAGTTAGTATTCATACTTTCCAAAGTGGAGATCTTAATATTTTTTGATTGACCAATTAGCTAAAATAGTTAACTAAATATTCTAGATTAAATATATTGTAGTGTTACTGACTGGCCAGGTGCCTCAGTTGAAAAGGGTCAGTGCCTCTTTGCTGAACTGCTTGTATAACAGGGGCCTCTCTGTCCTGATAACCCGAATATACCTATACACTTTATATATATATATATATATATATATATATATATATATATATATTATATATACACTATTAAATATTGATGTGAGTGTATTCATTTACTTTCAAATCTTTTTTATGTTATTATTATACATATAAAATACAAAAAGTGGTGAAAAGTAACATTTAATAGATCACAATGAGATACAGAAGAGAATGTTAGCACTTCAATTTCCCTTCTCTCTTGTCACTTTAAAATAGATTTAAGCTGACTGCAGACTTTCCACAATGTTAGCCGAAATTACTATTTTCAACTTCTATGCAATATAATTCAGGTTGAAACATGAACCAGACCACAGCTTACACATGAATTTTCATAGTAAAGTTCTAATTATGATTGAAGATCTAAGGAGTGATTTAGTATGTTGCATAAACTGTCATCTGATATAATTCCCCCCTGGCCTTTATAGAAGTAATGTCATTATTACAGAAATAAACAGAAATTATTATATACAAAATTCATAGGGATACAGAACTTTGTCACTTTATAACCTGACATCATTGGTAACCTAGGAATTTTTTCCAAGTTACAGTAGCTTTAGTCAAGCTTTAATCTTAGTGCAAATTCATCAAGAAGAGTGTGAAAACAATCACACAGGTGTTTTTTTTCCAAAGGGACTGTTGCTCAAGATGTGTGTATATATATATATATATATATATATATATATATCCCACTCCACTGGAAAAACAGCACTCAGAGACTTGAATCAAACAAAGATGCAGTGTATTCACGTCTTTAACGAATGTTTCGGGGTCACAGCCCTTTCCTCAGGACCACATACAGCAAAAGACATACACATAAACAACCCCTTAAATACCCCCCTTACTATACCTATCATTCAGCCGCCTTGCCGCTCACCAGTCCTGCCCTACAGGCTCCCGCTGACTCACTTCCGGGTTCCGACAGGAAGTGTAACCATGGTGAGCGCTGTTTGCGCTCCACAGCTCTCCTCCTCCTGCGTTCCACCGGGTCTACAGTTGGTTCCAGCGGGCAGACTTGTAGCCGCTGGTGGGGATAGTGGCACAGTAACATCTAAAAAATAAAACCACATATATTAAATATACAATCAAAACATAGAAATACAATCACATACATAAATTGATCAAAATTCAAGAGAGATTCACATAAACACAGGGGTTCTGCGTCAATATAATAAAGTGGATACAATCCAACAACTACAACCTACATAGAAATATTCACTTTTACATAATACTGTTCCAATTAATTTTATCATTAAGTCCTTTTGGACTAATAGTGTCCAAACGGACAATCCTCTGAGCTTCTCTAACAAATAATCTTTTAGCTCTGTCCCCACCCCGTAATGAGGGGGGTACATGATCTATCATGAAGTATCTAAGTGAAGCCAATGAATGATCCCTTTCTTTAAAGTGTCTCGCCACCGGTTGGTCGATGGTTCTACCACTAATCGATAGGCGAATTGCAGAACGATGGCAGCCATTCGCTCACTAAATTTTCTTATAGTTTGTCCAATGTAACAAAGCCCACATTGACATACAATCATATACACCACATATGAACTACTTTATGTCAGCACATGACGAATATCATAGACTTTATCAATATGTGGGTGTTTAAATGTTTTGCATGTCACCATAAACAAACATGTGGTACAATTGCTACATTTAATTGCCGATACACATTCGGCAATTCTTGAACACCCCTGTCTGTGATGTCCGTCTTAACCAGTCTATCCCTTAAATTTCTACCCCTCCGGAAAGCTGCCAAGGGGCGCATATTTTTAATGGAAGGCAACTCGTTATCTGATGTCACAATAGGCCATAATGCCTTTGTGGCTCTTTTAATAATTGGGCTAGCAACTGTAAAGTTACTAGTCCACGGAATCACCCTTTGCCCGGTTCTTTTAACTGGATTAATCAACTCATTTCTTGACATATTTAACACTTTCGAATTTTGAATCAAGAGGTCTCGTACCAAAGAACGTTGAATAAATTCATCAATAAAACCAGGTACCTTAGTCCTATCACTCGTGATGCGAGCAATACGCATCATCTGGGATAATGGTAAACCTGTCTTCAAAGCTATCGGGTGACGGCTAGAATGCATAAGGAACGTGTTTCTATCTGTATCCTTCCTATATACCTCAGTTTCAATACAACCATTGTTGAACTTAATCTTTACATCCAAAAAATGGATTTCCTGATTATCACATGCATACGTAAACTTAATGGTAGACTGAGACTCATTGATGTTATTCATGACGTTTGTTAACTTGTCTATCCCCCCAGTCCAAAGAAGAAATACATCGTCTATGTACTGGGTATACCACAAAATACAACATTTGGTATCAGGATCATCAAAAAATAAATGCTGCTCCTCAGCAAACATATAAACATTAGCATACGAGGGTGCTACAGATGACCCCATAGCACACCCTCGTAACTGCAAATAAACCTCACCATCAAAAAGAAAGTAATTTCTATTCAAAATCAATTCCAATAGTGTCAGAAATAATTGATGATCAAAGACAGATGGTGAAAGATTACGTTCAAGAAAATGTTTCATAGCTATTAGCCCATCTTTATGCGGAATCACCATATATAGACTGCGGACGTCTAAACAACACATTAATGTCCCACTTGGAACTTCATCAAATTCAATTAGTTTCTTCAAAAGAGAAGTAGTGTCCTTCAAATTGGTTTCCTGTAAAGGAAGTAGTGGTTGTAGCATAAAGTCTAGTAGTTGTGAAGTTGCTTGATATAAAGACCCACGGGCCGATATAATCAGCCTTCCGTGAATACACTGCATCTTTGTTTGATTCAAGTCTCTGAGTGCCGTTTTTCCAGTGGAGTGGTATTCTATTTTTTTAACGGGCACCGGAGCTATTTATCTGTATATGGGAGTGCCAGCTGATTGTGGAACTTGTGTATATATGTGTATATATATATATATATATATAAAGTCGTGGGTGTAGCACTCACATCAGTCCAATGTTTCCAGCAGCAGGGTGCACGGCAACCTGAGGGCACTTGGGGCATCCCAGGTATATCCAAAAGATAGAAAATAGGCAGGCACTCACCAAATAAAGTTACTTAAGGTTCAGTTATCTCCATTTCATACTGTATAACAAACAGTGAGGTACAGACCAAGGGCAACATTTTGGTTGCCAACTCCAACCTTTGTCAAGCCATCCAACATCACAGCAGATCAATAAATATATTCAAATCCAGCTCCAGTAGATCTCACACACAGGTGGAGTGTTTCTGTAGGAATTTGTGCCCATTCTTTCTGTAGAGCGTTTATGAGGTCAGGCACTGATGTTGGATGAGAAGGCCTGGCTCCCAATCTCCAATCCATTTCATCCCAGAGGTGCTTGATGGGGTTGAGGTCAGGGCTTTGTGCAGGCCAGTCAAGTTCTTCCACACCAAACTAATCAAACCATGTCTTATAGTCCTTGCTTTGTGCACTGGGGCACAAACGTTGAAAGCATAGCATTGTCCAACTGTCTTGGTATGCTGAAGCATTAAGACCATTTTTCACTGGAGATAAGGGACCTAGCCCAAACCATGAAAAATAGCCCCATACCATTATCCCTCCTCCACCAAACTTCACAGTTGGCACAATGCAGTCAGGCTCGTAACATTCTCCCGGCATCTGCCAAACACAGACTCGCCCATCTGACTGCCAAACAGAAAGTGTTATTAGTCACTCCACAGAACACGTTTCCACTGCTCCACAGTCCAGTGTCAGTGTGCTTTACATCACTCCATCTGACACTTGGCATTGGACTTGGTGATGTGAAGCTTGCATGCAGCTGCTCGGCCATGAAAACCCATTCCATTAAGCTCCCACCACACAGTTTTTGTGCTTACATTAATGTCAGTGGAAGTTTGGATCTCTTCAGCTATCAAATTGTTAGGGTTTGTAAGGATAGTTACCCAAAAGCTTAATCCAGCACAGCCTTGAGGGCTGAGATGTTTTACAAGAAGTGGCCTGTGGGCCAAATTACGAGATGCAGTCTTTGGGCTGTGTAACAGTCTAGGAGTTGTATGGCAGCCTCTGGGCTGTGTTGCAGCCTTGAGGGCTGGTAACCTTAGCTTGGTGCAGCCTTTGGGCCGAGTTGCAGCCTTCGGGCTGAGTAGTAGCCTCTGGGCTGTGTATCAGCCTTTGGATTGTGTAGCAGCCTTGAGGGCTGGAAACCTTAGCTTGATGTGGCCTTTGGGCTGAGTAGTAGCCTCTGGGCTGAGTAGCAGCCTTTGGGCTGTTAGTCTCGGCAAAAGCATGCTGAGATGCGCTGAGTGCCGCTGGGATGACACTAGCGGCAGTACACAAGATTGTGTACACAGGACGCTGAGGTGAATATGTGCCCCCGGGATGACACTAGCTGCAGTACACACAATCACGTACACTGATGTACGAACTGTGCCACTGGGTTGACATAAGCTGCTGGATGCTGGGATGTGCACTCTGGATGACACAAACGGCAAAGGGCAGTAATGCAGACCATGCCGCCAAGATGACATGAGTGGCAGGTAGTATAAATGTGGACTGTGCTGCCTAGATGATACAAACAGCAGGAACAATAAAGCTGACTGGATACTAGGAACTCAACTGGATACAGGAGACAATGCCAGAACTGGAAACACGTGAAACGCTATCACTGGCATCGGAGCAGCATTAGCACCAGGAGGAAATAGCCACAGGAGCCAATCGAGAACCAGCCAGGAATGATAGACACTAGATGGGGAGGAGTTTCAGCGAACAGCCGCCCGGCATTCACTTCGCCCTGCACCCACAGTGCAGCAGCTTTGACAAGGAGTTTTTGTGATCTCTGATGGAGATTAATGTTTCTGGAGGACAGCCACACAAGGTCTCCCACTTTGAATTTGCATGGTCTATGATGCTTGTCAGCCCAGCACTTAGAGCGACCAGTTGCTTGAAGAAGGGCGTGCTGTACCTTCCCCCAGACTTATCGAAACCTGGAAATGGATGAGGATGATGGAACTCCAGTGGGTGTGGTTTCAAAAGAATTGCTTCTAGGATGAGTCCCAGGATTACAGAAAAATGGAGAAACAGAAGAGGCGGAATGGCAGGAATTATTGAAAGAAAATTTTGGAAAATGGCAAAAAAGGAACACAGTTGTTTTGATATTTTGAGATGAAACAGCGGAGGTACTGTTCCAAGGACTGATTGGCCCGCTACATCTGTTCATTGGACTGTGGTTGGTAACCCGAGGAAAAACTCATGTTGATACCAAGATTGGTACAGAAACATCTCCAATGAACTGAGATCCACGATCCGAGGCAGTGTCTGATCGGAGCCCATGAAGTCTGAAGACATGTTGAAGAAATAATGCAGACAATTCCTTAGTCGATGGTAATTTGGTAAGAGGCACAATCGTCCATATGACCAAACAGCGGCAGGACAAAGGAAGATCAACTACAAAGTACATTGTGATATATGTCCAGGGCTTTGAAGGCAAAGACAGAGGACAAAGGAGACCTGAAGGAGAGGTTAGGAGTGTCTTCTTCCTGGAACAGACATTGCATGCAAGAACAAATTCCCTAGTATCCCGAGTCATGGATTGCCACCAAACAGAACGGGACAGGAGCTCCAAAGTCCGAGCAATGCCTGGGTGACCCACCGCTTTAGCAGAGTGGAAGTCCTTCAAGACTGTCTTGCAAAACTTCTCAGGGATGAAGAGGACACCTGACAGTTTTTCAAGAGGAGCTTCAGACTGACAAGTCCTAAGAGAATCTGCCAGTGTTCTGGTCAAGGCCATAAGAATCTTGGAAGTCAGAATGATGGTTTCTTCCGAAGAAATAGTGGTTTGGTTAAAGGTAAAACTTTGAGACAGGGCATCAGCTTTTATGTTCTTAGACCAGGGCCAAAAAGAGATAATGAAATTAAATCGGGTGAAGAACAGAGCCCAATGAGCCTGCCTCGCATTCAGTCTCTTAGCCGTCTCAATATAGCCAAATTTTTATGGCTTGTGAGAACTGTAACCACATGATTAGCCCCCTCTAACCAGTGTCTCCAGTCCTCAAAGGCCCATTTGATGGCTAGAAGTTCCCGGTTGCCCACCATGTAGTTCCTCTCTGCGGAGTTGAATTTCTGGGAAAAGAATGCACACAGATGGAGCTTGCCATCCTCGAGGTCTTTCTGAGAGAGGATAGTCCCCACTCCAATCTCAAACGCATCCACCTCCTTTACAAATGGCAACTCTGAATTGGGATGTCAAAGAACCGGAGCCAACACAAAAGCCGTCTTAAATGTCCTGAAGGCTTGAATGGCAGTAGCCGACCAATTAGCAACCTCAGCTCCTTTCTTAGTCAAATCTACAATGGGCGAGATGATGGAGGAGAAAGCTTTAATGAATCTGCGATAATAATTTGCAAACCCCAGGAATTGCTGGATGGCTTTCAACGAAGTGGGCTACTCCCAATCCAGGATGGCCTTCACCTTGCCACGGTCCATGGAGAAACCTTGTGAAGAAATAATATAGCCTAAGAATGAGACTTCTCACACATGAAATTTCGCATTTCTCCAGTTTTGCATATAAGTTGTTATCCAGCAATCTTTGCAAGATCTGTCTCACATGACTATTATGTTCCTCCATGGATTGGGAATAGATCAGGATATCATCTAAATAGACCACTGCAAAGACTCCCAAGAAATCTCTTAACACCTCATTGATAAAATCTTGGAACACGGCTGGAGCGTTGGAGAGGCCAAACGGCATCACTAGATATTCGAAGTGTCCAGAATTTGTTTTAATAGCCGTCTTCCACTCATCTCTGTCTTTGATGCGAAGGAGGTTGTATGCGCCTCTAATGTCAATCTTAAAAAAGATAGAGGCCTCACGCAGTTGCTCAAAAAGAACAGAGACACGTTCTCGACTGTAATTTTGTTCAGTCTGCGGAAGTCAATGCAGGGTCGGAGTGTCCCATCCTTCTACTGGACAAAGAAGAAACCTGCTCCAACTGGGGATTTAGAAGGATGAATGAACCCTTTGTCCAGAGCCTCCTGAATGTACTCCTGCATAGCCTAATCTTCTGGAATAGATAAGGCGTACACTCTGCCTTTAGGAAATCTGGCACCTGGTAATAGGGCAATGGCACAATCAATAGAACGGTGAGGCGGAAGAACATCAGCTCTTTTTTGGAGAAAACCTCAGCTAAATCATGATATGGAGCAGGGAGAGCTGAGGCTTTGGATGAGGCAGCAGCAGCAAGGCGAACAGGTCGAGACAGACACTGGGAAAAACAAGTTACTCCCCACTCCAGGATTTCACAGGTTTGCCATTGTATCACAGCGTGGTGTCTCTTCAGCCAGGGTAACCCTAAGATAACCAGAGCCAGCGGGGTCTGAAGAAGGAGGAATGACAAGTCTTCTCGATGCAGCACACCAACTGATAACTGTATAGGAGGGATCCGAGAGACAACAGGAGCCTTGGAAAGGTTTGCCCCATCTAGACCGATGACTGACACAGGAGTGGATAATGACTCAGGTTTCAGACTCAAGGTCTTGAAAAAGGATTAGTCCATTAAGTTATCTGCCGCTCCACTGTCAACGAAGGCCGAGACGGAAACTTGAGCAATGGTAAATTGATCACTGCGGTGATTAGGACAGAATTCTCTTGGGAGATGGATGCAAGGCCTAGATGTACCTGCCCTAGCTCATCTAGACATTGCCTTTTCGCAACTTGACAGGACAAAGCTGGGCAAAATGTCCTTTACCACCACAATATAGGCAGATCCCCAATGAACATCGCCTATGTCTCTCTTTGGCCAGCAGACGAAATGCTCCCAGTTGCATCGGTACCTCCGGCTCCATTGAGACCATCAATAGTGGAGATTGTGGAGACAGACCGTAATTTCTCTTCAACTCTCCACTCCCATAGCCGCCGATCAATGCAGATGGCTAGATTCATGAGGTCATCTAAAGAATCAATAATAAATGGTACCCTAATTGGACCCTGCAGCTCAGTTAAATTATTAAACAACATCCATAACCAGCATAGAGCGGATTCCAAAAAAGATTCTCTATACCATCTAAAGAATCAGGTGAAGTATATTGGACCAGGATATCCTTAATTTGATCCGATAACCCCCAGCATAACTGACTACGTAATGCCGGGTCGATCAAACCAGCATCCATGGCCCACTTCCGGAACTCTGTACTGTAGTACTCGGCTGTCCTATTCTCCTGCTTTAATGACCTGAGACTGGCCTCTGCCATAGCCACTTTGTCAGGGTCATCATAGAGCATACCCAATGGGGCAAAAATGAGTTCACAGTCTGTAGTAGAGAACTACTGCAGGGAAGACCGAAGGCCCAGGTCTGAGGGTCTCCCTGTAGCAAAGAAAAAATAATAATTCCAACTTGCTGGACCTCTGAGCCCGAGGATCTGGGTCAGAGCCTGAAGTAGAGCTTACAGCTCTCTTTAAAATTCAAAAATTCCTTTTGGTTTCCAGAGAACCGATCAGGCAGATTCAACTTGGGTTCAAGTACCGCAGGGGAAGAAGCAGCTGGAGTCTCCTCAACCTAAAGGGAAAGTTCTTGCACCTTTTGGGTGAGGACTTGAATCTGTGCAGCCAGTATTATGGCTTGTTTTTTAGAAGGCTCCATCATGAAAATCTATTCTAATTCTTAGCTGGTGATAATGTTAAGGTTTATAGGGATAGTTGCCCAAAAGTTAGTCCAGCACAGCCTTGAGGGCTGCAAGAAGTGGCCTATGGGCCAAATTACGAGATGCAGCCTTTGTTTCTAAGAGTTGTGTGGCAGCCTCAGGGCTATGTAGCAGCTTTGAGGGCTGGTAACCCTAGCTTGATGCAGCCTTTGGGCCGAGTTGTAGCCTTTGGGCTGAGTAGCAGCCTTGAGGATTGGAAACCTTGGCTTCATGCTGCCTTTGGGCCAAGTAGCAGCATCTGGGATGTGTAGCAGCCTTGAGGGCTGGAAACTTTGGCTTGATGTGGCCTTTGGGCTGAGTAGCAGCCTTTGGGCTGTGTAGCAGCCTTGAAGGCTGGAAACTGTGGCTTTATGTGGCCTTTGGGCCGAGTAATAGACTCTGGCCTGTGTAGCAGCATTTGGGCTGTATAGCAGCCTTGAGGGCTGGAACCTTGGCTTGATGCGACCTTTGGGCCTAGTAGCAGCCTCTTGGCTGAGTAGCAGCCTTTGAGCTGTTAGACTTGGCAAGATAACACTGAGATGCACTGAATGCTGCCAGAATGACACTAGCGGCAGTACACAACATTGCGTACACAGGACGCTGAGGTGCGCTAAGTGCCGCCGGGATGACACTAGCGGCAGTACACACAATCACATACACTGGTTTGCTACCTGTGCCGCCGGGTTGACCCAAGCCGCTGGATGTTGGGATGCGCACTCTGGACACTGAGTGCAGTCTGTGCTGCCTGGATGACACAAACGGCAGAGGGCAGTAGGGCAGTAATACAGACCATGCTGCCAAGATGACATGAGCGGCAGGTAGTATAAATGCGGACCGTGCCGCCTAGATGACACAAACGGCAGGAACAATAAAGCTGACTGGATACTGGGAACTCATCTGGATGCAAGAGACAATGCCAGAACTGGAAACACGTGAAACGCTATCACCGGCATCGGAGCAATGTTAGCACCACGAGGAAATAGCTGCAGGAGCCAATCGAGAACCCAGGAGGAAATAGCTGCAGGAGCCAATCGAGAACCAGCCAGGAATAACAGACACTTAATGGGGAGGAGTTTCAGTGAACAACCGCCCTGCATTCGTTTCGCCCTGCGTCCGCAGTGCAGCGGCTTGTGACAGGAATCAGCAGATCCTTGGTGACTTTTACGCACCATGCGCCTTACAGTCGTTGACCCTGCTCTGTGATTTTACTTGGTCTTCAGCTTTAAGGCTGAGCTGCTATTGTTCCTAAACACTTCCACTTTCTAATAATATCATTTACAGTTAACCATGGAATATTCAGCAGGGGTGAAATTTCACGAACCGTCTTATTGCAAAGTTGGCATCCTATAACAGTACCACGTTTGAAGTCACTGAGCACTTCAGAACGACCCATTTTGTATCACAGATGTTTGCAAATGGAGACTGCATGGCTTGGTGCTTGATTTTATACACCTGTGTCAACTGGTCTGATTCAAACACCTCAATTCAATAGTTAACAGGGGAAGTAGTTGGGATATATATATGTCCCAGGTTCTTGACTCCTGTGTGATAATTATCCAGGTAATGAGCAGCTTTGATTGCCAGACCACGTTTGAAAAGCTGATAAAGGGTGTGTCAGTTTCTCTAGGCAGTCTCTAATTACCTTAGTTGCAGGCTAACAGACCTGTTGAGAGACACAGCTATGGCTTTATCTAAGTGTTGTATTTAAATACTGTTTTGTGTGAGTTTGACATTAGGTCCTCCCACCCATAAAGAGAAAGACTTATGTATAGTTAGTGCCAGACAGGCCAGGATTTATTTTTATGTTTTGTTTATTGTTTGCTGCAAAATAAAACTAGCTGTGGTTACTTGTACCTAGGCACTGTACTGGTGTGCTATTAATCAGTTGCTGCAAGAGAACTGCTACTGTTTACTCCAGGAGGCAACACTCTTTGACCTGATCTTGTGACACATGGTGGAGAATGTGAGCATGGCACTTAAATTGCAGCCATGTGAAAAATTTTAAGTGAAAAACACCCATTTTTGGAGTGGGGGAGACTGTAATATTGTAAACTTCATTGTGGTGTCATCATCAGATGCTTAGGGAAGACAGATTCCGTTCTTCTCCTGCACCAAGACATAATATGGATGTCATAAGATCTTGCTGCAGGCTACATCTGCTCAGCAGGAAGCCACCAGGGTGCAACAAGAAGTCTACAGCAATTGGTTTTCAATGAACTCTGCAGGCAACAGTACCATGACGGCAGAACCATAAAAGAGGCGGTGCAGCATCTAGAAGCACTGTCTAGAAATGATTCCTCAGACATCACAACTAGTCCCAGCTGAATACGGGTTATTCATTTTCTGCAAAATATGACAAACAGTGATGATGTTGAAGCCTATTTAACAACTTTTGAAAGAACAGCTATGAGAGATAGTTGGCCAAATGATCAGTGGGCAGGCCTTTTGGTACCATTCCTGACAGGAGAACTTCAAAAGACTTATGTCTTCCTGTTGCCCTGGACAAACTCAAAACTGAAATTTTAACTTGCTTGGGTGTCACAAAGTCTATTTAAGCACAAATAGTTAATTGCTGGGAATACCAAGTGGATAAACCTCCCCTCTATCAAATGCATTATTTCATCCATCTCACCAAGAAGTGGTTACAACCAGAAACTATGAAAGAGCCACAGATTGTTGAAAGAGTCATTATGGACTAATATTTATGGTCTCTGTCTGTATTTTTGTGTAAGTTGGTGAGCCATGGAGACCCTAAAACAGCAGATCAGTTTGTAGAAATTGTGGAGAGGTATGTGGCAGCCGAGGAATTATTGAGTGCACCCCACTGTCGCCTAGTCCCACAAAGGCAATCTCCAATTACTTTTGGTAAGACATCCAGGGGAAAAGGGTGCTGCAAGGTGAAATCAACGTTCAGAAACTGTAGGCTTGGAACATGGAGATTGGTCAGCTATGCCAGCAAGGTTCCTGCTTCATATAAAAGACTTGATAAAAATAGGATCAGATGTTTTAGATGTGGTGACTAGGGCCATGTTGCAGCTACTTGTCCAGTAACCTCTGTACCTATGCAATGCCATATTGCTTATGTAAATCTCAGCTAGCCTGCACTGCAGACCGACAGGCTGAGCCAAACAAACAAATGTGTATAATTACTGTAAAAGGCAAATAGGTAGAGGCCCTGTTAAGGTGAGTACACACCTAGCAGATATATCTGCAGATCGAGTGATCTGCAGATATATCTGTAGATGTTGGTCATTCATGCACACTGAATGACCGTTATCTTTCAGGCAGCCATGGGTACCGCTGGCCGGGTCCACCCCCCTCCCCACTGCTGCATGTGACAGATATGCTTTAGACAACATCCTTCACAGACATATAACTGGTACACACTGGCCGACGGACACCAGATATATTGACCAATCAATTGATCGGCCAATATACTGTATCTGTCAGTGTGTACCCAGCTTTAGATTCTGGTAGCCTGGTTACTCTTGTAAAAGTCAAGTTGCTGAACATCTCAAAACATCAGGGGAAAACTGTTGGTGTAACCTGTATACTGTAAATGGGAAAACCCTGCATGATGATACTGCTGAAGTGAATATAGAAACAGTGTGGTCCCAAGGTAGTCACTACCGCAGGGGTTCCCAAACTTTCTTGAAACATGGCAAACCTAGGTATCAGCATTTTATTCACGTCAAACCTAGGCCAAAATCATTCAAGTACTGTAAGTAAATTGTGCTTAACTGTAATTCTTAGGGTCAATAATGTGGTGGTGGCCAAGGTTGTGCTTCTGCTTGTCCACATACTTTATGATTGGCAGCAACCAGCACTGGTTTCACCTATCACATTGACCATAAATAAATTTGATTTGTTTCTGGACCACCAACCTGTAGTACCGTTGGAAGTGCTTTGAGGCACACAGTTTGGTAACCACTGCACTACAGTATTAGGCCCTGATTCAGACCCACTCGCAAGTGGGCGTACGTACGTTCGGCGTACGTAAAAAAATATTTAAATTCAAGCACTCGCTCGTATTTTCGTACGCAGCTAAAAATCCGCCCCAAACTCAGGCGACCCCTCCTCTAACTAACGAGCATGCCAAATAGCGAGCGTACATCCCCGAAATGGCTTGAAGGGAACGCACGCACAAGTACAAACCGGAAGTGGGACTGTCAGATTCCGATGACCTGCTCGTTTTTTCTGCCTACCTCCCTCAATCGTATCATGTCAATCAATGTATCAATTAGCTTAATTGTTTTTTTTTTTTTCAACACAATGCAATAAACTTTAATCTTGTCCGTGTTTGTATTTGCTCGCAGAATACGTACGGCTGAAACCTTCGCTTTTAATGTTCAAAAGACATGTTAGCCCCAATTAAACAATTGTTCTATTTGTTTGTCTCCCCACAATTTTTCTGTGGTTCATTTCTTTATTTAAATTTGCTTACGCATGTCACTGCATCAAGCCTATCATAACTCTCAAGAGATTTGTGGCCCTGTCGAACACATGACTCATACACTAACCAATAGAATTTGTCCAGTTAATTTCCCAAATACATTAGCCAATCAAATTATTTTGGGGTGCTTTATTAAAAATATTTTGCCAAAAAAACACCATTGCCATCATGAGATCCGCCGCATTCACCAGGCGCGAACTGCTGGTGCTGACGGAGGTGATGGACAGGCGGATCACCAGTCAGCCTCCACCCATCTCCAATAGGCGAAAGCGTTCCGCATATGCGGAGGTACGTCGACGCCTGCACTCCTTCGGCTCACGCCGACATATTGGCCAGCTGGAGCGCAGGTGGTCGGACCTGCACCGGCGGACGCCCCGCTTGCTGGCATGCTTTCGCATGCAGATTGCGGAAAGTAAGTGTTCTGGACTGTGGTTTTCAAGTTTATCTTGTGGGCCCTAACTGCATGTGCATGTTTTCATGTCTGTCCTATTGAGTCATTGTAGTCATATCTGCATGTGCATGTTTTCATGTCTGTCCTATTGAGTCATTGTAGTCATATCTGCATGTGCATGTTTTCATGTCTATCCTATTGAGTCATTGTAGTCATATCTGCATGTGCATGTTTTCATGTCTGTCCTATTGAGTCATTGTAGTCATATCTGCATGTGCATGTTTTCATGTCTGTCCTATTTAGTCATTTTTTTTTTTTTTTTTTTGGATTCCTGTTGAAACTAACCACAATTTTTTTGCATTTTTTAGGGGCACAGCAAACACTACAGCAGCATCGCCAGACAAGACGCCGGTCCCGGCCCCTCTATCCAACCCCCAATTCGTCAATTACCCCCTCCTCCCCAGACCCTGTGGCCGAAATTTCAGGCCTACTTCCCCTCCAGCCCAATTCCCCCTCTCCTCCATCCGTCCCTCCTCCAAATACCCCCTCCCAGGATTCCTCAAACACCTTGCCCCTTGGTTTGGGGAATGTAGCCACCTCCGAGGTGGTCCAGGGAGTGGCTTCTGGATCTGGCGTTTTGGAGAACAGTATGTTTTGAAATTTTATTTTGGACACCACAAACTGTTTGTATGTAATCATGTGTCGTCCCCATTTTTTGGGGCTTTCTGTCGCCTTAGGGTATTTTTGGGGGTTGTCTTTACCTGTTCCTGCTGATGTCACCATACACATATCACACCTGTGTGCCTTTTTTTAGGGCCCTTGTATTTTTGGCCTACGACATTTTGGGGTTCTGGGTTTTATCCGTGTAATGTTTTTTTGGCCCACAAGCTTTTAAGTTTTGGTTTGCTTGTTTTGTGTTTTTTTAGAATGTTGCTTCATTATCGATTTATTAATCCCCAAACTTTTGTCACCCACAGAGGAACAGAGGCGTCGGGAACAAATAATTAATTGTGTGGGCCGTATGCGGGAGCAGGTCACCGGGCTTATGCAGGGCCTTGACCATCTGTTGGTCCTCCTTAGGAATTAGGTTTTTTTTTATTTTATTTTCTAATTGTTTCATAATAAATCAGTTTTAAATCAAGCTCTGTCTCATGCGTTTGGAGTAAATCCAAGATTCTTTACACTGACATAAGTAGACTCTTCAAGCAAGGATTGCCACAGAATCTCACTACAGATTGTGTGTTGTATTTTGAATGCAAACAGGCACAAGAAACACCTCCCAGTACCAATGTCATTTTCCTTTTTTGTGGTGGTCAACATGATAGTTTACACCATTTTTCAGGTTCCTATTTGGTGGGCAAACTGCTTAGGACAATCTTACGAAGGCAACTGATTGTACAGGATTCCTTGTTGTGTTGGTTAGTACCCTGAAAACATATTACATTTTAGCTCCACTTGCTTCATTACTGGGTTAGCCCTTAGGTAAAATTAACGTTTGGGAGTTTGTTTACACTTGCTTCTAACGTGCCCAAAAAGGAAACAAATTACACTCTCCAAATATTTATTCACAACAGAAATCAAAATACAAAGTGGTCACTCACAAACAAAACACACAGTGGTAATCAGAAATACACCACATACCAAAAACACGAAACAAACACACAACAAATCAAGAACTGGTTGACGAAGGTCCATGCCCACATGATTTCAAAAATATGGCGTTGCAATATTGGTGTCAGAATATATTCCCGAAGTTTCCACATAAAGGTTTTTGAAGGGTAGCAGGAAGAAGTCATCGTGGGAGTGCCAAAGATTATGCAAACAAACAGAAGATGGTGCAAAAATTAATATAAAAAAAGATGAACGCTAAAAAACCGTAACACATTGGGTATACACACTGTTGTTTGGTCAATAATTACCTAAAATATCGGGCCACCACATCATCGCGTATGGCCCCCCCACATACTGACCTCCGACCAACCTCGGGGGGGCCATCCTCAGGTAAGGCATCCTCTGGCTGCATTGGAACACCACTCCTTATGGCGATGTTGTGAAAGATCCCACACAGGACCACAATTTTCAAAACCATATCTGGCAAATACATGAGCTCGCCACCAGAGCGGTGGAGGCATCTGAATCGGCCTTTTAAAAGGCCGATACAGCGCTCCACCACTTGCCTGGTGGCTGTAAGTGCGGTATTAAACTCACTTTGTGGACCTGGTGTGGGAGCCAAATAAGGAGTGAGCAGCCAGGGCATGCAAGGGTGTCCACTGTCTCCTGTGAAAAAGAATAGACAACATCAGGATCACTGTGTATCAAGCTTAACATTGTTATGTACTAAAGGTCTACACTTACCCAGAAGCCACGCATCACCAGCTTGTAGGTTGGTTAATTTGTGCCATATCCCTGATTGCCGGATGACGAAGGAGTCATGTGCACTTCCTGGTAATTTTGCATTCAGGGACAGGATCTGGAGGGAGGCATCACATACCACCATTACATTCAGGGAGTGATAGTGTTTTCGGTTGCGAAATATTGCCTCCAGCCGTGCTGGAGGCTGAAGTGGTATGTGAGTACCATCCACAACCCCTATGATGTGTGGGAAGCCAGCTATTTGGTAAAAATTGGCCTTGGCCACACTAAGGGCACCCATATCCAAAGGCATTTTAATAAAATGATGGAGGTGCTTGAAAAGTGCCTCCATCACTGCCCTCAGGATCCTGGAAAAGGAGGATTGTGAGATGCCCGCCACTATTCCCACCGTTGTTTGAAACGATCCTGAGGCACAGAAATGTAACACCGCCATAAATTGCGTAAGTGGTGGTATTGCTGTTGGACTGTCAATTTGCCACTCAAGATCACTCTCTATTAATGAGAGAGTGTCTATGATGATTTTGGGAGGAAGACGGTAGCGTCTTAAAACCTCATCATCGGGCATTCCAAAAAGGGTGACACGTGTTTGAAATATCTGGGGCCTTGCATGCCTACGATGCCTACGCCTGGGACGAGATTGAGGTTGGTCGGCTTCCGGGAGCATGGCCAGAACAATCCGCCCAAGATCAACCTGAAATGGCAAGATTGGAATGTAAGGCTTTGGACCCACCCCAAAAGAAAATTAAGAACAACTTAGCTTGATGATACCATCCATTGCTGCTTACATGCCGGGGTATTGTCATGATATGGCCAAACTGAAATTAATCCCAAAAATAATGTGAAAAATTTTAGTGTGTGCATTTATGTTTCTAAATTTTGTGATAGACAAAACTTAAAATATGCGAAACACACATTTGGCCAAAGAGCAAAACGACATTGCACACAGTACATCAAAATGGGTTGAAATGTAAGCCAAAAAAGCCAATGGGCAACCACCAACAATTTAACAGGATTAATAAGCATTTAAAAATGCGCTAATTAGTTCGCAAATACAAGTTAATAAACAAACTGAGAAAAATGCGCTAATTAGTTCGCAAATACAAGTCACAATAGTAAGTAGTAAAAATGCGCTAATTAGTTCGCAAATACAAGTCACAATAGTAAGTAGTAAAAATGCGCTAATTAGTTCGCAAATACAAGTCACAATAGTAAGTAGTAAAAATGCGCTAATTAGTTCGCAAATACAAGTCACAATAGTAAGTAGTAAAAATGCGCTAATTAGTTGCAAATTCAAGATAAAAAATGGACTTACCTTGAGCAAATATATAAGATTCCAAACAAAAAGGTCTTTGGGTCCGAAATTAAAATAAAACTAAAAGATATGAAATTATGGATCCAAAAATTAAAAACAAGAAGAAACACATTGAGACACCAATTGAACCAAAGTTAGACTTCACAAAACTTACCAAATCAAGAAACGAGGCCAAAAAAATATATACCAAAAAAGAGAACGGAAAATAAAAACGCAAATCTAGCAAACAAAATAAACTCCAAACGCCAACTCCTTTATCCGCAAACAAGAAACTCCAACCAAGGTAACCTCCAACAATCCAAAAACGCCACCTCGACTCGAGACACACCAAGCCATAAATAGTGTTTCGTTTCCCGCACAAATTAAGGAGGGATCATAGGAACGCACAATCAATGATGCGGCCGCAAAATAAGGACGCATGTATAAATACGTCACCAAAACACATTTAAATTCTGGTGTAATTCTTGTTTGGACCTCAGACATGGCTACAGACCAGGGAAACAATGGCCAAGAGTCAGGCGGTAAGTCTTTCATGCATTTTGTATCAATGATTAATTTGAACATAAGATTGGGCAAGTTGTGAATTTGAGAAATCTGAATATTTACACAAATAGGTGAGGAGGCTGACATGGAAGAGGCTGCTGGGCCCAGTATTCCGCCCAAAGCTGCCAAAAAAAAAAGGCAGCCACATTTCACAAGAAAGGAGATGGAGGTTTTGATTCAGAAGTGTGTGGACATCCTGCCACAGGCAGACAGGAATATGAGTATAAGCCAGAAGTGGAGAATGTGGGAAGAGGTAGCCGTTGCTGTCAATAGGGTGGGTGATTATGTCCGTCTAGCCCGGGATGTCAAACGGCGGTAAGTAAACACTTGCCCCCCCTAAAAACAAACACCATTTTAAACAAAAGGATAATGGCTTCCATTTTTTCCCACAGATGGGCCAACTTCAAATATCGCCTAAAGCAAAAACTCGCGGACAGGGCTAGGCATGCAAGGGGGACAGGTGGGGGTCCCACCCCTGTGTCATTGGAGTTGACGGATTTAGAAGAGCTGGCACAGGGGTGTGTGCAGCCTGTGGAGGTGTTTGGCGTGTCCAACATGGATACGGACATGCCAGACTTTGCGGCTCCTCATGTTGTCCCAGGTAAATCTTTTGATGTCACCAACTCTGAAATGTTAGTAGGCCAATATGTAGATTCTAATGTGAGTCATTTCTCATTTTTCCTAACAGAGACACAGGCGGATGAGTCTGCTCCAGAGGGGAGCCTTGGCCGCCGAATTTCTGCTGGCTCTGCAGGGGAGGAACCAGTACATCCGGCTGAGGACCCTGCAGAAGCCAGTCCAGGGCAATCCCCCTCGCAGGCAGTGGCCCTCCTCACAGAACTCAATTTCAAATCGGATTCCCATACGGAGATTCTGCAGAGGATGGACGCCAGTCTGCTACGGGTGGCTGAGGCCCTGGAGCAAAATGCTGCGGCCAACCTGACCATTGGTCAGGCCCTGGCGGAAAATACCAGGGCCAACATCCGCATCGCCAATGCCCTGGAGCAGCTCGTTCGCCAGCACATGGTGGAGCCGACCTCCCTTCCTGCCGGAACATCAGGATCCTCCACCTCTGGCACAACATCAGCCAATCCTCCAAATGTGCCTAGCCCTGTGCCTAGTCCAGAGGCCACAACATCTGCCTCTGGACAGGCCAGCCCGATGACATCCCGGACCCGGTCTGGCGCCCTCCCTCCCCCATCCAAACGGGTGAAAAAACGGTGACAGCAATGGCGACTTTTCCCACACTCCTTCTGTGCTTGGCTCATATTCCTTTCTGGTCAAAACTTCCCTCTCCTTTCTTGTGAAATGTTTTTAATTTTTTGTTGTACGTTTATGTCTACAGTTATGTTGGGCCAATTTGTTTGATTTTGGAAATGATCTTTGCCAAAAAAAGATGTCCCCAAATTTTTTATTATTTTAGTTTTGGTTTGACCAATAAATTTACGCCAAAAATCTGACATTGTATTGTGACATTATTGTACAAATGGGTTACATTTAATCCTGGCCCAAAAGGCAAAAACTTGCAAAAAAAAACAAAACAATTTTTTTAAAAAAGGGCTCTTTAAGGAACGTTTAAAAAATCACATAACGAGGCAAATTCAACAGGCAAAAATAAAATGGTGAGAAAATTAAAACATGATGACATTATTGTTACAATAGGGCCTAACCACCAAATTGAGGCCAAAATAAACCCCCACAAATGTACGCAAATTGATTGTGTCATCCTGACATTAGCAGCTATGATTTCCACCTGCGTACGCTTTTGTGCTATCCCCAAAAACTGATTTCAAAACACATACCAAGCCGGTTTTCAATCCAACACTAATTGCTTTTCTGACCACCCGCGATTAATCGCAACAACATCGTGGAGTCCCGGGACGGAGGAGAAGGCCATCGCCAATGTGGTCGAGTAATCCAGACCCTAAGCTGTGCGAGCATTTTGAAGGGAAAGAGGATCATCCAGTGACGTATGAGTCGGTCCGAACACATTTTACGCTCACATCTGCTAATGTATGTACGCCCCAAAAACGCCTCGCCACGCCTGCGTTTTTCCATCTCCACCCCCGTCAACACCCAAAAACGCCCTGTTCTGTCAATCACATTTGACATGTCACTTCCTGTACGCTATTTGACGAACGAGACCAAAAAAACTCGCAATCTGCCGTACGCACAAGCGCAGTGTTACACCGACGCATGCGCGGTTAGTCAACATCGGAACGCAACGAGCGTACTGCTGTTTGCGAGTGGCTCTGAATGAGGGCCTTAGTTCCTTATTTGATGTTGTATTGGGGACAGATTTTTCCCACTTTTGGAAGCTGTGGGAAACCCGATTTATTACAGAAGTAAATAACTCAGACCTGTTTCATAATGCTACTGATGTAGTTGCAGATGTAGGTCCTTCCAAAGGGAATTGAACGTAAGTTCCAGACAAGCTAGGATTCATTTTTATGTTTTGTTTATTTTGTGCTCTCAAATAAAACTAGCTGCAGACACTTGTACCAAGGCCCTAGACTGGTGTGCTACTAATTGACTGATGCATGCAAGGTACTGCCATTTACTCCAGGAGATGGCAACCCTAACCTGAACTTGCATGTGTATATATACAGTACTGTGCAAAAGTTTTAGACAGGTGTGAAAAAAATGCTGCTAAGTAAGGATGCTTTCAAAAATAGAGGTGTTCATAGTTTATTTTTAACAATTAACAAAATGCAAAGTAAATAAACAGAATCTAAATCTAAATCAAACCAATATTTGGTGTGACCACCCTTTGCCTTCAGAACAGCATCAATTCTTCAACCCTCCTAGGTACACTTGCACACGTTTTGAAGGAACGCGGCAGGGAGGTTGTTCCAAACATCTTGGAGAACTAACCACAGATCTTCTTCCATAAAGCCCACTTCTGGCCAGACTTCTCCGAACAGTAGATGGGTGTACCTGGGTCCCACTGGTTTCTGCCAGTTCTGAGCCGCATGACAAATTACTAAGCTGCCATTTACCTGAAAAACCTAACTTTATATTTAGGAAAAATAAATCTATCAAAATCTACTGGCCCCTAGTTTTTTAAAATCAGAAACAGCATCTACAAAGTTGAAACAAGAAATACTGGGGCTACATTCAAAATCTAAAGGATTCTACAAATATGGAGGTAATAAATGTACGGACTGTAACCACATGGATAGAAAAACTAGATGTATAATAGGAGTGAATGGGGATCAGCCATATAAAATAAACAGCTCTATAACCTGTTACTCTACCTATATAATCTATTTACTAATATGTGGATGTAATTTACACTAAATGGGGAGAACTGTCAGAATGGTCAAATGCAGATTTATAGAACATCGCAGAAATATTCTAAACAGAGTGCTAACTCATAGTGTGTCTAAGTGCTTCAGTGACCATCACAGTGGGGATCCAAGATTCCTTAATTTAATAGGAATTTGACACATACCAGTTACAAAAAGAGGGGGAGACCACTTTAAAAATCTTTGTAAACAAGAAATTTATTGGATGTTTAAACTCAATACTGTTATCATAATTGGTTAAATGTATCAGTAGAACTGAATGTAGTGATTTAGAGGTTGATGGTACTAATATGTAATAATAATGAATTTGCGACCATGGGAAATAGAGATCATGGGAATTTTATTGCCAATTGAGCACTTTTTGGAGTTTTTTTCCTGCCATTTATACCAACAGAAAATACAATCTTTACTACAAATAAGTGTGTCAAAATTTACGTCATGTAATAGATCTACAGCCACACCACACTGAACTTACCCAAACTCGTCTGGAATCTATGCAGTGTTGGGCCTGGTTAGTACTTCAATAGGAGACCACAAGGGAATACTAGGTGCTGTAGTTATTTTATGAATACAGCCTGCTCTTTCTGCTAAGAAGATATTTCAGCTATATGTATATATTTGTTTCCTGTTTATGCTAGTTTCCATGGTTACCCTCAGGACCGGACTGGCCCACGAAGGTACAGGGGAAACCCCCCGCTGGGCACCACTGCCTGAGGGCCCACTCTCTCTTCAAAGACACAGGTTCCAGACTGTGCACTTGAATGATATATTATGCATTATATTATATATTATACATATGTTACATTATACTGCACAGGACTATGGTGTATTTTCTACAATGCATTGCTGTTATTAATCTGGTACATTATCATGCATGCACTAGCAGTATTTACTATATAATTTTTTTAGAGGGGCCACAACCATGCACTCTGTAATGGTTATGGCTAGCCACACTCATAAGTATGGGCCCCTATCACTGCTTTCTCCCGCTGGGCCCTTCATGCCTCAGTCCGACATTGGCTACCCTGAGTCATATGATTTATCCTGGCTATGGTCTCAGTGAACATCTGATGGTGATATGATGGTGAAGGACATGTGGCTAGTACTCCCACCCCAAGAAATGATGCAATTATCACCACTCCCCTTTAACTATCAGCAATGAGATTGAATGCTGGGAGACGTAGTGAGATGCTCATGTGCATATGACTGTGTCACATGACCAATGCCAGGCCTATGGGAGCGACTCTGATTGAAGAACGATAGTCAGACAATGAAAGACTGTGGTCGAGTGGTGTGCTCCTGTGCACTTTACCTGGTCATGTGACCGGCATAGGAAATATGCTTGGGATAAGCATAAGAGTATCCTTACAAAGAACTGAGATCAAATAGGGTTGAGGTTACCAAAAGGTAAAAAGGGTAGACTAGATGGGCCAAGTGGTTTTTATCTGCCGTCAAATTCTATGTTTCTATGATGTGAGCCCTACCTCTGATTGGGTCTGTTATATTCACTGCAGCCTTCCCGGTCATGTGCTTAGTCACATGACCAGGAAGTAGTTTTAAACAATATGTAATTATATAGTTAGATAAAGAATGAGTGGTTTTGCCTTCTATATAACATTTTATTTCTGTTTAAGTTTTTATATGAGAGATGGAATGGTTGTTACAGGTGGTAATTAGCAGATACATTGGTTAGGGTATTTTAAACCCCTATAGTGACTTATATAACTCACCTTTGACAAAGCTGTAGGACCTACAGCAAAACGCATTAGGTGGAGAGCCTCTCTCTGATCCTCATACATCACAGAACTTCCCTCTGCATTCTGGATTACACCTGAACAAAGCCCTTGAATTAAGCAGTGTCTGAGATTTAACAACTCTCAAGGACACAAAGAACAATAGCACTTGCCACAATTTAAAGCAAAGGTAATTTTACTCTTGCGTGAATCACGTCCGCTAATTAAGGAACCCCTGCAACTGGCTTTAGTAACTATACACTAGTGGATATTTATGCTTGATGAGTAACTGTTTATACCCCATCAAACATAATTGGAGGGACTACCAGGGACTATACTAGGAACAGGTTATTAATCCCTTTATATTGCATTATGGATTGAACACAATTTGAACACTAATCCTGGTACCAAAGGATAGTGGGGCATACTCATTTCCAATTATTTTAACTGACTACCATTGCACTTGTTATTGAGATGTTCATTGCTGCTATATCTATCATACACACATTGTAATATTATTTTGTAAAAATTTAATTAAATAATTTTTTAGACTCTACAACCACTTCATCTCTAAATGATTATTAGTTAAGCAGTAGTGCTGTTTTTCTCTTTTTATATAAACCTATGATAGGGACTGCTGGGATCAGTGGCGTAACTAGGGGGGTTCGAGCAGGGCCCTGGGCGCCGTGGCAGGCCCAGCAGAGAGGGGCGCAGCCAGCCAGGGCATCGTAACTGCACCATCCACCCCCCACCACCATTACGCCCAGACAAAAAGAAGAGGACTTGTCATGTAATGAGCAGGCAACTGTGCCTGATGGTGCTGACTGTAGGGGGAACTGCAGGAAAAGTGTGCAGCCCCTCCCATCCTGAGAGCTGCCTGGTGAGAGAGTGTCTTCCTTCCCCGATGCTTTCTCAGCTTCAGAGCAACCAGGTGAGTATTATTATTTTTGTGAGAGGGGTGGACTGCAGCGGGGGGTGCATATGTGTGAATGAGGTGTGTGTATCTGTGTCAGTGTGTGTGTATCTGTCAGTGCGTGTGTGTGTATCAGTGTCAGTGTGTGTGTGTGTGTGTATCTGTGCCAGTGTCTGTGTCAGTGTGTGTGTCAGTGTGTCTGCATCTGATCTGTGTCAGTGTGTGTGTGTGTGTGTGTGTGTGTATATTTGTCAGTGTGTTTGTACATCTGTCAGTGTGTGTGTGTATTAGTGTCAGTGTCTGTGTGTATCTTTGTCAGTGTGTGTGTATCTGTGATGGTATGCTGAGAGTCAACACCAGGGGAGGTGATGGTGTGGCTGAGGAATGACACAGGGGGGTGGCTGAGAGACAACACAGGGGGGAGGCAATAGTGTGGCTGAATCCTCAAGAGGCGGGTGGACAAACAAAAACTCACAAATTCTGACAAACTCCAAACATTGATCAGACAAGAATGGGCAGCCATCAATCAGTATGTGGACCAGAAGTTGATTGACAGCATGCCAGGGCGAGTTGCAGAGGTCTTGAAAAAGAAGGGTCAACACTGCAAATATTGACTCTTTGCTTAAACTTAATGTAATTATCAATAAAGAATGGTGTTTATTGTAGTAATAGAAGAATATGGTAAAACTGTAACAAGAACTTAGAAAAGAATGGATAATAGCGCTCATCCTGTAATGTGTCATGAGGAGGAGTGGAAAATGTGTAATGAGGGACTAAGTATGTGTCTGTGCAAAGAGTCAATGTGTTTCCAAGAGATTAGTTATTCTAACTAAATAACAATATTATAGTTATAGACATTGCTTTAAAACTAGAGGCATCAGTTTAAAACATTTTCAATTACAATTATATACTAATAATCTATGTTTTTATATTGTGTGTTTATTTCTGCTTGTACAAAGCCACTTTTTAGAAAGAATTTTTATTGTCATGAATTAAATGTATTATCAATTGATTTTCTTTATATAAAAATATTAAATATTCATTTTAAATATACATGTACTCAGCGCCATTTTCCTAACAACCATTTTCCATTATAATTTATTGTCCACTACGATGGAAGAGACTCATATTTATAGTCAGATGTTAAAGATAGATGGAAGCACATATTTCTTAAATGTTCCAAATTAAACTTAGCAATTATAGTTTTATCATAAAGCATCCATACTGCTGTCACACTGTAAAATCTTACAGCAGAAAACTGACCTCTGACCTGTGCTACATATGCAAAACTACTTACACTAGCAGTTGATATATGTTTTCTGCAATGCATTTACCTTTAACTTTAATTTTCTTCAGAAATACCAAGTATATGTCTAATAAATACTCTTTATCAACCATAATTACTTTTCTTACATCTTCATCTTTTTTTACAGGCAGTTTATTACAAGATTATAAAAAATAATTAGATCAAATATAACTGACATGAAAATATAGCAGAAATGTAATTTAAACAAAAACAAGAAACACAGTACTCCTATTTGACGGGGCACACCTTATAATAGAACTAACACATAACCTTTTAATTAATATTAATAAAATGAAAGGTATAGGAATCACTGAGTAATGAGCTACAAATAAAATATCATAGACATACAAAACAGATGTGAAAACGAAAGTAATAACTTAACATATCAGATATATGAAAAAGTGCATGTGCATAGAGAATATTGATAGTGAAAATATTCACCATTAGGTGAATATCTGCGAAATTATGAAAGAAAAAATAGAACAGTTCATAGAATAAGATACAAACTAGGGGTGTGCACCGGCCACTTTTCGTGTTTTGTGTTTTGGTTTTGGATCTGGATCTTTCTTCCTGTTTTGGATCTGGATTGGTTTTGCCAAAACCACCCTTCCGTGTTTTGGGTTCTGGGTTTTGTGTTTTGGATTTGTATTTTTTTTTTTAAAAAGCATAAAAACAGCTTAAATCACAGAATTTGTTGGTTTTTCTGCTCCTATGCAATTATTAACCTCAATAACCTTAATTTCCACTCATTTCCAGTCTATTCTGAACACCTCACACCTCACAATAGTGTTTTTATGGCCAAAAGATTGCACCGAGGTAGCTGGATGACTATGCTAAGCGACACGAGTGGGTGGCACAAACAAGTGGCCCATCTAGGAGTGACACTGCAGTGGCAGACAGGACGGCAGTTTGAAAAACTAGGCCCCAAACAGTACATACTGCAAAGAAAAAAAAGAGGTGCAAGATGGAATTGTCCTTGGGCCCTCCCACCCACCCTTATGTTGTATAAATAGGACACACTTTAACAAACCAATCATTTCAGCGCCAGGGTCTGCCACATGACTGTGGCTGAAATGATTGGTTCGTTTGGGCCCCCACAAAACAAGCTGGCAATTAATGTGTCCCTGCACAAACTGGCTCTACGGAGGCAAGATGTCGTCCTCATCCTCCTCATCCACCGATTCCTTGGATAAAACAGGAAAAAGGGATTTAGGTGTCCCTGGACTGCTTACGGTCTTAGCCAAAGTTTCTGAACTTGACAGTAACTTTTTATGAATGCGCTGCAGGTGCCGTATAAGGGAGGATGTTCCTAGGTGGTTAACGTCCCTACCCCTACTTATTTCACCTTTACATATGGTACATATGGCAAGACAGTTGTTGTCCGGATTTGGATAGAAATATTGCCAGACCAAAGAGGTGGAATGTTTGGTCTTCTGCCCAGGCATGACCGTGATGGGCTTTTTCATCCCACGGACAACAACTGTCTCCCCCAGAGCCTGATTTAAACAAACCACATCACCATCAGAATCCTCCTCACCAACTTCCTCCTCAGCGCCAGCTACACCAGTATCCTCATCCTGTTTTACTTCAACAGTGACATCTTCAATTTGCATATCAGCAAGTGGACTGTGGGTGCTCCTTCCAGCACTTGCAGGGGGCGTGCAAATGGTTGAAAGAGCCACCTCTTCCCGTCCAGTGCTGGGAAGGTCAGGCATCGCAACCGCCAGCACACTTGGACTCTCCTTGGGGATTTGTGATATCTTCTTAGAATGCACAGTTCTGTACTTTTGCCAGCTTAACTCTTTTGATTTTTTTAGTGGGAGGAGGGCTTCCATCATCATGTGAAGCTGAACCACTAGTCATGAACATAGGGAAAGACCTTAGCCATTCCTTGCCACTCCGTGTCATAAATGGCATATTGGCAAGTTTACGTTTCTCTTCAGATGATTTAAATGTTTTTTTCAAGGTCATTTTCCTGAACTTTGTCATTTGGAATTGTATGTGCCCTCTAATATGACATTGGGCATCGGCCTTGGCAGACGACGTTGATGGCATGTTATCGTCTATGTCATGACTAGTGGCAGCAGCTTCAGCACTAGGAGGAAGTGGTTCTTGATCTTTCCCTATTTTATTTTTATCGGAGAAAGTTTGGTCCTCCATTTATGTTATATAGATATATACGTGCGGCTAAGGCGCACACAAACACAGAAAATAATTTTTTATTTTTGTTGGAGACTAGTGCACTTTGTGGGTTACACCACCCTTTAAGAAATGAGCCAGCCGGCCCTTTACTTATGGGACACAGGCGCACGCTTGGCGCTGCTCCTTCGCTGATGCACGTGCAGCCACAGTGCACACAATTCACAAACACAGAAATAAAAAATTATTTTGTTTGGAGTGCCCTTTGGGGGTTACAGCACCCTTTAGCGGTCAATCCAGCTGGCCCTTTATTTATGGGACACAGGCGCACGCTTGGCACTACTTTGTTGATGCACGTGCGGCTACTGCGCACACAATTCACAAACACAAAAAAATATATTTTTTTTTTTGTTTGGAGTGCCCTTTGGGGGTTACAGCACCCTTTAACGAACAATCTAGCCTGCCTTTTACTTATGGGACACAGGCGCACGTTGGCGCTGCTCCTTTGTTGATGCACGTGCAGCCACAGTGCACACAATTCACAAACACAGAAAAATTATTTTTTTTTTAGCACTTGGGGGGAGCACCCCTGATGGACAGAGCACCCCCTGGACAACACTACAGCACCCCTTTAGGACTGGGACACTGCACAGGACTTTGGAGTGGACACAGCCCCTATGGACAACTGACTGCACAACACAGTCCAGCCAGCCCCTATGGACTTTGAAGTAGTGGACACAGCCCCTATGGACAACAGCAGCACAGCGCAGCAAAGCACAGCACAACACTACACTGCACTACACTACACTACACTACAACACTACACTACACTACACAGCCCAGCCAGCCCTAACTCCCACCCTCCCTCTTCACTGTCCACAGCCGAGTTAGAAAATGGCGCCGATGCGGGTACCTTATATAGGATCCAAAACCCGCGAGACCCGGAAGGCGGGATGATGACGTTTTGCCTCGATTTCAGATCCGAGTCAGGCGGGAAAAGTCGAGCCTGAGTCAGAGCGGCCTCGGATCGGGGGGGCTCGGGGGGTTAGGATTTCAGAAATCCAAACCTGCTCACCCCTAATACAAACAGATTAAAATTACACCAAGGAAACAGACCATTCATTTTATTATCATAAATATATGTCCCTCAATACACTGGTAATCAGGTCAAAAATTCAAGAAAAGACAAATCTTCGGGAACTGTGGCCCTGTTTCAGAGCCGGACGCTCTGAAAGAGCGCTCGCTCTGAATCAGGGCGCATTTTTTTTGTGTGGCCTCCTGGCCGCTCGCATAGGGACTATTTGCACTGCCCCCTCAGTGGTGGTGGACGTTAGGAGACCAGCGAGTACTGTAGCAGGCTCAAGGATTTGAACTAGAGAAAAATGGCAGTTGGTGTGTGCAGTTGGTGAGGTAGCTTGACAGGAGAAGGGGCTGCGCTGCCTTGATGCTTACCTGAGGGCTGCGGCCGTACTCCAGGACAAGCAGCAGAGGTCTCCGAGGCGGGGAACATCCGGTGGGAACAAGTTGTGTCATCCGGGGAGGTTCCTGAGAACAATAAGCCTAAGAGGGGTGTGTCAGATGACCCCTAAGGGAGTGCCTCAGGTGGAGCTGCGGAAATAGAGAGAGGCTGAGCTTGTAAAGGAGCCGGAGGTTGAAAGCTGATACTGGAGGGGTAAGAAAGCTGCTGCAACCTCCCAAATAGACACTCAGTGACATTGACGCCTATTAACTGGAGGTCTACAGTTGTCCACCATTACATATGCATAGCAGTCCCTTCAGAGATCAGCGTGGGGTTTATAGACTGCATTCATAATAGTAAGATTAACCCCCTGATACCGCATATTGGAGGTTAGGTACAACAGTTACCAGCACTGTTAGGGTGACACTTCAGTGCCAGCACTTGTAATACTCTCGCTATGAACTAAGGCCCTCATTCAGACCCGGATGCAAGTGACCGTTCGTACGTTCGGCGTACGTAAAAAAATATTTAAATTCAAGCACACGCTCCTATTTTCGCTCGCAGCCAAACATCCTCCCCAAACTCAGGCGACCCCTCCTCTAACTAACGAGCGTGCCAAATAGCGAGCGTACATCCCCGAAGTGGTTTGAAGGGAACGCACGCACTAGTACCACCCGGAAGTTGGACTGTCAGATTTCGATAAACTGCTCGTTAATTCTGCCTACCTCCCTCAATCGCAACATGCCAATCAATATATCAATTAGCTTAATTGGTTGTTTTTGTTTTTTTTACACAATGCAATAAACTTTATTTATGTCCGTGTTTGTGTTTACCCGCAGAATGCGTACGGCTTAAACATTCGCTTTTAATTGTCCAAATACATGTTAGCCCCTATTAAATAATTGTTCTATTTGTTTTTCTACCCGCATATTTCCTGGAGTTCAAATCTTTATGTAAATTTGCTTACGCATGTCACTGCATCAAGCCTATCATAAGTCTCAACAGATTTCTGGCCCTGTCGAACACATGACTCATACACTAACCAATAGAATTGCTCCTGTTAATTTCCAAAATACATTAGCCAATCATAAAATTTGGGTGCACTTTATCAAAAATGATTTTTATGAAAAACTCCATTGCCATCATGAGAGCCTCCGCATTCACCAGGCGCGAGCTGCTGGTGCTTACGGAGGTGATGGATAGGCGGATCACCAGCCAGCCTCCACCCATCACCAACCGCGAGAAGCGTTCCGCATATGCGGAGGTTCGGGCCCGCCTGCGCTCCTTCGGCTCACGCCGCCATATCGGGCAGCTGGAGCGCAGGTGGTCGGACCTGCAACGGCGGACGCCCCGCTTGCTGGCATGCTTTCGCATGCAGATCGCGGAAAGTAAGTTTAATGGATTGTGTTTTTCATGTTTGTCTTTGTGGCCCTAACTGCGTGTGCATGTTTTCCCTGTATTTCATATTTATTCATTCTCCTCATATCTGCATGGCCATGTTTTCCCTGTATTTCATATTTATTCATTCTCCTCATATCTGCATGGCCATGTTTTCTCTGTTTTTCATATTTATTCATTCTCCTCATATCTGCATGGCCATGTTTTCCCTGTATTTCATATTTATTCATTCTCCTCATATCTGCATGGCCATGTTTTCTCTGTATTTCATATTTATTCATTCTCCTCATATCTGCATGGCCATGTTTTCCCTGTATTTCATATTTATTCATTCTCCTCATATCTGCATGGCCATGTTTTCTCTGTATTTCATATTTATTCATTCTCCTCATATCTGCATGGCCATGTTTTCCCTGTATTTCATATTTATTCATTCTCCTCATATCTGCATGGCCATGTTTTCTCTGTATTTCATATTTATTCATTCTCCTCATATCTGCATGGCCATGTTTTCCCTGTATTTCATATTTATTCATTCTCCTCATATATGATTTTTTTTGTTTTTTTTGCTGTGCATTTGAAATTGTTTTTGGGCATGGATTTGTGTTGAAACTAGGGGTGTGCACCGGCCACTTTTCGTGTTTTGTGTTTTGGTTTTGGATCTGGATCTTTCTTCGTGTTTTGGATCTGGATTGGTTTTGCCAAAACCACCCTTGCGTGTTTTGGGTTCTGGGTTTTGTGTTTTGGATCTGTATTTTTTTGAAAAAAAGCATAAAAACAGCTAAAATCACAGAATTTGTAGGTTTTTCTGCTCCTATGCTATTATTAACCTCAATAACCTTAATTTCCACTCATTTCCAGTCTATTCTGAATACCTCACACCTCACAATAGTGTTTTTATGTCCAAAAGGTTGCACCGAGGTAGCTGGATGACTATGCTAAGCGACACAAGTGGGCGGCACAAACACGTGACCCATCTAGGCGTGAAACTGCAGTGGCAGACAGGATGGCATTGAAAAACTAGGCCCCAAACTGTACATAATGCAAAGAAAAAAAAGAGGTGCAAGATGGAATTGTCCTTGGGCCCTCCCACCCACCCTTATGTTGTATAAACAGGACATGCACACTTTAACAAACCAATCATTTCAGCGCCAGGGTCTGCCACACAACTGTGGCTGAAATGATTGGTTCGTTTGGGCCCCCACAAAACAAGCTGGCAATTTATCTGTCCCTGCACAAACTGGCTCTACGGAGGCAAGATGTCATCCTCATCCTCCTCATCCACCGATTCCTCACCCTCTTCAGTGTGTACATCCTCATCCTCACAGAGTATTAATTCGTCCCTGCTGGAACCACAGGTCCCTCTGTACGTTCTGGAGGCTGGTCTCCCTGGAAGAGTTGATAATTCATTTTATGAACATCATCTTCTCCACATTTTGTGGAAGCAACCTCCTACGCCTTTCGCTGACAAGGTTCCCGGCTGCACTAAACACTCTTTCGGAGTACACACTGGAGGGGGGGCAACTCAGGTAAAATAGAGCCAGTTTGTACAGGGACCTCCAAATTGCTTCTTTTTCCTGCCAGTACAGGTACGGACTGTCTGACATGCCTACTTGGATGCTGTCACCGATGTAATCCTTTAACAGACAGACGCACGCTTGTCGCTGCTGCTTTGAGGATTCAAGTGCGGCTACAGCCCACACAATTCACAAAGACAGAAAAAAAAAAGAATATTTTTATTGTTTGTGGAGCACACTTTGAGGGTTACACCACCCTTTAACAGACAGACGCACGCTTGTCGCTGCTGCTTTGAGGATGCAAGTGCGGCTACAGCCCACACAATTCACAAAGACAGAAAAAAGAAGAAGAATATTTTAATTGTTTGTGTAGAACACTTTGAGGTGTCACCACCCTTTAACAGACAGACGCACGCTTGTCGCTGCTGCTTTAAGGATGCAGGTGCGGCTACAGCCCACACATTTCACAAAGACCAAAAAAAAAAGAACAATATTTTAATTGTTTGTGTAGAACACTTTGAGGTGTCACCACCCTTTAACAGACAGACGCACGCTTGTCGCTGCTGCTTTAAGGATGCAGGTGCGGCTACAGCCCACACATTTCACAAAGACCAAAAAAAAAAGAACAATATTTTAATTGTTTGTGTAGAACACTTTGAGGTGTCACCACCCTTTAACAGACAGACGCACGCTTGTCGCTGCTGCTTTAAGGATGCAGGTGCGGCTACAGCCCACACATTTCACAAAGACCGAAAAAAAAAGAACAATATTTTAATTGTTTGTGTAGAACACTTTGAGGGTGTCACCACCCTTTAACAGACAGACGCACGCTTGTCGCTGCTGCTTTAAGGATGCAGGTGCGGCTACAGCCCACACAATTCACATAGACAGAAAAAAGAAGAATATTTTTATTGTTTGTGTAGCACACTTTGAGGGTGTCACCACCCTTTAACAGACAGACGCACGCTTGTCGCTGCTGCTTTAAGGATGCAGGTGTGGCTACATCGCACACAAGTCACAAACACATTAAAAAAATAGTTTTTTATTTTTTGGAGCACTTTGAGAGTTACACCACCCTTTAACAGACAGACGCACGCTTGTCGCTGCTGCTTTAAGGATGCAGGTGCGGCTACAGCCCACACATTTCACAAAGACCAAAAAAAAAAGAACAATATTTTAATTGTTAGTGTAGCACACTTTGAGGGTGTCACCACCCTTTAACAGACAGACGCACGCTTGTCGCTGCTGCTTTAAGGATGCAGGTGCGGCTACAGCCCACACAATTCACAAAGACAGAAAAAAAAAGAACAATATTTTAATTGTTTGTGTAGCACACTTTGAGGGTGTCACCACCCTTTAACAGACAGACGCACGCTTGTCGCTGCTGCTTTAAGGATGCAGGTGCGGCTACAGCCCACACATTTCACAAAGACCAAAAAAAAAAGAACAATATTTTAATTGTTAGTGTAGCACACTTTGAGGGTGTCACCACCCTTTAACAGACAGACGCACGCTTGTCGCTGCTGCTTTAAGGATGCAGGTGCGGCTACAGCCCACACAATTCACAAAGACAGAAAAAAAAAGAACAATATTTTAATTGTTTGTGTAGCACACTTTGAGGGTGTCACCACCCTTTAACAGACAGACGCACGCTTGTCGCTGCTGCTTTAAGGATGCAGGTGCGGCTACAGCCCACACATTTCACAAAGACCAAAAAAAAAAGAACAATATTTTAATTGTTTGTGTAGCACACTTTGAGGGTGTCACCACCCTTTAACAGACAGACGCACGCTTGTCGCTGCTGCTTTAAGGATGCAGGTGCGGCTACAGCCCACACAATTCACAAAGACAGAAAAAAAAAGAACAATATTTTAATTGTTTGTGTAGCACACTTTGAGGGTGTCACCACCCTTTAACAGACAGACGCACGCTTGTAGCTGCTGCTTTAAGGATGCAGGTGCGGCTACAGCCCACACAATTCACAAAGACAGAAAAAAAAAGAACAATATTTTAATTGTTTGTGTAGCACACTTTGAGGGTGTCACCACCCTTTAACAGACAGACGCACGCTTGTCGCTGCTGCTTTGAGGATGCAGGTGGAATCTAGACGGGATTTGGAACCGAGGACACACTACCTCCATCAATTGTCTAAATCCCACTGCACTAATGTCGGATACCGGACGCACGTCTAACACCAACATAGCAGTCAAGGCCTCAGTTATACGTTTTGCTTCAGGATGACTGCTGTCGTACTTCATCCTCATCGCTAGGGACTGTTGGAGGGTCAATTGTTTAGTAAAAGTAGTGATGTTCCTACTTCCTCTCTGGGATGATGAACAACTCCCAGCAGCAGCAACAGCACTAGGAGGAAGTGGTTCTTGATCTTTCCCTATTTTATTTTTATCGGAGAAAGTTTGGTCCTCCATTTATGTTATATTGATATATATACGTGCGGCTAAAGCGCACACAAACACAGAAAATATTATTTTATTTTTGCTGGAGAGTAGTGCACTTTGTGGGTTACACCACCCTTTAAGAAATGAGCCAGCCGGCTCTTTACTTATGGGACACAGGCGCACGCTTGGCGCTGCTCCTTTGTTGATGCACGTGCAGCCACAGTGCACACAATTCACAAACACAGAAAATAATTTTTTTTTTGGTTTGGACTGGAGTGTACTTTCGGGGGTTACAGCACCCTTAACGGTCAAGCCAGCCGGCCCTTTACTTATGACACAGGCGCACGCTTGGCACTACTTTGTTGATGCACGTGCGGCTACTGCGCACACAATTCACAAACACAGAAAATTATTTTTTTTTTGGTTTGGACTGGAGTGTACTTTCGGGGGTTACAGCACCCTTAACGGTCAAGCCAGCCGGCCCTTTACTTATGACACAGGCGCACGCTTGGCACTACTTTGTTGATGCACGTGTGGCTACTGCGCACACAATTCACAAACACAGAAAATAATTTTTTTTTTGGTTTGGACTGGAGTGTACTTTCGGGGGTTACAGCACCCTTAACGGTCAAGCCAGCCGGCCCTTTACTTATGACACAGGCGCACGCTTGGCACTACTTTGTTGATGCACGTGCGGCTACTGCGCACACAATTCACAAACACAGAAAATAATTTTTTTTTTGGTTTGGACTGGAGTGTACTTTCGGGGGTTACAGCACCCTTAACGGTCAAGCCAGCCGGCCCTTTACTTATGACACAGGCGCACGCTTGGCACTACTTTGTTGATGCACGTGCGGCTACTGCGCACACAATTCACAAACACAGAAAATAATTTTTTTTTTGGTTTGGACTGGAGTGTACTTTCGGGGGTTACAGCACCCTTAACGGTCAAGCCAGCCGGCCCTTTACTTATGACACAGGCGCACGCTTGGCACTACTTTGTTGATGCACGTGCGGCTACTGCGCACACAATTCACAAACACAGAAAATAATTTTTTTTTTGGTTTGGACTGGAGTGTACTTTCGGGGGTTACAGCACCCTTAACGGTCAAGCCAGCCGGCCCTTTACTTATGACACAGGCGCACGCTTGGCACTACTTTGTTGATGCACGTGCGGCTACTGCGTACACAATTCACAAACACAGAAAATATATTATTTTTTTAGCACTTGGGGGGAGCACCCCTGATGGACAGAGCACCCCCTGGACAACACTACAGCACCTCTTTAGGACTGGGACACTGCACAGGACTTTGGAGTGGACACAGCCCCTATGGAGAACTGACTGCACAACACAGTCCAGCCAGCCCCTATGGACTTTGAAGTAGTGGACACAGCCCCTATTAACAACAGCAGCACAGCACAACACAGCCAGCCCCTATGGACTTTGAAGTAGTGGACAACAGCAGCACTACACTACACTACACTACACAGCCCTAACTCCCACCCTCCCTCTTCACTGTCCACAGCCGAGTGAGAAAATGGCGCCGACGTGGGTACCTTATATAGGATCCAAAACCCGCGAGACTCGGAAGGCGGGATGATGACGTTTTGCCTCGATTTCAGATCCGAGTCAGGCGGGAAAAGTCGAGCCTGATTCGGATCGGACTCGGATCGGGGGGGCTCGGGGGGGTTCGGATTTCAGAAATCCGAACCCGCTCACCCCTAGTTGAAACTAACCACAATTTGTTTCACATCTTTTAGGGGCCCAGCAAAGACTACGTCGTCAGCGTCCGGCCAGACGACGATCACGGCCACTCTCCCCAACCTCCAGCCAACACTCCAACTCCAGTCCTTCCCCTATTCCCCACTCCTCCCCAGCCTTCCTACACCCTCAGCCTGATTTTTCGGGCCTCCTTCCCCTCCGTCCCAATTCCCCCTCTCCTCCAACCACCCCTCTTAGAATGACCCCCTCCCCGGAGTCGGTCATTACCCCGCCCCGATCTTTGGGGAATGGACCCACCCCCGAGGAGGACGATAGAGGGCCTTCCGGAGCTGGCGTTCGGTCTTCCGGTATGTTTTTCTTTGTGGTTTTTTATCGTCACAAACTGTTTGTATGTAATCATGGGTGTTTCCTTTTTTTTGTTTTTTTGGCTAAACTTTTGTGGTTTTTGGCGATTGCCTTTACCTGTTACTGCTGTTTTCAACATACACATAGCACACCTGTCGGAATTTGTACATAGGCCTTGTATTTTTGCCCTACACCATTTTAGTTTGATGAGTTTTAATGCTGTTTTTTTTAATGTTTTTTGTGGAGTTTGGTTTTGTTTTGTTTTTTAATGTGGTTTCACTATTGTTGTATTAATCCCCACACTTTTCTCACCCACAGAGGAACAGAGGCGTCGGGCCGATTTATCCGCCTGTGTGGCCCAGATGCACACCAATATCATCGGGGTGCTGGTGGTCCTTGACCGTATGTCGGTCCTCCTTAGGGAGTAGTTTTTTTAATTTTGGACAATTATGTTAATAAATTGTTATTTTTGAAGTTACGTTCTGGCTCATTCGTTTTTTCTAAAGCACATATTGTTTACCCTGACATAAGTAGACTGTTCCTGGAAGGATTTCAAATTTTTAACACTAAGAGTGTGTGTTTGATTTTTATGTCAAACAGCCACAAGAAACACCTAACAGTAACAATCTGATTTCCCTTTTTTGGTGTAGTCACAATTAGATATTTCTACATTTTACAGGTTCCTAGATGGTGTGCAAGCTGCTTAGTCCAATCTTACGAAACAAAATGATTGTACAGGCTTCCTTTTGGTGTTGTTTTGGACCCTGAAAAAAAAAAACATTTTATCTCAACTGGCGTCAGTACTGGATTACCCCTTAGTCCAATGTAACGTGTGTGAACCTGGTTACACTTGCTGGTATCGTTACAAAAAATGTACAACATTTCACTCTCAAAACATTTATTATCAACATAACTGAAAAATCAAAGTGGTCACTCACAAACAAAACACACAGTGATAATCTCAAATACAACACATACCAAAAAAACAACATCACAAAACAAAAAATCAAGAACTGGTTGACGAACGACCATGCCAACATGATTCCACAAATATGGCATTGCAATAAGGGTTCCAGAATATATCCCCAAAATGTCCACATACAGGTTTTGTAAGGGTAGCAGGAAGTAGTCATCGTTGGAGTGCCAAAGATTATGTGAAAAAACAGAAGATGGTGAAAATAATTAACCAAAAATTTGATGTTCTCAAACAAAACCAAACACATTAGGTAGCAACACTGTTTTGTTTCCAATAATTACCTAAAAAATCTGGCCACCACATCATCGCGTATGGCCCCCCACATACTGACCTCCGACCAACCTCGGGGGGGCCATCCTCAGGTAAGGCATCCTCTGGCTGCATTGGGACACCACTCCTTATGGCAATGTTGTGAAATATCCCACACAGGACCACAATTTTAGAAACCATATCCGGCAAATACATGAGTTCGCCACCAGAGCGGTGGAGGCATCTGAATCGGCCTTCTAAAAGGCCGATACAGCGCTCCACCACTTGCCTGGTGGCTGTAAGTGTGGAATTATACTCACTTTGTGGCCCTGGTGTGGGAGCCACATAAGGAGTGAGCAGCCAGGGCGTGCAAGGGTAGCCACTGTCTCCTGTGAAAAAGAATAGTCAACATCAGACTCACTCTGTATGAAGCTTAACATTGTTATATACTAAAGGTCTCCACTTACCCAGAAGCCACGCATCACCAGCTTGTAGGTTGGTTAATTTGTGCCATATCCCTGATTGCCGGATGACGAAGGAGTCATGTGCACTTCCTGGTAATTTTGCATTCAGGGACAGGATCTGGAAGGAGGCATCACATACCATTACATTGAGGGAGTGATAGTGTTTACGGTTTCTAAATATTGTCTCCAGCCGTGCTGGAGGCTGAAGTGGTATGTGAGTACCATCCACAACCCCTATGATGTGTGGGAAGCCAGCTATTTGGTAAAAATTGGCCTTAACCACACTAAGGGCACCCATATCCAAAGGCATTTTAATAAAATGATGGAGGTGCTTGAAAAGTGCCGCCATCACTGCCCTCAGGATCCGTGAAAAGGAGGATTGTGAGATGCCCGCCACTATTCCCACCGTTGTTTGAAACGATCCTGAGGCACAGAAATGTAACACCGCCATAAATTGCGTAAGTGGTGGAATTGCTGTTGGACTGTCAATTTGCCGCTCAAGATCACTCTCTATTAATGAAAGAGTGTCTATGATGATTTTTGGAGGAAGACGGTATCGTCTTAAAACCTCATCATCCGGCATTCCAAAAAGGGTGACACGTGTTCGAAATATCTGGGGCCTTGCACGCCTACGATGCCTACGCCTGGGACGAGATTGAGGTTGGTCGGCTTCCGGGAGCAGGGCCAGAACAATCCGACCCATATCAACCTGAAATGGCAACATTGGAATGTCAGGTTTTTTACACCACCCATTAAATTAAAAATTAACTTAGCTTGAAAATACCATCCATTGATGCTTACATGCCGAGGTATTGTCATGATATGTTGTAACTGAAAATAATCACATCAAAAATATACATCATTTTATGCTGGCCATGTCATTTTCAAAAATTGAAGCCAGAAAATAAATAAAGGGGACACACACACATTTGGGCAAAACGCCAAACGACGTTGCGCACACTACGTCAAATAGAGGCAAAATGTAAGCAAACAATGCTCCCGAAAAAGCACAAACAATTTTAAGGGATGAATAAACATTTCACAAAGCGTTAATTACTTCGCAAATACAAGTCAGAATAGTAAGTAGTAAAAATGCGCTAATTAGTTCGCAAATACAAGTCAGAATAGTAAGTAGTAAAAATGCACTAATTACTTCGCAAATACAAGTCAGAATAGTAAGTAGTAAAAATGCGCTAATTACTTCGCAAATACAAGTTACAACAACGCCGCGTAAATAAAAATTAAAACAACACAGAGTTTGATTTTCCCGAAAAAAACGTTACATGTGTAAGGCCAACCAAAGTTGCGTAAAGACAAACAAGAACATTGCCAAAGCAGTTTAACAAATTAACTTACCAAGAGATAATATCTAAGAATCCTGAACAAAATGTCTTTGGGGCAGAGCCAAAATAAAACCTAAGAGAGATGAAATGACGGGAAAAACTTATAAGAAAAATCCACACCAGAATGAGAGACAAATTGACCCAAAGTTAGACTTCCCCAAACGTACCAAAACTGGAAACGAACAAAAAAAATAAAAGGGAAAATAAACGAACGGAAATCCAAAAAAGAAAGAATCCAAATAAAAAACTTCAAAACACGCAATCTCCTACACCAGCCAACAATCAACTCCAACCAACGTAACCTCCAACATTCAAAAAACGCCACCTCGATTCGAGACGCACCAAGCCATAAATAGTGTTTAGTTTCCTGCACAAATTAAGGAGGGATCATAGGAACGCACAATCAATGATGCGGCCGCAAAATAAGGACGCATGTATAAATACGTCACGAGACAAAAACACAATTCTGGTGTATTTCTTGTTTGAAGCTCACACATGGCTACAGACCAGGGAAACAATGGACAACAGTCAGGCGGTAAGTATTTCATGCATTTTGACTCAATGATTATTTTAAAACATAATATTGTGCAAGTTGTGAAGTTGACAATTCTCCTAAATTACACACATAGGTGAGGAGGATGACATGGAAGAGGCTGCTGGGCCCAGTATTCCAGGCAAAGCTGCCAAAAAGAAAAGGCAGCCACAATTCACAAGAAAGGAGATGGAGGTTTTGATTCAGAAATGTGTGGACATCCTGCCACAGGCAGACAGGAATATGAGTGCTAGCCAGAAGTGGAGAATGTGGGAAGAGGTAGCTGTGGATGTCAATAGGGTGGGTGATTATGTCCTTCTAGCCCGGGATGTCAAACGGCGGTAAGTAAACACTTGACCACCCTAAAACCAAAAACAAAATCAAATAAAAAGTAATGTTTCCAATTTAACCCACAGATGGGGCTACTTCAAATATCGCCTGAAACAAAAAATGTCCGACAGGGCTAGGCATGCAAGGGGGACAGGTGGAGGTCCCACCCCTGTGTCATTGGAGTTTACTGATTTAGAAGAGCTGGCACAGGGGTGTGTGCAGCCTGTGGAGGTGTTTGGCGTGTCCAACATGGATACGGACATGCCAGACTTTGCGGCTCCTCATGTTGTCCCAGGTAAATGTTGTGATGTCACCAACTGTGAAATGTTATTGTGCCAATATGTAGATTCTAATGTGAGTCTTTTCTCGTTTTTCCAATAAAGACACAGGCGGATGAGTCTGCTCCAGAGGGGAGCCTTGGCCGCAGAATTTCTGCTGGCTCTGCAGGGGAGGAACCAGTACATCCGGCTGAGGACCCTGCAGAAGCCAGTCCAGGGCAATCCCCCTCGCAGGCAGTGTCCCTCCTCACAGAACTCAATTTTAAATCGGATTTCCATACGGAGATTCTGCAGAGGATAGACGCCAGTCTGGTACGGGTGGCTGAGGCCCTGGAGCAAAATGCTGCGGCCAACGTGACCATTGGTCAGGCCCTGGCGGAAAATACCAGGGCCAACATCCGCATAGCCACTGCCCTGGAGCAGCTTGTTCGCCAGCACATGGTGGAGCCGACCTCCCTTCCTGCCGGAACATCAGGATCCTCCACCTCTGGCACAACATCAGCCAATCCTCCAAATGTGCCTAGCCCTGTGCCTAGTCCAGAGGCCACAACATCTGCCTCTGGACGGGCCAGCCCGATGACATCACGGACCCGGTCTGGCCGCCCTCCCTCCCCCAGCCAAATGGGCGAAAAAACGGTGACACCATTGGCTACTTTTCCCACACTCCTTCTGTGCTTGCCTCATATTCCTTTCTGCCCAAAACTTCCCTCTCCTTTCTTGTGAATTGTTTTTAATTTTGGATTTGGCGTTTACACAAAAATTAATGTTTGCATAATTAATAAATATTGTGGAACACTGCCAAAAATGTTTGAGTTAAGTATGTATTTTTTTTTTTTGTGGCTTACCAATAAATTTACCACAAATGTACGACTTTGTATTCTGACATTATTGTAAAAATGGGTTACATTTAATCCGGGCACACAAGCCAACAACGTTCAAACTAAAAAATTACACATTGAAAAAAAAGGGCTCGTTAAGGAACGTTTAAAACATTACCTAAGGAGGAAAAATCACCTTGCAAACACAAAATGAGGGACCAAACCTAAACATGATGACATTATTGTTACAACAGTCCAAAAACGACCACATTGCGGCCAAAATACACCCCCACAAATGTACGCTAATTGATTGTGTAATCCAGACATTAGCAGCTCTGATTTCCACCTGCGTTCGGTTTTGTGCTATCCAAAAAAACTGCTTTCCAAACACATACCAAGCCGGTTTTCAATCCTACACTAATTGAGTTTCTGACAAGCCGTGATTAATCGATGCTACATCGTGGAGTCCCGGGACGGAGGAGAAGGCCATCGCCACTGTGGTCGAGTTATCCAAGCTGTGCGAGCATTTTGAAGGGAAAGAGGATCATCCAGTGACGTATGAGTTGGTACGAACACATTTGACGTTCGCATTTGATAATGTATGTACGCCTCAAAAACGCCTCGCCACGCCTGCGTTTTTCCATCTCCACCCCCGTCAACGCCCAAAAACGGCCTGTTCTGTCAATCACATTTGACATGTCACTTCCTGTTCGCTATTTGTTGAACGAGACAAAAAAAACTTGCAATCTGCCGTACGCACATGCGCAGTGTAACACCGACGCATGCGCGGTTACTCAACATCGGAACGCAACGAGCGTACTGCTGTTAACGAACGGCTCTGAATCAGGGCCTAAGGTTGCTAAGCAGAGAAGGTACTGACTGTAATAACAACACCATCGCAGCAGGATAATTTACAGAGGATTACAGTATTGCATTAATTGGAGACAAGTACTGTAGCTGGAGCAGTTTAAGAACATCTGTACAGGACTTGGCAAAGACAGAGTAGATTGCCAGTTAAATAATTCCCAAAGAACTGTTCTTCATATCCCGGGCAACGAAGGGTGCCTCCTATTAACTATTTAAGCACAGAACTAGCATTGTATGAGACTTGTAAAGAGCAGTAATTTGAGGAAAACGTTTTCCTAAAAAGGTGTATAGAAAAGTTTGCAATTGTATTCTTGATGTAACCTTGTCCGTTTATCATACTAAAGTGAGGTTTTTGTATATTTTAGAGATGTTAGGGGAATTGCAAAGTTAGTCATTTGTTAATTGCCACTAGAGCATACTTACCCATTTATAGTTTGCAGGTTCGAAGTCCAGAGTTCGCTAGTGATCTTCAGGTTCCTGAAGAATAAAATAAACGAGAGTGTTAATGTGTATGTTACTGTCTACTGAAATGCATTTTGATATATGAATATTGCCAAGTGTTTCTTTGTTCTTGCAAAGTAAAATAATCATAAGAAATGATTCACCATCTCTATCTTTACTGTTATACTATGTTGTATGATTACATTGTGAATAAACTAATAGCTTAGGGTATCACACCTACAAAACAGGGCGAGCTGTCAATCAACATCGACAGCCGTCCCTTTTGTAGTGAGCCACGGAGCGAGAGAATTTCTCTCTCGCTCCGGGGCTTGCGCACACGCAGTGCGGCCGCTGTGTAACGGCACAGTGAAAGATACAAATAAAGGTGTTTCTGCTGCCAGTGCTGAGAAACAGACTCAGATCCTGTTGCAGAGCAGTGCAGGAAATGGGGCACTCCGCAGCAACTGGTGAGAGAACAGTGAAGGTAGTAAAGGCAGAGCCGTAACTAGACTTTTTGGTGCCCTGTGCCAGAAAGAGCATTGGCGTCCCTCTCATTTTTCAAAGGGACACAACACACCCAAAAAAGGGCTATGGCGTCATGGGGGAGGGCCAGGGAAGAGATAGGACAGACCAAGAGATGCTGGGGATGAAATAAGAGGAAGCTAAAAGCAAGAATGATAATAAACAGAAATTTGACCGGACCCAAACAGCACCCCCTGACCTGTGGTGCCCTGTGCGATGGCACCGGCCGCACTACCCTAGCTACGGCCCTGAGTAAAGGTACCTGTTAGGTGAGAGTTCCCAGTGGTATATCAGTCGGTTGGTGCAGGGGTCCCCTGTGCACACAGAGGTGGTGCCTGAGTGGTGCCTTGCTTTCTCAAAGGAAGCCTACAGTTGCAACCCAGCATAACTGGATTGCAGCGGGAAGTTCTCATGTAGGCAAAGTTCAGTGTGGCCACAACAACATATCTATAGGCTATGCAAGCTCTTTGGAATTTCACCTGGTTAGACTTTTGTATTGTACTTCAGGAATAGTATAAGAATAAACTAAAAGAGAATTTGAATTGGATTTCCAAATCCATGCTGAAAGAGACTAACCCAAATGTACGCCGCTAAACACCAGAGGTCTCCCATGAATGAGCAAAATACCGGATGTTGTAAGCGTTCCAAAGATCGGAAGTTAATGCTGCACGACACTCGGTATGCATTCTGGCAGACTGAGGAACCGGGTGAACATTGGACATTCAGCGGTCCACTGATGTCATTCATTAATATGCAGTTTTAATCGCGATGGGAGGTGAATAATCTCCGGAGGTGGCTCAAGCAAATTACGAACTGAATTATGTGTTGATGTATGCAAATACGAATTCATGACGTATGTATTTTACTATATATATGCTTTTATCTGTATACTTATTTATGAGTAATCAATTGGCAGAATTATTGTAACATTTGTAGGTTGTTTACAGTAATGAGAATGTTTTTATACTGTATGTGTTGTCCACATTTTATTATTTACATGTAAATGGTCCCTCCCTACATTTGGGATGTGATTAATGCTGCGGTATATATTTTGCTTTGTGGGGAGAGCCCAATGCATCCTGAGGAAGTACCATTAGGTCAGAATCGCATTGGTGAAAAGAAAGGGGGACACTTCATCATCTGTGAACTCATTAATTTTGTCCATCTAGTGGACCTGTCTTTATGCTGCTCATTCCGGGTGAGGAGCATTTATTGAGATCATTCTATTTGATGAAGTGTAACACCTGAGGGATTACCCATGTACTGTCTGTGAACTTTTTAAGAATTTTTATGAATTTTATATGAAATTCTTATTATGGAATAAATTCGTATGAAGAACATTTCTTCTGTATGCTGCCGTATGAATTTTCCTCGTATATGAGTGGGAGTGTAAAGAAACCTTTTGAGGAACACGTGTACTTGTGTCCAGGTGAGCTTAGTCCCATTAGGGACAGTGTTTATGAAAGATATATGCTTGCTAAACCACAGGTGGTGAATACTAAAGATACCTTTCAGTGAACGCATTTCATTGTGATTAGGTGAGTGGAGAAAAGTACCTCCACCTTTAGATACGGAGTACAGACAGACTGTGAATTAACCACGTGCTGTTTTTCTTTTATGGGAGTGGTGAATTTCAACAGCCACATGTGATCCTCCAAAGGACAGCGCCATTGGGACTGCTCACATTTCTATTCTGTGTATAGTTGAAGGGGTGATGCTCCAGAGCGTGGACTAGGCTGCAGTCTGGGTGCGCAGGACGCTTGAACATTTTTGTATTTGGTATCTGCTATGTTGCTCGCAGTTCAGCAGCAGACTATCAGTGGTTGACAGTCTGCTGCCTTTTCGGGTTAGGGAGGGTGCGGTGACGGCCTCCATTTCCCAAAATGACAAGTGACAAGGACTGGATCTCCGTCGGCTGTGGGAGATTTTCTGGCCTCATTTAAACATCTGCAGCAGCCGGCTTACGTGACCCCATGGGTCACTTAGCCAGCCGATGGTATTGAATATGATCTGATATTGCATTCTAAAATGCAACTCGGATCAGTAATGCATGCAGGAGGTATGACGCTTCCTGCTGCATTACCATATTAGAGCTATCTTAGCTGCTACCATGTAAGCAGCTGCGATAGCTTTTGCATCCACAGCTGAATCAGCCCCTAAATTCCTGTGTTCCTGCATGGTGGGATGCTGACTACATCCCATATGGCGGTATGACATAGCGCCACTTGCAGCAGCTACATCAATCCAGGCACCACTGCCTGCACTGCTGCAGTGATCAGCAGGATGCAGGCATGAATTGGATCCAGGTAGCTGACAGTTGCTGTATCTTTCTGAGCCTGTGGCTTGTGAAATAAAGTTTTTTTTGTTTATTGTGGTGCAGTGTGTGTGATGTCATGCCTTGAGTCTCTAAAGCACCTGCATTCACTCTGCTGAACTCAGCACACGTTCCAGCAGCAAGAACTCTGATATACCATCTGCTCCTGTTCACAGCCTGTGTTCAAATATCCTAAGCACCTGCATTTATTCACCTAGACCCAAGGACATTTTTGACCTCCTGCTAACATTCCTTCAGTCGCAGGTGTTAGGTCTTTAGTTCTGGGTTTCTGGTACCTGGGCTATTGCTGAGTTTTGGGTTTCAATTCAAGTTCAGTTTAACAGTGTGCAGGATCCAGAGCAGTGCTTCTGCATATTCTGCAGAGCACAGTTTTGAGTTCCTCATTTCTGATTTGCAGTCTTGAGTTTTCAGTCCTTGCCTCCAGTTCCAGCTTATGCCGGTTGTGAGTTTTTATTTCATCCTGATCATTCGTGAGTTCACAGTAGTGGGTTCCAGTTCCAGGCTTCTGGCTTCAGTGCCTGAGGCTGAACTCTCCACAATTGGTTCTATGGTGTAGCTCTTGGATTCCAGTTCCTAGTCTAGGCACAGTATTTTCCCTGTCTCCAATGCTACTCTGGTCCTGATTCACTAGATAAGCAGGGAATTAATCAAAGTCTCCAAAATATGTTTCAGTCCAGCTTCAACCAGACCGAAAGGTCTCATTGACAAAATCAGACATTCATGAAAGACACTTGGGAATGAGGCTAAAGAGATAGAAGGAAAGGGTCTGGAGAGAGACAATGGGGGATGAGGCTGAAGAGAGCTGGAGGGGGGAAGTGGCTGAGATTATCCACAACTGGCAGGATTATAAGGAATAGACTTGGGGACAGTAATCTTCATGAAGGTACCAATTCTAAAAAAACATTACTGATACAAATGGCATCACATTAGCAAATACAGTTTAATTATATAAAATTGTTTAATCAAGGAAGATCACAATTTGCCCTGCACCAAAACTTCTGTTACTGTGAGCCTTTACAGTGGCTCATAACAGGAACATTAGGCAGGACCCGGCCGTTCTATTTAAATTGCCATACTACACTTCTAAATTCCCACTTTGGGCACTGACTGCGCCGATAACCTGAGTTTGTAGGTTGCCATGTGCCTTTAATGGTCCTGCTCAGACATATCTTTTTGAAACTAATTGCACAGTTGTTAAAGCCCCATCTCCCACAGACTTTCCATAACATCCTTAGTTGTTTAATGCCAATATCTGTTTTATAATAATTAACACTATTTTTTGGAAAATCCCCTGGAAACAGCTATAATGTAAGAAGGGGAGACCATGGCAGGTATCATAGAGAATAAATGATCAGTTTACTTTTTACACATTGCAGGGACAAATGTGCAAATACAGATAAATATGCCCCTAAATGTGTTAACAGCAAAGATGATTCCCTGTGCTGTACCATTACTTACATCAGAGGCCCTACAAAAGTGGGGCATAATACAAACAAATAAACTTTATAGCTTAACTTATTTTATATAACTTTCCCCTTTGCTTACATTTGGGAGGAAGTATCCTTTAATATAATTGGTAATGTTTATAAAAAAAAAATACCAGAGCCATATCTACCTCTAGTTGATTACCAGCATGTCACTTCTTGCTAATCAAAATCTAATTATTTTCTTGTCACAACCATTACTGTGTTTCTGGTGACTGGCTGCTCCCTTGAGACCAGCCACTTTGTTTTATGTTTTACTGGTTTGTTTTTCCTCTCTCTCCACCCCATGCTTCTCACTCCTTGCTGCCTTTCCTTCTGCCCTCTCTCCTCCCTTCACAGTTCAGAAACTAAAGTTAGCTGAAGAGGGAAGTGTGTGTCCCTAAATAGCCAAAAAAAATGGCTAACGTGCATCAAATCAAGTATAAGGCCATGCAATCTCTATAGTCAAACATTAGCAGTAGAATGGGTCATACTTCCGATGTAATTCAATGGCACTGTCATAGGATGCTACCTTTCCAACAATTTAGTTCATAAAATGTCTGCCCTGATTGAGCTACCCCTGTTAACTAAAGGAGCTGTTACTCTGAAGTGGAAACAGGTCAGCCATAAAGTAGGCCACAAAAAATCATCTGTCCTTGGTTGCAACACTCAAATACAAACTAGTCATCAGGAGCATCAAAGATTGGGTTTCCATGGTTGGGATCCTCACACAAGCCTCAGATCATCATGAGCAATGCCATATATTAGCTGGAGTAGTGTAAAGCATACTGCCATTGCATTCTGGAGCAGTGGAAACGCATGCTCTAAAGTGATAAATCCTAACTTACGTCTGCCAATCTGATGGGCAAATCTGGGTTTGATGGATGCCAGGAGAATGCCCAAATGCATATTGTTAACTGTATTATATTGTAGACAAGTAATAATGGTCTGGGGCTCTTCTTCATGGTGTTGTCTGAGCCATTAGCACCAGTGAAGAAATATCTTAGTGCTACAGTATACAATGACATTCTGGAGAATTGAGTGCTTCCAACTTTGTTACAATAGTTTGGAGAAGTCCTTTTCCTGTTTCAGCATGACAATGTCCTCACGCACATAACAAGGGGAAAATGGGTCTGTTTTTTTAAACAAAAATTTTATGTCCATTAAGATATAAAGGACATAAACTGTTTTTTTTATTAAATGACAATGCTATTAATTTAATTCTAAAAATCTTTTTATTAAGCAAAATGTTATCGTCAAATGGTTGGAGGGAGGGGTGATTATTAAATGTAGGTGCTATTGAATTTGTGTTGGACTGGTAGGCCAAGAGTATTGACTTGTTGCTCATCATTGAAGGAGGTGAATCATAAATATCTTTTTTTCAAACAGTGCCACTACATTCCAGGGTCAGGCCAGGCCAGGCAGCAAGCTACAGTCCTAGTTGGTCAATGCTGCAAAAGTAGACAGGATTGACAGGGTAAAGGGTGATCTAGCTTTTTTAAAGGGCTATGTATGCCCCCACCGTAGGATGGCCATGCCTTCTCATGCAATGTGCCATCGCTGGAAGTAGCAACTGTCCCATCTGGATGCATTAGTGATCTTTCTCGCCTTTGGCACTAAAATCTCTAGTTCTGGAAATGAATGGTAGAAATTATACAGTTGTGTTATAACTTACTTGCAAAAATGACATTATATACTGTATCTAAATTAGTTTGGAAAGCTATTATTGAGATATGTTCAGAATTTCAGACATGTAGACAAAGCATTGTAGGACTTAATCTTGGCATAGTTACTATTTTAAAGCTATTTTCAACCAAATGCTTTTTTTGGAATTCCAGTGCCTCATTACAAAGCTTAATACAAGATTTATTTCTTATTTAAGTATTGTTAAGCTTAGCAGATTTAAATCTAATAAAAATGTCAAGCTTCTTAGGCTGAAATAGTATGAATGTTGTTTCTCCATGGTATTCTCCATTTTGCTTATGTTGTAAAAGTCTATCTGTAGGAAAATAGATTATATGGGGGGCAGGATAGGAAAAATATTTATCATATTACAGTTTTTACATATAATATTTTCTACTAAATTCAAAACATGTATACTATATGGTATATATACAAATAGTTCATAAATATGCATAATATCTGCACTATAATTTTCCAACATTTGGATTTCTGCATGCACAGAATTGTGTCATGGTGGGGTGTTTTTTATTTATGTTTTAGTCTTTTTTTATAAAATTAAAAGGTAATTGTTGAATTAACATGTGGAACATGTGAAAATTTGAATTAAAAATTAGAATTTTTAGAAAACTATTAATAGATATGTAATTAATATTATAATAACCATTATTAAAAATAAAATATAACAATACAGTTATTGTCTAAATAATAATAATAATAATTAATAGAATATTAAATAGATTTATTCATAGAAATAAATATTTAGACTTCGTGTAACCTTATTATTCAGTATGAAAATAGATGTGCAAAACATTATACATATTCGTATTTAAAACTGGAAAAGTGACGCAGATACCATGGGGGATTGGGGCCTTTGTTTGCAGTACTTCTTCACCTGCGGGTCACATACAGTAGCTGCCACATACCATGTTGAACTCATATCTCTAGCCATACACTTTACATATCATCATCAGTACTGTCAGAAAATGTTACACTTGATTGTTTACATTAATCTATTAAAGGAGGAAATTATAGGCAGTAGGTGATCACTTGAGTCTCGTTCATAAAATGCTTTGGTTTAATATTCTCTAAAAACATTTGTATTTATTTTTTTAATATTATTTTCAACAGAAAATGATATTATTCAACATCAAATGGCATTTAAAGGGAAATGTAGTTCCCTGCAGTGGCTAAATAGTGCAAATGTCAACATACAATATTATTGACTCATTAAAGAAAAAGTATCTAAATAAAGGCAAAACTAGCTACGTGGCGGATGGCACCAATGGCGTATCTACAATGGGTGCAGGGTGTGCGGTGCAAATGGACACCTGGGTCCAGGGGGCCCATAATGCACACCCTGCACCCATGTATAGTTTTAATTACATTTCCACAGTCTCCAGAGTGCTGCTGAACTGGTGCTGTAGAGCAGCAAAATCACAGGGCAAATGGCAGCAGCCATTTTCCCAGTGACTTATGCATGTGCAGTAGAGATGTTCTGGACATAAGGTTGCGGGTGCAATTGTCCCAAAGACCTGTGTATGCCCAGTAGATTCTGGCACCAAGCCAGAATCGTTTGCACTGCTAAAGAGGAAGGAGCCCTTACTGAGTCTGCACATGGGCCCTCTCCTCTCTAAAACACCTCTTCTCAGGCCTCCACATAAAAAAGGTCCATCATTATGATGATGAAGAGCCACCCAGCTGGCCTAACAGTTGGCCATAATCATACTGTAGGTATTATATTTTTCCCCCTTACAAAATTATGTAATTTTTCTACTTTTGGAGCTGATAGTGTAAGGTGTGTATATGCCGACACAGCACTTGTCACAGCTCTTATGCTTCTTACAATATGCCCTTCATAATTTTCATTAGTTTAGTGCAACGGGCCTCAACCAGTTTTATTGTGAAAAAAAAACAGAAATAAACATAAAAATAAATTCCTTGCCATCCGGTGCTGACTATACAGAGGATACTCCTAACTCCCTAAAAAAACACCACAAGAAGAATTACCAGACACAGCTCGCTGGTTTCCAAACAGAAGGTTTCTCTCACAAAGACTCCACAGGTAGTGTGAGAGACTAATGATGAGACTGACTACCTTTTAACACACACCAACAGCTGACAACACTAATTAGCCTTCTTTGAGGCCAACAGCCCAAAGACCCAAACTGGGCCTAAATGGATGGAGAACCCACTCTCTCTTCTCACATCCAACTCCAGGACCCTAATCCGGTTCTTACCAAAAGCTTAAAAAAGATCTCAGCAGAACCAACACGGTATGTAGTTAGGAAGCTGGCGGTTGAAATGCCGACTGCCAGCTTCCCGACTGTGAAATCCCTGAGGGGAGGCTACGGTTAGGCACTAGGGTGGGAAGGTTAGGGTTAGGCACCCCTAAGGGAGGGTTAGGGTTAGGGGGGGAGAGGAGAGAGTTAGGATACTTACCAGGTGCCGTCAGGATCTTCATCTGCCGGACTTCCGGCATCTGCATTTCAACCGCCAGGCTTAGGTGCGGCGGTATGTCATACCGATTCCACCTAGACAATACTCCTGGGGTTTTAAAACACATAGGTAGGAAACCTTGGGGAATTCCAGTGATCTTGGATAGATAGATAGATAGATAGATAGATAGATAGATAGATAGATAGATAGATAGATAGATAGATAGATAGATAGTATTCAGAGAAGAATGCACTCAAGAGAGACTTTAAAATAAAACTTATCTTATGAAAAATACATTTTGACCCAGGACATTACGTCATAGTTAATGAGAGGTTCAGGAACTAAGGGCCTTATTCAGCTTGGATTGCACAGCTGAGTTTGCACGCAGCCAGTCAATGTTTGTGCTCTGCGCATGCGTATAGATTCCAGTGCACGTGCGTGAACCGGTTGCTGCAATCGTCAAGCGATCACAGTAAGCATGCAGTCCAACAGCATAGTGAGTGATATGAAGTGACCATTTAGGATTGGAGAGGGGGGGTGGTCGGCGGAATGCAGGAGTGCCTGTGCATTTTAAACGCTGTTACAGGGGCATGTATAATTAAGCCCCTGAGATTGTATACGCTGACAGAGGTCTAGATGGCGACAGGAATTTTAGCAGTTTGTGAGGATAGTTCCGATGTTACTCGATGTTACCGATGTATTTGCTGACTTGCGGATGCATGTCATGGGAAGTGGGCGGCTTTATACATTGATGGGCGTCTTGGTATAGTGCTGCGGTTGCTGTGCGCTTTCATTCATTAGCATATTTTCCCAGCTAGCAGTAGCGTACGAACACTGCCATGCGATCCAAGCTGAATAAGGCCCTGAGTTCCTGCTTGCTCCTGTTGAAAAATAGCACTGAGTACTGTACATGTATGCTAAGAAGTTCCTTTGCCATTCATCACAAAGAAGCTGGTATGTTGTTCAAGTAGCAGGCCAATAATAACATGAAAGCATAGAATGGTTGCAAATCAAATGTTTTATTTCTTTTTTTCTATTCCTTCTGGACTATGGGCCTGATTCAGACCCACTCGCGAGCGGCTGTCCGCTCGCAAGTGGGTCGATGTTCTGGACTGAGCATGCACACGACGGAGGGAGCTCCGTCGTGCGCATGCGCCAGACGCGACGAGCGAAGGAAAGTCCTTCGCTCGTTGTGTCTGATCAAAGGGGGCGTGCTGTCGATGTTGATTGACAGCACGCCCCCTTTGATAGGCGTGCCGGGGGCGTGCCTCCCTGACGGGGGCGTTCCCACGGGAACGCCTCCCTTCAGAAGCCGGCCCACTGACATCACTAGTGATGTCAGTGGGAGTGATTTTGGCTCTGATAGAGCCAAAATCACTCCGGAGCTTGCGGTTGAAAACCTCAACCGCAGGCTCCGGCTCGCAGTTTCAATGGTCGCGATGGTCAAGACCATCGCAGCCATCAAACTGCACGCTCGTATAGCCTGTGGGTGGTGACCCACAGCTATACGAGCGTCCAGGAGGACGCTCCATTTTCATGGAGGCCGGCCCTCATTCAGAGCGTGCGCTCTGCTAAGAGCGTACGGCTCTGAATGAGGGCCTAGATTAGTACTTTTGTCTCAAAGGAATTGGTCTAAAGTTGCAGATTAAGCACAACTGTACGTGGTGTGAGGCATGGCGGTGCTCACTTGTATTGAACTTCCATCTTTTGCATTTTTACAAAGGTAAGTATCTGGGTCCCACAGCAGCCTCATGTACTGTACTGCCATTATCATGGGTATCTGTGCATTTGGTAATTTGTTGCATTATTGATGCGAGTACAATTCATATTAAGTCTATTTGCAAGACACATGGCGTAACTTAGTCGCAAAGACTATGGGTTGCCAAATGGAAATAAAGCTAAGTACTTGACATCCAACTTAAAATATATGGAATTATTACTGCCAAGAGCCTGATTCAGTGGTGCACGTAATGTCGATGCCACCAGCAAGTAGCCATTGTTTTCAGTGGTAACCAAATGGTACAATACACGGAGCGGGGGGGGTGTTTCCCTGCACATGGAGAAAATAAACCTAATGTCCGGATAGTGTTGCTGGTAATAGGTAAACCCAAACTAACAGACTTAAATAATATGAATATTACTACGCTCTGACCCTCTTTGATGAGTGCGTTGCATAAATATAGGTATGAGAGCAGATCCCTACAGATAGCTTTAGTAAATGAAAAGATGTGGCTGGATTCTTGTAAATAATCTTTACTTCAGATTAGAGGTGTGCGCTTTGGTTCTCCAGAAATCGGAATCCACCCGAATTTCATGAATCCAGACAAATCTGAGTTGTGGCTCTGATCTCCAGTTCTGATCTTCCCATGGTTCCAAATTTGGATTTTAAATCCAAATTTGGGGTTTTGGATTGCTGAATTTACATGATTTTAGCTGTTTTAAAAAATATGATAAAAATAATAAAAATAAATGAACAGCCAACACACTTGAGTTTTACTATGTTCTACCTGGTTAAATAAACCTGAAATCTGATTAAGCTGTACTATGTGTGGTTTAATTGCCAAAAGCACCCCTGTTGCTGAACTCACTTAACATCCTGAGCGGGGGAATGGGTACTTCTTATCTGGGTCCGTGCCTTTTGGAGTGTCCTTCAGCCCCCCGCCCCCACTCCGTGCATCCCCTCTCCCAATGCAGTCTTCCCTCTTTCCCAAGCCCAGCACACATGCTGCTGTCACTCTGTGTGCTGGGCTAGGGAAAGAGACTACTTCTCTCTCTCCCTAGATGATGTGCTGGGGTGAGCGATCACACTCACCCGCCCACCCACACACACCGGAGTCCCCATGTGCAACATGTGCGCCCACAAGGTGGCCACAAATATTTTATATTTTTTCTTTTTTATAAGGCGGCACTCTGGCTACATCTGCCCAAGCTGACCACGCCACCTGCCAATACCAGGGCCCGACAGAGAGTGCCCGGTGTATTCCCGGTGTACTGTCTGTGGTTATATACATATATTTACATCATACCATCTATCAAATTACAGAACCCAGTGTCCTTCCCTGGTCACTCTGCCAAAAGGTCACATCCCCAGGCAGGGGTGTAGCAAGGGTGGTTCCAGTGGAGCATGAGCGCCGGGGGCCAAAATGGCAGAGGACACCATCCAGGGTTCTCGAATTCATGGGGCGCTGCACAGTATGACAACCGCCTGTTAGTTTTATCTCGGTTTGTTTTCTCTATATCCTAAATAAATTACAGATCTGAGCTCTACATTTCATTCTCCTTCAGGCTTCCCAGATTGCCTCCCCTCCAGCCCTCCCTCCTCTGTGATCATCTTCTGTCCCCTCCCCTTTCCTGTCAGATTGATTACATTCACTTCTCACCTCTTTAATTCCCTCCCCTCTCTACTCTGAGATCGGCTTTTTGTCCCTATCCACTCCTTTCTTATTGGCTTCTGTCACCACCCCTCTCCTCTTCTCTCTGTCACTGGCCCTCTCTAATTGGCTTTGCCCTTCCCCTCTCCTTTCTTATTGGCCTTTGTCACCTCCCTCTCTGATCAGCACTTTTCTCTCCTCTCTAATCTTTGATCCTCTCCCTCATTCTCTCCTCATGCATTCATTGACTTCAATGGACTTAAAAGTGACACATCTGATGTAAAATCCTGAACTTCAATTATAAGGTTTGAGTTTAAAAAAAGTCACTGCGTTGCTATATAAAGTAATGGAGGTGTTCCCAGGCATGACCACAATGTGTTATTTGAATGGTCTTTTTTAAAAAATGAAGCAACCTGAAATAATAATAATGGTGGTAGACAGAACATATTAATATAGATGCAATGTGTATCTGCGAAGTAGTAGCATAGCTGAGAAGCGAGCTTCCCATAGATGTTCCCATTCCAGTGAAAGGTGCTTGGGGCCGTAATTAAAGTAATAAGCTGTGTAACCTGCGGAATTTCACTCTAGCATATGTATTCTGTCAATTTAAGTAAAATGATCAGAATATAAAATACAATTTCCTCTATTGACTAATAACAATGATTCAAAGGAGTTAAAAGTCAGATCCTAGGTGCTATACATAAAGCAGTGCCAAGGAGTTACCTGTTAATGTCAGATAGTGTATCACCGAAGCATTCTATACCTCCAATGGGACCTCAATGCCTAGGGTGATACTGCTACTATTTGCTGTTTTTCTCTACACTTCAGTTTTCCACCACAGGCTGGCCAAACCCCAATGGCACAGTTCAGTAATGGGAGGGGGCGCTATGACATGCACTTTCTCCAGGCGCCATGGTTCCACGCTACTCTTCTGTCACCAGGTGTGCCATTAGCTCTGTTGCTTCTCAATAGAGAGAGAGTTTAATCATGCATTTCCAGATTATATGAAGGTGAGAACAAGATCTGCAGAACATCCTTCAATTAAAATTCCCTTATTCCTCTGTTTGCAACTACTGTACTACAAAAAAAGGTAATAAAATATTTCTTTTAAATAATTGACATTTTTGTCATCAACTGTTAATGCCTAGACATGATTTTTGCCTTCAGCAAAACATATATATTTAGATAACGGAAAACATATCATTTAGCCGTATAACATAGAATTATTGAATGAAATGTTAATTTAATACTTTGAACAGGCATTCTAGTCACCTGCTCTAAACTTGTTGGAACATAATTCCCCAATGAATAAATTAGATAAAAAATAAAATTTACTAAGATTTTCAAATTGCTGTCTTAATTTATTACATTTATAAACTTGGCCCCACTTATTGTTAGTCATGAGTGAATCATTGTACTTTGGATATGTGCCCAATTTGCCAAATTTAATTATGAATTTGAAAATCAACAAACGAATTTATCATCTTATAAAAATAAAATTTTCTATAGAATGTTTTTATACACCTACGTTCCTCCACTCTTCGGGGTAAATTTACTAAGAATCGAGTTTGGTCGAGTTTTTTAGTTTTTAAACTCACTTTGCTGCACCAAAACTCGGGTGAGTTTTCCCTTTAACAACTGGCAAATTTACTAAGAAGTGAGTTTAGCTGAAAGTGAGTTTTTCGATGGTGAAGCAGATCGAGTTTTTTCCTCCAAATTGCGAGTTTAGAGGAGAGTTTAGAGGTGAGTTTAAGGAGAGTTTAGATGAGATTACTCACCCGTGATTGCAGTGTTTTCTCTCTTTGAAACTCACCCGAGCATGCAGTCTGCACATATCAGTGAGATATGCGTAAGCTGCTTATGTGTTAAGACCTGTAAAAAACGGGTTAAATAAGAGAAAAAAAATGACAAAGGGGCCCCCACCCCTAAAGCTTAACCAACCCAGGACTTGCCAGCCTGTCCTGGTACCTAAAATTACAGGGAACAAAATGAGTAGGGTTCCACCGTAAATAAGGTACCAGTACCAGGCTGCAGGGAGAGTCCTGGTTTTAATTATAGGAGGTAAAAATTTGCGTAGGGGTACCCCTATAATTAAAACCAGCACTGGACCCTTTCAATATTTTACCATTGATTTTACACTACACACTAACACTATCAACCTGGCACCCACCTCCCTAGGATGAGGGGAAAGCCCTGGGCTATCAGCCTAAGACAGGGGTGCCTTGGAGAGGGGGACCCCTTTATTGGAGAGGTCCCCAACTCCCCAGGGATCCCTGCCTTGGCTGACTAGCGGTCAGGGCTGATGCTGTGGCTGGGGTGCCCAGTGAAAGGGCTCCCCTGGCTGTGGCATCAATTCCCCGCTAGAAAGGGTCTGGAGCTGGTTTTAAATATACAGGGGACCTCACGCCATTTTTTTCTCCATATATTTAAAACCAGGTCTGGCCCTGCTGCCTGGTGCTGGTACTTAAATTATGGTGGAACCCTATTCATTTTGTCCCCCATAATTTTAGGAACCAGGACTGGCTAGCAAGTCTGGGGCTGGTTATGCTTTTGGGGGGGGGGACCCAATGTCGTTTTTTTTTTATACAAACACTTTATATTAGGTATACAGACAGAAACAGACAAATCACACTGATCTGTGTATGTTTCTACCAAACTCGCAGCTCAGGAGGTGGTCTATTTGAAACTTCTATTTCACAGTGAGTTTGCTACAATCTCACACGAGATTGGAAACTCGATTCTTAATAAATTTGTGAGTTGCTTCTTTTTCATCTAAAGTCTTTCCTATTTTGGCCGATGGTGAGTTTTTTCGAGTTTGCAAACTCACATGAGTTTTAACAGTGAAAAAAGAGAACTCACTTTCAAACTCACTCGAGTTTGTCTTTAGTAAATTTGCGAGATGAAAAATGCCAAAACTCACGTGAGAATGCAATCTCACCAAAACTCACACAAACTCAACTCTTAGTAAATTTACCCCTTAGAGTTACCGGGACTATATAGAGGTGGATGATAATGGTTCATGAAAGGAAAATATGTGCGCAAGAAAAACATTGTATTGACAATCAAATATGCTGCTAGCAACTCAAATAGTATTACTTACACCAAGGAGTGAGTTCAATTAGCCACGGGACTTACCGGGAGCTATTCAATTCTATCCCGCAGTAAACCCAGCAACTAACGTGCGATGAGGGACAGATTTCGGGTTAAGTGTCCGGAGCTATGCACTTACCATGCACAGTAAGCCCCCATAAGCCCTGAGGGTGGATTTAAGATTATATTGTATTCATACCTTCCTGAAGAGGGAACAGAAATCTGCATTAAGTGCAACCTCTAGGATTACATTGGGCAGTAATTGTATAGCTCTGGGCTCTCAACCCGGTAGCTAAAAGCATGCAATAAGTCCAGCTGCTAAGTTTCCCCCAAGTGCACAAGTGTTTCTATATACTAGTACTCAAAGCAAAAGTGACATTACCCTATTTGTATACAACATAATGTAATTAAACACATTTTAACATATTATATTGGGTACAAGTAGGATAATGCTGACATATGCACAGTAGACAAAAATGTATTCTCAATATAAACTAAAGTTGAATTTAGCATATACCTGTATAAAGAAAATTAAATATAACACATCTGTTGTTTATTCCAAGATAGCCGCTAATTTAATTAGTTATTAATTAATATTATAACCACAATGTTAATGAATGAAATATTATCAGCTGGAGGACAATACATAAACTGCAATCAGAAGCATATAGATAGTGCTGCTGATATTCTTCAGTTTATCACCATATATATTTGCACTAACCCTCGATCACCCAACAGCCATATGACTCCTGCCTATCTCCATGTGAAATTGAGACCTACGCTTGCCCTTTCCATCCTACCTTTGTACCTACTGCCTGCCCAGACTTTCTGATTCATAGTTGAAAACATGCAAAATACTTGATATGGTCATACAAATGCATGTACATGTGTGTAGGAAAATATGTATTTTATAGGGGAAGAGGGACCAAACAGATTTACAATCATTGTTAATCCAGTTCTTCTAAATGAGACCCATAGTTTCTTTGGTTAAAGTGGACATGTACTGCTACATCTGAAGGGTTATCATTAAATTGACTTACACCCAGATGTAAACAAGCCCCAAAGCAGTTAGTAAAATCCACAAGTTGATGAAAACACCCTGATAATCTTTAGTATTATGTTTTACAAGTGGTTCCATATAAGTGGCCACAAGAAACCTTATATGAAAATGCATGTAGCCATAGGGATCATTGTGCCTTATAACCTATGCAGAGAAATGGCACTGATGATCCCATTTGAATGTATATATCTGATTTCTTTTCTTCCCCCAAGTTTATAACAGCTATATAAGGTACAATTAGGGTGATTGCTAGACTCTTCAGTGAGTCAGGGAGATTGCTGCTATTTCAGGAAGTCTCCCTGACAATCAGAAATAGTTGGCCTATGATCTGTCAGTGGAGTCTGAAGTGTGACCGAATGTGCCGGGTACAGTAGTCTCCAGACAGATTTCTATACCATGATGCAATATACTTGGCTAAGGTACATGTGGTGTTGAATATGTAATGCAGTTGTTGGTGCTGGTGGCAGTTAAGCCACACATGGTACAGCTTACTCAGCACTTAGATTTATTGAATCAGGTAGAATATACACATATATATATAGCTTAGGGTATTGCTGGGTGTTGTAGTGTGCCGGACGCGATAGACGAAAATACACCAGCGCATGGTAGCACTATTGCCCCCCACTATAGCGGTGGTGCTGCAGTGTATAGTATGAGTTCTGTATGGCTCTGTGGCTGGTGAGTCTCCTGGGTCTGTCCATCCTAACGGAATGCCAGGGAGGAATGATGCGGGGAGAATCCGTGCAAGTGCATTAGTGCATGTCAGAGGTCGTGCCTGTCTGGCTAAGCTCCACCAGGTTCTAGTGACTGCTGAGTGCTGCTATTTGAATTCTGTGTGGGACCCCTGTTTGCAAAGACTGCTATCTGGGATATTGCAGATTCATTCCATCCAGTTGCTAGGAGAGTTCATGACTGCTCTATTATTCAACCACTGCTAAAAGTCATATGAAAGTATACAGCAGTCCCTAGTCAGAATGTCCAGCAGTGCCGAAAGAAGACTTTCTGGGATATATTTACTGAAGGTTGATTTCGGTTGTGTTTGGCTTTTTGGTGTATTTTTGGTGTATTTATAGATGATTTAAAGTCAAGATTACATATCAGGGATTTACAAAAGGCAAAATTGACTTTAAAATTTACTATAAAACCAAATCTCTACATATATCGTCCATAGACAAACATTGCTATTTTCACAAATCCCACTACAGGATCCCCACATTTACTAACAGTCAGGTTTGAAAATAAACTTCAAATTCAACTTTAAAAGCAACCAAACAGTACACTGCCTGAGGCAGGCGAATTTGGGAGAAATTCAAAAAACAGATGGCAAAGTCATACAAGCACTTGAAACATAAAAAAATAGTAAGATATGTCCATGTCCAAGTTTGTAGGAGATATTTGTCCATATAGGAATAGAATTCCGAATCTGGTCCACTCAGAAGCTAAATAATGGGATTGTGCGGTTATCCACAATTTATAACCCTCCAACACTAGAGTCTTCTGTATATTAGATACTAAAATATAGCCCCCATATGAGTGATCCCAGGAGAAAACAGAAAATCAAATGGAGTGTGCTGTAAAAAAGCACAAGAACAAAGCAAACAGTAACCACCAAAGTTGATCAAGCCCAGGAGAGATACTGCAAATGGACAATACCCAGGTAGGTACCACTGGATCTGAAAAACTGGCCCACTAACAATGCGTTTTGACCCCAATTGTGGGTCTTTTTCAATATATAAAAGAAGTTGGGAGAAGCATGCACAGATCACAAACATCTGTGCATGCTTCTTAAGCTTGCAATACTGTAGGTTAAAAAGTGAAAAAAAAATAAAAACGCTGGGCTGACCAGTTTTAGGCTTGTTAATGCTTTGGCTGGAGGACCCCACACTGTGTGTTCTCCTGCTGTGGCATTACCACCCCAGCTTGAAAGCCAGTTGTCTCACTAACTAACTGAGTGGCTTTATGCACGTCACCAGGTATCATATTTCTTTTGCGTCTGTGTTCATACTGCGTGTGAAGACATGGTGATGGTATGTTTTTATGAATACCAAGCATTTTAACATGTGTGAGGGTCATAACCTCTGGGACTACTCTTCCCAGGTAACACAAACCTACGGAACTCGGGGGGAGCCACTTATACGCTTTTCTTCCACATATAAAATATACATTATCGGGGAGAACATAAGGAATAGTATGCATCATTATCATTAAACACATTTCCCTTGCAAACAATCCTATCTCAGGCTCTTCCATCTGGTACATGCAAGTTTCTGGTTGTATTATCTTAGCACAATATCCATCTGGTACCTTATCAATAATTTCTTTGGTGGAACTCAATGTATACCAATACCTAAAATGTCTCCCATTAGACCTAATTGAGCATAACAGATCATGATTCATAGACTCATTATCAGCTCTCAGTGAGAAGGTCATCGTCTGATTATTCCCCGTCACTTCCCAATTCCCGGGTTTATTGGGGTTGGTTATGTTTAAGCACAAAAGTGATCTTTCTACTTGGAATTGATATAGTTTGAAATGAGGTGGTGTGGATGAGAGGAATTTTTCATCCAAGGTTTTCCCTTTTTGCAATTCTAAAATTTCCATGATATTCAGCGGAAATGGCACCAACCCTACATTATGTTGACCCTGTGGTACATGTGAGCACGCCCAACAATCAGTTTGATTTAAAACTTTGCCTACCATGCTATGATAATCCTCTAAAGGATACCCACCCCAGTACGGGTTATATTTAGGTTGGCACCATTGGATACAGTTCTCATCAACTGGGGACCCACAAAACTCACAAATACAGGAATCTTCAGACGATAAACCTCCACACCGTCCCCGAGTATCCGGAATAGCAGCTCTCTTAACAATTACAGTACTAAGATTGGTCAGACACTCCCCTGATTGGCATAGCACTCCTCCTTCTGACTCCACTCCATCAGCACTGCCATCAGCTACCATCTCCTCTATCGGTCCCCCGTCACAGAAACCCGACATTCCCGAACCAACCAGAATGGTGAAAACTCTAGAAGAGAATATGAAAATGAACACAGCAGGCCAGTCCATTGCCACAACAAAGACCTGCAAATTTCTTTTAGTTCAGGTGTCTCGCTATGACCTTTTCAATCCTCCCGGAACAAGCTCGCGATCAACAGGTCCACGTTATCAGCCTTGTCTCCGCCTTGTTTCTCCATCGGTTGGTTGACCTTTTTGCAGTGAGTGGAATGGACCCAGGTATCTCTCTCAGCCACCTTCAAAGATGTAGTACTTGTCAGCAGCACCTGGTACGGACCTTCCCACCGATCAGTCAAACAACCTGAACGCAAGACATTTCTGATCATAACATATTCTCCTGGTTCAACATCATGACAGTTAGTTTCAGGCATATCATGGGACAACAGTTTCAGTTTCTGCTGTTGCTGTTTTAACTGTTTACTCATTGCTATAAGATACTTTACAGTTACCTCGTTGTTACCCTTCAAGTCTTCCTGTGGACTTATAATCAAATGAGGTTGTCTACCAAACAGTGTTTCAAAGGGGGACAGATTTAGAGGGGGTCTAGAAGTGGTCCTTATGCTATGCAGGACCAACGATAATGCTTCTGGCCATCCTAGTCCAGTCTCTGCCATAATTTTACTTAACTTATTTTTAATAGTCCCGTTCATCCTCTCTACCTTGGCGCTGGCCTGCGGTCGGTAGGGGGTGTGAAGTCAACTATTAATACCCATCAGTTTACACATATTTTGAAAAACATTACCTGTGAAAAGAGTACCCCTGTCACTCTCAATAATTTTAGGGATACCGTATCTGCATACAAACTCCTGTACTATTTTCTTGGCAGTAAATGCAGCAGTATTAGTGGCCGCTGGGTAGGCCTCAACCCAGTTAGAAAATATGTCAGTGCACACTAATACATACTTGAGGTTCCTGCAGGGTGGTAATTGGATGAAATCAATTTGTATCACCTGCAAAGGTCCGTCAGTCAGTGGAATGTGGGATGGTTCGGTAGGGATCGCTTTCCCTATGTTCTTCCTTAAGCTGGTCAGACAGGACATTGTTCTCTTTTCTGCTTGTGAAGAAAAACCCGGTGCGCACCAGTATGCGCTCACCAATTTGCATATACCTTGCTTTCCCAGATTAGTCAGACCATGTGCTGCCTCAGCCAGGCTGGGGTAATATGCCTTGGTGGATACTGGCTTACCTTGTCCGTCCCTCCAGAGCCCGGAGGACTCTTGCCCACATCCCTTGGACTTCCAAACTGACTTTTCCTGGATTGAACACAAATTTTGCATCTCAATTAATTTCAACATATCAATTGTTTGGAAAGACATAATTTGTTCCGTTGGAAAAAACATATTTAACCCTGCTGCCCATTTTGCAGCTTCATCTGCTCTGTTGTTGCCCAGTGACACCGGATCATCCTCACATGTATGGGCTTTACACTTAATTACTGCCACCATTTTGGGCAATTGGATTGCTTTTAGTAATTGTTTTATATGTTTGGAAAGTGCAACTGGTGTGCCTGCTGCTGTCATAAAATTTCTCAGACGCCATAGAGCCCCGAAATCGTGCACCACTCCGAACGCATACATAGAGTCAGTGTAAATGTTAGCAGATTTGCCTGCTGCCAGTTCACATGCTCTTCTTTGTGCAACTAACTCTGTGAGGAGAACCAAGAGGTTCAGCTTCTATGATGTCTGTGTCATTTACAACAGCATAACCTGTACATGATTCACCTGTGTCTGTTTGTCTATGACAACTCCCGTCCGTGTAAAATGTCACAATCACATTCTCTAAAGGTGTGTTATGTATGTCAGGTTTAGCAGTAAAGGTCTGATTCAGATATTCCATACAATCGTGTGTATCATTATGTCCACTGAACTCAGTTCCCGCCAGCAACCCATCTCCTTCCACCCTTTGTACATCATGTTGTACATATGGTAAATACGTTGCTGGATTCAGCATATTACATCGTTTAACAGTGATGTTTGCAGGTGCAATTAGAGCTAGTTCCCATTTGGTAAACCTAGCTGAAGAAACATGTCTGGTTTGGGCAGAGTTCATCAGAGCAGATATAGCGTGGGGAGTATAGACAATCATATCATGGCCCAATACTACATCCTCACTTTTACTCACCAATAGAGCCGTTGCTGCTACACTTCTTAAACATGTTGGGAGTGATCTTGCCACAGTGTCCAATTGGGCACTGTAGTATGCTACAGGCCTACTGGCATCACCATGTTTTTGTGTGAGGACACCTGCAGCACAACCATCAGCTTCCGTACAATACAAATTAAAAGGTTTTTCATAATCAGGTATTCCCAATGCAGGTGCTTTTGTCAGATTATCCTTAAGATTAAGGAAAGCCTGCTCTGATTCCTCTGTGTGTATGACTTTGAGGAAGAGACTAATTCCTGTAATGGCAAGGCCAAAATAGAAAAACCTGGGATCCACATTCTACAGTATCCACACATTCCCAGGAAGGTACAAATTTGCTGCTGGTTCTGCGGCAGTGTCATGTTCTGTATGGCCTGGATTCTGTCATTTGTGAGATGTCATAACCCCTGAGTTAGGCAGTGTCCCAAATATTTTACTCTGGATTGGCACGGCTGTAGTTTGTCCTTAGCAACCTTGTGTCCTGTGTGCGAGAGGTGAAACAACAAAAGTTTAGTATCATTTAAACATGACATAAACGAATCAGAACATAGCAATAAATCATCCACATATTGAATTAGAACAGACCCATTGGCAGGTTGAAAAGATTGTAAACAGTCGTGCAGGGCCTGGGAGAAGAAACTGGGGCTGTCTATGAAACCTTGGGGCAATTGTGTCCATGTGTATTGTACAACCCTGTATGTGAAAGCGAATAGGTACTGACAGTCAGGATGAAGAGGCACAGAGAAGAAAGCAAAACAGAGGTCAATGACAGTGAAATGGGTTGCATTTGGTGGGATCTGCATAAGAATGACAGCTGGTTTTGGCACTACGGGAAATTGGCTCTCTACTACCTTATTAACACCTTTAATGTCTTGGACCAGCCTATAACCCCTCCCACCACTCTTCTTCACCAGAAAGATGGGGCTGTTGGCTACACTAGCTGTACGAACTAATATTCCCTGTTGTAATAATCGCTCAATTATTGGATAAAACCCTAATTCTTCCTCCTGTTTTAGTGGGTACTGGGGAATTTTTGGAGCTTGCCTACTGCCTTTTAAATTTACCATTATGGGGCTTACGTTTGCCATTAATCCAGTGTCCTGTCCATCCTTGGTCAAAAGTGAATCTGGGATTTGGGATAACATTTGATCTACCTGAGATGGATTTTCATTTACACTGGTAGAGTGATACATTATCCTTTGGGGAGTGTCCAACATATCCCTCACCTCGTGCGCAACTCTCTCTGGGATATCTAAGAATACACCATCAGGGGTACAATATATGACACATCCCATCTCACATAACAAATCTCCACCCAGTAAGTTAGTAGGAGCCACTGCAGCCAGAAGAAAAGAATGCCTGGTATGCAGCGGCCCGATAGTAACCTCCGTGGATTTTGTTAAAGGATAATTTTGCACTTGACCTGTTACGCCCATTGCTGGTACTGTCTCATTGGTTACCTGTAAATTAATGGGAGATTTTATCACTGACCTGGTCGCCCCTGTGTCTACAAGAAAAGGATATTTAGTACCAGCTACATCAACCATCATGACTGGTTCTTCCCTAGTACCTCTCGTTAACCTGACTATCTGTAGACTACAGGTATGACCTGACCCCTAGCACTGGCTCCCACTCTCCAATAAAGCATTAACGGCCACAATTGGAGCTGGTGCCTGCTGGAGATTTGCTGGTCTCTGTGTATATCCTTTATGGGGATATCCAGGTTTTCCTTGGTTTGGGGGTCCTACCCTTTTTACCATACAGTTTCTACTTAAATGTCCTGGCTGGTTACAATTAAAACATGTTCGTGGATTGGATGAAGAGAAGGATTGCTGTGTGGGTTGAGCCGGAGGGAGAGGTGGTGGGTATGGGTAAAGATATTGAGGGAAAGGATATGGTGGGAGATAGGAAGTTTGTGGGTAGTATGGGACTTGCGGTTGTGTAGGATAAGTGGGATAGAACTGTGTTTGCGGTGGTGTGGGATTAGTGAGGGCTTGTAATTGTTCAGGTGTGTGTGTGGGTGCAGGTGTGTCTGCTGGCTGTGATGTTACCGTCATTCCTTCTAGAGCTTGAATACTGACAGCCATTAGTTTCTTGCTCTGGGTCTCTCTCTTCTTTGAGATGTTTTTGTCATGTTCTATGGCAGATTCTATTAGGGTATCTATTGTGACTCCCCTCCAGCCAGGCTGTGAGGTCTGAACCCTGGTTTTTAGGTTCTCTTTAAGGCCATCCATGAGTATAGTGACAATCATTCCCCGGTGGTGAGTGCTATCTTTAATATCTTCTATCTTAATAGTGTACTGGGTGATAGCCTGCAGAGCCCGGTCACAATAATCTTCTGCAGATTCACTCTCCTTTTGATTTATGGTGAAAATTTTGTTCCAGTTAACTACTACTGGAAAATATACACCCAAATGATATGAGTAATGTTACCTTGGTTCACTTGATCTGTTAAGGGAATGTCACCATCCAATACACAATCCGTGATAAATTTTGTCACGTCGATATTCCATGGTAGACAGGCCCTCAACACCACTCACCAATCTTTATTGGTTGGCTCGTGAGAGCTACCCAAATTTCTCACAAATCTTTGACATTTGGCTAGTTCCTTTTTGGGATCGGGGAAATCATTCATGATGGAATTTAGCGCTGCTCTTGTCCAAGGACAATGCATTACCACATCCCTTGTGGGCACTACCCCAGTCGCATCCGCATTCCCATTCGGAACAGTTATTGTCCGGATGGGATGCAGACCGGCCGCACTGCTACCTTTGACCTTTTTACCTGGCTGGGGTTTAGTCTGTTGCTGCAAAGTATAGTATTAACAACTTCCTCTACAGGTGCAGAGGAGTTTAACACTTCCCGTGCTGTTACTGATGGAGATGGTGGCACCACTTGGGCTTGTCGTGGTGCCGCATCTAACATGTGTACAGCATGGGAAATGGAAGACATAACAATAGGCTCATCATCCACATCATAAACATTGTTTTCCAATGAAATGTTCAATATGATAATTCCAGATGAAGGGCAAAATAAACCCACTGACTCCAATACATATAGACAGGAGTAGTAACCATTTACCAAAATGGTTAGATGGAATACTGAAAGGACAACTAATGCGACTACGTCATAACTGCTCAGATCTCAATGTTTTTCAGAAACAAGCTAATGTGATGACCAATAAATTTAAACAGAAGGGCTAGAAAAAAGAGTTACTGAACCAGACAGTCAAGGAGGTTGCAGATATGGACAGGGAGGTGCTACTCAAAGTTAAAGAAAAAAATCCTCAGGCCAATAACAAATTCACTATGTAATTTTGTACTACCTTCAATAAGCAGTATAAGAGTATAGAAGGCATCATCAAAAACAATTGGAACATCCTTCTTAAAGATGAAACTTTGAAAAATATTCTACCGGTTAGACCCAAATTTATCTATAGGCGTGCACCGACCTTAAAGATACTTTGGTATCCAGTGCTCTACCAATGGATGGGAAAAGATTCCTTCCGAGAAATAAGGGCTTTTATAGATGTGGCGAGTGCAAATTATGTAAAGCTTGTCCTAGTAGTGCTTCTAAAATAACAGAATTCCAAACGCAAGGCAGGAATCATGGGATCAATGATTTTATCACATGCCACACACGCTATGCCATATATGCTATAGAATGTGGTTGCAAAATGGTGTATGTGGGAAAAACTAAGAAAGCATTGAAAACAAGATGGGCAGAACATGCACGCAATATTGTTAAAGGATCAGAAAGCCACCCATTTTCTTTACATTTCAAAAATAAACATAACAATTCACTTACAGGCATCTCACGTTTTTGCGGGATCTCCATAGTGAAGGATAATTGGAGGTCCAATAATAAAGATTTACGATTGGCACAAAAAGAGATGAGATGTATATACAATTTAAATACTTTGAAACCAGCCAGTCTAAATTCTGATTTCAAAGTCAAATGGTTTTTATAAGTATTTTATTATGTTGTTTTATTGTGTTAATCATGTTGGTTTAATTGCACGTTATGTTGTTTTTTTATATATGTGAGGGAGCCTGGGTATTTCATTGCGTCAGATTTCCATGGCAACCAGATCAGCCTGTTCATGTCCTGATCACATGACACTTATCACGAGGTTTGGATCATGTGATCTCAATAAACTTTATTGAGTGTAGAGGACTATTTACATCTGACCCATGAACGGGTTATATCCTGCCGTTCTGTGGTCCATTGAACGATGCTTTAGACTGTTCATAGTCGCGGATGCAGGTAATTCATGCCTGAATATCAGGTTAGTCACCTTTTAAATTTATCCAGGCCCTCTGTTTACATCGTGTACATCGACTTCCGGTACCGCACTTCCGGTACACGGATACTTAAAGTCCGGTTTTTATTATACCACTCCACTTTGAAAAAGACACCCGGAGGTGTCGAAACATGTCAGGAGGAGTGGCAGTGGAGGCTTATCCAAGTACCTAAGGCTGGACCGTTTTTATGTACCTGCAGCAGTGGAATATCCGGGTTTCACTATTCCTGCATAATTGTGCATATTATGTGAACGCCATCTATCTGGTACGAGGGCTAATCCCCACCTTTTAATCATATTGTGTCATTTGTCATTACATTTTTATATAGACATACTATACCATATCTAGTTTTTCTTTTCCATATTGGCATCCTGTATGGCTGAAAAGGGAAATAAACCGTTATAGGTTTACCATACACCTGTTTCAAGTAAGCTTTTATGTAAGCATTCTTTGCTGACCCCATTAGCACATGGGTAAAAGAAACCTTGAAGTGATTTATTCACACGGTCTCTAGGTAACATTGATGTGAGCATTCATTTCCATGTTTTGACACTGCATGGGGTGCAAGATTTTCACCTGACACATGAGGACATTGGTTTGAGGGGTCTCATGTGGTTTCCTTTCAGAGGTGTCATCAATAAGCAACTTTATTGGAATTATTCCTAATACTATATATCATATGTTTCATTTGCATGTACTGACGGAATCTCTAAACACAAATTGATAAGAAGATTTGGTTATTCCAAAATTTTGCCCTTCATCTGGAATTATCATATTGAACATTTCATTGGAAAAGTGCCAGCGCAAGGATTGTTTATCATACTGTTTTTGTCTCCATATGTATTTTGCAAGTTAGGGTGACTTGTTTGTATGGTATTTCTATGCTGCCAGCACAGTTGCGCTTTGGTGTGTTTTTTTTCTATTTTTACTCACTGGTAATATTTTCACAGTTCTACTAATGAAGGACTTTGATCTTGTCTGCATTCACCACATATATTTGTAACGGGCGGATGGTGGGCACCCCAGATGCAGTATAAGGTAGGATTCTGCAGGCCCTGTGTTATGGTAGAGAGGCAAAGGTTCCACAGTAGCGTGGAAGTGAAGCAAGTGACACAGGGTTAAGATTGCATAAACTGATGGCGTCGTTTTCTTTACCTTGAGATTTTAACTCCACGGCAAATTATTAGCAGTCATATAACACAGCAATAGGATACTACAATATTTCTACTACACACATGATAATTAATTAACACATGGAACAATAACAGTTCGGTATCAGTGATCTCAGGAAAAAGTTATTTATATTCAAAACATCACATTAATCATTTCTTCTGCACAGAAAATGACTTCCGGTAAAGTGAACACAATCTCAAATCAGCATTTCCTTAAATGAGACAAACAGATCTCCCTCAGCAAATGTAGGATTAGGCAACTCACAATATTTTGCTCAGCAGATGCTTCAGGGGTGACTGACAGCAGCATCAGTCCATCACACTATTCCATCCCTCCACAGCACACAACAGCTTCTCTTTTATCTCCGATTAGAGGGTTTTTGGTCTGTTTTTGGCCCCTCCCCCTTTTATCTGGCTGTGACTGGTATCTAAAACTTCTAGTGCTGGAAGTGTAAATCTTCACAGGCATTCTGCATTTTGCAGCCTCTTTTGCACCTGCTTCAAAATCTGGATGTGATTGGAATCTTCTGGAGCTTCCTAAAACCTTCTAGTGATGAAACATGCATCCCGGGAAGTATACCTTTGTTTTTACAGACTGCACGCAAAATTCAACATAGTTATACACATACCTGTTTTTTTAGGGCATTACACATTCCCTCACTGGAACCATTAAAGTCCCTACTAAACCATCTTATACTACTCTGCAAAAAAGGAGTGATCAGAACAGGTTAATAAGACGTACAAATTAACTTTGAACTACTACCTGTATCTGGCAGGTAAGACACCCCTGAGAGTCATGGGCTCAAGTACATTATTATCATCAACATTATTGCCATATATGCTATAGAATGTGGTTGCAAAATGGTGTATGTGGGAAAAACTAAGAAAGCATTGAAAATAAGATGGGCAGAACATGCACGCAATATTGTTAAAGGATCAGAAAGCCACCCATTTTCTTTACATTTCAAAAATAAACATAACAATTCACTTACAGGCATCTCACGTTTTTGCGGGATCTCCATAGTGAAGGATAATTGGAGGTCCAATAATAAAGATTTACGATTGGCACAAAAAGAGATGAGATGTATATACAATTTAAATACTTTGAAACCAGCCAGTCTAAATTCTGATTTCAAAGTCAAATGGTTTTTATAAGTATTTTATTATGTTGTTTTATTGTGTTAATCATGTTGGTTTAATTGCACGTTATGTTGTTTTTTTATATATGTGAGGGAGCCTGGGTATTTCATTGCGTCAGATTTCCATGGCAACCAGATCAGCCTGTTCATGTCCTGATCACATGACACTTATCACGAGGTTTGGATCATATGATCTCAATAAACTTTATTGAGTGTAGAGGACTATTTACATCTGACCCATGAACGGGTTATATCCTGCCGTTCTGTGGTCCATTGAACGATGCTTTAGACTGTTCATAGTCGCGGATGCAGGTAATTCATGCCTGAATATCAGGTTAGTCACCTTTTAAATTTATCCAGGCCCTCTGTTTACATCGTGTACATCGACTTCCGGTACCGCACTTCCGGTACACGGATACTTAAAGTCCGGTTTTTATTATACCACTCCACTTTGAAAAAGACACCCGGAGGTGTCGAAACATGTCAGGAGGAGTGGCAGTGGAGGCTTATCCAAGTACCTAAGGCTGGACCGTTTTTATGTACCTGCAGCAGTGGAATATCCGGGTTTCACTATTCCTGCATAATTGTGCATATTATGTGAACGCCATCTATCTGGTACGAGGGCTAATCCCCACCTTTTATCATATTGTGTCATTTGTCATTACATTTTTATATAGACATACTATACCATATCTAGTTTTTCTTTTCCATATTGGCATCCTGTATGGCTGAAAAGGGAAATAAACCGTTATAGGTTTACCATACACCTGTTTCAAGTAAGCTTTTATGTAAGCATTCTTTGCTGACCCCATTAGCACATGGGTAAAAGAAACCTTGAAGTGATTTATTCACACGGTCTCTAGGTAACATTGATGTGAGCATTCATTTCCATGTTTTGACACTGCATGGGGTGCAAGATTTTCACCTGACACATGAGGACATTGGTTTGAGGGGTCTCATGTGGTTTCCTTTCAGAGGTGTCATCAATAAGCAACTTTATTGGAATTATTCCTAATACTATATATCATATGTTTCATTTGCATGTACTGACGGAATCTCTAAACACAAATTGATAAGAAGATTTGGTTATTCCAAAATTTTGCCCTTCATCTGGAATTATCATATTGAACATTTCATTGGAAAAGTGCCAGCGCAAGGATTGTTTATCATACTGTTTTTGTCTCCATATGTATTTTGCAAGTTAGGGTGACTTGTTTGTATGGTATTTCTATGCTGCCAGCACAGTTGCGCTTTGGTGTGTTTTTTTTCTATTTTTACTCACTGGTAATATTTTCACAGTTCTACTAATGAAGGACTTTGATCTTGTCTGCATTCACCACATATATTTGTAACGGGCGGATGGTGGGCACCCCAGATGCAGTATAAGGTAGGATTCTGCAGGCCCTGTGTTATGGTAGAGAGGCAAAGGTTCCACAGTAGCGTGGAAGTGAAGCAAGTGACACAGGGTTAAGATTGCATAAACTGATGGCGTCGTTTTCTTTACCTTGAGATTTTAACTCCACGGCAAATTATTAGCAGTCATATAACACAGCAATAGGATACTACAATATTTCTACTACACACATGATAATTAATTAACACATGGAACAATAACAGTTCGGTATCAGTGATCTCAGGAAAAAGTTATTTATATTCAAAACATCACATTAATCATTTCTTCTGCACAGAAAATGACTTCCGGTAAAGTGAACACAATCTCAAATCAGCATTTCCTTAAATGAGACAAACAGATCTCCCTCAGCAAATGTAGGATTAGGCAACTCACAATATTTTGCTCAGCAGATGCTTCAGGGGTGACTGACAGCAGCATCAGTCCATCACACTATTCCATCCCTCCACAGCACACAACAGCTTCTCTTTTATCTCCGATTAGAGGGTTTTTGGTCTGTTTTTGGCCCCTCCCCCTTTTATCTGGCTGTGACTGGTATCTAAAACTTCTAGTGCTGGAAGTGTAAATCTTCACAGGCATTCTGCATTTTGCAGCCTCTTTTGCACCTGCTTCAAAATCTGGATGTGATTGGAATCTTCTGGAGCTTCCTAAAACCTTCTAGTGATGAAACATGCATCCCGGGAAGTATACCTTTGTTTTTACAGACTGCACGCAAAATTCAACATAGTTATACACATACCTGTTTTTTTAGGGCATTACACATTCCCTCACTGGAACCATTAAAGTCCCTACTAAACCATCTTATACTACTCTGCAAAAAAGGAGTGATCAGAACAGGTTAATAAGACGTACAAATTAACTTTGAACTACTACCTGTATCTGGCAGGTAAGACACCCCTGAGAGTCATGGGCTCAAGTACATTATTATCATCAACATTATTGCCATATATGCTATAGAATGTGGTTGCAAAATGGTGTATGTGGGAAAAACTAAGAAAGCATTGAAAATAAGATGGGCAGAACATGCACGCAATATTGTTAAAGGATCAGAAAGCCACCCATTTTCTTTACATTTCAAAAATAAACATAACAATTCACTTACAGGCATCTCACGTTTTTGCGGGATCTCCATAGTGAAGGATAATTGGAGGTCCAATAATAAAGATTTACGATTGGCACAAAAAGAGATGAGATGTATATACAATTTAAATACTTTGAAACCAGCCAGTCTAAATTCTGATTTCAAAGTCAAATGGTTTTTATAAGTATTTTATTATGTTGTTTTATTGTGTTAATCATGTTGGTTTAATTGCACGTTATGTTGTTTTTTTATATATGTGAGGGAGCCTGGGTATTTCATTGCGTCAGATTTCCATGGCAACCAGATCAGCCTGTTCATGTCCTGATCACATGACACTTATCACGAGGTTTGGATCATGTGATCTCAATAAACTTTATTGAGTGTAGAGGACTATTTACATCTGACCCATGAACGGGTTATATCCTGCCGTTCTGTGGTCCATTGAACGATGCTTTAGACTGTTCATAGTCGCGGATGCAGGTAATTCATGCCTGAATATCAGGTTAGTCACCTTTTAAATTTATCCAGGCCCTCTGTTTACATCGTGTACATCGACTTCCGGTACCGCACTTCCGGTACACGGATACTTAAAGTCCGGTTTTTATTATACCACTCCACTTTGAAAAAGACACCCGGAGGTGTCGAAACATGTCAGGAGGAGTGGCAGTGGAGGCTTATCCAAGTACCTAAGGCTGGACCATTTTTATGTACCTGCAGCAGTGGAATATCCGGGTTTCACTATTCCTGCATAATTGTGCATATTATGTGAACGCCATCTATCTGGTACGAGGGCTAATCCCCACCTTTTATCATATTGTGTCATTTGTCATTACATTTTTATATAGACATACTATACCATATCTAGTTTTTCTTTTCCATATTGGCATCCTGTATGGCTGAAAAGGGAAATAAACCGTTATAGGTTTACCATACACCTGTTTCAAGTAAGCTTTTATGTAAGCATTCTTTGCTGACCCCATTAGCACATGGGTAAAAGAAACCTTGAAGTGATTTATTCACACGGTCTCTAGGTAACATTGATGTGAGCATTCATTTCCATGTTTTGACACTGCATGGGGTGCAAGATTTTCACCTGACACATGAGGACATTGGTTTGAGGGGTCTCATGTGGTTTCCTTTCAGAGGTGTCATCAATAAGCAACTTTATTGGAATTATTCCTAATACTATATATCATATGTTTCATTTGCATGTACTGACGGAATCTCTAAACACAAATTGATAAGAAGATTTGGTTATTCCAAAATTTTGCCCTTCATCTGGAATTATCATATTGAACATTTCATTGGAAAAGTGCCAGCGCAAGGATTGTTTATCATACTGTTTTTGTCTCCATATGTATTTTGCAAGTTAGGGTGACTTGTTTGTATGGTATTTCTATGCTGCCAGCACAGTTGCGCTTTGGTGTGTTTTTTTTCTATTTTTACTCACTGGTAATATTTTCACAGTTCTACTAATGAATGACTTTGATCTTGTCTGCATTCACCACATATATTTGTAACTGGCGGATGGTGGGCACCCCAGATGCAGTATAAGGTAGGATTCTGCAGGCCCTGTGTTATGGTAGAGAGGCAAAGGTTCCACAGTAGCGTGGAAGTGAAGCAAGTGACACAGGGTTAAGATTGCATAAACTGATGGCGTCGTTTTCTTTACCTTGAGATTTTAACTCCACGGCAAATTATTAGCAGTCATATAACACAGCAATAGGATACTACAATATTTCTACTACACACATGATAATTAATTAACACATGGAACAATAACAGTTCGGTATCAGTGATCTCAGGAAAAAGTTATTTATATTCAAAACATCACATTAATCATTTCTTCTGCACAGAAAATGACTTCCGGTAAAGTGAACACAATCTCAAATCAGCATTTCCTTAAATGAGACAAACAGATCTCCCTCAGCAAATGTAGGATTAGGCAACTCACAATATTTTGCTCAGCAGATGCTTCAGGGGTGACTGACAGCAGCATCAGTCCATCACACTATTCCATCCCTCCACAGCACACAACAGCTTCTCTTTTATCTCCGATTAGAGGGTTTTTGGTCTGTTTTTGGCCCCTCCCCCTTTTATCTGGCTGTGACTGGTATCTAAAACTTCTAGTGCTGGAAGTGTCAATCTTCACAGGCATTCTGCATTTTGCAGCCTCTTTTGCACCTGCTTCAAAATCTGGATGTGATTGGAATCTTCTGGAGCTTCCTAAAACCTTCTAGTGATGAAACATGCATCCCGGGAAGTATACCTTTGTTTTTACAGACTGCACGCAAAATTCAACATAGTTATACACATACCTGTTTTTTTAGGGCATTACACATTCCCTCACTGGAACCATTAAAGTCCCTACTAAACCATCTTATACTACTCTGCAAAAAAGGAGTGATCAGAACAGGTTAATAAGACGTACAAATTAACTTTGAACTACTACCTGTATCTGGCAGGTAAGACACCCCTGAGAGTCATGGGCTCAAGTACATTATTATCATCAACATTATTGCCATATATGCTATAGAATGTGGTTGCAAAATGGTGTATGTGGGAAAAACTAAGAAAGCATTGAAAACAAGATGGGCAGAACATGCACGCAATATTGTTAAAGGATCAGAAAGCCACCCATTTTCTTTACATTTCAAAAATAAACATAACAATTCACTTACAGGCATCTCACGTTTTTGCGGGATCTCCATAGTGAAGGATAATTGGAGGTCCAATAATAAAGATTTACGATTGGCACAAAAAGAGATGAGATGTATATACAATTTAAATACTTTGAAACCAGCCAGTCTAAATTCTGATTTCAAAGTCAAATGGTTTTTATAAGTATTTTATTATGTTGTTTTATTGTGTTAATCATGTTGGTTTAATTGCACGTTATGTTGTTTTTTTATATATGTGAGGGAGCCTGGGTATTTCATTGCGTCAGATTTCTATGGCAACCAGATCAGCCTGTTCATGTCCTGATCACATGACACTTATCACGAGGTTTGGATCATGTGATCTCAATAAACTTTATTGAGTGTAGAGGACTATTTACATCTGACCCATGAACGGGTTATATCCTGCCGTTCTGTGGTCCATTGAACGATGCTTTAGACTGTTCATAGTCGCGGATGCAGGTAATTCATGCCTGAATATCAGGTTAGTCACCTTTTAAATTTATCCAGGCCCTCTGTTTACATCGTGTACATCGACTTCCGGTACCGCACTTCCGGTACACGGATACTTAAAGTCCGGTTTTTATTATACCACTCCACTTTGAAAAAGACACCCGGAGGTGTCGAAACATGTCAGGAGGAGTGGCAGTGGAGGCTTATCCAAGTACCTAAGGCTGGACCGTTTTTATGTACCTGCAGCAGTGGAATATCCGGGTTTCACTATTCCTGCATAATTGTGCATATTATGTGAACGCCATCTATCTGGTACGAGGGCTAATCCCCACCTTTTATCATATTGTGTCATTTGTCATTACATTTTTATAAAGACATACTATACCATATCTAGTTTTTCTTTTCCATATTGGCATCCTGTATGGCTGAAAAGGGAAATAAACCGTTATAGGTTTACCATACACCTGTTTCAAGTAGGGGTGTGCACCGGCCACTTTTCGTGTTTTGTGTTTTGGTTTTGGATCTGGATCTTTCTTCGTGTTTTGGATCTGGATTGGTTTTGCCAAAACCACCCTTCCGTGTTTTGGGTTCTGGGTTTTGTGTTTTGGATCTGTATTTTTTTGAAAAAAAGCATAAAAACAGCTAAAATCACAGAATTTGTAGGTTTTTCTGCTCCTATGCTATTATTAACCTCAATAACCTTAATTTCCACTCATTTCCAGTCTATTCTGAACACCTCACACCTCACAATAGTGTTTTTATGTCCAAAAGGTTGCACCGAGGTAGCTGGATGACTATGCTAAGCGACACGAGTGGGCGGCACAAACACGTGACCCATCTAGGAGTGACACTGCAGTGGCAGGCAGGATGGCAGTTAGAAAAACTAGGCCCCAAACTGTACATAATGCAAAGAAAAAAAGAGGTGCAAGATGGAATTGTCCTTGGGCCCTCCCACCCACCCTTATGTTGTATAAACAGGACATGCACACTTTAACAAATCAATCATTTCAGCGCCAGGGTCTGCCACACAACTGTGGCTGAAATGATTGGTTCGTTTGGGCCCCCACAAAACAAGCTGGCAATTAATGTGTCCCTGCACAAACTGGCTCTACGGAGGCAAGATGTCATCCTCATCCTCCTCATCCACCGATTCCTCACCCTCTTCAGTGTGTACATCCTCATCCTCACAAAGTATTAACTCGTCCCCACTTGAATCCACCACCACAGGTCCCTCTGTACCTTCTGGAGGCTGGTCTCCCTGGAAGAGCTGATAATTCATTTTGATGAACATCATCTTCTCCACATTCTGTGGAAGCAACCTCCTACGCCTTTCGCTGACAAGGTTCCCGGCTGCACTAAACACTCTTTCGGAGTACACACTGGAGGGGGGGCAACTCAGGTAAAATAGAGCCAGTTTGTACAGGGGCCTCCAAATTGCCTCTTTTTCCTGCCAGTACAGGTATGGACTGTCTGACATGCCTACTTGGATGCTGTCACCGATGTAATCCTCCACCATTCTGTCAATGGTGACAGTATCATATGCAGTGACAGTAGACATGTCAGAAATTGTTGCCAGGTCCTTCAGTCCGGACCAGATGTCCAAACTTGGTCCTGCCTGCCCTGCATCACCGCCAGCGGGTTGCTTAGGATACCTAAGTTTTTTCCTGGCAGCCCCAGTTGCGGGAGAAAATGAAGAAGGAGCCGTTGACGTGTCACGTTCCGCTTCAGCTGACAGTGTGTTCACCAGCAGGTCTTTGCACCTCTGCAGGCTTGTGTCGGCCGGAAAGAGAGACACCACATAGGCTTTAAACCTAGGATCGAGCACGGTGGCCAAAATGTAGTGGTCTGATTTCAACAGATTGACCACCCTGGAATCCTGGCAAAGCGAATGAAGGGCTTCATCCACAAGTCCCACATGCCGAGCGGAATCGCTCCGTCTTAGCTCCTCCTTCACTTTCTCCAGCTGCTTCTGCAAAAGCCTGATGAGGGGAATGACCTGACTCAAGCTGGCAGTGTCTGAACTGACTTCACGTGTGGCAAGTTCGAAGGGCTGAAGAACCTTGCACAACACGGAAATCATTCTCCACTGCGCTTGAGTCAGGTGCATACCCCCTCCTTTGCCTATGTCATAGGTGGATGTATAGGCTTGTATGGCCTTTTGCTGCTCCTCCATCCTCTGAAGCATATAGAGGGTTGAGTTCCACCGCGTCACAACCTCTTGCTTCAGGTGATGGCGGGGCAGGTTCAAGAGTGTTTGCTGGCGCTCCAGTCTTCGGCACGCAGTCGCTGAATGGCGAAAGTGGCCAGAAATTTTTCGGGCCACCCAAAGCGTCTCCTGCACGCCCCTGTCGCTTTTCAGAAAATTCTGCACCACCAAGTTTATTGTGTGAGCAAAACATGGGACGTGCTGGAATTTGCCCAGATGTAATGCCCGCACAATATTGGTGGCGTTGTCAGATATCACAAATCCCCAGGAGAGTCTAAGTGGGGTAAGCCACTGGGCGATGATTTCCCTCAGTTTCTCTAAGAGGTTGTCGGCGGTGTGCCTCTTACTGAAACCGGTGATACACAGCGTAGCCTGCCTTGTAACGAGCTGGCGTTTCTGAGATGCTGCTACTGGTGACGCTGCTGCTGTTGCTGCGTAAGGTGATACATCTACCCAGTGGGCTGTCACAGTCATATAGTCCTTAGTCTGCCCTGTTCCACTTGTCCACATGTCCGTGGTTAAGTGGACATTGTGTACAACGGCATTTTTCAGGACACTGAGGACACTTTTTCTGACGTTTCTGTACAGTCTCGGTATCGCCTGCCTAGTGAAGTGGAATCTAGACGGGATTTGGAACCGGGGACACACTACCTCCATCAATTGTCTAAATCCCACTGCACTAATGGCGGATACCGGACGCACGTCTAACACCAACATAGCAGTCAAGGCCTCAGTTATACGTTTTGCTTCAGGATGACTGCTGTCGTACTTCATCCTCCTCGCTAAGGACTGTTGGAGGGTCAATTGTTTAGTAAAAGTAGTGGTGTTCCTACTTCCTCTCTGGGATGATGAACGACTCCCAGCAGCAGCAGCAACAGCAGCAGCGGCAGCAGTAGGCGTAGCAATGCAGGATCCTCCGGAGGAATCCCGGATAGGAGAGTCAGTCATGCCAGTGATATGGCCTGCAGGACTACTTCCGATCCTGACTAAGGAGGAAATTGACGAGGAGGGAGTTGACGGTGTGGTTTGCAGGCGCTTGGATACAACAGGACAACGGGATTTAGGTGTCCCTGGACTGCTTACGGTCTGAGCCAAAGTTTCTGAACTTGACAGTAACTTTTTATGAACGCGCTGCAGGTGCCGTATAAGGGAGGATGTTCCTAGGTGGTTGACGTCCCTACCCCTACTTATTTCACCTTTACATATGGTACATATGGCAAGACAGTTGTTGTCCGGATTTGGATAGAAATATTGCCAGACCAAAGAGGTGGAATGTTTGGTCTTCTGCCCAGGCATGACCGTGATGGGCTTTTTCATCCCACGGACAACAACTGTCTCCCCCGGAGCCTGATTTAAACAAACCACATCACCATCAGAATCCTCCTCGCCAACTTCCTCCTCAGCGCCAGCTACACCAGTATCCTCATCCTGTTGTACTTCAACAGTGACATCTTCAATTTGCATATCAGCAAGTGGACTGTGGGTGCTCCTTTCAGCACTTGCAGGGGGCGTGCAAATGGTGGAAAGAGCCACCTCTTCCCGTCCAGTGCTGGGAAGGTCAGGCATCGCAACCACCACCACACTTGGACTCTCTTTGGGGATTTGTGATATCTTCTTAGAAAGCACAGTTCTTCGCTGTGCTTTTGCCAGCTTAACTCTTTTGATTTTTTTAGTGGGAGGAGTGCTTCCATCGTCATGTGAAGCTGAACCACTAGTCATGAACATACTAGGGATCGACCTTAGCCGTTCCTTGCCACTCCGTGTCGTAAATGGCATATTGGCAAGTTTACGTTTCTCTTCAGCTGATTTAAATGTCTTTTTCAAGGTCATTTTCCTGAACTTTGCCATTTGGGATTGTATGTGCCCTCTACTATGACATTGGGCATCGGCCTTGGCAGACGACGTTGATGGCATGTTATCGTCTATGTCATGACTAGTGGCAGCAGCTTCAGCACTAGGAGGAAGTGGTTCTTGATCTTTCTCTATTTTATTTTTATCGGAGAAAGTTTGGTCCTCCATTTATGTTATATCGATTTGATATATACGTGCGGCTAAACACAGAAAATAAATTTTTTTTTGGTTCGGACTGGAGTGTACTTTGTGGGTTACAGCACCCTTTAACGGTCAAGCCAGCCGGCCCTTTACTTATGACACAGGCGCACTCTTGGCACTACTTTGTTGATGCACGTGCGGCTACTGCGCACACAATTCACAAACACAGAAAATAATTTTTTTTTGGTTTGGACTGGAGTGTACTTTGGGGGTTACAGCACCCTTTAACGGTCAAGCCAGCCGGCCCTTTACTTATGACACAGGCGCACGCTTGGCACTACTTTGTTGATGCACGTGCGGCTACTGCGCACACAATTCACAAACACAGAAAATAATTTTTTTTTGGTTTGGACTGGAGTGTACTTTCGGGGGTTACAGCACCCTTAACGGTCAAGCCAGCCGGCCCTTTACTTATGACACAGGCGCACGCTTGGCACTACTTTGTTGATGCACGTGCGGCTACTGCGCACACAATTCACAAACACAGAAAATAATTTTTTTTTGGTTTGGACTGGAGTGTACTTTCGGGGGTTACAGCACCCTTTAACGGTCAAGCCAGCCGGCCCTTTACTTATGACACAGGCGCACGCTTGGCACTACTTTGTTGATGCACGTGCGGCTACTGCGCACACAATTCACAAACACAGAAAATAATTTTTTTTTAGGTTTGGACTGGAGTGTACTTTCGGGGGTTACAGCACCCTTAACGGTCAAGCCAGCCGGCCCTTTACTTATGACACAGGCGCACGCTTGGCACTACTTTGTTGATGCACGTGCGGCTACTGCGCACACAATTCACAAACACAGAAAATAATTTTTTTTTTGGTTTGGACTGGAGTGTACTTTCGGGGGTTACAGCACCCTTAACGGTCAAGCCAGCCGGCCCTTTACTTATGACACAGGCGCACGCTTGGCACTACTTTGTTGATGCACGTGCGGCTACTGCGCACACAATTCACAAACACAGAAAATAATTTTTTTTTTGGTTTGGACTGGAGTGTACTTTCGGGGGTTACAGCACCCTTAACGGTCAAGCCAGCCGGCCCTTTACTTATGACACAGGCGCACGCTTGACACTACTTTGTTGATGCACGTGCGGCTACTGCGCACACAATTCACAAACACAGAAAATAATTTTTTTTTGGTTTGGACTGGAGTGTACTTTCGGGGGTTACAGCACCCTTTAACGGTCAAGCCAGCCGGCCCTTTACTTATGACACAGGCGCACGCTTGGCACTACTTTGTTGATGCACGTGCGGCTACTGCGCACACAATTCACAAACACAGAAAATAATTTTTTTTTGGTTTGGACTGGAGTGTACTTTCGGGGGTTACAGCACCCTTTAACGGTCAAGCCAGCCGGCCCTTTACTTATGACACAGGGGCACTCTTGGCACTACTTTGTTGATGCACGTGCGGCTACTGCACACACAATTCACAAACACAGAAAATAATTTTTTTTTAGGTTTGGACTGGAGTGTACTTTCGGGGGTTACAGCACCCTTAACGGTCAAGCCAGCCGGCCCTTTACTTATGACACAGGCGCACGCTTGGCACTACTTTGTTGATGCACGTGCGGCTACTGCGCACACAATTCACAAACACAGAAAATAATTTTTTTTTGGTTTGGACTGGAGTGTACTTTCGGGGGTTACAGCACCCTTTAACGGTCAAGCCAGCCGGCCCTTTACTTATGACACAGGCGCACGCTTGGCACTACTTTGTTGATGCACGTGCGGCTACTGCGCACACAATTCACAAACACAGAAAATAATTTTTTTTTAGGTTTGGACTGGAGTGTACTTTCGGGGGTTACAGCACCCTTAACGGTCAAGCCAGCCGGCCCTTTACTTATGACACAGGCGCACGCTTGGCACTACTTTGTTGATGCACGTGCGGCTACTGCGCACACAATTCACAAACACAGAAAATAATTTTTTTTTTGGTTTGGACTGGAGTGTACTTTCGGGGGTTACAGCACCCTTAACGGTCAAGCCAGCCGGCCCTTTACTTATGACACAGGCGCACGCTTGGCACTACTTTGTTGATGCACGTGCGGCTACTGCGCACACAATTCACAAACACAGAAAATAATTTTTTTTTTGGTTTGGACTGGAGTGTACTTTCGGGGGTTACAGCACCCTTAACGGTCAAGCCAGCCGGCCCTTTACTTATGACACAGGCGAACGCTTGACACTACTTTGTTGATGCACGTGCGGCTACTGCGCACACAATTCACAAACACAGAAAATAATTTTTTTTTGGTTTGGACTGGAGTGTACTTTCAGGGGTTACAGCACCCTTTAACGGTCAAGCCAGCCGGCCCTTTACTTATGACACAGGCGCACGCTTGGCACTACTTTGTTGATGCACGTGCGGCTACTGCGCACACAATTCACAAACACAGAAAATAATTTTTTTTTGGTTTGGACTGGAGTGTACTTTCGGGGGTTACAGCACCCTTTAACGGTCAAGCCAGCCGGCCCTTTACTTATGACACAGGGGCACTCTTGGCACTACTTTGTTGATGCACGTGCGGCTACTGCGCACACAATTCACAAACACAGAAAATAATTTTTTTTTAGGTTTGGACTGGAGTGTACTTTCGGGGGTTACAGCACCCTTAACGGTCAAGCCAGCCGGCCCTTTACTTATGACACAGGCGCACGCTTGGCACTACTTTGTTGATGCACGTGCGGCTACTGCGCACACAATTCACAAACACAGAAAATAATTTTTTTTTGGTTTGGACTGGAGTGTACTTTCGGGGGTTACAGCACCCTTTAACGGTCAAGCCAGCCGGCCCTTTACTTATGACACAGGCGCACGCTTGGCACTACTTTGTTGATGCACGTGCGGCTACTGCGCACACAATTCACAAACACAGAAAATAATTTTTTTTTAGGTTTGGACTGGAGTGTACTTTCGGGGGTTACAGCACCCTTAACGGTCAAGCCAGCCGGCCCTTTACTTATGACACAGGCGCACGCTTGGCACTACTTTGTTGATGCACGTGCGGCTACTGCGCACACAATTCACAAACACAGAAAATAATTTTTTTTTTGGTTTGGACTGGAGTGTACTTTCGGGGGTTACAGCACCCTTAACGGTCAAGCCAGCCGGCCCTTTACTTATGACACAGGCGCACGCTTGGCACTACTTTGTTGATGCACGTGCGGCTACTGCGCACACAATTCACAAACACAGAAAATAATTTTTTTTTTGGTTTGGACTGGAGTGTACTTTCGGGGGTTACAGCACCCTTAACGGTCAAGCCAGCCGGCCCTTTACTTATGACACAGGCGCACGCTTGGCACTACTTTGTTGATGCACGTGCGGCTACTGCGCACACAATTCACAAACACAGAAAATATATTATTTTTTTAGCACTTGGGGGGAGCACCCCTGATGGACAGAGCACCCCCTGGACAACACTACAGCACCCCTTTAGGACTGGGACACTGCACAGGACTTTGGAGTGGACACAGCCCCTATGGAGAACTGACTGCACAACACAGTCCAGCCAGCCCCTATGGACTTTGAAGTAGTGGACACAGCCCCTATTAACAACAGCAGCACAGCACAACACAGCCAGCCCCTATGGACTTTGAAGTAGTGGACAACAGCAGCACTACACTACACTACACTACACAGCACTAACTCCCACCCTCCCTCTTCACTGTCCACAGCCGAGTGAGAAAATGGCGCCGACGCGGGTACCTTATATAGGATCCAAAACCCGCGAGACTCGGAAGGCGGGATGATGACGTTTTGCCTCGATGTCAGATCCGAGTCAGGCGGGAAAAGTCGAGCCTGACTCGGATCGGACTCGGATCGGGGGGGCTCGGGGGGGTTCGGATTTCAGAAATCCGAACCCGCTCACCCCTAGTTTCAAGTAAGCTTTTATGTAAGCATTCTTTGCTGACCCCATTAGCACATGGGTAAAAGAAACCTTGAAGTGATTTATTCACACGGTCTCTAGGTAACATTGATGTGAGCATTCATTTCCATGTTTTGACACTGCATGGGGTGCAAGATTTTCACCTGACACATGAGGACATTGGTTTGAGGGGTCTCATGTGGTTTCCTTTCAGAGGTGTCATCAATAAGCAACTTTATTGGAATTATTCCTAATACTATATATCATATGTTTCATTTGCATGTACTGACGGAATCTCTAAACACAAATTGATAAGAAGATTTGGTTATTCCAAAATTTTGCCCTTCATCTGGAATTATCATATTGAACATTTCATTGGAAAAGTGCCAGCGCAAGGATTGTTTATCATACTGTTTTTGTCTCCATATGTATTTTGCAAGTTAGGGTGACTTGTTTGTATGGTATTTCTATGCTGCCAGCACAGTTGCGCTTTGGTGTGTTTTTTTTCTATTTTTACTCACTGGTAATATTTTCACAGTTCTACTAATGAAGGACTTTGATCTTGTCTGCATTCACCACATATATTTGTAACGGGCGGATGGTGGGCACCCCAGATGCAGTATAAGGTAGGATTCTGCAGGCCCTGTGTTATGGTAGAGAGGCAAAGGTTCCACAGTAGCGTGGAAGTGAAGCAAGTGACACAGGGTTAAGATTGCATAAACTGATGGCGTCGTTTTCTTTACCTTGAGATTTTAACTCCACGGCAAATTATTAGCAGTCATATAACACAGCAATAGGATACTACAATATTTCTACTACACACATGATAATTAATTAACACATGGAACAATAACAGTTCGGTATCAGTGATCTCAGGAAAAAGTTATTTATATTCAAAACATCACATTAATCATTTCTTCTGCACAGAAAATTACTTCCGGTAAAGTGAACACAATCTCAAATCAGCATTTCCTTAAATGAGACAAACAGATCTCCCTCAGCAAATGTAGGATTAGGCAACTCACAATATTTTGCTCAGCAGATGCTTCAGGGGTGACTGACAGCAGCATCAGTCCATCACACTATTCCATCCCTCCACAGCACACAACAGCTTCTCTTTTATCTCCGATTAGAGGGTTTTTGGTCTGTTTTTGGCCCCTCCCCCTTTTATCTGGCTGTGACTGGTATCTAAAACTTCTAGTGCTGGAAGTGTCAATCTTCACAGGCATTCTGCATTTTGCAGCCTCTTTTGCACCTGCTTCAAAATCTGGATGTGATTGGAATCTTCTGGAGCTTCCTAAAACCTTCTAGTGATGAAACATGCATCCCGGGAAGTATACCTTTGTTTTTACAGACTGCACGCAAAATTCAACATAGTTATACACATACCTGTTTTTTTAGGGCATTACACATTCCCTCACTGGAACCATTAAAGTCCCTACTAAACCATCTTATACTACTCTGCAAAAAAGGAGTGATCAGAACAGGTTAATAAGACGTACAAATTAACTTTGAACTACTACCTGTATCTGGCAGGTAAGACACCCCTGAGAGTCATGGGCTCAAGTACATTATTATCATCAACATTATTGCCATATATGCTATAGAATGTGGTTGCAAAATGGTGTATGTGGGAAAAACTAAGAAAGCATTGAAAACAAGATGGGCAGAACATGCACGCAATATTGTTAAAGGATCAGAAAGCCACCCATTTTCTTTACATTTCAAAAATAAACATAACAATTCACTTACAGGCATCTCACGTTTTTGCGGGATCTCCATAGTGAAGGATAATTGGAGGTCCAATAATAAAGATTTACGATTGGCACAAAAAGAGATGAGATGTATATACAATTTAAATACTTTGAAACCAGCCAGTCTAAATTCTGATTTCAAAGTCAAATGGTTTTTATAAGTATTTTATTATGTTGTTTTATTGTGTTAATCATGTTGGTTTAATTGCACGTTATGTTGTTTTTTTATATATGTGAGGGAGCCTGGGTATTTCATTGCGTCAGATTTCCATGGCAACCAGATCAGCCTGTTCATGTCCTGATCACATGACACTTATCACGAGGTTTGGATCATGTGATCTCAATAAACTTTATTGAGTGTAGAGGACTATTTACATCTGACCCATGAACGGGTTATATCCTGCCGTTCTGTGGTCCATTGAACGATGCTTTAGACTGTTCATAGTCGCGGATGCAGGTAATTCATGCCTGAATATCAGGTTAGTCACCTTTTAAATTTATCCAGGCCCTCTGTTTACATCGTGTACATCGACTTCCGGTACCGCACTTCCGGTACACGGATACTTAAAGTCCGGTTTTTATTATACCACTCCACTTTGAAAAAGACACCCGGAGGTGTCGAAACATGTCAGGAGGAGTGGCAGTGGAGGCTTATCCAAGTACCTAAGGCTGGACCGTTTTTATGTACCTGCAGCAGTGGAATATCCGGGTTTCACTATTCCTGCATAATTGTGCATATTATGTGAACGCCATCTATCTGGTACGAGGGCTAATCCCCACCTTTTATCATATTGTGTCATTTGTCATTACATTTTTATATAGGCATACTATACCATATCTAGTTTTTCTTTTCCATATTGGCATCCTGTATGGCTGAAAAGGGAAATAAACCGTTATAGGTTTACCATACACCTGTTTCAAGTAAGCTTTTATGTAAGCATTCTTTGCTGACCCCATTAGCACATGGGTAAAAGAAACCTTGAAGTGATTTATTCACACGGTCTCTAGGTAACATTGATGTGAGCATTCATTTCCATGTTTTGACACTGCATGGGGTGCAAGATTTTCACCTGACACATGAGGACATTGGTTTGAGGGGTCTCATGTGGTTTCCTTTCAGAGGTGTCATCAATAAGCAACTTTATTGGAATTATTCCTAATACTATATATCATATGTTTCATTTGCATGTACTGACGGAATCTCTAAACACAAATTGATAAGAAGATTTGGTTATTCCAAAATTTTGCCCTTCATCTGGAATTATCATATTGAACATTTCATTGGAAAAGTGCCAGCGCAAGGATTGTTTATCATACTGTTTTTGTCTCCATATGTATTTTGCAAGTTAGGGTGACTTGTTTGTATGGTATTTCTATGCTGCCAGCACAGTTGCGCTTTGGTGTGTTTTTTTTCTATTTTTACTCACTGGTAATATTTTCACAGTTCTACTAATGAAGGACTTTGATCTTGTCTGCATTCACCACATATATTTGTAACGGGCGGATGGTGGGCACCCCAGATGCAGTATAAGGTAGGATTCTGCAGGCCCTGTGTTATGGTAGAGAGGCAAAGGTTCCACAGTAGCGTGGAAGTGAAGCAAGTGACACAGGGTTAAGATTGCATAAACTGATGGCGTCGTTTTCTTTACCTTGAGATTTTAACTCCACGGCAAATTATTAGCAGTCATATAACACAGCAATAGGATACTACAATATTTCTACTACACACATGATAATTAATTAACACATGGAACAATAACAGTTCGGTATCAGTGATCTCAGGAAAAAGTTATTTATATTCAAAACATCACATTAATCATTTCTTCTGCACAGAAAATGACTTCCGGTAAAGTGAACACAATCTCAAATCAGCATTTCCTTAAATGAGACAAACAGATCTCCCTCAGCAAATGTAGGATTAGGCAACTCACAATATTTTGCTCAGCAGATGCTTCAGGGGTGACTGACAGCAGCATCAGTCCATCACACTATTCCATCCCTCCACAGCACACAACAGCTTCTCTTTTATCTCCGATTAGAGGGTTTTTGGTCTGTTTTTGGCCCCTCCCCCTTTTATCTGGCTGTGACTGGTATCTAAAACTTCTAGTGCTGGAAGTGTCAATCTTCACAGGCATTCTGCATTTTGCAGCCTCTTTTGCACCTGCTTCAAAATCTGGATGTGATTGGAATCTTCTGGAGCTTCCTAAAACCTTCTAGTGATGAAACATGCATCCTGGGAAGTATACCTTTGTTTTTACAGACTGCACGCAAAATTCAACATAGTTATACACATACCTGTTTTTTTAGGGCATTACACATTCCCTCACTGGAACCATTAAAGTCCCTACTAAACCATCTTATACTACTCTGCAAAAAAGGAGTGATCAGAACAGGTTAATAAGACGTACAAATTAACTTTGAACTACTACCTGTATCTGGCAGGTAAGACACCCCTGAGAGTCATGGGCTCAACTACATTATTATCATCAACATTATTTTCCAGCATTCGTATAAACATAGTCATTATACTCACTCCTAGGTTCTTCAATCTCTACCTGCCTTACTTTTTACAAGTCTGAATACAGGGGTGGAGCAATTGGTGCCCCTGGGATCACATTCTATACATAGACATAAGAAGGTAGGTGATTTGTAAATGGGAACCCAACCTCTCTGTTGGAGATGCATCTTCTTCATCCTCAGATTATTGACTTGCCATCGGACTGGCTGTGCACAACTCTTTTGTATACAAAAACACCATCAATTGGAATGTCAGTATAACATATGGAATAAATTCCCACCTACTGTCAAGTTTGTTGCTGCGATTGTTCTTTTTCCTCTACCCACAATTGCCAACAGCCAAGGGTGCTGCCCTAGCATTTGCATTACAATTCTCTTCCTGTTGTTGGTGCACATCTTTCATACCCTGCTGCACAATCTCTTCTGCTTTTTAAATCATGTACTAGTGTTCTACCACCCAGTCTGTGTAATAAGCCTATATTTCTTGTAGAGAAGAATAAGGAAGCAGGTCCACAGGTAGTTTGCCTTGTCTTTCAAAGAGAAGATAGTAGAATGTAAACCATTTAGGACAATGTTAGGTTTTATTGTATAAATATACCAGTTCGGACGATAGACTGGGCCATTTTAGTTGTTGTGGCAGAGGGATATCTCTCAGCATGCTGATCAATGTTTGATTCATTTTACTTACAAAGGCCATTACATTGACGATGGTATGCCATTGTCCTCATTTTCTTGCAACCATACATATCGCACAGTTTTTGAAACATTTGTGACTCAAGCATTGCCCTGAGGATGTTCTCAGGGAAGCCATAGGGCTTGGCAAACTCTTCTTGGCTGTTAGGTCTTTTCACAGATACTGCCACTGTAAAATGTGTATAATGGTCAATGATGGCTAATGCATACTGATACCCAGTCCTACTGGTTTCTAGCTTCACATGATCCATGGCAGCAATCTCTAGTGGAGGATTACTTTGATTGGGGTGATGCAGAGCTCTTTGGCCTGGCTGTGCATTTGACAGCACATGTAATACAGTTTCTGCACCATTCTTCCACATCTTCATACATCTCCACCCAGTAGAATCGTCTTCCCAAATTATATTCATTCTTTTGACTTCCAAAATGCCCAGATTCCACATGATAGACTTTTAATAGAACTTCATCACACCATCTTGGTATTACAGTTTGAATGATGAGGCAGTAAAATTCCAAGATCAACATGGCACTGCACTATCAAACCCTGCTTTGCATCCAGTCGTTCCCTGTGCCTCAACAATTTCAACAGTTCTAGATCAGACTTAAATTTTTGGAGCAAAGGACTTCTGGACTGGTCCTGTACCCAATCAATCCCAGAAAAAACTTGTTTTGAATCACTAGATTCCATTTCCACAGAAGGCGAAGCTCCAAGCATGGTGACATGTTGTCCAGTCAGCACTGAATTGAAAGCAGGGGTAGCTACTGCCTCCCAATAATTCTCATTCTCTTGGTTTTCTTCAGTAGTGGGCAGATGGGACAAAGTATCTGCATTGCTATTAGATTTCCCACTCCGATACTTCATGGTGTACAAAAACTTTGCGAGATTGGAAACCCACCTTTGTTCCAGAGCACCTAATCTGGCTATTTGCAGATGTGTCATTTGGTGAAAATGATGGGGTAGCTGCCAAGTAGTTTTTGAACTTTTCTGGCACTGCCCATATCAGGGCCAGGAGTTACAGTTTGAAAGCATTATAATTCTCACTGTTCCTCCTTTTTGCATACCTCGGCTGGCATAAGCAATACAGATGTGTGCTCATACATAGGGCCATATTCAATTAGCCATATTCAAAGAAAAGTTGTGATTTCAGGGCCTGATTCGGCAAGGATCGCTATTCTGCTAGAACGCACGCCCCGCAGTTGCTAATATTAGCGGGGAAATGCAAATGTTTGCAATCGCATTGTGATCCCAGCTTACCATAAGGTCGCCCACTGCCCCTTACACACATCCGTATACTTGGGCAACATAGCAAAATAATCGGTAACATTGCACCTATACGCACAGTTAAGGCAGGTCATACCTCACTCAGAAATTACTAACTTCAGTACACACTATGAGCCCTCATGCCAGGTATGGTATTGCAGTGGATAATTTATGCACGCCCCTGCAACGGCATCCGAATGCACTGGCAGGCCTGCGTTCACCCGCCCCACCCGCCCCCCCGTCACCACCCACAGTCTCTGCGTAGTCTCTGCAAACGCATTTCCCATCGCAATAGCTAGTTTGCGCATGTGCTCTGCGATCTATATGCATGCGCAGAACAAAAACATCGTCCAAATGCGTGCATTCTCTCCTGTGCGATCCTTGCTGAATCAGGCCCTCAGTCTGACTGATTCAGTGCGATTTGCTAATTGGATATCAAAATGAATTCGCTAAGCGATTTCGACGTGAAAATAGCAACTCGCACCTCGCAATTCGCACCTAATTGGATTGACCCCTTATATTATAGTGAGAAACAGGAGAAAAGTTTTCTCCTTCTCAGACCTGGAGAAAAAAAATGCAAAATCCCTATTTTTGCCTAAAATGTGGAGATTTCTATCAGAACCCATTGGACACCCACCCCTCCAATGATAAATGACCACAACATTTTTTGTAAGTTGCGTACTTTGTCGAAAAACAACACCGCAAATTTTTGGCATGGGTGCGATAAAATTGACCGATAATCGGTAGGGATGAGCGGGTTCGGATCTCAGAGATCTGAACCCACCCGAATTATGGGGATCCAAGGCAGATCAGAGTCAGCTCGGGATTTCCCACCTGACTCGGATCTGAAAACGAGGCAAAACGTCATCATCCCGCTGTCGGATTCTCGCGGGTTTTGGATTCTATAAAGGTCCCATGATCACCGCCATTTTTTCATTCCGGCTGTGGAGAGTGAAGAGGGAGCTGGGATCTGTGCTGTTGCTGTTGCACGCTGACGCTGTGCATAGGGACAGGCTACTGTTGTCCATATAGGGGCTGGCTGTTGCCCTGTTCATAAGGCCTGGCTGTTGTCCTGTCCATAAGGGCTGGCTGGCTTGCTGTTGTCTGTAGAGGGACTGGCTGGCTGTTGTCCTGTCCATAGGGGCTGGCTGGCTGTTGTCCTATCCATAGGGACTGGCTGGCTGTAGTGCTGTGTTGTCCAGGGGGTGCTCTGTCCTTCAGGGGTGCTCTTCACCCACCCCAAGTGTGAAAAATAAAATAGAAAAATTTTGTGTGTGTGTTAGCAACACTTATCATCAGTGCAGGGTGCTGTGCTGCTGTCTGTTTAGGGGCTGCCTCCTCTTTCAGGGGTTCACCCCAGTGTTAAAAAAAAAAAAAAAACATTTTGTGTGCATGTTAGCCACACCTGTCATCGGCGTAGGTGCACAGGCGTTCTGTGCTGCTGTCTGTCATCGGGCTGCTGTCTCTTTCAGGGGTTCACCCCCAGTGTTCAAATAAAAAATAAAAATAAATAGCAGGATCCACATACCAGTCTTGTAGCTGCCGGCAGCAGTCATGATAACGATGCAAGGCCGTCAACATCATCTATGAAGGCAGATCTACCAGAGCTTAAGTCAGGCCAAAAAGTCAGGCTAAAAAAAATCAACTTTTACCCTGTTAAAGCAACAAAAAAATTAAAGCTAAGTCAGCTTTAGAGAAACAAAAAATTGGCAATATGCCATTCACTACACGAAGTGGCAAGGAAAGGATAAGGCATTGGCCTGTATTTATGATGACTGATGGTTGTAATGATAATTTAAGCCCCTCTGCTTGTAGGAGAGGTACAAAAAAAATAAAAAATTGTTAAGACGAGTAAGACATGGGAACCAACTGTGTGAAAAATCACAAATCCCCGAGGAGAGTCCAAGTGTGCACACTGTTGTCATGTGTGAGCCTGACCTTTCTAGTAATACTAAACTTGAAGAGGATCCTCCTTCCACCATTTGTGTGCCTTCTGACGTATAAATTGAGGATGCTTCTGTGGAATTGCAAGAGAGGATATTTATCTAGTTGGTGATAATAACCAGGATGATGAGGATATTGATGGCGAGGATGTTTGTGTAAAAACTGTAAACCAGGCAACAATCGTTGACCATGGTGGGAAAAATCCCATTGTTGCCATGCCTGGGCAAGGACCAGAAAATCCACTTCCATTGTGTGGAATTTTTTCCACCCAAATCTGGACAACCTTTGCTAAGCCATTTGTAACCATTGCCAAGTAACAGTACGTAGAGGTAAGGACCTTAACCATCTTGGAACCTCCTCCCTGTTACATCAAATTGGAAAGAATATTTCAAATTCTAAAACTTTGGGGACACAAAAAACGAACAACAATCAGTCCAGTGTCACCTAGCTGCTCCTTTCTATCTGGATTCAAGCACCTGCAATCTCCACCATCCAATACCTGCATCATCATTAACATCCTCATTTGTGATCGGAAGTAGTCCTGCATCCAATTTCATAAGCTTGACTGACTCCTCTCTTATCCATGATTCCTCAGAAAGATTCTTGAGTGCTATGCCTGTTGCTGCTGCTGGGGGTGGATCTTCATCCCAGAAAAGGACCAAGAAGACTACTACTAGTAGTAATTTAAAAAAACAATTGACTATTAAACAGTCATTTGATAGAGGAAGTAAAAATAACAGCTGTCACCCAGTTTCACAGTGGATGACTGATACCATGATGACTATCCTAGTATTAGATGGTGAAATAATAAAAAATTAGCATGATCATGTAGAGGAAGTGCAAAAGGAGGATGAGGGGGAAATTTGTTTCTTATCTGATGCTAATGAGGATGTTGATGATGAGGATGTGGTTTGCGTAAATCAGCCACCAGTGGCAGCAGTTCTTGCTCATGATAAAAAGAAAGCCAGAAAAGCCACATCTTGGGTGTGGAATTATTTTAATCTTAATTCTGACAACAGTTGTAAAGGTATCTGTTCTATTTGTAAAGCCAAAGTTAGCAGAGGAAGGGATATTAGCCATCTAGGCACCTCCTCCCTGTTACGTTATTTGCAGTGAGTTCATGCAATTTGTTTAACAAAATTATAATAATTTGTAAATTAATAACAAGCAGTCCAGTATCAGCTACCAGTAGACTGGACCAGCACATGCAATTTCCGCCACCAACACCCTCATCATCAACCTTCTCCTTAATAATTGAAGGTAGTACTTCCAAAAAATGTTTTGTGAGGGCCCATTACAAACCAAGGAGTTCAGCCACAAAAGTGTAATTTCTAGTCGCTAAAGTGTTTGGTTTGTTAAACTGTTCATGCCCTTTTTAATATCCCACATAAGAGTGGGTGGGAGGGACAATTACATCTTGCACCTCTTTTCTTTACATTTTGCACAACTTGGGGCATTGCCGACTGACATTATTATAGTTTATTAAACTGCCATCCTGTCTGCCACTGCTGTGTGGCAATGTTTCATAGATGTCCTATATTTTTTTAAACTGCCATGCGTTTGTGCCACTGCTCTGCTGCTTACTTTAGCCAGCCAGCTCGCTGTAGCCTTTGGCATATATTGGTGAAAAATAGTGAAATCAATATTGTGAGCTTTGAGGTGGTTTAAAATGCCTAGAAATGCCTGAAAATGATTGTTATTAAGGTTAATAATACTGTAGGAACAACAATAGGCACAAATTATGTGGTTTTAGCTGTTTATATAGTTTTGGGGAAAACATACTGATCCAAAACCAAAACCGAAAAACAAAACACCAAGGAAAAAGATCCAAAACCAGATCCAGATCCAAAACCAGGGGAGACCAAGATCTAAAACCAAAACACGGGGGTCGGCGCACATCTCTAATAATCCATCAATAATCAGCTGATATTATCGCCGCTAATTGAATACGGCCCATAGTTGCTGTAGACATGCCAAACAGACCATCTTGGCGTTCCAGGTCCCATGCAACTTTGCTAGTGCCATGCATTTTTTCACATCATTTTCACCCAGAAATGCATCTTAGTCGCAATGTGATGCAACTTGGCTGCACCAGGAAACTGCTGTAAAATTTGATATTCGACACTTTATATCTGTGTGCGACAAGTCTGAATCTGTATACCAAATGTTACGATGCAGGACCCATGTTTTTTTTTCATGCCAAGTTACATTGCGCTTCATATATAGACTCAATCATACACAGATAAAGGAGCTGTTGGTGGAGATTGCATATGCTGGTATCTATCCATGATGCTGATTTCTAAAGCTGGACTGCTTATTATTTTACATGATTTTCCAGATTTTGATAAATAATTTGAATGAACTCACTGTAAATGATGTAACAGAGGAAGTGCCTAGATAATTAATGTCCCTTCCTCTATTTACTTTGGCACTACAAATGGTACAGATACCTTTACAAATGTCAGGATTTGGGTAAAAATTATTCCACACAGAAGAGGTGGCTTTTTTGGTCTTATACTCTTCTAATCACTGGCAAGGGATATATGACAGAAAATGTTGTGACTCGCGCCCTGGATCACAGCTTAGTCCTATCCCTGGGAACACCACTCCTATATAGTCAAATAGACAGTAAATAAGAATTTGGGATAGTCCACAAGTGCTGTCCTAACATGTGTGAATCAAGAGAATTTAATTTCTCCGGTACATGTTCCTTTTCCAATCATTGATCTTCCTACTCAGTTTCTGATCATCTGCTTGTATTATGGATGGCACTCATTATAAATCAGAGAATAAAGTTCACTGAAAGGTTTCTTTTGATGTACTATCTAAATATTCTTACACTCCAGAAAAATCACTTCTCTCCACCCCTTGCGAATCAATTGGCATGTACTCACCAGAACACTCTTTGGTACATTCACAGAAAAGTTTCTTTTGGTTCTGGAGACACCACCCCCGAAATCCTCAATCCTTAGTGATAAGGAGGATTTTAGAACTGGGAGACAACACCTTATTACTTAGAAAGAACGTGATTTTCTTATGAATACTAGAAATAAAAAAAATAATTAAGGATAGGCATGACTATAGAACTACGACGAGGTCCCCCAAATGTAATAGTTGACCAGATGGAGGAGGAAATTAGTATTTCTGGGGATATAAGAAGGAAATTATAAATGACCAAACAGGGCTAGGGATATTCCTAGGGTCTATAGAGTGCATCATCATGGATTCTCCCAATATAATCACTCCTATCTGCCCAGTACTCAATAAAGAAGAGGGATAGATAGTGAGTATAATTTGATCACAAAGAATAGGTATGATCCCCTTAAATATACAGTGGATTTTTTAGGCAGAAGAAATTTCCAGACATTGAGGGATTGGCATTAAAGAGAAAACATAGAGGAAAAAGGGAAGGTGTAAATAACCATATAAACAAAAGAAAATATGGCAAGTGATAGTAACAACAGGGATCACCTCAAGTAGAACCCACTGTGGGGGAATCCCTGTGGGGGAACTGTTATCTATAATCTTAGTGGTTATATATTAATTGATGATGAAAAAAGTGTTCTTGAAAAAGGTTTAAATTTTGCATCTTCTAATAGAGTGTATGAGTTTATAGTTTTTATTGATCTCCAGAGGGTTGTAAGGAAACTGTCTTTAAAAAGGTTATTTGCTGAACTGCCGAAAGATCGTAATATTGATCCGATAAAAGATGAATTATCCTGTTCGGTTTTTAAGAAAAAGTCAACACTTTTTCTAGTGCATAAGAACGGATGCTTCAGTGCATAAGAAGGGATGCTTCAATCATACATTCGAATGGTTAGTAAGAGAAGACTTAGAGAGGACCCATTTTAAGCCTATAAAAAGGATAAATCTATCTAAGGGAGAAGAGAGGCAGATAAATCCCTGTTGAATAGCAAAGAGATTGTGATTAAACCCACCGATAAGGGGGGTGGGATTGACTATATCTCTGAAATTATTAGACAGTTATCCAACTGCAATACTTATAATAGATTAAGAGGGAACCCTACCATGGGAGTGTCTAAAAATTTGGTTGTCTTTTTAGTAGTATATACAGCCAATGGAACTGTTACTGAGGGGGAGAAATCATATACAGTATGAAGATTGAAAAAACATCAATACCAGTAATTTAAGGTCTTCAAAAAATCCATAAGAGCTTAGTGAAGCCACCCTGTCGGCCAATTGTGGCAGGGACTAACTCCATACTCTCCAAATTGTCCAGATTTATAGACCATGCATTACAACCCTTAGTTAAAAAAAAGACACCCTCCTACCTTAAGGGCACTATCTACATTATTAATAAACTGGCACATATCAAGTGGGAAAATAACTGTTTTTTAGCAACTGCGGACGTCACTTCATTATATACAATTATAAGTCATCAATCATGATTGGAAGCCACCAAATCCTTCCATAGACAGGTCTTTATGGATACCTACAAAAAATGTATTGTATTTGGTATCTCCCTAATTATACACAACAACTTTTCTTGGTTCATTTATTATTTTTATTTATAACCTGCTGGCATGGCCATGGGCACCAGGCTGGCACCAAGCTATGCCAACCTCTTCATGGCCTTTTGGAAGGAGAGGTCAGTGTGGAATGGTCATAGCTTTGGGTCCAGCATGGTGTCCTGGGTGCATTATATAGATGATGTCTTCTTTGTATGGTGGGGTGATAGAACTGGACTAGTGGAGTTTTGTATTATTTCAACCACAATCCATTTAATATCCAATTAACCTTTTGTGTGAGCAATGTAGAGGTAAATTTTCTTGATCTGACAATATATATTGATGTGGGTTTTAATAAACCCACAAATTGTAACTCAGTAGTTAATTTTATGAGTAATCACAATTTCAAATGGCTGAGAAGCACTTTAAACAAGAACATGAATGTGGCATCTCTCATTTATCTTCATTCTGTGGGATACAAATAATACATCCAAAAAAGAGGGTGGATTATAAAGATGACAGACTAGCTAAGGCTGAAATGAAGAATATTTATTTATTTAGAACCTTATCCCCTAGAAGACTCAAATTTGAAACAAAATGGTTTTTAAAACACATTTTCAAAATAGGTTGCCTTAAAAGTGGATTTTATGATAAACTGGTGTGATTTTGATCTGATATGTGTCTTTTTTGCTTTTTATGTTGAAAATATATGTTGGAGGAGAGGTATTTTGGTGAATAAGAGTATTCCTCATTGATTCTGAACAACCCGATGGCCACTTCTGGTGTTTGCGTTCCAATAGCCGCAACTTCCAGTTCCGTGCACTCCATCAACCGGAAGTCAAGCGGCAAGCTGTAATATTAGAAGATGTACTTGTATTGGGAGTTTTATATATATGGGGTATTGATTGTGGTAAGACATTTAAGGAATTTTATGTTTATATGATTTACCCTTTTATTGAGGATTATGGGTAAGGTTATAAATAAAATTTCCTGTTGTGTCTGAGCCACATCCTGAGGAAGGACTTCGGTCCAAAATGCGTAGATGGTGGTGGACCTGGGATTATCTGGTTGTTTCCGGGACTTTATGGTTGTTTTTCATGCCTATGTCTTTTCCATCAAGATGAGGATTGTAGCTTCACCTATGTTATGTTTTGTTTGGCTGAAACACTACCAGCCATAGCCAAAAGTTTTGAGAATGACACAAGTATTGGCTTTCACAAAGTTTGCTGCTTCAGTGTTTTTAGACCTTTTTGTCAGATGTTACTATGGTATACTGCATTAAAATTACAAGCATTTCATAAGTGTCAAAGGTTTTTATTGACAATTACTTTATGGTTATGCAAAGAATCAATATTTGCAGTGTTTACCTTCTTTTTCAATCAACTTCTGGGCCATCATGATTGATGACTTATAATTGTATATAATGAAGTGATGTCCGCAGTTGCTAAAAAACAGTTATTTTCCCACTTGATATGTGCCAGTTTATTAATAATAGAGATAGTGTCCTTAAGGTAGAAGGGTGTCTTTTTTTTAACTAAGGGTTGTAATGCATGGTCTATAAATCCGGACAATTTGGAGAGTATGGAGTTAGTCCCTGCCACAATTGGCCGACAGGGTGGCTTCACTAAGCTCTTATGGATTTTTGGAAGACCGTAAATTACTGGTATTGATGTTTCTTCAATCTTCATACTGTATATGATTTCTCCTCCTCAGTAATAGTCCCATTGGCCGTATATATACTACTTAAAAGACAACCACATTTTTGACACTTATGAAATGCTTGTCATTTTAATTCAGTATACTATAGTAACATCTGACAAAATGGTCTAAAAACATTGTAGCAGCAAACTTTGTGAAAACCAATACTTGTGTCATTCTCAAAACTTTTGGCCATGGCTGTAGACTGACATTTACATATTTTTATGTACCATTTTGTGTGGTTTTATCAATACATATTTTTATAGAAACCATGATGTCTGTCTAAGGGTAGAGGATTTTGGGGGGGGGTGTGTCCAGGACCAAAAGAAACCTGTCTGTGAATGTACCAAAGGGTGTTCTGGTGAGTACATGTCCATTGATTCAAAAGGGGTTGAGAGCAGTGATTTTTCTGGAGTGTAAGAATATTTAGATAGAACATCAAAATAAGCCTTTCAGTGAACTTTATCCTCTGATTTATGGTGAGTGTCATCAATATCCAACCAGATGGTCAGAAACCGAGATGGAAGATCACTGATTGGAAAAGGAACACGTACCAGAGGAATTAAATTATCTTGATTCACACATATTAGGACAGTGTTTGTGGACTATCCCAAAATATATAATCACTGGCAAGAACTGCTGCCACGGAAGGCTGACTTGCTTCAACACAAAACCATCATCCTCCTAAATGTTATCAACTTGCTCTTGTTCAACATATTCATCACTAAATTCATCCTCATTAGCATCACATAAACAATGATCTCCATCATCCTGTTGAACTTTCATAGTAGCATCATCAATTTCTATGTTTAAACCCTAATCATTATTACTTTTACATCTACTCATCCTCACATTTGCAGAGGGCTCAGAAATGGTGGAAGAAGGCTTCTCCATGACTACAGTGTTAAAATCAGAAATTTCAGACTCACATAGCACTCGTGGACACCATTAGACTTTCCTCAGAGATCTGTGAAGTTTGTGAACACACAGTTTGTTCTTGAGCCTTAGGGCCAAATGTAATAGGGTGAGCATTTAGAAAATGTGAGAGTTTAGCAGTAAAACTCTCACACTAATTCATTGATAAAGTTGTATTTTCAAAATAGGAAACACCTGGATGAGAGTTTAAATCTTGAGAGTTTTTTGAGTCTGAAAAATATGCAAGTTTGCTCTGTTCTGTGACTTTATTACATTGGCTGAGTTTAAAAGTGTGACAGTTTTTTCGCACATTTTCTAAACTCTCACCCTACTACATTTGGCACTTAGTGTTCTTTTTGTGCACTGATTTGCCTGTTTTAAAGGTAATGGATCCAGACTCAGAGCAAGAATCGGTGCATGCGAGGTAACAGAAGATGCCTGGCTGTGTTTGGGCCTGGCTTTCACAATAGGAATGCTAGTTCATAAAAGAGCAGTAGTAGGACCACCACTCACAAGTAAAGGCCATGCTCTAAGCCTTTCCTTGCCACTGCATGTGGTGTATGGCATGTTCTCAGTTTTACGTTTTTCTGCAGTTATTTTTTCCTTCATATTTAGAGGTGATGCTTTCTTAAATATTGTCAAACATTGTTTGGATTTGGATTGCCCTTTCTTACACCTTCTTCTTACTTCATGCCCTTCTTTAAAATTAGATGTTGAAGAAGTACTATGACTGCAAGCACTTGTACTAGGTTGCTCCTGTTCTTCTATCAATTGATCCATGATTGATTTTTACACTAGGGCAGGGGTAAAGCTACTGTAGTTGAACTTAACTGCCACCACACCAAGTGAACACACAATGAGATAGGAAAATGAGAGACTGTTACCTTTACCATGAAGTTTTACTAAAAGACTTGAGGGCTTTTAGTAAAGTCCCAGCTTGGACGGGAAGGCCCAAGCTGGGACTTGGTTCCTCAGAAACCCCAAGTTTGGGTGTTTTTGGATTCCTGCAAAACCAAACCGCTCATCTCTAATTAGAAGTTACATTTCTTAATTCAATGAAAATTTCTTCTTGCTCATAATATTTATTTATAATATGGAAAATATTTGCTCATTTAAGTTTTAAAAGGACAGTTAAAAATTACTTGTATATTCTTGATAAAAACAATTACTAAGATGTATGGAAAATAATTCTACTGTACCTTTTTCTTACCTAAATTGGCAGAATAACGTTTTGTACTATTGCTATACTCTAGATGCTGCAATTAAGTCCTAAGTTAATTACATAAATGGCCTCATTATCAGTAGACATTGTTAAAAAATGTTTTGTTTCTTTGCTAATAATAACCAGAGCCCATCATTTTCATTTTGGCTAATTACATACATTGAAAACAACATAGCAGCAAGATTGCATTAGATTGTAAAATTAATGTAAGAAATTATATATTACCCATGTATTTCTTATAAAGTCATGAATATACATATCTAAAGCAAAGTGTAATAAAAAAAAAAAGTTTAGTGTTTTGTAATATAGTTCCACTTTAAGGCACAGAACCTTAAAATAGTATTTTCCTTGGCAACGGATGCATCTGCTGTTAAATAGAAGCCAGATGTAAAGCCAACTTCAGCTGCTAGTGTCTGCTTTTAACTTGAGGAACATATGAGCTTGATGTGTGATGGGAAAAGCATAGCCACTATCTTATAAATGGGTTAGCAAGCCAGTGGACATATATAAAAGTATGTTTAAAAGTGTAATGTTTCTAAAACTATTTTTACAAGGAAATAACTTGCTAGATTAGTAGAAGTTACCGAGAACACATACAGGTACTTGCATTACTATTGTATAGTATTGCATACATAGCATATTAAAGTATACAGTAGAATAGTATTGTATAGTATTGTATCCATAGTGATACTAAAGCAGGAGACTAAGGGGCCTATTCATCATCACTTATGGATCCATTATATATGCAAAAACACTAGTTTCTGCATACTTATGTAATGGGCCCATTCATTATAAGGGTCCCAATAGGGCCGCCTGGTATTCAGCAGACTACGAAAACTAAACGTTTTCAGAGTTCTATTGTGGGAATCAACACCATCTTCCCGGATCCCCTTCCTTCCTATGGGAAGAAGGTCCGAGGTTGCAAGGAATCAGAGAGGATCCCTTCGCCATCTCCACACTGAGGGCCTGATTCAGAGATGTACGTTCATCTGACAATGAACATACATCTCTGATTTTTAGGGGTCTGCGTCTGCGCAGCACCCATTCTGCACATGTGCAGAACACAGATCCTGCAATCTCGCTCACAGTTGACATGCTGAGGCATTTGGGGGGGCGGAGCAGGGGTGTGCCTGGTCACTGTTCTAGGAAATGGGGGTGTGCGTCCCCCATTTTTCAGGAGAGACGAGGCCAGGGATTGCGTCGAAGGACGCAAATTCCTGGCCTCTTATATGACCAGCACCTGGCGAGGCTGTAGGAAGTTCAGCTCCTGGTGATCTCAGCCTGCGATGTCGGTCGCAGTGCTAGGTTCGCAAATGCAGCAAGGAGGTGATTGACACCTCCTTCTGTATTTGCATCGGAGATGGACAGAGTTGCACAGCCGCTTGTGTACGGCTCTGCAAATTTGAATCAGGCCCTCAGTGCTCAGTGACTTTGTGCATGTGTGACCTCAGGACGGGCACCAGTAATCACAGGGCCATAAATAAGGTAGTGTGACTTGTGCCATGGCACAGGGCAAGGGGGTACTGTTCGGGCCTGTAGCTTCCTCTTATTTTAACCCCAGAATCTCCTGGGTTTCCATGATGAACTAAAGCTTCCTAAAAGAAACTAAAGCAGGATCCCTGATATATTTGCTAAGAATGAATATATAGGCAGCTACACATATAAGGGTGTTTATTATTAGATGAAGGGATGCAGATGTGAAATAACTTTATTAATAACAACCACACATCAGGATTTTGTTTTTTGAAGCTTGATCTTTACTGAAATAAAAAAAGAAAATAATGTGAAAGACAGGACACATGGATTCAAGCTGCCAAGTATCTTGGAAATTGAGGAGGGTGAGAGAACCCTATACCTACCTGTAGAGTAGAGATGAGTTATTCTGTTAACTAAGGACCTACTTTATCAATGAGTTTTATCATTCACAACGAGTGATAAAACTCGTTGCGTATGATAATGGTGCTCCAGCCAATCAGCTTCCAACTGTCATCTGTTTGAAAAATGACATTTGGGAGCTGATTGGCTGGAGCACCATTTATTATACACAACAAGTTTTATCAGTCATTGTGAATGATAAAACTTGTTGATAAATAATGCCCAACTTGTTCAAAACTGTTCAGAAGAATATCCCTTCATTCTGCATTTAACCGAGAAATATTGCATGCTTCAAAGGAGGAATATGGCCCAAAGCGTTCCCATTCTCTCCCCAGCCACCTCACTATAGAATCAACTGACCATTGTATTCATAGATGTCAGGTCTGGATTTGTTTGTGTTCCCAGACTGCGGTCTGAGGCAGGAGTAGGAGTTGTGTGCAGAGAGCTAGGTGGATAAATGAAATTTCTGCTCATGGAAGGAGTAACAAGGAGTAACTGGACTGGAGCTAGCAGATTGGTACTGAAAACTGAAGCTGTCAAAGATGCCAGAAATGACTAAGCCAGAGTAGATCCAGAAAGGTGTGGTAGTACTAGGGTGGCTAGAATAGAGCCCCAAAAACAGTAGATTGAAGCTAGTAGTGTAGTGTAGATGAACTGGCTAAGTCCAAGAGTACTAAGATGACCGAGTCGGTGATGGAACCAGACTGGGACCAGTAATGTGCAACACTGGAACCAGGCTGAGACCAGTATTCCTGAGGACCTGGTGCAAAACCGGTGATGCTAGAGACCAGCCTGGAACCGGTGATGTTGGAGACCAGACAAGAACTGGTGATGCTAGAGACCAGACTGGAACTGGTGATGCTGGAGACCAGACTGGCACTGGTGATGCTGGAATTTATTAGCACAGTAGTGAAAGAACACTGGGAAATATGCTGCTGAGCCACAAAACATTGGTTAAGAGCGACGTTGCACTGACAACCTGCCACCCTCCAGGAAGTACTTTTAAAGGGGCTGCTGGTTGCTGATTGGGAGACTGAGGGCCTGATTCAGCAAGAAACAATTAATTCACACAGCGCATGTATCGCAGCTTGCGTGCGCGAGCCTGACACTGCAGTCAGAACTGTGGGCCTTATTCAGAGCCGGACGCTCTTTGAGAGCGCTTGCTCTGAATCAGGGCATCCCTGTTTTTTTTTAAAGATGGCCTCCTGACCACTCGCTAAACTGTGGGTGACCACCCACAGCTTTAGCGAATGGCCAGGTGATGGTCGCGATGGTCACGACCATCGCGACCATCGGGGCTTGTGACGAGACCCTTGTGGTAGGGTCTCGTTCCCACAAGCCCCAGTGAGCTTTCGGCTCTAATAGAGCCGGAAGCTCACCCATTGATATCACTTGTGATGTCAGTGGGGCCGCCCCCAAATGGCAGGCGTTCGTTTGGGAACGCCTCTGTTTGGCCAGCCACCCCCCCTGCCCGCCTCCAAAATGGGGCGAGCTGTAAATCACAAATGACAGCTGCCCTGTTTTGGTGCGATACCCATAGCTATGGAGCGCCCATCGCTGGCCGGGTCTCGTGCATGCGCACGCCGGAGCTGGCTCCGGTGTGCGCATACGCAGTGGGGGACCATCGACCCGCTTGCAAGCTCTGTGCAGCGCTCGCGAGCGGGTCTGAATCAGGCCCTGTGTATGCAGAGGCTACACAGATGCACAACAGAGTTATTGACAGTTGGAAGTGCCATCTGTGTATGGTGATGGGGGGTTGGTCATGCGAATGCAGGCGTTACAGTGCGTTTCATTGTCATTGCATGGGAGTGCATAAATTATCCACTGCAATACCAGACGCCTCCTGAGTACTCAAAGCATGCACAGAAGTTAGCAATTCCTGAGTGTGGTCTGGGCTTCCTTAACTGTGTGTATGGGTCACATAATCTTAGTGAAGATGGCGGCGCCCAGTGCTGGAATGAAGAGCAACAGCCAGAAAACAGTGGGCTCCAGAAAACCTTTGCAGTAATTGTGAGAGGCACCTGAGAGGTAAGTGCCAGTCAGGAGGACCTGGAACTATGGGCCTGATTCAGAGCCGGACGCTCTGAAAGGGCGTTCGCTCTGAATCAGGGCATTTTTTTTTTGTGCAGTCTCCTGGCAGCTCGCATAGCTGTGGGTGATCACCCACAGCTATTGCGAGCGGTCAGGTGATGGTCACGATGGTTAAGACCATCGCGACCATCAGGCTTGTGATGAGACCCTTACGGTAGGGTCTCATGGCCGCAAGCCACAGTGGACTTCCTGCTCTTATAGAGCAGGAAGTCCAGGTACTGACATCACGAGTGATGTCAGTAGGGCCACCCACAAATGGCAGGCATTCCTGCAGGAATGCCTCCGTTTGCCTAGCCACCCCCCGCTCCCTGCCTTCCAAACAGGACGAGCTGTCGAACACCATCAACAGCCGCAACTTTTGGATGCGAGCGCTGGAGCGAGTGCTTTTTGCGCTCGCTCTGGGACTCGCGCGTGCACACTGGCCCAGCATCGACCCGCTTGCAAGTGCTATGCGCTTGCAGGTGGGTCTGAATCAGGCCCTATGTCAATAGACTACAATTTAGCAAAATACAGATTTGTAAATACATTACGGAATGACACTCCACAAATCATGCAAAAGATGAACTCAAAAACTTTGTACCTCTGCAAAATTGCTAATATTAAATATTGCATAAATTCTTCTTTTGTCTACTATAGAACCAAGTTATTTGTTAGTGTAACTTTGAATTTTAAATTGTTTACAATTCTTCTGTATGCACTACACTAAGAGAATTTAGGCCCTCATTCAGAGCCGCTCGTTAACAGCAGTACGCTCGTTGCGTTCCGATGTTGAATAACCGCGCATGCGTCGGTGTAACACTGCGCATGTGCGTACTGCAGTTTGCGAGTTTTTTTGGACTCATTCCTAAAATAGCGTACAGGAAGTGACATGTCAAATGTGATTGACAGAACAGGGCGTTTTAGGGTGTTGACGAGGGTGGAGATGGAAAAACGCAGGCGTGGCGAGGCGTTTTTGGGGCGTACATACATTAGCAGATGCGAGCGTAAAATGTGTATGGACCGACTCCTACGTCACTGGATGATCCTCTTTCCCTTCCAAATGCTCGCACAGCTTAGGGTCTGGATTACTCGACCACATTGGCGATGGCCTTCTCCTCCGTCCCGGGACTCCACGATGTTGTTGCGATTAATCGTGGGAGGGCAGAAAAGCAATTAGTGTTGGATTGAGAACCGGCTTGGTATGTGTTTTGAAATCAGTTTTTTGGGATAGCACAAAACCGTACGCAGGTGGAACTCAGAGCTGCTAATGTCAGGATGACACAATCAATTTGCGTACATTTGTGGGGGTTTATTTGGGCAGCAATTTGGTGGTTAGGGCCTATTGTAACAATAATGTCATCATGTTTTCAGTTTCGCACCATTTTATTTGTGCCTCTTGAATTTGCCGAATTATATGAATTTGTAAACGTTCCTTAAAGAGCCCTTTTTTTTTTTTTTGTTTTGGCCGAGTTTTTGCCTTTTGGCCCAGGATTAAATGTAACCCATTTGTACAATAATTTTACAATCCAATGTTATTGTTTAATTTCCAATTTATTGCTCAAACAAAAAAACTTATTTTTAAAATTTTGGGGACATCTTTTTTGCCCAAAGATATGTTCCCAAATCAAACAAATTGGCCCAACATAACTGTTGACATAAACATACAACAAAAAAATAAAAACATTTCACAAGAAAGGAGAGGGAAGTTTTGACCAGAAAGGAATATGAGCCAAGCACAGAAGGATTGTGGGAAAAGTCACCATTGCTGTCACCGTTTTTTCACCCGTTTGGATGGGGGAGGGAGGGCGCCAGACCGGGTCCGGGATGTCATCGGGCTGGCCTGTCCAGAGGCAGATGTTGTGGCCTCTGGACTAGGCACAGGGCTAGGCACATTTGGAGGATTGGCTGATGTTGTGCCAGAGGTGGAGGATCCTGATGTTCCGGCAGGAAGGGAGGTCGGCTCCACCATGTGCTGGCGAACGAGCTGCTCCAGGGCATTGGCGATGCGGATGTTGGCCCTGGTATTTTCCGCCAGGGCCTGACCAATGGTCACGTTGGCCGCAGCGTTTTGCTCCAGGGCCTCAGCCACCCGTAGCAGACTGGCGTCCATCCTCTGCAGAATCTCCGTATGGGAATCCGATTTGAAATTGAGTTCTGTGAGGATGGCCACTGCCTGCGAGGGGGATTGTCCTGGACTGGCTTCTGCAGGGTCCTCAGCCGGATGTACTGGTTCCTCCCCTGCAGAGCCAGCAGAAATTCGGCGGCCAAGGCTCCCTCTGGAGCAGACTCATCCGCCTGTGTCTCTGTTAGGAAAAAAGAGAAAAGCCTCACATTACAATCTACATATTGGCACAATAACATTTCAGAGTTGATGACATCCAAAGATTTACCTGGGACAACATGAGGAGCCGCAAAGTCTGGCATGTCCGTATCCATGTTGGACACGCCAAACACCTCCACAGGCTGCACACATCCCTGTGCCAGCTCTTCTAAATCCGTCAACTCCAATGACACAGGGGTGGGACCCCCACCTGTCCCCCTTGCATGCCTAGCCCTGTCCGCGAGTTTTTGCTTTAGGCGATATTTGAAGTCGCCCCATCTGTGGAGAAAAATGGAAGCCATTATCCTTTGGTTTAAAATGGGGTTTGTTTTTAGGGGGGGCAAGGGTTTACTTACCGCCGTTTGACATCCCGGGCTAGAGGGACATAATCACCCACCCTATTGACAGCAACGGCTACCTCTTCCCACATTCTCCACTTCTGCCTTAGACTCATATTCCTGTCTGCCTGTGGCAGGATGTCCACACACTTCTGGATCAAAACCTCCATCTCCTTTCTTGTGAAATGTGGCTGCCTTTTTTTTTTGGCCGCTTTGGCCGGAATACTGGGCCCAGCAGCCTCTTCCATGTCATCCTCCTCACCTATTTGTGTAAATTTACAGAATTCACAAAATCACAACTTGCCTAATCTTATGTTTCAAATTAATCATTGATACAAAATGTATGAAAGACTTACCGCCTGACTCTTGGGCATTTTTTCCCTGGTCTGTCGCCATGTCTGAGGTCCAAACAAGAAATACACCAGAATTTGAATGTGTTTTCGTGACGTATTTATACATGCGTCCTTATTTTGTGGCCGCATCATTGATTGTGCGGCCCTATGATCCCTCCTTAATTTGTGCGGGAAACGAAACACTATTTATGGCTTGGTGTGTCTCAAGTCGAGGTGGCGTTTTTGGATTGTTGGAGGTTATCTTGGCTGGAGTTTATTGATTGCGTAGAAAGGAGTTGGCGGTTGGAGATTCGTTTGTTGGTTAGATTTGCGTTTTTTTTTTCCGTTATCTTTGTTGGTTTATATTTTTGGGACCTCGTTTCTTGATTTGGTAAGTTTTGTGAAGTCTAACTTTTGTTCAATTGTTGTTTCATTGTGTTTCTTATTTTTTGTAATTTTTGGATCCATAATTTCTTCTTTTTTAGATTTTGTTTATTTTCGACCCAAAAGACCTTTTGATTTTGAGTCTTATATATTTGCTCTTGGTAAGTCCATTTTTTTATCTTGTATTTGCAAACTAATTAGCGCATTTTTAGTAGTTACTCTTGTGACTTGTATTAGCGAACTAATTAGCGCATTTTTAGTAGTTACTCTTGTGACTTGTATTAGCAAACTAATTAGCGCATATTTAGTAGTTACTCTTGTGACTTGTATTAGCGAACTAATTAGCGCATTTTTAGTAGTTACTCTTGTGACTTGTATTAGCGAACTAATTAGCGCATTTTTAGTAGTTACTCTTGTGACTTGTATTAGCGAACTAATTAGCGCATTTTTAGTAGTTACTCTTGTGACTTGTATTAGCGAACTAATTAGCGCATTTTTAGTAGTTACTCTTGTGACTTGTATTAGCGAACTAATTAGCGCATTTTTAACAGCTTAATAATCATTCTAACTTTTTGGTGGTTTCTCTTTCGCTTTTTGTGCCAACATTTCAACCCATTTTGATGTACTGTGTTAAATGTCATTTTGCTGTTTTGCTAAATGGGTGTTTGGCATATTTTAACTTTGGTCTAGCACAAAATTTATAAACAAAAATGCACAGAGTGAAATGAGTCAAGTAATTTTGGTGTTTATTTTCAGTTTGGACGTATCATGACAATACCCCGGCATGTAAGCAGCAATGGATGGTATCATCAAGCTAAGTTGTTTTAATATAGTTTTGGGGTGGGTCAAAAGCCTTACTTTGAAATCTTTGAATTTCAGGTTGATCTGGGGCGGATTGTTCTGGCCATGCTCCCGGAAGCCGACCAACCTCAATCTCGTCCCAGGCGTAGGCATCGTAGGCATGCAAGGCCCCAGATATTTCGAACACGTGTCACCCTTTTTGGAATGCCCGATGATGAGGTTTTAAGGCGCTACCGTCTACTTCCCAAAATCATCATAGACACTCTCTCATTAATAGAAAGTGATCTTGAGCGGCAAATTGACAGTCCAACAGCAATACCACCACTTACGCAATTTATGGCGGTGTTACATTTCTGTGCCTCAGGATCGTTTCAAACAACGGTGGGAATAGTGGCGGGCATCTCCCAAACCTCCTTTTCCCGGATCCTGAGGGCAGTGATGGAGGCACTTTTCAAGCACCTCCATCATTTTATTCAAATGCCTTTGGATATGGGTGCCCTTAGTGTGGCCAAGACCAATTTTTACCAAATAGCTGCCTTCCCACACATCATAGGGGTTGTGGATGGTACTCACATACCACTTCAGCCTCCAGCATGGCTGGAGGCCATATTTCGAAACAGGAAACACTATCACTCCCTGAATGTAATGGTGGTATGTGATGCCTCCCTCCAGATCCTGTCCCTGAATGCTAAATTACCCGGAAGTGCACATGACTCCTTCGTCATCCGGCAATCAGGGATATGGCACAAATTAACCAGCCTACAAGCTGGTGATGCGTGGCTTCTGGGTAAGTGGAGAGCTTTAGTACATAACAATGTTAAGCTTGATACACAGTGTTCCTGATGTTGTCAATTCTTTTCCATAGGAGACAGTGGATATCCTTGCATGTCCTGGCTGCTCACTCCTTATTTGGCTCCCACACCAGGCCCACAAAGTGCGTTTAATTCCGCACTTACAGCCACCAGGCAAGTTGTGGAGCGCTGTATCGGCCTTTTAAAAGGCCGATTCAGATGCCTCCACCGCTCTGGTGGCGAGCTCATGTATTTGCCGGATATGGTGTCGAAAATTGTGGTCCTGTGTGGGATATTTCACAACATCGCCATAAGGAGTGGTATCCCAATGCAGCCAGAGGATGCCTTACCTGAGGATGGCCCCCCCGAAGTTGGTCGGAGGTCAGTATGTGGGGGGGCCATACGCGATGATGTGGTGGCCAGATTTTTTAGGTAAGTTTTAACAAAACAGTGTTTAAACCTAATGTGTTTGTGTTTGTTTGCGAACATCTAATTTTGTTTTCTTTTTTTCACCATCTTCGGTTTGTTCACATAATCTTTGGCACTACAACGCTCACTACTTCATGCTACCCTTACCAAACCTGGATCTGGTCATTTTGGGAATATATTCTGGAACCCATATCGCAACGCCATGTTTGTGGAATCATTTTGGCATGGTCCTTCCTCAACCAGTTCTTGATTTGTTTTTTTTTTGTTTTTTTTATTGGTATGTGTTGTATTTGAGATTATCACTGTGTGTTTTTTTTGTGAGTGACCACTTTGATTTCTCAGTTATGTTGTGAATAAATGTTTGGAGAGTTAAATGTTCTTCCTTTTTTTGGACGTTACCAGCAAGTTTAACCAGGTTAACACACCTTACATTTGACTAAGGGGTAATCCAGTACTGACGCCAGTTGAGCAAAAATGAAATATGTTTTCAGGTTCCCAACCCACACCAAAAGGAAGCCTGTCCAATCATTTGGCTTTGTAAGATTCGCCTAAGCAGCTTGCCCACCAACTAGGAACCTGTAAAATGTAGAAATATCTAATTGACACTACACACAAAAAGGGAAATGACATTGTTACTGTTATGTGTTTCTTGAGGGTGTTTTACATACAAATACAAAACCCAATCTAATTTTTAAAAAATGCAAAACCTTGCAGGAACAGTCTACTTATGTCAGGGTTAACTATCTTTGGTTTTGAAAAAACGAATGAGGCAGAACGTATATTAGAAATAAACAATTTATTTTGAAAAAGATAAAAACAAAAAAAAACTACTGCCGAAGGATGCCAGACAGCCAGTCAAGGGCCACAAGCACCCCAATTACATTTTGGCGCATGTGTGCCACACAATCTTCGACCTCTTGCCGACGCCTCTGTTCCTCTGTGGGTGAGAAAAGTGTGTGGATTAATCAAACAATAGGGAATCCACATTAAAAAAACAAAAACACAACAAAATCACTCCAAAACCAAAATTTTTAAAAAAAGGGGTGCTGCAAATATTTCAAGGCCTATGTAGAAATACCCACAGGTGTGATATGTGTATGTTGAAATCAGCAGGAAGAGGTAAAGGCAAACTGCTAAATCACCAAAAAACAACCCAAAAATCACGAATAAAGGAACGACACATGATTACATACAAACAGTTTGTGGTTAAAAAAAACGCGAAAGAAAAACATACCGGTAGCCAAAACGGCAGATCCCGAAGTCCCTCCATCTTCATCCTCGGAGGAGCCTTCATTCCCCAAAGAACGGGGCGGGGTTATCACGGACTCCGGGGAGGGGGTAATTGGAAGAGGGGTGGTTGGAGGAGAGGGGGAAGGGGGACGGAGGGGAAGGAGGCCCGACAGTTCCGGGAGAGGGTCTTGGAAGGCTTGGGAGGAGGGGGGAATAGGGGAATTATTTGGGGTGGAGTGTTGGCTGGGGGTGGGTGAGAGTGGGCAGGACCGCCGTCTGGCCGGACGGTGACGGCGTAGTCTTGCCTGTCCCCCTAAAAGATGTCAAACAAATTGTGGTTAGTCTCTGGCCAAATCCTGGCCAAATAACATTTTAAAATCACCCACCACCAACAAAAAACATGCAAATATGAGTAGAATGAATATATCAGAAATAGAGGGAAAACATGGCCATGCAGATATGAGGAGAATGAATAAATAGGACAGACATAAAAACATGCACACGCAGATATGATGAGAATGAAAAAATAGGACAGACATGAAAACATGCACACGCAGTTTGCCCCACAAAGACAAACATGAAAACCACAATACATAACACTTACTTTCCACTATCTGCATGCGAAAGCATGCCAGCAAGCGGGGCGTTCGCCGTTGCAGGTCAGACCACCTGCGCTCCAGCTGGCCGATGTTGCGGCGTGAGCCGAAGGAGCGCAGGCGGGCCCGTGCCTCCGCATACGCGGAACGCTTCTGCCGGTTGGTGATGGGTGGAGGCTGGCTGGTGATACGCCGATCCATCACCTCCGTTAGCACCAGCAGCTCGCGCCTGGTGAATGCGGAGGCTCTCATGATGGCAATGGTGTTTTTCTTAAAATTCATTTTTGATAAAGTGTGCCAAAAATTTCTGATTGGCTAATGTATCTTGGAAATTAACAGGAGCAATTTTATTGGTTAGTGTATGAGTCATGTGTTCGACAGGGCCAGAAATCTCTGGAGAGTTATGATAGGCTTGATGCAGTGACATGCGTAAGCAAATTTAAATAAAGAAATGAACCCCGGGAAATATGCGGGGATCCACAGCAATAGAACAATTGTTTCATTGTGGCTAACATGTTTTTTGAGCAATAAAAGCGAATGTTTAAGCCGTACGTATTCTGCGGGTAAACACAAACACGGACAAGAGTAAAGTTTCTTGCATTGTGTTGAAAAAAAAAAAACAATTAAGCTAATTGATACATTGATTGGCATGATACGATTGATGGAGGTAGGCAGAATAAAGGAGCAGGTAATCGACATCTGACATGGCCACTTCCGGTTTATACTTGTGCGTGCGTTCCCTTCAAGCCATTTCGGGGATGTACGCTCGCTATTTCGCACGCTCGTTAGTTAGAGGAGGGGTCGTCTGAGTTTGGGGAGGATTTTTAGATGCGATCGAAAATACGAGCGAGCCCTTGAATTTAAATATTTTTGTACGTACGCCTAACGTACGTGCGCCCGCTTGCGAGTGGGTCTGAATGAGGGCCTTAATTTGTAATATTTTAAGTCATTTTCTGTAAAACTGAACTGGATCAATGTTTTGTTACACTAGTACTATAATAAAGTTTCATAATATTATATTATTTGTGTTGAACAAAAATGTCTTCCCTTTGTCTGGCCCTGAACTCAAGCCCAATTTACAAAAGAAAATAAATATATTCTATAGGTAATAAAGATAATCTGCTCCTTCATCTTTTCACAAACCTCCAATGCCAACTTTAAGGATAATAACCATCCCTGGTCTCCAAACAAAGATTTCCTTGCCTGGTGTACAAAAATGAATTTACAGTGTTGTTCCTGTCCCTAAAAATAGGGGTGTGGCTTAACAGCTTAACATGGCTGACACACTTTGACGGAGTTCTGTGCTGATTTCCTCTACCTTCGCTCCCAACGGCTGTTCTCTATCCCTCCACACCCTGGAACACACATACATCGAGGCCTGTCCACCTCCTGAATCCATCAGTGTCTTTTGCACCCAGCCAGACCCTGCTGATACCCCTGCAGAGCACGGAGTCCTACACACCTCGACTCCCATCGGCACACGAGGGAGTAGATGTATGAAGCAGTGAAAAGAGTGGAGAAGTGTGCCAGTGGAGAAGTTACCCATGGCAACGAATCAGCTCCTACCTATTATTTTATAGAATTTACCTGATAAATGCTACCTCAAAGTTGACTGGCTGCCATGGGTAGCCTCTCCACTGGCACACTTCTCCACTCTATTCACTCCTTCATACATCTACCCCTATGTCTGTAGCCAGAATGCTCCTGACCGGCCCTCCTTGACACAATCAACCGCCTTTCACCCAGTGGTCCTGCTGACAAGGCACTGTAGTAAGGGTTGCCCTGTGCCACAGCGGAGGGGGTGTGTTGGCTCTGAATCACTGGCACTGATGCTACCCTGTACACCCTGCCACTGGCAAGTCATTTACATTCCGGCAGCACAATAGCCGGACCTGTACCTGGATTTTCTCTCCCACTGTCACCCATTTTCCAAATCACAATATGCTGCAGACTTGTCTGATCAGTGCACTTGGACATCTGTCTTCAATATCTCCTGCAGCTGCAGCCAGGCTTTACAGTCAGCTCCTCTGTCTGCAGCTAAATACTTTCTTTCGGGCTGCAGCACTTTGAGTTAGACGGTTTACACATTGCTGAGGCTCCCTGCTGCTATAGAGGAAGAGCCAATCCAGACTTCTGGGCTCCCTCCTCCCTTGTGGGACTTAGCTGCACCTAGACCTGCTGGGTTGAGAACATACTTTGTCATTGGGACACTGAGGGTGATTTAGCATATTATGATTTCTACCTACTTTATTTCCTTGGAGCCTGTTAATTTTCTACTGGCGAATTGTTTTGAACCCATTCCTACTGAGGGTGCCACTGATTACTTGTTAGTTGGTAGATACTAGTGACCCTCATTCCTGGCATAAACTTTTCACACTGCTGCTCTATGGTCACTCCCAACATTTTCATTATCCTCAATTTGGACTTTATACTTACTTCACTTACATTTACACCTCCCGTTAGTGATTGGTTATCAGCACTCCTTTGAACGTGCAAGATATTTCACTCTAATATCTGATACATGACCAGTTGGGGGACAGAAATGGCTGGCAAATAGTAATGGTCTAGTCCCCCACTCAAGGCTGTCTAGTTACTTCATGGGGGACTGATTCCTGTGATGACCCGTTCCTCTTGCTAATTTGTCTAAACCATCTGATGGCATTGACATATTGCTCCTTGTCTATGCTCTCCTATATCTTCAGCTAAAAGGCCATAGGAATGGCTAAAACGTGTTGCTGCTCTCCATTAACTGATATATGGCGGCTGTGTGCACCCAATTGCAGCTCCATTACTAATAACAAGGAGACAAAGAAGTAAGCGGTGCTTTCCTGCACTGGCAGATATACACAGCTTTTATACCTGATCTGGCGACTATTGTCTATAATAAATATTCCAACATCCAGATAACACAGGACAAACTGAAACAGGGTCCGGACTTGGATCTTCATATCCAGATTGTTACCCTTATCTTATTGCCGAAGATGAGCCTCAGGAATCTTATTCAAAACTGGGAGGGTACTTTCAGCTTCTGCCGGCTGGGCATGAGCATTAGCTCTCACACTTAGACCACAGCTGGCTCTCAGCCCTGGTAAGTTACCAATGTATTCCTGAAGAATATAGGGATCCCGCAATATACAGTACATAGTGACTATTGAGAAATCTAAATCAGAACTATAAACTGTATACTACATCTATTACAGTGCCCCATAGTATGGGATTATAAACAACAGCAGTGCAGCTGTATATATAAGAGACTGTTACTTTTGTGACATTCAGTATCTTTTTAGTAAAATGTTATACATTGTTTCCAGTGTTTTTGTGATATGTCTATTGGAAAGAAACAACTATTGACATAAATAGACACAACAACTCAATAATTTAGCCTGAATTGGAATGATTACACTGGGGAACGGTCAATCTGTTGCCGGGGATTTAAGAGTCGATTTCGATTAATTTTGTGCTCCTGATCATGATTATGCCATGCTTATTTTTCAATTGGTTCCAGTTTTTGAGATATGCATGTCTTTAATATTTATGAAAAAAAAAAATTAAACAATGTTAAATATAGTTAAAAATATATATTTTTTATTCTGATTAAATTTGATTTGTAAATTGTTATAAAAAGACACAGGATAATTACATACATAAGTGTTAGGAAGCTATGAGAACTGTTTTTTGTTGGATTTTCCTTTGTATTCTTGTTGCGGGCAGTCCTTCTGCAGACTCCAACAGTAATCGGCCATCATGTGACGATCCCACCTTCCTTGATATCTTTCTTCCATTACCTAAATATTCTGGTGGAACCATTAACCCTGTTCTATGCTTAAATCTCCTAGATTGGACAGGAAGTGATCTAAATGACAGTACAAAAAATGTATAATACTCATGTAGGCACCTACTTTCTCAAAACATTTTAGCATGTTGTGGACTAATTCATGATAGTTGTCTGCCTTGTGATTGCCTAAAAATGTTTGAATGACAGATACATAACTCAGCCATGCTACAGATTCGGTTTCAGTCATAGATGTGGTAAAATTTGGATCCTTCACCAGTTTCCGTATCTGTGGGCCATTAAAAATTAATGTCTTTAACTTTTCAATACTAAGATATGAAAATGTTCGACAAATATACGTGAAACAATCGCCTGACTTGTCCAATGCTTTTACAAATTGTTTCATTAAACCCAGTTTGATATGGAGAGGCGGCAGTATGATTTTTTTCCTGTCAATTAAGGGCTCATGATGTTGGCTTCTGCTACAGTTATAACTTCTCTTGGAGACCATACGATTTGCTGCCAGTGCTTTTGTTTTGCATGACTATCCCATAAGCATATGTGACAAGGATACTTAGTATATCCACTTTGCTGACCAAGAAGAAAGTTTACCATTTTTAAATCGACACAAACAGACCACTGATGCTGAGAATAAGACGTACTTGATATTTTCATACTGTTCTTTAAGTTTTGTTGAATGATCAATAGGAATCGACACAAATTTATTCTCATTATGCAATATTACGCATTTTAAGCTCCTTTTAGAACTATCCAAAAAGAGACGCCAGTCTAGGAGGGGCCAATTCAGCTATTGCGAAGATCTAATGCAAAAATAGGACCTGCGAGTACTCTCAAACCAATCTTAAATCCTTGGCAAGAAAAAAAAAATATTTTTTTGTTCCCCAGTGTTATCTTGGCAAACTTTTTTTATGATTAGACAGTGCATTTTGGTTTATATGACTTCTTATATGATTTCTTTATATGACTCTTTCTATGGTTTTTAAAAAGTATACCAGCGCAGGTTTGCTCTTTTATTTCTCCTCTATCTTTCTACCCACCTATAAAGAAGTATAAGAAAAACAATTCCAAGACAGACCTGGCGGGAAAAAGAGACTTCCCCTTATTCCGCATACTTTTTTAAGAATAGGATATTCTTGGCTTCCAGATCTCACCCATCACTTAAGATGCTACCAATAAAACATTACTTTCAATCTCTAGAAGAAAACTTCAAGCTACTATACATCAGGAGGTGGCTACTATCCAATCAGACATGGCACAGCTCTCAGAGCGAATTGTCATCCTGGAGGAGAACAGAGAGGCTTCTGAGGTCATTCTTTCATAACTTATGGATGTTGTCTCCTTTTAATCATCAGAAATTCACTCTCTGAAATCTCATATTGATTATTTAGACAGATGGGAACATCACAATAACATTTGTGTCCAGGGCTTACCAGAAGACATTTCTTAATCCAGATGGGTCAATGTCCTCATTTAGATCTTTATCCTCATGAAGACCTTCGGTCCTCAGTATGAGGTTTGAACCCAATAGCGGATTTCTGATTCACAAGGCCCATAGGGATCTTTGTTCCAGAAATGGGCCATAGCTCTGGGAGTGCAAACGATGTGGCCACACAGAGCCCTGTGGAAAGCATCGTCGCTCACCCACGGCTCCTGCAACTGGCTAGCAGGGTGCTTAGAATAGAATTTCTTCAGCAGTGCCATCTGGAGCATCCTTAGGATGTGCACGCCATTGCCCTTACAGCCCCCTTGCTGTAATTAATTGCCCCCTCCGCATGACATCATACAGCAGGGGTGTGATTCTGCACCGGGTACCACAAGCCATAGTTATGGCTGTCCCAGAGGTTTACCAGCAGACAGACTCGAGATGTTATTTGCCACCTACATTAATTTGCCCATAAAGAAGCTATACTGACTGCACTGGGTGACATCATCCGAGGGGGTGACACCAAAAAAACAGAACTGCTAATCTATTTTGGTGTCACCCCTTGGATGGTGTCACTAAACAGTGGTAATGGATGATGCGCTCATCATCCACACTGTGCCAGGACTCAGGAGAGGCTGACAATAACCCAGTATGATGATAAGTGGGTTGTGACACCCTGTCATGCACCTAAAATGTCATACACCAAGAGGCTTGTTATCGCGGACCAGAGACCACAGCCCTTTTCCCTTCAGCACGAGTGAGGAGTCTGTGGTGGAGCAATGTGTGACACCATACCTAGTGACACCACTGCCCAGCAAGTTAGGTTGTGCATAGGTCACATGCACACTAGCAGCTGGGTTAGGTCAATGGATCACTGAGTAGATTTTTGGAAGCCTACTGGTTGCAATCCCATTAACTAGAACACATCAGGGTTAAGATTGTGTGTGGCCCTGCAAAAATAGAAATTCACTAAACGTTTCTTTGAGACATGGGAGAACTACATTGACATCCTTTCACTCTCACTTAGGGAGCAACTATGGAAATTTATCCAGGGTACGCTTTGAAATAAGACCCGTGTATGTGCTCAAGACTCCCTGATTTACTTTCCCATTGCTCGTATTGTCAGTTACTGGTATCCTTCATCTAATTGCCGGTGGTTAATAATGGCTGTGTTTCATATCTGGTATTGTATCCAGGCCTATCTTCTCTTACATCTGTTTTAGCTATTAATACAAATATTCATGTTCTTTTCACTCAGTATTTATACTATGTGATATACCATTTGTTTACCATGTACTCTGTTTTTGTAATTGCATGCATCAATAAAGAAAAATGTATTTACAAAAAAAAAAAAGATTGTGTGTGGGTGGAAACTGAGTAGAATTACATCCACACTTTTGGACTGGGGGCCCGATTCCGACTCGCTCACGAGCGCATAGCACTCGCAAGCGGGTCAATGTTTGGCCCCAATGCATGCGCCACCTCTGGCATATGCATGCGCGAGCCCCAGCGAGTGACGGCAGCTCCGTCACTCCAGGGCTCACTACAATACAGGGGGGCTGTCGATGTTGATTGATAGCTCGCCCCGTTTTGTAGGCGGGGAGGGGGGTTGGCTTAGGAACGTCTGCCATTTGTGGGTGGCCCTACTGACATCACTCGTGATGTCAGTAGTGGACTTCCTGCTCTATTAGAGCAGGAAGTCCACTCTGGTTTGCGGGCGCCAAGACCCTCCCACAGGGTCTCACCGCAAGCCCGATGGTCGCCATAATCGCGACCATCGCCAGGCTGCTCGCACAAGCTGTGGGTGGTCACCCACAGCTGTGCGAGTGGCATGGAGGCCGGAAAAAAAAAAAGGAACAGTCTGATTCAGAGCGAGCACGCGCAAACAACGCACGCCTCTGAATCAGGCCCTGAGTCTGAGTTGAGAGTACAGCAAAAAAGAGAAAGTACTGTAACTGTACACAGGGCCGGCTCCAGGGGTCTGAGCACCCTGTGCCGGCCCAGTAAACAGCGCCCTACAGTCGCGCGTGGCGAATGCCGCACGCAACCAAAATTGGGGCGTGGCCTCATTACCATAGGCCATGCCCCCTAAGTGAAGTTATTTGGAGGCGTCCCTCCAAATAACGTCAGGCTGAGGGTAAAGCCCAGCCCTCTGTCACTGGATGGGCTTCCCCCAGCCCTCTCCCATCAGTGAATGAATGCCGCGCGCATGCGCGTGGCATCCATTCACACTGCAGGGGTCCGGCACTGCCGCACAGCTGCGGCGGTGGGGGTCCCCAATATCCCAATTTGAACACCCGTGGGCCACCTCGGCCCACGTTTGGAACAACTGGACAGGACTGTCCCGCTGAAATCGGGATTTTGGGGAGGGGTGTGCCCTCTATGGGGGTCCGCACTGGTCGAACACCCCTAGAGTCGGCCCTGACTGTACAGCTTGGTAAAACCATGTTGCACTGCAGGTAGGGCAGATGTAAAACGTGTAGAGGAGTTGAGATTTGGCAGGGCCTTGTCCAAACTCAAACTTAAATTGCGGTGTAAAAATAAAGCTGCCCAGCATATGTGGGCTAAATGCAAAAGCAGCCAGGATTTACCCTGCATGCAAAAAAATTTATTGTAATAGTAATATGGTTTGTTCCAGAAGCAAAGTTATTTATTTTTTTTGCTTTGCTCCCTATTTAGAGTCAGCCTCTTTATGTCTGAAGTGACTGAACAGTTTATTTAGGAAAACAGTACTGGTACACCTAGCATAAAGTAAACCATGAGAAAACATACATACAAACATACATACATACATACATACATACATACATACATACATACATACATACAGTAAATATTTTTTTATTTTAATAATTATTTTTTATTTTATTTTTATTTGCTTGTTGGATAAGGTAGTTTTCACATTTACAACTTCCTACAAGAAATATTTTTAGATTTGTTTATATTTTTGTCCCCTTTTCCTTAAACAAAGCGGTTTTAGAAACTTTTTCTGAAAGGGGTGATCATTTAAACTTTAGAGTCATATTCTGTATATTTTTCAGATTCCTTGGAAGGCCTGTGATAAACAAGAGACTAATCATTTCAAAACTGTATTCATATAAGTTCCAGAGAAAACCAACATATAGCAACAGGAACGTTGTGGTAAGGGATGGGATGGGAGCTACAAATTGAGGCCCCCATTTACCAACAAAGGCAAACACTGTGATACTAACAATAAATTCACTGGTATTTAAAAATACCTACCCTTCCGGTGAGGTCCTGCGAATTCCTAGTCCTCGTTGAGGTCCTCCGCTCAACGAGGACTAGGATCGTAGCTGAAGGTATACCTAAGTTAGTATCTATATAGATAGTTTATTATGTGAATTGCCAAGTAATAGTAAGATGAGGTAGTTTACTGTATCTTAGAATCCTGCAGCACAGGATGACATGTGATAAGGAAGTGGCGAAGGGAAGGAAGGGGAAGAAGAACAGCAATGAGGAGATGTTATCTAGCTGCAGGGATGCCATCACAAATTGTGGGGCCTGGTACTGAGAAAATAGGCAGGGCCCCCAACCAGACCTTAATGGAGATACACAGTGCAAGGAAAGATGGACATGGGTGACACAGGGCTAGGAAGTCTGGACTGGGAGAGCACAGTGCAGGCTGGACTGGAGTGGGGGCACAGGGCAGGGAAGGCTGCACCTTAATGGGGAACAGAGAAGGCTGACTGGACTGGGAGGGGCAGGGAAAGGGTAGGCTGGACTGGGGAGAGGGGGGTCAGGGCAGGGAAGGCTGGCTGGAGTAGGAGGAGGCAGAGGCAGGAAAGGCTGGCTTGACTGGGTGGGCAGGGAAGGGGTAGGCTGGACTGGGGAGGGGGGTCAGGGTAGGAAAAGCAGGCTGGAGTAGGGGGAGGCAGAGGCAGGAAAGGCTGAATGGAAGAGGGGGCAGGGAAGGCTATCTGCACTAGGTGGAGGGGCACAGAACAGGAACTATGTACCTACCTGTCTTCCTTTCAGAAAGCCCAGAGAGAGCCAGGGACCTGGGTGGGAGCGGTACAGATATACACCAACAGTTAGGAAGAAACAGCGCCTTCGGCATGTCAAATATGGTGCTGGTCACAAGCCAATCACACTTTGTGGACCGGCAGCCGGCTGCCCTTCTGTGAGCTGTTGTTGGCTCGTGGTCATATCTGCACCACTCCCACCCAGTCCCTGGTCCGTCCATGATGGCTGCCCAGTCTACCTGTAATAATGCAAGTATTACTAATAATAAATAAACCAATTAAACAGCACACTTGATGAGTAGTGCTATAAGGAAATGTACTTCAGAATATAACAGTGTGCTAGAAAATCCTCTGGAAATAATTTGAGAACACCAGAAATCCCATTATTTAACATGGCTGTTTATCTAGTTTTTGTTCCTGATCTTAAAAAAACATTAACACTTTAATAGAGGAAGCTAAAAGTACTGTATGTCCGTTAACAACCTACAATAGTAATGTTACTATCCACATGCAACTAGGCAGGGTCTGGAAATGTCTCCTATAGCCTTGAAACAATATTTGGAAAGCCCCAGGGGTATCTTTTGGTCTGAGATGAGAAATCAGAGAGAACTAGACTTTGGATGGCCATACTGGATAACTAGTATGATTTGGGCTATTTGTTCCATGTTGATCTTGTGCAATAATCTTGTGCCCACATTCTGGACACAAGGTGTTAGAAAAGAGGAGCTTCAGCACTCCATGGAGAGGCAAAGAGATTCACTGCTGGAGCTATTAATGTTAGGACTATCTTCTGAAAAATATTATTCTGGAGAGTTTCTCTGTCTAGAGATAATCATTGTATGGACCGGGATTATACTAACTCGATCATGTTCCCTTGAATGTACAGTATATAACTTAGAGAACTATGTTTCTATTGTCCAGTGCTACATCTCTAGAGCTTCTCGGCAAAAAGAGATAGATTGTGTTTCTCCCATATTGTTGACTTAAGATCCTTCAATTATGTTGCTTAGGCAAAAGAGAATAGGGGCACTTTGAATTAAGGATGTGACTAAGTATTGGAGAGTTAGTTTCATTGCTCTGATCTCTAATATATTTATATAAAGGAGAGCCTCCTTTGTTGACTATTGTTCCTGAAAGGGAAGCATCTGATGTTATTGTAAGAAGTGGAGTAGGTTGTATGAAAGGTCTGGGTTAGGGATTCATAAAGTATAGTATACACAGAGCGTAACTAGGGGTTAGAATACATTTTTTATCATTTATTGTAAAATCAAGTTCTGTCAGAAGTGACTGTGTGATATTTTGAGAAGTTTTCAGAGTTTCCCAAAGAAACTCATATACAATAGGTGGACAATGCACTGAACCCCTTTCTGGCAGAGAGGAGATATAGCCCTCATCAGCTCTCTGGTGAATAGGGTTGCCACCTCATTCCTTTAAAACTGGGCACATATAAATTACACAAATTCTGTGGTTGGCTGACTTCAAGTCTCCATTTCACCTGGTTTTAATCAGCTACAGAACCTGTGTAATTCAGATGTGTCCAGTTTTAATAGGATGATGTGGCAACCCTGTATAAGATGTGTTTTCTAGACCGAATACCATTAACATCCATTGGAATGGCTGGTCCTTCCAAATAAACCTTAGAAGACATTTATGGTTGGGGTGAATGGGAATGGAATGAAAGGTATATTTTACTGTAGATCTGTTTTGATACAAAAACAAATTTTTGTTAGGAGAAAGTCTCAAACCCTGAATTTGTGTTTCAAGAAATGTTTCAGGGCTTTTACATTTAGAACCAGACAAATAGAAGCATCTTGTTTCTGGATTATTAATATAGGATTTGTCCAGCCCTTTAGGGCAGGGTTTGCATTTTTTATCTTACCCTTACCCTTGGACAGAGTGGTAAGGGGAAAAATAATACTGGTATTTCTTGCTCTGTGTTTGTATAGTCCGTAGATTATATTTTCATCTCGGATCATGGTATCTGCCAGTATATCCTCCTTTTTGGATTCTTTTGTACCAAATTGGTAATTGTTGGTCAGGCCCAAGCTCCAGATGTTTGATCCATCTGTAGATAGAACTTCTTTCTATAGTCCGGGACACTGCTTTTGAGGTCAGCAAAGGATTTCCATGTATAGTATTCAATCTAACTTAACTTATAAATTCTGTACCAACTTGTCAGCATCTTTAAGGTTAGGGTAGTTGAGGGTTTTGTTGCGAACCTCTCCAAATCTGTTCTGGAAAGCCATCTTGCTCTATGAATGTTTGTGATATAATCAAATGGTTGCCCTACTGATTGCTTTGAGTAATTCATATTTGGATGCTACCAATGTATCTAAGGATGAGGTTGGTTGACTTTACTTTTCAGCTTTATTGAATACATCTAATAGTGGACCAAAAGCTTCAGCAATCTAATGGATCAATTCACTTAGCCACGAGGAGGCTCATCCCGCAAGTAAGTGCGGCTGTATGCCATACTTACTATAGATCTGAACTCATGTCTTTTTGTTCACAGCCCCACAGGGATGAAATCAGGCCCCAAGGGGGCTAGTTCAGCTGCCATTTTACACTATTCCAATAAAAACTAGCCCCCCTTGCAGCTAACTGAATTCACCCATTCAATTGTATCTTTCTTAAAGTTTTGCCAGTTGAATCCAGATAAACTTTGCCTTTTATCTGGGCAATTGAAGAGGGATAAATCTCAAGATGCATCTGGGAGATTTGTATAGCTGCTTGGGATACATTCAGCTTCTTTTATTAAAGTAGAACCAAGTTTTGTTACTGAGATAGAGAGGTCTCTGAATCCATCTTGGTGGTGGGGCTAGGCAGGCTAGTACTGGTAATATGTGCTCCTTCAGTTATATTCCCTTGTACTTAAAACAGGCATTGGTCAGTAGCCATGTCTAGGATTTGAACTAACAACCTCAAATATTGCAGTCAGACACCTAACACATGAAGCTATTTGTTCCTGCATAGAAAGCCTTGTAATTCTAAATATATAGTTGTAGTTGTGTGGCTGCATGGGATTGGATGTGTGGCTAGCTTCAGGACAAAATTACTTTTTTTTCCTCTTTATTATAATTCTTCTGAGGAAGAAGATAGGGTAGACATTTCTATTAATCTTTTACGAGGCTATTTTGGGTCCATAGTAACAATAATTGGAGAGAGGCACAATCAGTCACAGCTACTGACACAGCATCCTCCACCTCCAAGCACAGAATACAAAATCTGCTCTGTGAAGCTGTAACCCAGCCCAGATGCTTGTGTGCATGACTTAACCTGTGCTGCTTCACTGAGAGTGTCGGTAAGTTAGTGAAGGAAAACTATTCAATCCCCTGTCATTCAGTGGACATTCTGGAGGCTTGTTGCCTACAGTATACCCACCTGCTGTTGCTAGGTGGCAAGCTTCCCGATGAACAAATATGATAGAAAGCATTTAATAATTTTCTGTCCCAATAGATCTAACTAGGGATCTATTTACTAAGCCCCAGATGGAGATAAATTTAACAAAGGTAAAGTACCAGCCAATCAGCTCCTGCCATGTCACAGGCTGTGTTTGAAAAATGACAGTTGAGAGCTGGTTGGTTGGTACTTTATCTCCATTCACTTCATCTCCGTCAAAGGCTTAGTAAATAGACCCCTAATTTTTATACCACACAACCTCATCAAGGTAAATTTTTCAAAAACTAGTTAACCTACCACTATGTTTTTGAAATGTGGGAGTACACCTCATACAAACACAGAGTACATTCAAACACCAAAAAGATGGTACCCATCTTGAAATAGAAACTATGGTACCAGCACTGTGGAACAGCAATGCTAACCAATGTGCAACCATTCTTTGCTCTCTAAATATACATAGATTAATAAAACATACAGTAACCAATCCTCCTGCTTTCTTTCATGATTTTATCTCCCTATCTGTTCCCATATATCTACCATTCCTTCTACTCCCCCTTAGCCTGATATATTCTCCTACCGTCACCTTTCATGGTATTTTAAATACACAAATAATCACAGCATACAATAAATCAGTTACTTTACAGAACATATTTTAATGTGTTAATGATCCATACAGTAATTTTACATATTAAGGCCCGTATTCAATTTGAAGCGAAAAGTCCGAGGCCAGACTTTTCGCCGTCATCGGATGTTTTGCTGGCAAAAAAGTATTGCGTGCGTCCCCGCTTATCCCTGTATTCAATTGCAAATGTGCGAAAACGGGAGCCGGCGAATTTGAAATCGGCGAAAAGTTCTGTCAGTTTTTTGGAAACCAGCCTGACACCCCCCTAAAGATGCTCTGGCATGGGGGTTCACTATAGGTACCCCCGAATAGCCCTGTTAAAGGTATTTGGGGTTTTTAAATGGTCTCAATAGGTGCTATTTAGCGCCTTGCAGCAAGTGGTGAAGAAAAGCATTTTGCTACTTTTTTGGGGGAAAATAAGTATTCCCATCAAATTTGGGGTACATGAAAATGGGTGCAAGCATATTTTAAAATGTGTAAAGTCAAGCATTAAATAGCGCCAAAAATGCACCTTCAGCAAGTACCTGCAATCAAAAATACACCTCCCCATACTTGCAGACCCCCCCAAATGCTATTTTGCTAGTTTTTGAATTTTTACCCCCACTTTCAGTTTTTTCGCCTATTTTTTCAAATTACTTTTTTGGGGTGTCCTTTGTGTATTTGTTTGCATTTATTTACACAATTTGTGTCAAGGGTGGTGTACACAGGGTACAGGGGGGTTTCCGCACCTCTGCACCCCAAAACCCCATTTTTTTGCACTTTTTTCTGCTGGGTTTTCATAGGCAAAACTTTTTCGCACCGGCGAAAAGACGCTAAGATCGAATACGGGGATAAATTAAATTGGCGAAAATTACATCATCGGCGAAAAAGTACGGCTTTTCGCTCCAAATTGAATATGGCCCTATAGTTTTAAGAAAGGGTACTTTTAATGCAATGATCTGGCACAGATACCATAATAAATAATTGAATTTTATGCTATTACCTTTTAATTAATTCATTTAATAGCCTAGTGGGACAATCAAACAGTTCACTATAGCCTATAGACTTTGTAAATCCAATGTAGGAATTGTACTGTTCATTTGAAATGTAATAACGTAGCATTGGTGGCATTATACGCTTGTCCATTCCTTTCAGGACCCATTAAATGTTAAGGTTGAAGTTTATACAAATACCATGGCATATTGTTCATGTTAGGTAACCCCTTTGAAGATGGTTCACTTACAATTTAACCTTACATTTGGACAACCAGTGGCTGCTTGTTGTCTGCCTTTAAGCAATTAAATGATTGTGCTTGGTAAAAGTGACATGTTTACACATATTTCTATGGAAAGTAACATTTGATCAATTTCACACGACACAATACAGCAGTCAATTCAAACAGAGGCAGGTCTGGGCAAAGGAGACACAGAATAGTCTGTTCTGGGTTGTAGTAGATTGACATGTTGTAGAAAAGCAATCTTCAAAAATACCAACAGTCACAATAACACTGAGAGGTCAAACTGTTGATATTTAGCTGAAGCGATTTTTTTTGTTCTAAAGTCTTGTTGATCCAAATTGTCCAGAAATGAAAAATGAAAACCAAAAGCTTGGAGCTTTGCTAGGTCTATATATTTGAAATGTCTCCAGTTTATATAAAACAAAACAATGTTCCAATTGATGGCTTTAAACAAAATATTATTGATACAGCAAAGGTAACAACCATAAAAGTAGTAATAAAATGTGTGCCTAAAAATATTTTACATTTTATTTATCTGTAAAATCTAAGTAGCTTTGTATAAAAGTTTTCTTGTAAGAGTCAAACATTAATATAAGTTCCAGGCTGAGCACAGGCAGCATAAGAAATATGTGACTGTGCATCTCAATGGGAAGCTATTGGTACATGAAGCCACTTTTCACATGCTCATAGTCCAGCTCAGATGAGGCCATGATTGGTTAGGGCCGCCCTCAATCCCATCCGCCCACATCATAATTGCTACTGGCAGGCCCCGAAGGAAGCTGTTCAAAGGTACTTTGTATCCCTACCCCAAGCTACATTAGCAATAGACTTTATCTGTATTATTTGACAGAGTGAATGTATTGCAGCTTGCTGTAGTTTTGTGGGGTCTCAAGTGATTCTGTAAAAAAACCTGACCAAACAGTAAGAGGTAGATTTACTAGTCTACAGTTTGTCAAAGCATTTATTTCTATTAAATACATCGGTCAAAGTGGCTTTGAAAAACTGCTGGGTAGTAAATCTACCACTAAGGCCGGTATCCAATGAGCCTCAGTAAATTGCCGTAGCTAATTACCTCACCTGGAGCTATCCAATTATCCCCAATGCCGGAACTTATCGGGGATTTTGTTTCCTCTGCCTTAGGCAGGCGAAACCAAATCCGTGAAAAGAGGACATTTTTCTCCCAATCACGGCAGTGAAAATACATAGATCCGTGACTTTTTGCGGGGTTTAATTGGATACCATGAAAAAAAATCTGCAAAAAAACCCAGAAAATCGTCAAAAACCCCCTGTTTTTTGTGTCCAAAAATTTTTCACTGCTAATTGGATACCGGCCTAAGTCACAGACAACAACATAATAGGAATTGGTTCAGACTTAATGGGATGATAAAAATTACAAGTTATAAAAATGTCATTATATTTCATACTGTCACTAACGTAGCCCTAGACCAGAAGCTCTTTTAAATTTTAAAACCATGTATAGAATTCAATGGGGACATGCTGATTGGTTGAGAGAGTTGACATTGCCGCTCTCAACCAATCAGCGCTTCCCCTGTTCATTTCTATGGACCGTAAATGGAAGTGACCTTGTCACTTACGCCAGGTACTCTGGGCCTGATTCAGACCCGGTTGCAAACGCTGAGTGCTCACAACCGAGTCGACGGTGGCCCAGAGCGCATGCGCGCGATGGAGCCGGCTCCGTCGTGTGCATGCGCGAGACCCGGATAGCGATGGGCACTCCGTCACTCTGGGTCTCGCACCAAAGGCGGGCCGGGGTGGTGGCTGCCCAAATGGAGGCGTTCCCATGAGAACGCCTGTTGTTTGGGGGCGGCCCCACTGACATCACGAGTGATGTCAGTGGAGAGATTCCGGCTCTGATAGAGCCGAAATCTCTCTGGGGCTTGCGGCAACGAGACCCTACCACAAGCGTCTCGTCGCAAGCAAGGTGGTCGCGATGGTCTTGACCATCGCGACCTTCATCATGGCCGCTCGCTGTAGCTGTGGGTGGTCACCCACAGCTATGCGAGCGGCCAGGAGGCCGTTCTAAAAAATAAAAACCTGGCCCTGATTCAGAGCGAGCGCTCTGTTAGAGTGTCTGGCTTTGAATCAGGCCCTCTGTACAGAGCCAGGTTGTTATTTTATTTATTTTGCAGTGTCCATGGATCCTACTTGGACTGAAGATCCCAGCATTTTGTAAGTAATAAATTGGAGAATGAGGGATGTGTGGGTGATTGTTTATTTATTAAAATACAACAACATACACTGTCCATTTACTGTCTTTGTTTTAAGATTTTTTTTGCAGGTGGACTACAGGTGCCAGTGTCTGGGCATGCTGGCACTTGTGGTTTGACAAAAGCCATCATGCCAGGGCAGGCTTCCTTTGACATGTAGGCCACCTGTAAAAGGGAATATTATTTAACTATGTAATAACAATTACCTCCGCACCCACCACCAACAGGGTGCAGAAAGTCTATGGCTGGTTGTCATTGGGGAGGTGGGACTTCATTTTTGGGGTGAGGGGTCCTTACTTCCCTAGGGACTTCAGCTCTTGCTCACCAGTTTGGGGCTGGTTGCCATTATGTCAGGGGACCGAATGCTGTGTGTTCCGTGTTCTAGTGTCAGCTCCTCGGCTAGCACAAAATTGGCACAAAATGTAGTAACAGCGCTAGATGACATAGAAATCAATATTAATTAGACATAGTTATTATAAAATATTGATTTTAATCTCATAAAATAGACAAATATTAACATATCAAACAGTGCTAAAAAATTTATATAAAATGACATACCACAAATTCTTTGAACTTATATGTGGGTAATTGTTCAGTGGACCAAACAACATAAGTATTAGATTATACTGTTTAATTTAGGATAGTCTCCTAGTTTATATAGGCAGCTGCCACAATTATAATAGCACTCAAAATTTCAGCATGATGATATTTACCAATCCAAAATGGGTTCATCTGGGGTAATTAGCGGTGAATCAACAGAGCAGATGGAAGGTTTCCCTCAGTTGCAAGGTTGAAAGTGCAGGTGCTCCAAAGTGCTAGAATATTATTTTAAGTGGCATAGAAAAGTGCTGGGTTTTTTTGCAAGGTGCTATCCAGGAAAAATGAAAATCCACAATAGGTCCAAGGAATCTCTGGCGTTGGAGTGCACTTTACACCACTCTGCAGCTGTAGTCAAAAGAAGGAAAGTATAACAGAAAATAGATAATTATGACCACAAAGCACTAATGTGTCAATTATCAAAACAGAATACAGAGAATCTGTCACAATGTTTCCAAAAGTATATCACATGCAGTAGTTTGGCTTCTAATCAGGGGCGTATCTACCCATTGGCCAGGATGGCACTTGCCAGGGGCGCCGACCAAAGGGGGGGCGCCGCCCGGCAGTGCACCAGCAGCCAAGGGGTGGACAAGTCTCCTGGCCCACAAGTGTAGGGCAGACCGCAGTGAGAGCTGTCTGCCCTACACAGTTTACAACCACGCAGCCGCCAGCGGCGGCTGTGTGTTTGTAATAGCAGCCAGCTAATGAGAGTCTGCCTGACTCTCATTAGCTGATGCATTGTCCGTGGAGGGAGCCGGCTGGAGCTCACTAATGAGCTCCGTGTGCCGGCTGCCCCCGCAGCATGTGATGGGAGGGACGTCATGACGTATGACGTTTCTCCCATGCAGGAGAAGAGCGGGCGGGACTCTGACTTGACAGTGGCGGTCTCGTCAGGAGCGGGTATCAGGTAAGTTATATATTTTTTTTCTTTGTGTGTGTGTGTAGGGGGGACACTGAAATAGGGGGTGGCCACTACTGGGGGCAATTTATGGGGGGGTGCCAGCTACTGGGGGCTCTGTATAGGGGTGGCCACTACTGGGGGCACTCTATAGGGGTGGCCACTATTGGGGGCACTGAAATAGGGGGTGGCCGCTACTGGGAGCACTTTATGGGGGGTGGCCACTACTGGGGACAATTTAGGGGGGTGGCCACTACTGGGGGCACTGTATAGGGGTGGCCACTTCTGGTGGTAATTTAGGGGGGTGGCCACTACTGGGGGCAATTTAGGGGGGTTGCCACTACTGGTGGCACTGTATAGGGGGGACTACTACTGGGAGCACTGTATAGGGGGGACTACTGGGGGCAATGCAGCATAGGGGGATTGCTACTGGAGGGGTACTACTGGGGGCACTGCATGGGGGGGGCACAAGTCCATTACATTGCCAGGGGCGCCTGGATCCCTAGATACACCCCTGCTTCTAATGAGTCCTGCTCTTAAAATCTGCACTTGAAACTGCACATTCACTGATGTAATCTACTCCCATCCAGAGCAATACAGTTACTCAGCTGACTTAATCATATCATTAGGGAACAGGAAGTCCAAAAAAAAATAAGTTGCAGCATCTGTGTACAAAGATGCCACATAAACTGTGCAAAAACAATTAGTCGCTGACACTATTAAATGGTTGTTTTTCTAACCACCCGTCCGTTACCACCAGTTACCACCCACAATTGGTCCCCAACTGTAAATCACTCTGTGTCTGAATCTTCTCTGAAAGCGATATCACAGAGGCATCGGGAATGCATGCGCTGTGTGACTTAGACACATGCGCTGTAATAAAAACATCGGCCAACTGCTTAAATATTGGCATACTGTAGCATACAACTGTGAATCAGACGATATGTTAAAATATTTAAGATAGTTGCTCCGATGTTCTAAAGTATTCTAAAGTCGGGTTTTTGGTTGTTTTGACTTTAGTAAATGGTTGGTTTGCAAAACCGACGTCAAAATAACCAGAAACACAAAATCAACCTTTAGTAAATTGGCTTCTTAATGTTGAACTTGTAGAAATGCAAGATCAACAAAAGACCCTCACCAATATTTATTTCTCATTTACAACCATTGTTTGCAAAAATAGCTAAAGGTTCATTGTCTTTATTGTTATATTTTTCCATCTAAAAAATTAGCAGATTTATGTCATCAAGATATCTTAAAAAGCTATAGCTATTTGTTTTGTTGCAAAAAGACCTAGATTTTCTGCAATTGGGACTCTCAACTCAAAATTCACAAAACTAAATTTGCTCAGATTCTCCAGTTCCCAGCTCCTATTCACCCAGCCTACTTTCTAACAGCCACCTTACATCTCGGTAGCACAGTACAGCAGGCGAAATCTATGGAAGGTGCTTACAATGTAAAATAAAGAAGTTAACAACTAGCCTGGCTTTGTCACATGAGATGCAGACTGCAGGCAGTTGGGCTTTTAGTCACTGAGGCGCATCTCATGTGACCTGGTAGGAATGCCAACCCACAGCAGTAGGAGTTGTGAAGCTACATGCAAAAGCTGAGTGCTCTCCTTAAAGCTGTTGAAAAAAGTGAAAAAGAAGAGTGAAAGAAAACTATTTATTAACCTTTTACTACAAATTGTTACAGCATCTCAGAAATAGTTCAGACACTCTACTCGAAAATTACTTTTTAGATTATTAAACCCTTCAGTGACAAACTGCTGCCTTGTGAACCCTCATACAAATTATCAAAATAAAAAGTTGCACATAAAAAAATTATTAAAAAAATAAACTTGTTATACTTGTTCATACAAGGTGCAATAATCCACAGTGATCACCACACACAATAATACATCTGAAATAAGCCACGAAAAATGGCATTCATTAGCAAAAGTGATGGTGAAGATATATTTCTGGATGTGTCTTCTGAGAAAAAAAACTTTTGTCTTCTGAGAAAAAAAACTATTTAGCAAATTTGCACATTAGACTCTAAAAAATATTGTCGGAGCTGCCACATTTTCTATTTATGTATTAGCCACGTGTGGCTTTGTTGAAAAGTGGAATTTTGAGCTTTTTTCAGTTATTTGTTTACAACAACTTGGTACAGCTAATTACATAGGAACCAATTGGCATGATGAGTAAAGCATACAAAGGACAACTCCGTGGTCAAACAAAGAAACAAGTTCACAGGAACTTTAGCTATCACCTAACAATTTGCACTAGTTCCCGACCAATTTTAATGTGCACTTAAGTGAGGCTAGAGGTTTTTAAAGAGCACCTAAAAGTCTAAGCAAACGCTCTTAAGACACCAAGGCATCATGCTGATGAGTAACTATCTCATTGCTCTTATCTGCAATAAGAATCAATACAATACAAATACAGTGGAACCACAGGCAGGGAACAGCATTAAAAATTGGAGTAACTGACAAATGATATAAGAATCTCTGGCAGGAGTTTCCATACCACCACAACACACAAAATAATAATGATGAGAACAATACTACTTTTGCTGGGTAAGGTAACCAACCTCTGACATTGTGGGCCAAATGTAATTGGGTGAGAGTGTAGAAATGTGAGAGTTTAGCAGTAATCTCTCACACTTTTTAATCTTGGCCAATGTAATAGAGTCCGAGAACATGCAGACTTGCATGTTTTTAGACTAAAAAAACTGTCACTATTTAAACTCTCATCCAGATGTTTTCCCATTTTGAAAATAAAACTCGACCAATGTGAGAACTTACTGCTAAACGCTCACATTTTCTAAATTCTCAGGCAGAAGAATTGTCAGGAACACTCCAAAGGTTAGGGAAGGCAGAACATCGGATATAAAGTCAAAAACCAGGAATCAAAACACCAAACTGATCTTGAACACAGATCATAATTACTGAGCAGTAGCTATCACTGGCACAGGTAAAGGCTGGGTGCAAAATGGAGTGGAATCTGAATTTCAGCCTTCTCCTAATGCAAAGTTTCCCAAACTCCGCCATTACAGTCCAGGTTTTAAGGATATCCATGCTTGAGTCCATATGTTTAAATCAAATTGACTGAGGTACTAATTACATCAACTGTGCTCAAACATGAATAGCCTTAAAACCTGGGCTGTAATGGTGGAATTTGGGAAACACTATCCTAATTAATAATCAGCAGCACCTAGGAGACTGCCCAGGGATTATTATTAACATCATTGCTTTATGTATACAGCGCCACAAGGAGTCCACAGCACCTTACAAAGTACATACACAGAATACAAGAAACAAGTGGCTTGTATTACAAAACATTGAAGGACAAGAACATGATTAATAAACTTTGCTGCATCAGTGGTCATAATACTCAAGTAAGCAGCAGGACAGCAGAAACCAATGGTTACGTGCCATTGTAGGCAGTATGGAGTAGATGATAGTATATGTAAAGAAAGGTAAAGCACATGAGGGAAGAGGGCCCTGCTTGTGAGAGCTTACATTGTAAAGGGTAGTGACAGACAGACAGGGGTGACACAGATGGGGGCAATGGTGAGCAAGGAGCATAGGGCAGTGGGTTAGGATGAGAGCTGGATGGCTTTGATAAAGAAGTGGATCTTGAGAGCCCGTTTTGTAGATAGGAGGAGAGTCTGATAAGGAGAGGGAGAGAGTTCCAGAGGTAGGGAGTAGCATGGGCAAAATCTTGGAGGCGAGAATGGGAGGAATTAATCAGTTGGCAGGAGAGGCGGCATTTATCTGTGGAGTGAAGTGCGTGGGAGAGATTGTGGAAGAAGCTAAGGTTAGAGATGTAAATACAGTAGTAGAGGATTGGGTGAGAGCTTTGTAAACGAGTGTGAAAAGCTTGAATTGGGTTTTGAAGGGAAAGGGGAGCCAGTGTAGGGCTTGCAGTAGAGGGGAGACATGTAGTGCATTTGAAGAGGAAGATGATCTGGGCTGCAACATTGAGGACAGATAAGAGTGGAGAGAGGTGAGAGTCAGGAAGGCCAGATAGGAGGAAGTTATAGTAATCTAATCTGGAGATGACCAGTGAGTGGATGAGGGTTTTAGTTGCCTCCAGAAAGGAAATATTTCTGAAATGGAAATAGCAGGACTGCGAGCGATACGGAATGCATGGTTTGAAGAAAAGGGAGGAGTCAAATTTAACTCCACGACAGTGCACTTATGGGCTAAAGGAGATGGTGGTGCTGTCAATAGATAATTGTTGGGGGTGAGGTTATTTGGGTGGGTCAGAAGATGAAGAGCTCAGTTTTTTTATTTGAAATAGCAGAAAGACAGTTGGAGATACAAGTGAAATGAGATGGGGAAAGGTCAGGGTAGGAGTGCTAGATTTGAGTGTCATCAGCATAGTAATGATATTGGAGGCCAATAGAGCGGATAAGCTGACCTAAAGATGATGTATATACACCATAGGAGAGGTTCAGGAACAGAACCTTCGGGAACACCTACCATTAAAATGGGGCGGAGTGGAGACATGAGAGGAGATGGAGAAAGAATGGTCAGAGAGGTAGGAGTACAGCCAGGAGAGCACAGTATCATGCAGACCCAAGGAGTGAATATTTTTAGAAGTAGTGCCACTAGGATTTAGCAGCAAAGAGATCATTGCTCACTTTTGTGAGTGCAGTTTCAGTGTAGTGGAGAGGACAAAAGTAAGACTGAAATGGGTCAAGAAGGGAGTGAAAGGAATGAAAGGCAGTAAGGTGGTTGCAGACAAAACGGTCATGGAATTCAGAGGCAAATTGGGGAGAGAGATGGGGCAGCAGTTGTATAAAGTGTTACGATTTGGGGTAGTATTTTTAAGAATTTGTAAGAAAAGTGCATGCTTGAATGCAGGGAGGACAGAGTCTGATGAGAGTTGGGGGATAGATTGAAGAAATGGGCAAGAAATGGGCAATGTGGGAACAGGCAACAAGAGAGAAGAAATGGAGGAGATGGGAGAGGATAGGAACATTGGGGAAGGTGGAAAGGGGAGAGGACCGGATGAGGGCCATGTCTTAATCTTCAGATACTGAGGTCAGAGTAAGTGAGATTGATGGGAAGGGGTAGGATGGGAAAGAATGGAGTGGGGGGGCTGAGGGTCTAAGGAGATGTGATGTCCTGATGTATGGAATTAATTTTAGATGAGCAGTGAGTGGCAAAGTCATGGGCAGAAAGTGAGATGGAGGGGCAGAGGAGGGAATTGAAAGTGATGTAGAGACAATGGGGGTTGGAGGACTGGGAGGAGATAAGGTTCTTAAAATATATAACTGTTTAGAGAGGGAGAGGGCTGCATTGTAGATTGAGATTGTACATTGAGAGAATACATTTGAAATGGAGGAAGTCTGCATTGGAGTGATATTTCCTTCACTGTCGCTCAGCTGTTTGTGAACACTTTTGCAGGTATCTGGTGCATTTGGAGTGCCAGGGTTGATGTGTGAATCTGCAAGGGTGAGTAATGACTACTGGAGCAACAGAGTCTAGAGCAGAAGTACAGAAAGGGAGGTAATGTATAGGAAAATGGCTTGGTCAGGGCAGGAGAGACAATGGGGAAGAGAACGGAGTCGAACAGAGAGGCTAAGGATATGGTATCGACAGCCTCAATTTTTGCTTAGTGATGCATTGGAAGGCAGAAGTGGGGGAGTGAGGGATAATTTAAAAGAGAGAGGGTGATGGTCAGAGAGGGGTAATGGGGAATTGATGTAATCAGAAATATCACTACATTGAGTGAAGACCAGATCAAGTCACATGGGAGGATGAGGAGGTCCATTGGGAGAGACCAAATGATGATGTGAGGGTAAGGAGTTTGGAGGCAGAGGATCCTGTGGGGATGTCTATAGGGATATTGAAATCACCTAATATTAGGGAGGGAAGGTTTGAAGAGAGGAAATAAAGAAGCCATCAATCAAAGTTGTCAAGGAATTTGGAGCTAGAGCCAGGTGATGATAGATGACAGCTACTTGAAAGTGAACAGGTTGGAAGAGACGAATAGCATGAACCTTGAATGTAGAGAATGAAAGGGACTGTTCTGAGGGTATAAGTTGGTAGGAGTAGCCGGAGGATAGAAATACCCCAACACCACCACCATGGTGACCCCCGGGCTGGGGGTTGTGAGAGAATGTGAGGCCCCCAGGGAAGAGAGTAGCAGGAGAAGTGATGTCAGAGGGGCAAGACCAGGTTCGGTGATAACTAGGAGATTCAGGGAGTTGGAGATGAAAAGGTCATGGGTGGAGACCAGTTTGTTACAGACAGACCTGGCATTCTATGGATAAAAAGAAGCTGTCTGGGTCTCCTAGGTAACCCGCACAGATGCCTGGCTGCTTCTAATAAACTATGTAAATAGAGAGAAAAGAAGACTCTTTGCTGGGGGCACTCAAATATTGTATCAAAAGTAAAAACTAGTGATACTAAAACTTAACTTTTAATATGCCAAAATATAAAACAATAGATAATCAACAATACATTACATACAACATACAACACAAAGATCTTCCACTATACCACTCAGACAGGTGGAACAAATTGTGCACGTGGCACTGATGAGTGATGTGAAGATAAGCTGAACTAAGCTTTGAATCAGGCGAATATTATTCTTGTTGCAACGGTCCAACAAAATATAATTATCAAGTTAAATTGAATTGTACAGAGATGAAATTCTCCTAATGCTGCATATAGCTAATCAAATGCTCACACAAATGGGCATACAAAAACCACCATAACAGACGTTTAGAACGACAATACAACAAATTGTCGAGCTGACATGTGTGTTGAGCCAATATGCCGGACAATAGCTAAAGGCTATTCCAAGGTATATTTGAGAGTTTGCTGCATGAAATTTAAACAGTTTGCATATAGATGACATCTGTCAAAATATATTATTAAAGCTTGTCATAAAATACCGAGACATAATAATTATTTAAGCACACACATGTGGTACAAAAGCAAAATGTTGTTTTTGTACTGTAATGGTGCATACACACGATCAGATTTTTCCTTCAGATATGAACGATAACGATTTAAAAATCGTTCAGTCGTTCATATCTGAAGGAAAATCGTTCATATCTGACATGCCTGAACGATGGACGATCAACGATGCGCGTTCCCGTTTGTCAGATAACGATATCTGACATCTGATGGGTTTGCAGTCAGACTTGGACGATTCCATTCATTTTAATGCAGTCAAAAATCGTTCAATCGTTCAAATCGTTCAAAACTTTGGTAAAATCGTTCAAATTGTTCAAATCGTTCAATCGTTCAGTCGTTCATCTGACAAATCTGACAAGTCTGACAATCTGACCGTGTGTACGCTCCATAAGAGTTCTGCAACAAGTTTCTAAATTAGTATCAATTGATAGTATCTATTAGCAGAAATTGTACTGTTTTGCAGCACACACGTCGTGTCTTAAGATACTGTACACAGATCGACTTATAAGTAAGAGTAACCGGCTACAAAATAGCTTAAGACGTAATGTTTAATGTAAATATATCAGACATTTGGTCACTGTGTCACCTAGATGAAGGAATGAGATACATGCAGTTATCATACAGCAAAACTTGCACAAAATAGTAAAAGATATATAGATTCCTGTAAATAGTACCAAAAGGGGCCCAGACAATTGTCTCCCCCGTTTCTGCTGTCTCTGTGTCATGTAAAAACAGAGGACACAGGATGAGAGAATGGGGTTGGCAGCTGGTAGGAAGGAAGGAAGGAAAAGAGCACCTCTGCTGTCAGTGTGCACAAGTTGTTACTCCCCTGATATCAAAAGACATTGCAGGGCAGGTACATTAGGCAAACTGATGAGAGAGTGCAGAAAGTTACCTCTATGTATGCAATTGTCCCCTAGCGATCTCATACATCAAAGAGGTTTGCGTTTGAAATGTCAATATTGAGAGTATAAAGGCATAATGGCAATGTCTATTGTTCCTGGTTAAGACTGCAGGTTCTTGAGCCACTGTGCAGTCAATATTGGATCATGCAAGAAAAAAGCACCCTGATCCGGTTATTTGAACTGAAAATAAAATCCTTCCTAAGGTGATTATGCAGAGTTGTACCTGGTTGGTCAAAGATAATTAAATTTATACTGGGGGGAATCTTCTCCCAAATAATTAATTAACCCTCCAGAGTAGGTGTGCGGCACAGGAGATATGGAACCGTGCACTGTGACCGGGCAGGTGAAATTAATAGGGAAGGATCCCTATTAGGGGAGCACCGCAAACTCAAAAATTGAATCTCTTTCCATTATTGGACACTATGATCTGTATGTAAGTTCGCTTGGGTAGAAATGTACCACCCCATCCTACTTTAGTGTATTGTACACACCAAGGATGTTCTTACTATCATCTTCTTTCTGTTTTTTCCTGTGCGGGCTCTAAAGATACTCTCTCTTGCTTCTAATAAACATCAGTTTTTGAAGAGAGAATATTTTCATAATGGTATCATTGAAATAGAGTTGTGTGTTTCTTTATTTTTGTGAAAACTGTTATATACTAATGAGCTGATTCAGAACTGTGAGCAATGCAGCATATGTGGACACATTGCGTGCTAAGAAAGGGATGGTATTCAGAGTTGACTAAATCTATGAGACCACACAGCCCCTTTCTTTCTGCTTGTGATGAAAGTATCTGTTATCACTATCAGGGCCTGATTCAGAGCCGCTCGTAAGCGGCCGCTCGTTCGCTCCGAGCGATGCTCGCACAACTGCGCATGTGTATGGGTCGTAATGCGCATGCGCCAACCAGTCAGTGCGATCGGAAATCGAGCGCTCGCCAAATAGCGAGTGTCTGCTAATTTGAGTGACAGGATGAGGCGTTTGTGGGTGGTAACAGGGGAAGGTGCTTGAAAACGGGGAGTGGAGATCCGAACGCAGGCGTGCCAAACGGTCAAAACGGGCGTTTTAAGGGTGTGCATAATTAACAAAGCAGCGTCATCGACCACGTCACTTGGTTGTCTCTTAGCCTGAACTGTTCGCATGATTGCGGTAGGATAAACCTACCACAAGCACTGCGAGCAGTTCCAATGCCTTTCGATGTACTCGATTAATCAACTAAATAGCGGAGATGACGTATGATGCGAGCAGCCAGGGGGCGTCTTTACAAAATAGCGAGCGTATGTTTCGTTCGCTCTCTCAGACATAGAGGCGTCAACAGACCGCAAAGAGCGAGCGCTCAATTTAAATAGCCGGCCCCTTTTTATGACCGAGCGAGCGCAAAAAGCGTCCGGCTCTGAATCAGGCCCTCAGTACGCATTTGCACCAGCACTATTCGTGGTGCAAGGATTCTGTTCAAAATTAGACAAACCTCAGTGTATGCTTATCTCTGAATAGGCTGTAATTATATCTACATGTCCATGACATGCCCATGGAACATTCAGTTGCTGCCTGTTACACCCAGTCATTCTCAATATACTGTTATGATTTATGCAATTCGAATGTTATTGCAGAAATCTCCAAAAATCAGAATATAGGCTGTTACTCAAAGGCTTTCAGCAAAAAAATCCAGTGCTTAGGAGGATTGAATGCAAACCCTCTCCTAATTCAGTACTCAAATTTATCAGACCAATGGGATTTAACTAATTACTTGTAAGTGTTGGAAGAAGTGCGTTCCTGAGCCACCTCCAATCCAGTACCATGTAAGGTAAGCTGACTCGGCAGAAATAGGACCTGCCGTTGCTCAGCCAGACTGGCACAGCCTCTAACATGCGCTACTGCGCATACGCTCACCAGCCACAGGGCCCATACTGGACACTGAAAGTACAATGTATCACCACCGTGTATTTACTGCTGTTATCACGACTGGCTCACTACAACGCCGTGCAACTCCCTAAGCTCCAGGCTGCCTATTTATTTATTTTATATATTTAACACCACTTGTACCTTGGCCAAGAATAGTGTATCCTGGCATAGCAATCTGTCTGAAGGACTACTGTACCCAGCATGTCCGCTCGCACTTCACACTCCATTGACAGGTCATAGACTCAGTGCCCATATCTCCAGCATTGTATAATTCTATACTCTGCCAATATGTTATGCTGCCAGAGTGTTGACACAGATTACTCTGCTAATAGTAGGTACGCATGATAATATCCAGTATGTCTCTCAAGGGGATGTAGTTAGGAAGCCCGGCATGGGACTAAAGATAGGTGTCTAAATACCGACGCCCATCATTAGCCCCACGCCAAAATCCCGACACCCAACATACCAAATGTAGGTAAGCCAGGCATCGGAAGCTCTTAGCCATGTGGGGGGGTGGAGGGTACGGTATAGGGACTCCCGGGGGGACTTAGGGTTAGGCACCCCCAAGGAGGGTTAGGGTAGGGGGAGGGGGTTTAGAGTTAGACACCACCGGGGGGAGGTTAGGATTAGGCACCACCCCCCAAAAGGGTTAGGTTTAGGGTGCGGGGAGGGAGGGTTAGGTTTAGGCACCCCTGGTAGTAGGTTAGGGTTAGGCACTAGGGTGGGAGGTTAGGGTTAGTCACCACTAAGGAGAGTTAGGGGAGAGAGGGGTAAGGATAGCCTACTTACCTCCCCTGTCAGGATCTTCATCTGCCGGCCTCGGGATTTCAACTGTCAGGCTTCCATTTGGTGGTGTTACATACCCAACCCCTCTCAAGATAGGCAATAACAATAAAAAAAAGATTCTCATCTGCTTCCTTTAGAAATCTGTCCTTCTCCACCATTTGCTAGTGATCTTATCAGAGGAGTAGCGTAGAAAGAAAATACATTAAGGAAGCAGGTTTGACATTTTAACTATTGTGATTGCATATCTTGGGAGATATTCTGGATAGCATGGTGTGTATATATACGTAATTAACTAACACTGCTTTTCCATCTGACTGCACCCGGGATTTTGTTCATGTGCCCATCCTGGATGCGCCCCAACTGAGACCCTTTACAGACAGGCAGCCCGACCCGGCACTAATGGCAGGTCGATGACTCCATCAGCATCACGTGATGAGCCGTTTCTATCCGATCCTATCCCGGTCAGACCCGGAATTTTGCCGGCGCCGACTCGGGATATTCCCGAGTCGGCTCCGCTCACACCGGAGTTGGGTCTGCATAGACCCGGCTTTTCCGGAGTGAAAGTGGTCGCTTGGAGATGACATCATCTCCAAGCGCCACTGAAGCCAGACCAATCGGCCGGCTAGCAGCGCACTCCAGGTCATCGTGACCCGGAGTGCGCTGTTCTCACAGCAGGGTTTCACGGGCTACGCCCGTGTTAAACCCTGCTAGTTACCTGGGTTGGATTGCCGGGTCACTCGACCCAGTGATCCAACCCTCTCCCCTTTTACACCAAGGAGCTGCCCGGGTTAACCCTTCAAAAACCCGGGTTTTAGCTCCGATGTAAAAGGGGTATAAGTTATACCCCTTTTACACCAGAGCAAAAACCTGGGTTTTTGCTGGGTCTACCCGGGTCGCAGCTCAGTGTAAAAGGGTCTCTGAAAAATAACCTGGGTCAAGTGACCCTGCAATCCAACCCAGGTAGCTACCAGGGTTGGACCCAGGATGGACCCAGGTAATGGTGCAGTGTAAACGGTGCAACCCAGGTTATCTGACCTGGATCATGCCTAAAATGAGAGGATTGGTGGTTGTGGAGCATTCACCTCCCACTTTTTCTGACCTCACAGGTTTAGCAGGGCAGACATGAGTTCAGTGTGAACAGGGCTAACCTGGGAGTAACCCAGATCAAAGGTGCAGTGTAATACCTCTTTTCCACCAAAAACCCAGGTCCGACCCGGGTTTTTGGACATGGTTCCAACCCTGGTCAGACCCAGGTCAGACCCATTTACACTGCACCTTTGATCTGGGTTACTCCCAGGTCAGCCCTGTTCACACTGAACTCAGGTCTGCCCTGCTAAACCTGTGAGGTCATAACAAGTGGGAGGTGATTGCTCCACAACCACCAATCAGCTCATTTTAGGCATGACCCAGGTCAGATAACCCGGGTTGAACTGTTTACACTGCACCATTACCCAGGTCCATCCTGGGTCCAACCCTGGTAGCTACCTGGGTTGGATTGCCGGGTCACTTGACCTGGGTTATTTTTCAGGGACCCTTTTACACTGAGCTGCAACCCGGGTAGACCCAGCAAAAACCCAGGTTTTTGCTCTGGTGTAAAAGGGGTATAAATGGATCTGACCTGGGTCTGACCAGGGTTGGAACCATGTCCAAAAACCCAGGTCGGACCTGGGTTTTTGGTGGAAAAGAGGTATTACTTGGAGAAAGAAAGAAAGATTTGTCTTGGTTTGTGGCACATTTTTGTCTAATCGTGACCAGGGATGAAATGTCTGGTCGGCTCGACCCAGCTTATTTCAACCCGGTCCTTTCACACTGCACAGTAACCCGGGTTGCTGTGCATTCACGTGCAACACCCTGGGTTATTGGAGCAAGTGTGAAAGGGGTATAAATCACACTGGTCTGCTAAATTGAGCATTCCTGTACAGCAAACATTTTATCTTGCACAAAAGGAAAGACACTTCGGGCAGTGATCTGTGTACCAGAGAGGTTCTCTGCAGCAAGTGCTTTCTGTTAAACTGTACATGCCACAATTATACATAACATGCGAGATCTGCAAATAATTTAAAAAGCACACAAGGAAATCAATTGGTGAATACTATATGGATTTAATAGTTGCTTGGTTTTAAGTAATTAACCTTTTGATTGCTGATGTTTAAGACACTATTGAATTAGGAGGCAATTTGCAATCAATCTTACTGGTCACTATTATTTGCTGAAAGTCTGGGAGAAATGTCCTTTATTTTGATTATTGGAGATCATAGATGTATATTTAGTAAAGGATTTTTAATTGATTTTGTGTTTCTAGGGCTAAATCACACATTTTAAATAGATCAAAATTTATTAAAGTTGACCTTTAGTAAATATACCCCTAATATCACACTTAGGGTTTCATTAATTGTAACAATACAATGGTGGATTTGCTGATTATTTCTTTTACTACATATTGAATATATAGGGGCTTTATCCAATTGCAGACAAAGTGGTGCAGGGTTTTTCCCACAGCCGCAAGCTTTTTCATATTTAATTGCAAGGTAGAAAATCAGTCGCAGTAATTTCTATAGGGTTATTTTCTCGTAGCTCCAGAGCAGGTCTAAAAAAGTTAAATATCCCTATTATATTATAAGTTTAAAATGTCAGGGATCCCTTCAGAACCCCTTGGACACCCCCCTTCTGACTAATTAGGCAATTGGAAGCTTTCAGTTAGCCTAATTGTACAATAATTACATGTCATTATTGGTTGTTAAAACCAATAATGACTTCAAATTATACACTCCAAATTTAATTCTTGTAATAGTTTAAACAAAAAAAAGCTTTATATTATTTTACATTTTCTTAATTGGCCTAAATTTACCCCATAGTAATCTTTTTTCTCCTTTTTTGGGGGGCTTTTTTTATTTTATTTGTGATAATATGAAAAAAAGTTTATTTTGTATAATTTTTTAACTTAAAAAAATGAACAAATCATCCATTTGCTGCATTTTTAAAGAACAATATATATTTCTTTGGGACAGTAAAAACTATTACTGTATTACTGTTACACAATTTTTTTTGGGGGGTATACAGGCTGTTACCCATTTTTAAAAAAATGTATAAAACACTTTTTAGTTCCCTAAAAAAAATTTGCAACCATTTTTTCTTCTATTGGATACCGAAGGTAATTGGAGCTCGCATACCTGCGGTAATAGAAAATTGATCGCAATGGCTGCAAAATTTTTTGCAGGGAAAATCTTGCAGCCAATTGGATATGCCCCATAGAGCACTGTTTCTGAAGCTCTTTTAGTATCCAATCTAGCATTAGAGAAGAGAAATCATTTTAAATTCCTGATTTGACGTTAAAGATGCTTTATCAAAATAGTGGCAAGTTGGATACTAAGGGGTATATTTTCTAAGAATCGTGTCTGTCCGAGAATGCATTTCTGGGCGTGTTCCCACTGATTTTCAAACATGGACATTTATGAAAGCAGGGCCGAAACTAGGATTTTTGTCACCTGGGGCAAGACAGTAATTTGGCGCCCCCCCTGGTAATTCCCCCATAGTAATGCCCCCTGCAGCAGTGCCCCTATAGTAATGTCCCCTTCAGCAGTGCTCCTATAGTAATGCCCCCTGAGGTAATGTCCCTGAAGTAGTGCCCATATAGTAATGCCCCTGTACTAGTGCCCATCTGGTAATGCCCCTGTAGTAGTGCCCATATAGCAATGCCCCAGTAGTAGTGCCCACATGGTAATGCCCCCATAGTAGTGCCCATATGGTAATGCCCCCATAGTAATGCCCCTGTAGTGCCCATATGGTAATGCCCCTGTTGTGCCCATATGGTAATGCCCCCATAGTAATGCCCCTGTAGTGCCCATATGGTAATGCCCCTGTAGTGCCCATATGGTAATGCCCCCTAGTAATGCCCCTGTAGTGCCCATATAGTAATGCCCCTGTAGTGCCCATATAGTAATACACATATGGTAATGCCCCTGTAGTGCCCATATAGTAATGCCCCTGTAGTGCCCATACGGTAATGCCCCTGTAGTGCCGCTTACATTAAAATAAAAAAAAACAATACTTACCTTAAACCCCACTCATGTGTCTGCCGTCATCCGGTCCACTCGGCTGCTCCTTGACGTCTCTCCCATAGTGCCAGGGCCGTGGGGAGAGCCGGAAGCTGGAGTTCAGGAGAGAACTCCAGCCTACGGCTATTGTGGCGCTGCACGGAAGGAGCCGGGTGCCCGCTGGTAATAAAATCTCAGCGGGTGTCTGGCTTGGAGCCTCCCTGCAGCTACTGGCGACGGGTACAGCGGCGCACCTGGTGCACGTGCACCTCCAGCCCCCCACTAGTTATAAAAATCTATTCAAACTGCAGAATAAGGCCAAACACTTCAAGTAGAAGTTAATACACCATCTAAACAACTCACAGGCAGGGGCAGAAGTATGGGAGACAATGGAGGCGCCTGCCGCCAGGCGCCAGCACTGAAGGGGCACTTCCTCCATCACCCACAATATATTCACCCCACTTAGAGCTGTAAATATGGGGGATAGGAGGGCACTAAATGATAACTTGCCTCCGGGCATCTGGGATGAATTTACGCCACTGCTCACAGGTACTTTCCACAGACAGGAATGCAGCATGGGGCCTTTATAGTTTTAAATACACCACCTCCTCAGCAGCGTGTTTCGCAGAAGTAGTGCTTCTGTGCTATAGGGTAAAGAAAGGGTTAAAAAAAATAGAAAAAAAACCTCTGAGCCCGTTCTGGTACAGGAAAATTGGGGAAAAAAAACAATGAAATGACAAACACACTTTAGCAGGGCCGTCTCTTCCATTGGGCTTGTTGGGCAGTTGCCCAAAGGCCCGAAGCTTCAAGGCGCCCCCCGGGCCCCCCTGCAGCTGCTGGCAGTTGGCAAATGTCTTTTCTTTTTTAAAGCACTGTGTTCCGTTCAGATCCGCGAGGGCCCTCCCCCTCCCTCCCTTGGTGATGAGCGACCCCCCCCAGTAGCAGATCCGCTTAGGGCCTGGCGGGTCCCAGGGGGCCCGCCGACAGGGCTGTAGATAGGCTTGTTATATAGTTGAGCCCCGGCAGACTGTCAGCACACTGATTTGACAGCTGCCGGGTGCCACTCTGACTCGCAGCCCTCCTCTCTCTCTGACTCACAGGCACAGCCCTCCTCTCCCTGCCCTGACTCACAGTCCTCCTATTCACTGCTGCGTGTGACCAGTAACATGTCACACGCAGAGAGAGGAGCCAGAAGAAGCTGAGGTGCCCTCCATGCTGAGGTCCGGAGAGAGCATAATAATAGAAGGTGAGTGCCATACTGTCAGGCCATGTGCGGGGGATGGGAGGGGGAGTTTGATGTTTCCATCACCCTCCTGCTATAGTCTATGGGGGAGGGGGGGCACGGAGGGGAGGGGGTTCTTGTGCTGTGTGAATGTATAATAAATTAATAAGTGTGTGTCAGTAACTGGTGTCAGTAAGTGTGTGTCTGTCAGTAAGTGTATCTGTCAGTAAGTGGTGTCATTGTCATTAAGTGTGTGTCAGTAAGTGGGTGTCATTGTCAGTAATTGGTGTCAGTGTCATTGAATGTATGTGTCAGTAAGTGTGTGTCAGTAAGTGTGTGTCAGTAAGTGTGTGTCATTGTCAGTAATTGGTGTCAGTGTCATTGAATGTATGTGTCAGTAAGTGTGTGTCAGTAAGTGTGTGTCATTGTCAGTAATTGGTGTCAGTGTCATTGAATGTATGTGTCAGTAAGTGGTGTCAGTAAGTGTGTGTCAGTAAGTGTGTGTCAGTAAGTGTGTGTCATTGTCAGTAATTGGTGTCAGTGTCATTGAATGTATGTGTCAGTAAGTGGTGTAAGTGTATGTGCCAGTAAGGGTTATCAGTCAGTGGTGTCTGTATCAGTAAGTGGCATCTGTGTCACTGTCACTGCCCACTCTGCCACTGGTTAGACAATCAGACATAATTTCGGATTGTCTGACAAGTGGCAGTGACAGAGTAGCTGTGACTCTGACTGGGGCGGGACGGGGAAGAAGAGCCTGAGCAGCCAGCAATACTTATAGGCAGAGCCGTAACTAGACTTTTTGGTGCCCTGTGCCAAAAGAGCATTGCTCCCCCCCCCATTTTTCAAATAGGGACATAACGCACCCAAAAAAAGGAATGGCCGCATGGGGAAGGGCCAGGGAAGAGATACGGGCAGCCAGGAGATGCTGGGGATGAAATAAGAGGAAGCTACAAGTGAGAATGATAATAAACTAAAAATTGACAGGCATTTTTTCCCGTGAATGGGTGGGTAGGGGCCCCAGTGCATTGCTTTACCCAGGGCCCACACTGCTGTTAAGACAGCCATGCACTTAGTATTATCACAGTTGCTATATCTCACAGATCGCAATTGTGAAACTACTGTATGCTAATTAATCACCCGCCGTCCAGTGCTTAGAGATGCCATTGAATGCATCTCATATCTGCCGCCGATGCACAAAACTGGAACAGACATGCCGACATTCTGGCTGCCCCTTCCAGGAGGGGGCAGCCAAATTGGCAAAATTGGGGGCGTGGCCGACTGTTATGGGCGGAGCGGCGCATTGTGAAGCAGGGGGCGGGGCCAAAATAACATGATTCGGCATGAATTGCGTCACAGCCCCCCCCCCGCTGCCAGGGATTCTCACTCATCGTGGGAGGGGACAAGAGGGGTCGGCAGCTTGCGGGAGGCTTGCCTGCCTTCCTGGGAGGCCAAGAGCGGCACTCAATTTTCGGGAGGCTCCCGACCAAATAGGGAGGGTAGGCAAGTATGAACTGGAACCATCGAATGCAGATCAGTCAGCCATCAGCCTTCTGAGTCAGTCTAAGCCATCGCAGACATAGCGGATCTCCAGACACACAGAGGGCTCTCCTGCTGCGAGCAAGGATAATTTATGCACGCCATGAAACAGTATTTAAATGGTCCCATACACCTGTGTTTTTCTGACCACCCACCGTTACCTCCCCCCAAACACTGACTACCTGTAACTCACTTTGCAAGTGCATTCTCTGTGTGTGCGCAATGGCTAACAATTGCTCAAACTGCGTAAATATCACCATTTCGTGTGGATCTGAATCAGGGCCTAAATGCGTATATTCGTATGCAGAGTCATACCATCTCTACGGGTGGACCACTCTTTGTCTATATACTTGGTTCCCTAGGCATTACCATCATCAGTGCGCACTTACAACTCAGCATCACCTATAATTACAAACAGAGGGCCTGATTCAGAGCCGCTTGTAAGCGGCCACTCGTTCGCTCTGAGCGATGTTCGCACAACTGCGCATGCATATGGGTCATAATGCACATGCGCAAACCAGTAATTTCGGGCCGGAAATCGTGCGCTCGCAAAACAGCGAACGGCTGCTAATTTGATTGACAGAATGTACCGTTTGTGGGTGGTAACAGGGGAAGGTGCTTGAAAACGGGGGAGTGGAGATCCGAACGCAGGCGTGCCAAACGGTAAAAAGGGCGTTTAATAGGAGTGCATAATTAGTAAAGGAGCGTCATCGACCACGTCACTTGGTTGTCTTTTAGCCTGAACTGCTCGCAGTGATAGCGGTAAGAATAACCTACCTTTACAAAATAGCGAGCGCATTTTTCGTTCGCTCGCTCAGACATAGAGGCATCAATAAACCGCAAAGAGGGAGCGCTCAATTCAATTAGCCGGCCCCTTTTTGGAACGACCGTCCGCAAATAGCGTCCGGCTCTGAATCAGGCCCAGAGTGTGTAAGATACATCCATAAAACTGACTTGTTTTCATCTCTGCATCTGCCCCTTTGTTCACATCCTTTATGTTTTATGGCCAAATGATCTTTCTCTTATTCACACTCCACAAGTGTCTTTTGATGATTCATGTTCCTCCAGGTGTTTAGCCATGACACTAAAGCTGGGTACACACTACACGATATGTGACCTAGTGAGAGTGAGATGCGATGTGAGGGCCAAGTTTGAGAACCACTGCACTAGACAATAAATTGAATGATATGGACGATGACGATATCGTTCATAGCGGTCAATATCATCCAGTGTGTATGCACAATATCGTTAACGATGCGTGCTCCCATGGATCGTTAACGATGTCTATCATCGCTCGAATTTGCAGGACAACCTGACGATGTTGTCTGGCACTGCAATTTCGGCGATGTGGCAGGTGATATCACTGAATTATATTGTTAACGATATTCAGTGTGTATGCTCAATGTCGTTCCCAACATTGAGCCTGGCAGTTCAAGGCCAAAAACGTATCGATATCGTTCATGGAGCATATTGTTAAGTGTGTATGAGCCTTAAGACTGAGATTCTGGCACACATGTATAAAATATCCCTGTCTTTCCAATAAGGTTCTTCTTTTCTTGCCCATGTTTTGTCTGGACTAGACAGTCTGCACCATCTATCAAAGTTAGCTTCATACAAATTGGGGCATCTAACTTTTAAAATGGTATTCACATTACTCTTAATCTCAATAGCAAGTTATTTTAATATATTTAGTCAAGGAAAGAGACGCTTTCCTGTAATAGCATATCAGCAGGCCTTTCAAGCAAGTTTTACAAGCCATTACTAATATCACATCAAAGCAGGAAGGAGCTGGGGTTGCACATAAAGGCTTAGGGAGCCACATGTTCCCCATCACTGAGTTAATTTATATAGCACCACTTACTTTGTTGTATTGAGAATGTCTCCTTGGTGATCCCGTGTGGCTAATATGAACAAAGATAACCCATGTGTCAAATCGTCCAGTTTTCCCAGCATCAGCTGCCCACCCACAGCAAATTGAAACCTTTTGAACTCTAAGGTCCTCGACATCTCTAGTCTGATTGACTCAACAGCTCTTCTGCTTGGTCTGTCTGCAAGGCTTAGAGGTCTATTTATTAAGCAATGTTAGGAGACAGAGTGAAAAGTGATAAGAAAGTGATAAGGTGCCAGCCAATCAGCTCCCAACTGTCATTTTTCAAACACAGCCTGTGAGATGGCAGTTGGGAGCTATTGGCTGACACCTTATCACTTTCTTATCACTTTTCACTCTGTCTCCTAACACTGCTTACTAAATAGACCCCTTAATTACAGCAACACCCTGGAATCTGCTAGCTGTCATAGGACCTGATTCAGATTTGGGAATAGCGTAATAGCCCCCATACACTAGTGACGGATTGTGGCAATGCTGCGATCCCCAGATGCCGGGTTTAAGGATCGCTAAAATCCAACATGTTGGATTTCACTTATTTGCTGATCACGATCAAAACATAGGCCCTCATTCAGAGCCGTACACTCTGAACAGAGCGCACGCTCTGAATGAGGGCCGGGCTCCATTTTCATGGAGCGTCCTCCTGGACGCTCGTATAGCTGTGGGTCACCACCCACAGGCTATACGAGCGTGCATTGTGATGGCCGCGATGGTCGAGACCATCGCGACCATCGAAATTGCGAGCCAGAGCCTGCGGTTGAGGTTTTCAACCGCAAGCTCCGGAGTGATTTTGGCTCTATCAGAGCCAAAATCACTCCCACTGACATCACTAGTGATGTCAGTGGGCCGGCTTTTGACGGGAGGCGTTCCCGTGGGAACGCCCCCGTCAGGGAGGCACGCCCCCGGCACGCCTACCAAAGGGGGCGTGCTGTCAATCAACATTGACAGCACGCCCCCTTTGATCGGACACAACGAGCGAAGGACTTTCCTTCGCTCGTCGCGTCTGGCGCATGCGCACGACGGAGCTCCCTCCGTCGTGCGCATGCTCAGTCCATAACATCGACCCACTTGCGAGCGGACAGCCCATGTAACGGTGTTGAAACGCACCAGCACGCCTGCGTTCGCCCGACCACAACCTGTTACCACTCACAAACGGCACTTCCTGTCCATCACTCTGCTCTGTCCTGCGGAGCCTCTGCAAATGCAGTTTCCAATGCAATAGAAACAAGTGGAAAGCAGCACTGATAATGAAAATGTACACAATTTAATATACATACAAAATACACTAAATGCAATAAAATATAATATAAAACCATAGATATATTGAATCATATGGAACATCAAAAGGTCACATGTGACATGGAGAAATAAAACACATGATATTGAATCTCATGCAAATAGATGAACCCTGTGGGCACTATATACTGTTGCAATTGAAGTGGAATGGACACCGATGAAACGTCATTCAAGGAGAGGGTAGGATGAAGTTTGTAAAACCAATCAAATGTTATAGAGATAGTTTTACCAGCTTAGACCAAGATGATTGAGGATCCTGAAATTAGAGATGGCATCACAGTCAGCGAAAATCCAACACAAGGGATGTTGCCTCTTAACAGTCAGTGCTGGAAACAATGGATAAGGTCCCAAATCCAATTCGGTATTCCAATGCAGAGTAAGTGTCAATGTCCAAAATAATAGGTGCCGTTAGCCAGGGGAAAGACACCAACGCGTTTCGCTGCACACAAGCAGCTTTTTCCAGGTGTCTAAGTGGCTGTTAAAAAGCCCTTTTTATACAGCGTTTGATTTAGACCAAATGGTCATCAGGTGTAATCAATCATAATCATCAGGTACATACAATCATACAAGCAAACAAACATAATTACACAGACATAAACAATAGGAGGCAGACATATAAATAGACATTTCAAAATACAGAGAAGAAAAGGTTAAAATAACCTTACTTGCTGCATGAATTATGGGTCCGATCGTTATTGGGAGGAAGCCACCGCCAATCTATTTTACATTGCTGATCCATAATTGGTCAGCGGAGGTCACATGACCGGGACAGATTTAGTAATGGAACGCAGCATCATCATATGCTGCGTTCCAAACTTCCGGCCCGGTCTGTTTACCTGTGGTTGCTCTCTATATAAACCACATGTGTTTATTCTGCTGGAACGCGGCATCCTCATGCGCGCGTTCCAGATCACCAACCAAATCTATTGGTTCATTGTTCCTTAGCACATGGATCATGCATAGTTATTATACAAAACCGGAAAGGTAGTGAAGGACGCTGTGTCCATGGGAACCGGCAGACAGTTACTAGATGACACATAAAAACATAAAGGTATAAATTATTTAACTAAACTAAAAAAGGGGTAGCTCATAACACAATGGACATATAAAAATAAGCATATAAAAATGGAATAATACCTAAAATAATCTATCCTAAATGTGAAAATTCATACAATAACCAAACATAGGCTGTCCTAGGGATAGATATTTATAAACTAACACTAGATATATAGCAGATAGACATAACATGGTTGACATTTAATCAAATGTTCCAAAAGGTAGGAATATAACAGAAAATGAAATATCTATTATATCCCCCTATAATTAAGGAGATGTACCTAAGATGTCATCTTGAACCATAGCATATGGGGATAGATAATATCCTATAATATACATATATGTATATTTAAGAATCACAGGAAAAAATACATAAATAGTCAACTGCATAATGGTATAAAGGAAATAGATCTGCTTATACAAATTAATCTAGCTAAAAAAAATTACAGATAAATGAAATAACCCAACTTCTAACAGACTTTGACCAAGAAAAAAAATCAAAAGAAGAACAGAGGAGAGAAAACAGAGGAGAGAAAACAACGGCAAAATAACCAAACAAGGTGACAACTTGGTATGCCTAGTTTATAATATGGCATTTAATTCTAAAGCTTCATTTAGTGCACTAGGGAATAAGGAATTAAGTTGGAATGTCCAATAGATCTCCTGCTGGCATAGTTTTCTAAATCTATCACCCCACGTATAGTTGGGGGGATAAATTCTAAACCAATGATCGCTAGAGAGCTGGGATTATTGCCATGTTTTTCCATACAATGTTTAGGAATACTGTGGTTATGTTTTCTATTTAGAATGTTTCTACGGTGCTCCATATATCGCACCCTCTATACTTGGATCTCGGCTTCTTTTGATTGTGGGGGTGAATCGTTTGGTTGTCCAAACTGATTCCCGATGATGGGTGAGTGATCTCCCTAAAAAAACCTCTGGTCTATCTTCTCTATTATCCATAAAGTGGGTAGGTTTAGATTTCGGATGTGCTCCAAGAGCCCTATTCTCTTTAAAAGAGGGCGGTGAAGGATTGGGATCTGCTTTTCCATTACCACTACTGTAGCCACTCCCTCGATATTCTTGACAGTTTCCAACGCAATTGCTAGTTCCCACACACGCACTGCGATGCATACGCATGTGCAGAATACAACAATTGACCATTTGCGTGCACCTTTGCAACTGTGTTCCTTGCTGAATCAGGCCCTTAGTCTATTCCCAAATCTGAATCAGGCCCATTGAGTCTCTGGACCTGATTCATGTTTGTATGCAAATGCTGATGTTTATGCAGATTGAACAAGTATTAGCCATTGCACATGCGTATAAGCTTTTGTTTTGCAATTATGTTCACACAGAGAATTCATTCGCAAAGTGAGTGAGAGGTAGTCAGCATTTTGCAGAGGTAATGGGGGGTGGATAGAAAAACTCAGGCATGTCAGGACTGGTTAAACACTGTTTTCTGGGCATGCATAAATTAGACACTGCGTTCTTTCTCGCAGCAGGAGAGCCCTCTGCACAGGGGCATATTAAGAGAGGAGGGGGCCGGTGTTCACTCCCTGTCCGGGGGCCCCCTCCTCTCTCTCTCTGGTGGACACCCAGCATGCACTGACAGCCTCAGTAGACTCTGGGCACTAGTGTGTGCCAGGAGTCTACTGTGCATTTTCCCGGCGCCATTTACCCAGCAATTTCCCTACTGCGCATGTGCAGAAAGCTGGGAGAATGGCCGCGGCGGCCATTTTCCAGGCATTTTGTGTAGCGCCTCTCCAGCTGACATGGGACTTTGAAGAAATAAGTAGTAAAAGTATGGGTGCAGGGTGTGCGGTGTGGGGCCCCCTGGACCCAGGGGCCTGTGTGCAGAACACACCCTGCACCCATTATAGATACGCCTATGCCTCTGCGTGTCTGGAAACCCTTTGTGTCTGCAACAGATTAGACCTACTCAGCAGGCTGATGGCTGCCTGATCTGATTGGCAAATCGCTGAAACCTTCCAAGTTTTAGAATGTACTGAATTTATACAACCATCTCTACTAGTTATTAGAGAAGAGCGGGTCCGGTTCTCCAAGAACCAGACCCACCTGAACATTGCAATTTCGAGTCGGATCCGAGTCCGGCTCGGGTTTTCCCACCTAACTCGGAATCCAAAATGTCATCATCTCGTGATTGGCACCATTTTAACTCCGGCTGTGGAGAGTGTACAGAACAGACGTGCTCTGTTCTTCTATGTTGTTCAAGGGTGCAGTGTTGATGAGCTGGGGCTGCAGTACATGAAGTGGGGGGTGGTGCTGTGTCACTGTTGTCTTGTCAATCAAGGGGCTCTGGCCCTCATTCAGAGCCGTTCGCTATTTGCGTTCGTTCGTTCAAAAACAAGGGGTGGCTATGCAAATGATCCGTTCGCACATTGCAGTCTGTTCACACCTCTAAGTGTGAACGAGCGAGCAAAACATACGCTCTTTTATTTCTTAAAAACGCCCCCTGGCCGCTCGCACCATACGTCATGTCCGCTATTTATTAGATTAATCGAGTACATCGAACAGGATATGAACTGCTCACTATTCTTGTGGTTGGTTTTTTCAACCGCTATTTTGCGAGCAGTTCTGAGTTAAAAAAAAACAAGTGACGTGGTCATTGACGCTGCTATATTAATTATGCACACCCATAAAACGCCCGTTTTGACCTTTAAGCACGCCTGCGATCGGATCTCCACTCCCCGTTTTCAAGCACCTTCCCCTGTTACCACCCACATATGCCTCATTCTGTCACTCAAAATAGCAGGCACTCGCTATATTGCGTACAAATGATTTTCGGCCGCACTGACTGGTTCGCGCATGCGTACTAAAAACCGTCCGCATGCGCAGATGTGCGAACATCGCTCGGAACGAGCGTACTGCCGATAGTGAGTGGCTCTGAATGAGGGCCTCTGTTCTTCTCTTTTGTTCAAGGATGCAGTGTTGTTGGGCTGGGACTGCAGTACATAAAGTGGGGGTGCTGCTTTGTCACTGTTGTCCCATCAATCAAGGGGCTAGGGCTGCAGTTCATAAAGGGGTGCTGTGTCATCCAGGGGTGCTCTGTCAATCCAGGAGTGATCTTTGCGCCGAGTTATGCGAATATCAACACAGGCGCATTCAAGGAGGAGTATATATGGAATGGCCCATTCGGTGTGAACCTAGTCCTCTCCACGAGGTATATAGATGATCTGTTTTTCATTTGGAAGGGGGATGTTTCTTCTATCACCAATTTTGTTTATCACCTCAATCACAATAATTTTAATTTGTCATTCACTGACACACACCATCCTGCCACCATCACTTTTTTAGATATCAAAATAGACATTGTCGATAATGTTATTAAAACATCCACGTTTCAAAAACAAGTTGACTGCAATAACCTCCTAAGTTATGATAGCAACCATCAAAAAACTGGTTAAATAATATCCCCAAGGAACAACTACGCTGACTAAGAAGGAATTGTTCAGAGGGATCCCAGTTCCTTGAACAAGCTTCAACATTGTTGGATACCTTCAATGAAAAAAATTACCCTACAGAACTATTAGATAATGCTATGAAAGGAACCATAGATTTAGATAGAACATCCCTATTACAGGATAATAAGAAAGACAAAAAGAACAATCCTAATAGATATAATGGTTTGAATGCCTTTATCTCCAAACAAAATTAAGAATATCATTAAGAGGAATTTCCCTATCTTGAAATTTGACCCTGTTCTTAAAAAAGAAATCCCTGAGACACCAGTAATAGTCTTTAAAAAAAGCAGACAATTTAAGACGAAAACTGGTGTCTAGTCATTTCAGAAACACCACAGGACAAAAGAAGACCAATATACTCCTCTGATTTTCCAGACCCATAGGTTGCTATAAATGCAATCATGGAAGGTGTATTACATGCAAACACATTGAAAACAGACAAAATAACTTCTGTTCAGTGATCTCTGGGAAGGTGTTTACTGATAAATTCATTTGTGAACTGTGAAACTGACTTTGTCATATATATGTTATCCTGCTCTTGCAAAATCCAATATGTAGGGCGGACTATCTGCAAATTCAAACTGAGGTTTTTTGAGGTTTTCGGAACATCGACGAAATATCGTCAATCGTCTCACCAAACATAGTGTATTGCGTCATTTTACACAAATACATGGATGTAATCCAGAAAGTTTGAGAGGTATTATTATAGAACATATTCCTACCTCTCAACGAGGTGGAGACTTGTTCAAAAAATTATGCATGAGAGAATTGTATTGGATACATGCACTACATGCACTATTTCCCGATGGATTAAATTAAACAATTGAGCTTGATTTTTGAGATAACTAGTTAATTCTGTACCTGTCCAGCTATTATGTCTCCATTTATTTATAGATAATGCTTCATTGTATCTAAATAGTCAGATTATATTGTATTAGATGGTCGGTCCATATCTCTCTTCTCTTTCTCTTTGATTTAAATTCATTATCTATTATATCTTGTTTAAATGCTAGTTTAATTAATTCTGAATGTATTAACCTCATTTCTTATGCACTTAGTTTTTGGTTAATTAATATGACCAAAATCATATGTTAATATAAAGACTTTATCATTCCATCTGCATTAATCTATATATGGTATATATTTTTATATTTTTTTATTTGTTTTTTTATAATGGTCAAACCGTAGGTAGCACAAGTTTATTCCTATGGAATATAATGGATATATTTCTATGCCCTACGTTTTAGTATTCTATATCTTCTAATTGCCATGTACAGATTGATGTAGCATACAGATTAAATATTTCATATGATACATATCATTAACTACAGTTTTCTTTAAATTATGTTAGAAATGCAATATTGTTATTTTAATTTTCATTTCATTTAATATTGTTTATTTCTATATATTATTATGGTTTTTATGTATTTATTATACCCAATCCACATCGTTATGGACATCAGTTGGTGTTGTATCAACAGACATACTATGGGTTAATTATGTGAAATTGCTATTTCTTCTATTAAGAAATCTTTTTACCAGGCTGAACCAAATTTGCTTAATTAAGATAATCAAGGGGGTATATAACCCAACACAACATCATGGCTATTACCTACCTTCTGAGGAAACCGGGAACACAGTCAGCCTGGGGAAACGCGTCAAGGAGCCCATTGCCGGGACATTCTGTGCTACGGACTTTTATTCACCACTCCTGTACATTGCAGCATGGGAGGTGCACCAGCCACTCATCACACTGCAGCTTCCACCAGCCTCTCACAGCACCCCAGTTGATCATTGCCGGTGAGGACACAGCCCCACACGGAGACCACACAGGTTGTGCACCATGCGGCTTTCATCAACAGCCACGAATAACTATCACTGCAGCTTACATCACACTGTTGAAGTCAGCCCGGCAAGTGTACAACGCCAAGTCCCCATCGGGAACGGATCCCGGTGTTCTACAAGGTACTGGACTTTCTTCCATCATGCAGTGCTATATCTGGACAGCAGTTTACAGGTGATTAATCATCTCCTCATTGTGGGCGCACTCATGTGCATTTCTCATACAATTTACAGCATTCTAGAGGAATATTTGCCATTCAGGAGTGGATAATTATTCCAAATCACTTTGGTGAATTATTACGCAAAAGAGATCTGATTAATGGTCCTTAATCATTTGAATTGATGTTCACTGGTTAGTCTCATTCATTGTGGTTCATGCATATCTGTTTTTTAATATCTTTCATTAAACCTTTTATATGTACTAGTGTGGTCATTTCATTTAACCAGCGCTCCACATCTATTCCTTTGTTCTATAGCAGGAGCAGCACCTGCTGTGTGAGCTGCTTGTTACTTCAGTAGTATATATCTGTCCTGTCAGAGCACCATTATTTAGTATAGTGATCTTCCCCAGTGTAAAAAAAAAAGTTAACATTAATAATTATCATTCCACAAAAATTAAAAAAATATATATTTTTTTCCATTTTTTTGTGTGTGCTAGCTACGCTATTATTGTTCAGTGACACTGCTGGCCAGACCGCAGTTTATCATCCATGTATTGTGACACTATAAGTTATAGCACAGTGTATTATTCTTATACAGAAAAAATCTTGAGACATTGTAAGTGGTAGCGCAGTGTGTTATTCTTTTCTTATTCATAAAAAAATATTGTGATACTGTAGGTCATTGATAGTGCAGTGTAATATTTAAAATTGGTACAAATTGACAGGTGTGCTGTACCCCACTTAATTTGTGTTTGTTGATATGGAGAACAATCAGTTGAGAGGAGAGCAGGAACCACATACTAGTGCTGGAGCCACTGCCACCAGTCATAACAATATTAGTCCGTCTACATCATCTACTAAAGTCGGTGCCCAAGGGCATATAGTGCTTAAGTCAGGGCATCTAAAATCAAAGAACCAATCTTTTACAATGGTAAAGAAAAAAAACATCAAAGAGAAATTTAGCTGCAGAAAGACATAAAATTGGCAATATGCCTATCACCACATGAAGTTGCAAGAAAAGGCTAAGGCCTTGGCCTTTATTCATGACTGGTGGTTCTGCCTCTTATGATGATTTAAGCACAAGTGAACATGCTGACATTGAAATCGAGGATGCTTCTGTGGAAGTGCACCAGGATGAGGAATGTAGCTGACGCTAATAAGAATGTTGATGAGGATGGAAGAAACAGTTGTTTCCCATGATAAGGAAAAGCTTATTGTCATGTCTGGGCATTGGACGAAAAAATCCACTTCTTACATGTGGAATTATTTCTACCCAAATCCGGACAATTGTCAAGCCATCTGTACCCTTTGTAAAGTCAGAGTAAGTAGAGATAGGAACCTTAACCATCTAGGAACCTCCTCCCTGTTAGGTCATCTGCAGCGCATCCATAAAAAAGTTTTTTCAAAATTCAGAAACTTTGGCTAAAAAAGTACAAACAAGCAGTCCACTGTCAGCTAGCTCCCTTCTCTCTGCTAGATCCAAGCACTTGCCATCTTCACCACCAACACCTTCATCAACAATATCCTCAATCATGAAGTGATAGTTTTTTTTTTGGGCCCCCAGAAGACTAGCTACCATTGGGCAGCTGACATTGCTGGCAATGATCTCTACATGCACAAACTGGGTTTACAGATGCAAGATGTTTTCACCATCATCATCCGATTCCTCACCCTCATCAGTGTCTACATCATCTTTTTTCAAACAATATTAATTTGACCCTGCTGGAATCCACCATTACAGGTGCCTCTGTAAGTTTTGGATGTAATTGGCAGTAAAGGTCTTCCTTGTTCATTTGTAGTTCATTTTGATGAACATCAACTTTTCCACATTTTGAGGAAGTAACCTCTTACTCAGATTGCTGACAAGGTTCCCATCTGTGCCGAAAACTCTTTCGGAGTACACACTGGAGGGGGAGCAGCAAGTTTGTGCAAGGGCCTCCAAATTGCCTTTTTTACCTGCTAGAAGTCAAATTGACTGTCTGACATGCCTATTCATATGCTATAATTAAAAATAGTCCTCAACCATTCTTTGAATGGTGACCATATCAGATAGAGTCTTGGTAGAGGTCTTATTAATTTAATTGTAGGCAATTTTTTTAGACCCAACCAGATGTTAAAACTTGGTTGTGTTGACTCACCTGCATCACCAGTGGGTCTTTTGGGAAAGTTTAGTTTTTCCAAGGCAGCCACACTTGCTGGAAAAACTGAAGGAGGAGCCATAGCTGCATCATGTGCCACTTGAGCAGACAATTTGCTTACCAACAGGTCTTTGCATCTCTTCAGATCTGTGTCTGTTGGGAAGAAAGACACGACATGTGACTTAAACCTAGGATCGAGTGCAGTCACCAAAATGTATTGTGAAAACAAGGGGAATGAAGGTAGCGCTAGTACTTATCCTATTAGGTTGCTGCCTATAAAGGAAAGGGTTGGGGATCACCTTCCCTAGTAATGTGCGTGTCAAAAAGAGAGATCCTCTGGAGCCTCCTATAGGTACCGTATATGGCAAATGAAATGGTAATCATAAATTGGTAATAAAACAAATTGTTTATCATAAAACACCATGAGCATGCTTATGTATGGTGAAATAAAACAATGTAAGATAGGCTTTAGCCAATAAAATTATACAAACTCACTAACAACATATAACATAAAACAGATACAATGGTAGATAGTATAACAGACACGCTATATATGCGTTTTACTCTGTTCCTAGAATTATTGTATAGGTAGTCCAAATATGAGGAGGTAAGATATATGTAGATATCCTCCTAAGTAGTAGGAGTCTCCAGTGATAGTTCCAAAATGCATATGCACATGTGCTTACCGCACTGGATGATGTTCCTCCAAATGGTGGCTTTCTCGGGAGGTAAGTCAGTTTGAAGTAGTTTGCCGGCAAACTAGGGGTGCTCTACGTATTGCAGACGTGAACCAGGTCCCCCTGACAGTGGAGGGGGACCTGGTTCATGTCTGCAATACATAGAGCACCCCTCTACGTATATCTGTTGTTGACAAATAACTTCCAGTAGGCCCGGCAAACATCATGGATGCTGGGAGTTCTAGTTCAGCTGGAGAGCTACAGGCTGCTTTGCTCTGATATAAACAGCAAGTCATGGTCCCTTTACCCCTAACAACCTCCCAGAGCACAAAGTAAACGTCTGTTTACAGTGTGTACTAGCAGCACCTCAACAAGTAAGGCCATCGCATTTCTATTAGTTGTATAAAAAAAAACCTCTTCCAGATCAAAGATGTCTTTCGTGAACTTAAGAAATTGTTCCTACATTGAACTTCCCTCATAATTTTTTTTAAGAATCAAAACATTAAAATAATTAAATTAAAAACTAATCCATCCTTCCGTCCTTTCCCTGACTTTAATCCTTAAACATATTCCAACTCCCTTGGGCCTCTGACCTAGTTCTTGATTAATGAAAACATTCTTATGTGATTTTAGCTGTTTTTATGATTTTTAGAAAACAATACAGATCCAAACCAAAACCAAAACACGCAAAGGCAGTTTTGCCAAAACCAAATTCAGATCCAAAACACGAAAGAGATGCAGTTCCAAAACCAAAACATGGGGGTCAGCGTACATCCCTAGAAATAACCATGGATTGCTATATAGTGCGCATTATCAGAAAAAGCATAAAGCCAGTTTGATCAGGATGGATCAGTTCTCCAATTACTTTGTTTTGTCATAAGGATAATACCTGAAGAAGGATTTTAACATCAGCAAAGAGAAGGGAGATGGAATGGTTGGAGCCAAGATCAAGGGGTTCCTCCCCAGGGTAGAGGATCACAATAATAAGGGCTTTAGACATCGACCTAGGGAGAGAACTCAGGACCTAGCAAATGTGCGCATGCGTATAGTTTGCAGTGCACGTGTGCAAACTAGTACAAGCGATTGGGAAGCACTCACTCACCCTGTAAAGACAACCCAGTGGAATGAGTGACAGGAGAGGCCATTTGTGGGTGGTAACAGGGGCAGGGCAGTGTAACGGGTGTGTGGAGTCACGGATGCAGGCGTGCCAGAGTGTTTCAACGCTGTTTCAGAGGCATGCATAATTAACAGGCAGCATAATAGTAGACGTCACCTGGCTGGATTATACACTAATGTGCTTGCAGTGCTTGCGGTAGGGTACAGTCAACCGCAAGCTCTGCAGTCAAATCTGATGGAACTCGATGTACGGATGGTTGTTTATACTTCCTGGAGATGACGTTTGCAAGTGGGTGGATAAAGACAGGCTGGTGGGCATCTATAAACACAAAGTGATTGCTTGCCAAGACATAGGACCTCATGCAGAGCTGCTCGCAAAAAGGGAGCGCTCACTCTGAATGAGGGCGGCCACTTTTTTTTTTAAAAGCCGGCCTCCTGGCCGCTTGCTAAGGTGTGGGTGACCACCCACAGCTTTTGCGAGCAGCCAGGTGATGGTCGCAACCATCAGGCTTGCAACGAGACCCTTGTGGTAGGGTCTCATCTGCCGCAAGCCCCAGTGAGCTTCTGGCTCTAAGACTGGTGATGTCAGTAGGGCCGCCCACAAACAGCAGGCGTTCCTTCAGGAACGCCTCTGTTTGTCCAGCCACCCCCCCCGCCTGCCTACAAAACGAGGTGAGCTGTCGATCAACATCAACAGCCGCCCCATTTGTAGCGAGCCCTGGAGCGAGTGAATATCTCATTCGCTACGGGGCTTGCGCACGAGCATTGCACACGCCGCGCATGCGCAATGCACAACCATCAAACCGCTTGTGAGCACATAGCGCTTGCGAGCGGGTCTGAATGAGATCCATAGTGGGCGTCCTAATGCCTTGCCGTGCAATCCCTTGCCTTGACGTCACTACACTGAATTTCCATACGCTGGGAGCAAGCGGCAGCATCTAGCGAGCGGGTCTGAATCAGGCCCTCAGTGCACAGAGCCAATTAAATTTTTTCCAAAGGAATGGGAAAGAAAAAAATATCATGTTTTTTTATAGAGCTCAATAGGTACCTCAACTAGCCATGGAGCCGTTCGCCATGAGAAGCAAGAAAACATAGTCTCAATCTCCTCAAAAGGTAAGTGGAGAGACTACAAAGACCTGATATCTGCAGAAAAAGAAGATCAACTAATGCCACTAAGGTATTCTAACAATTCCTCAAGGGTGTAAAACACTACAATAATCAAAAATACTAAAGCAACACCAAGTATGGAGGCATGCGTCTGTCCAGCAAGTCACGTATATGAGCTGGCTCTGGCCAAATAATCAAGGAACGTATCCATTCTGTCTGACTCAATATACTGGTTATGTTTAAGAAAAAGCAGTCTACTGTATGTCTGGATTTATCTCAATGGTAATTAGCCAAAAACCTGAGTAGGCTCCTGCAAGGAGACCCTAGTCACCAGAGATTTTGCACTTTATGTTTTGCACTAACTTTCTCCCTCTTCTCTCATCTGTATGTCCTGTATTATGCTCCCTAATCCTTATCTGTATGTTCTGTATTGTGCTCCCCAATCCTTATCTGTATTTTCTGAATTGTGCTACCCAATCCTTATCTGTATGTCCTGTATTATGCTCCCTAATCCTTATCTGTATGTTCTGTATTGTGCTCCCCATTCCTTATCTGTATGTGCTGAATTGTGCTCCCTAATCCTTATCTGTATGACCTGAATTGTGCTCCCTAATAATCCCAAATCAATGGGCCTACGACAATCAGCTGGAGACGGCTTTTCCCTAGCCCATCCCTTCAGAACCATGGACAAAACAAATTACTTAGTGGGATCATTAACTTGATTAATTCTAGCAAAAATTAAATTCCAGCTAAGCAGAAACCATAGAAGACTTGGACCTACTACGACTATAGTGCCCCAATACGAATGCCAGCAAACATTCCTCAGCTGACTTACCCTCCTGTTGGTACCTAATACAATATGCTTCCCACTCAAGCCGACTAATACGCTCGCAGTGACGATGGTGCCAAGGATTTCCATGCCAATTCCGCTATGCCTGATCGATAATCTGCCAGACATAAAGAGAACACATTAATCCAGAAGGTTCGGCTTACGGCACCAAAAAGTGAAACTTATCAAAGTTGAACCAAGACAAAGCATCTGCTATCCTCTGCAGTAAAATTGATGTTAAACTGTAAACACTTCAAAATGAGGTAGCTTAAAAGCCGAAGAGCCATAGGTGAGAAGGAACGCTGGTTGTTAACCGCATGAACAACTCCCATATTGTCGCACCTAAAGACAATGCTCTGATTCAACAATTTTCTGGCCCACAGTTCAATGGCCACAATTATTGGAAACAACTCCAAAAAAAGCAAAGTTGGTTGCAAAACCGCACGAGAACCAAGATGAAGGCCATGGAGCAGCACACCATTCCCCTTGGAAAAATGCCCCGAAACCAAAAGAGCCAGAGGCATCAGTGAATAAATGTATGTACGAATTGGACACTGGCCTGGAGGGCCAGATTAGTTCCAAATTGAAATTAATTAAAAACGATGACCACACCCGTAAATCTTCCTTTATTTATTTTGACAATTGTATAGTATGACGCGGCTTGGCAACCCCTGAAGTTGCCTCTCCAGCTTTCTGCAAAAAACTTTCTCCATTTGAATTAATCTACAGGCAAAACTGAAGGAACCAAGAACAGACTGGATCTGACGTAGCCTCACCCTATCCTCAAGCACTCCTCTATCTGGACCTAAAGCTTCAGGAACTTGTCCCCAGGAATGCGACAACAACCAACTCCTGTTTCCACTTCAATACCCAGGTAAGAAAGGCAAGATAGGCTGTCCATCTTGTCGTGTGTGATTGGGACCCCCATAAGTTTAAACCAAGTGCGGGCCGAAAACAAAAGATCTTGACAAACGTTACTGTATCTTGGGCCTATAAAGAGAAAATCGGCTAAGTAATGTGCCACCGCTGTGGCCGGTGCCTACTTGGATGCACCAATGTAAAAACTTACTGAATATGCACAAGAGACAGAACAACCCATGGGTAAATATTTATCTAAGTAAAAAAGCCCGTCTATCTTCAAACCCACGAACCTCAGAGAACTGGGATGAAGCAGAAGGAGACGAAAAGTGGACTCAATGTCCAATTTCGCCATCAATGCCCTAGGGCCAAAATCCCGAATCAATTTGAGGACCTTTTCAAACAACTGGTACCGAACTCTACAAGACTCCTCAGGAATCGCGTCATTAACATAGGCCCCATGAGGGTAAGACAAATGTTGGATTAAGCAGAACTTCCCCGGCATCTTGGGCATCACTCCTAATAGAGAAATGCACAAGCCGGGCATAGGTTCAGATAAGAAAGGACTGTATATTCGGCTCAACTTAATTTCGCCTCCACCTTCTGTCCGACCACATGAGGTAACTCTCTTGCTGACCATAAATTCCAGTGTGCCACAACCTGAACAGAATCAATAATGGGCAAACGGAAACCTGTACTAAAACCTTCCCACAAAAATTTAGCATCCTCTCTCCTGGGGTATCTTGCCAGCCATTTACTAAATTACGACAGCACTACTGGGGATGAAGCCTTACTTATTACTTCCGCTACCTGTAACCTGATCGGACTGACTCCCCCTTGCTGACGACTTGCACTCACTAGCTGGGTGACCTGCTCCACAAATTCTACATGAGTGTCGAAAATGACAACTCGTGCCCCTGTGACATTTAAGAGTCATTGTATGCAAAGCATTTTCCCTTCAACACCTACCCAGGGCCTGTCTTGGAGACAGGGGTGATTTTTTTATCCTGGCCCTCAAGCAAATTTTTGCACTGCTGTGTAACCTCTAACCAAATCTCCACATCTGTAAAACCTAAAAGCATGGTTGGGTTTTTGTCTTGTTTCCGATTACATTTTTCGTCGTAAACCAGTGGCAGCAAATATGAGGTGACAGACGGGGACACTGGCGTATGAAAATATTGCTGCCATGTACTAGTGGCTGGGAAAACCTGTAACCCAGGCATACCAGAAGAAAATGTATTGACAGCCAGGGCCCTATGTGTACCTAATCCTAAAGGCTAGGTTGGCATATTAACTGTTGAAAGAGTGCTGTGTGAGCTCACAACATGCATTACTCCTGCATGGACAGCAGGTGGCACAGCTGCTACTTCTAAAATGGGGCCTGGAGCTTGTGTGTAGCCAGAGACACCCTTCCCACCCCTAAAATGGTGGCTGTAGGTTGTAATATAGAAGGTGCTCCAGGACTTGAGGAGGGGGCTGCTGTATATGCCCTGCTGTGTGCGCGTATCGTGGCCTCAGCACGGAGCGCCGGGTGCCCCACGACCGGCACCCTCCAGCTAGACTCTAATGAATCGGCCGGGATTGCCCAAACCACCTGCACTCGAGTTATCGAGACCAGCATCCCCCACGAGTGCAGCAATCCCACTACTCGCGGGAGCCTCCGGGGAAAGCCGAGCACCAGGGGCTGTGGAGGGCGCCGGCGGTGAGACAGAGGGCTGAGAAGCGGCACCTCCATCCTGATCCCTAGCGGCAGGTAAGGCACTACACATGCTGGGGCAGCGGTAATCGGCAGACGCCAGTGGGCAGGCCGCCTCAGCCATGTCCCGAGGGGGGCATGCTGACCGCTTTGGATGGGGCATTGCTCACACCAGGATAGGAAAGAGACCACTGGGCAGAAGGGAGTGGGAGAGAAAGGGGGAATACAATTTATTGTGAGAGGGAGAATTGAAGGGGGGTAATGGAAAGAAAGGGGAAAGAGGAGAAAGGACAATTCAATTAATTTGACAGGACAAATTGAAATAAAGGGAAAGCAAAAAACAGGTTAACAGTAAAAGCAAATTCCTGAGGTAACAGAAATATGACACAGATACTACTCAGCCTGACTTCCAAACTGTAAAGGGGCTGGACCAAATTCAAATCTCTCCTTAAACAGCCCCCTCAAAGGTATACGCCGCAAACCATACCCATAGGCTAACTCTTTTGACCACTCAATACAAACGAGGAAAAGAATCTACCTAGCAACAGGTTCCTAACCGCTAACCAATTACAAAAAATTAGGCCTCATATAGCTTTGTGCTTATACAGCCTTCAGCTTATTTTAGAATGTAAGCTCTCATGAGCAGGGCCCTCCTTCCCTCACGTGCTTCTCCTTCCTGTACTTATACTATAATTTACTTCTAACTCCCCACAATAGCACATAAGACTTGGTTGCTGATGCCCTGCTGCTTATTTAAGTGTTATGCAGCAATATTTTTAAACCATGTCTTTGTCCTGTAATGTTTTGCAATGTTAATAACTGTTTTTCTTGTGTGCTTATTTGTTTATGTACTTTGTAAGGTGCTGTGGAACCCTTGTGCTGCTATATAAATAAAGGGCAATAATAATAATAATATAATGTACTTGATAAATGCTAGTTACAGTAGATGCTTACTGGTTGAGCAACTTCTCCACTTGTCTACTTCTCCCTTTTTTTAGGAGGTTTCATACATAAGCTTAATATGGACATTACAGGCAGTGTAACAGGGAGCTTTCAGATGAGTGCTTAGATGCTGCTACAGTACAGTACATGAAAAAATAGACTTGAAAATCAATACATTTTCTGGAGTTTTGTACATATGGAAAACATGGTTAAACCTCCAAATATGGCAGTTGTTGGGTTTTGACCGCATTTTAGCATTAGCACATCCTAGCCATAGAATGCTCATTCAATATCAACATATTATTATTTCATATTTCCAATATTAATATATTTCATATTTCCAAAAGAGAATAATAGTAAAAATTTAATCAAGTCACCAGTGAATGATGTTATGTGATTTTTGTTACAGTTTAAGTCCTTTCAACTAGTTTTAGAAAAGGGTAGTTCGGTCTCCATTATTCCATATGTCACTTAGTATCTAGTGTGTCATTTAGCTCTAGTTATTAATCTGCTTGATTTTTAAACTATATCCCATTAGCATTACCTGTTATTCAAGTTTCCACATACGTTTATCACACTAAGTATAATGTTACTACTGATTTTTTTTTGTAACAAAGCTCTCTTTGAGACATGCTCTGGATAAATTCCTGAGATGGAGGATGACTGCTTTTTAAAGGAACTGAAACTTTAATAGGCTTTTCTATCTACTTCACCTCTTGATTTTACAATACTGTTGAAAACATTAATATATATGTGTGATGTAGGCAACATATTGCATACAGTATAAAGCAGTTTTTTATTATTTGTGTAAGTCCTAACGTTACAAAAGGCAATAAAGGTAATTTATAAATGAACAAAACTACATCTCCCACACTTGTACAGTAGTTGCCAGTCTGTTTCTAATTTCCAGGGGCAGTTTGGGTTTTGAAGATGATTTGTGAAAATGTTTGTGCCTGGAACTTTCCCTGTTGTTCAAATTGTTATTAAACTTGGGCTGTATCCTCTAATGCAGTGATTTTCAACCTTATTCAACTCATGGCACACTGATCAAGATTTTAAAATTGCGAAGGCACACCATTGGTTTTTTTTGTATTATTAAATATAATATTTAATAACAAATATCAACATGTATTTAATATATTAAAAAGAATATACGAGCGCTAAAAACATTAAAATAAGAGAAAGTATGAAAGCATGTAATAAAATAAATGCAGTACAGGTAAAGTTTATAGCCCTTTGGGCAACACTGAGAGCCGGTGAAGGATCGACGTTAGTCCATTTGCAATTAAAGCACACTGTGATCCGTTAGGTGTGGGTTGGTTTGATAGCTAACGCTAACCCTATTGTACCCTACCCCTAAGGACTGCAGTCCACCGTTGATCACCGTCAGCTTTGTAGTCACCCGCTAGTGACGTCAGGTGCCTGGACCGTGTGTAGCAAACACAGATGACTTGTTGCAGGACACTTTGCTCCTGATTCTTTCTAACACGTTTCACTACACTACTGGCGCTTTGTAAAGGATAAGGGGAGTGCCCAGGGATTGTCCTTATATAAGGAAAAACTTTATTGCAAATTCTAAAACCAGGAAGTGCGTAACCGGATGTGACATCACAAAAGAGCAGTATGCACATGGCAAAAAATGGTGACCTTTTTTGTTATACTTTCTCTAATATAAAAATTAAAAAATAAATAATTAAAAAAGGAGGTGGAATGTATAAAGTAGGGGTGTGCACCGGCCACTTTTCGTGTTTTGGTTTTGGATCTGGATCTTTCTTCGTGTTTTGGATCTGGATTGGTTTTGCCAAAACCACCCTTCCGTGTTTTGGGTTCTGGGTTTTGTGTTGTGGATCTGTATTTTTTTGAAAAAAAGAATAAAAACAGTTAAAATCACAGAATTTGTAGGTTTTTCTGCTCCTATGCTATTATTAACCTCAATAACCTTAATTTCCACTCATTTCCAGTCTATTCTGAACACCTCACACCTCACGATAGTGTTTTTATGTCCAAAAGGTTGCACCGAGGTAGCTGGATGACTATGCTAAGCGACACGAGTGGGCGGCACAAACACATGACCCATCTAGGCGTGATAGTGCAGTGGCAGACAGGATGGCAGTTTGAAAAACTAGGCCCCAAACTGTACATAATGCAAAGAAAAAAAAGAGGTGCAAGATGGAATTGTCCTTGGGCCCTCCCACCCACCTTTATGTTGTATAAACAGGACATGCACACTTTAACAAACCAAACATTTCAGCGCCAGTGTCTGCCACACAACTGTGGCTGAAATGATTGGTTCGTTTGGGCCCCCACAAAACAAGCTGGCAATTAATCTGTCCCTGCACAAACTGGCTCTACGTAGGCAAGATGTCATCCTCATCCTCCTCATCCACCGATTCCTCACCCTCTTCAGTGTGTACATCCTCATCCTCACAAAGTATTAACTCGTCCCCACTTGAATCCACCACCACAGGTCCCTCTGTACGTTCTGGAGGCTGGTCTCCCTGGAAGAGCTGATAATTCATTTTGATGAACATCATCTTCTCCACATTCTGTGGAAGCAACCTCCTACGCCTTTCGCTGACAAGGTTCCCGGCTGCACTAAACACTCTTTCGGAGTACACACTGGACGGGGGGCAACTCAGGTAAAATAGAGCAAGTTTGTACAGGGGCCTCCAAATTGCCTCTTTTTCCTGCCAGTACAGGTTTGGACTGTCTGACATGCCTACTTGGATGCTGTCATCGATGTAATCCTCCACCACTCTGTCAATGGTGACAGTATCATATGCAGTGACAGTAGACATGTCAGAAATTGTTGCCAGGTCCCTCAGTCCGGACCAGATGTCCAAACTTGGTCCTGCCTGCCCTGCATCACCGCCAGCGGGTTGCTTAGGATACCTAAGTTTTTTCCTGGCAGCCCCAGTTGCGGGAGAAAATGAAGAAGGAGCTGTTGACGTGTCACGTTCCGCTTCAGCTGACAGTGTGTTCACCAGCAGGTCTTTGCACCTCTGCAGGCTTGTGTCGGCCGGAAAGAGAGACACCACATAGGTTTTAAACCTAGGATCGAGCACGGTGGCCAAAATGTAGTGGTCTGATTTCAACAGATTGACCACCCTGGAATCTTGGCAAAGCGAATGAAGGGCTTCATCCACAAGTCCCACATGCCGAGCAGAATCGCTCCGTCTTAGCTCCTCCTTCACTTTCTCCAGCTGCTTCTGCAAAAGCCTGATGAGGGGAATGACCTGACTCAAGCTGGCAGTGTCTGAACTGACTTCACGTGTGGCAAGTTCGAAGGGCTGGAGAACCTTGCACAACATGGAAATCATTCTCCACTGCGCTTGAGTCAGGTGCATACCCCCTCATTTACATATGTCATAGGTGGATGTATAGGCTTGAATGGCCTTTTGCTGCTCCTCCATCCTCTGAAGCATATAGAGGGTTGAGTTCCACCGCGTCACAACCTCTTGCTTCAGGTGATGGCGGGGCAGGTTCAAGAGTGTTTGCTGGCGCTCCAGTCTTCGGCACACAGTCGCTGAATGGCGAAAGTGGGCAGAAATTTTTCGGCCCACCCAAAGCGTCTCCTGCACGCCCCTGTCGCTTTTCAGAAAATTCTGCACCACCAAGTTTATTGTGTGAGCAAAACATGGGACGTGCTGGAATTTGCCCAGATGTAATGCCCGCACAATATTGGTGGCATTGTCAGATATCACAAATCCCCAGGAGAGTCTAAGTGGGGTAAGCCACTGGACGATGATTTCCCTCAGTTTCTCTAAGAGGTTGTCGGCGGTGTGCCTCTTACTGAAACCGGAGATACACAGCGTAGCCTGCCTTGGAACGAGCTGGCGTTTCTGAGATGCTGCGACTGGTGACGCTGCTGCTGTTGCTGCGTAAGGTGATACATCTACCCAGTGGGCTGTCACAATCATATAGTCCTTAGTCTGCCCTGTTCCACTTGTCCACATGTCCGTGGTTAAGTGGACATTGGGTACAACGGCATTTTTCAGGACACTGAGGACACTTTTTCTGACGTTTCTGTACAGTCTCGGTATCGCCTGCCTAGTGAAGTGGAATCTAGACGGGATTCGGAACCGGGGACACACTACCTCCATCAATTGTCTAAATCCCACTGCACTAATGGCGGATACCGGACGCACGTCTAACACCAACATAGCAGTCAAGGCCTCAGTTATACGTTTTGCTTCATGATGACTGCTGTTGTACTTCATCCTCCTCGCTAAGGACTGTTGGAGGGTCAATTGTTTAGTAAAAGTAGTGGTGTTCCTACTTCCTCTTCGGGATGATGAACGACTCCCAGCAGCAGCAACAGCAGCAGCGGCAGCAGGAGGCGTAGCAATGCAGGATCCTCCAGAGGAATCCGGGATAGGAGAGTCAGTCATGCCAGTGACATGGCCTGCAGGACTACTTCCGATCCTGACTAAGGAGGAAATTGACGAGGAGGGAGTTGACGGTGTGGTTTGCAGGCGCTTGGATACAACAGGACAACAGGATTTAGGTGTCCCTGGACTGCTTACGGTCTTAGCCAAAGTTTCTGAACTTGACAGTAACTTATTATGAACGCGCTGCAGGTGCTGTATAAGAGAGGATGTTCCTAGGTGGTTAACGTCCCTACCCCTACTTATTCCACCTTTACATAATGTACATATGGCAAGACAGTTATTGTCCGGATTTGGATAGAAATATTGCCAGACCAAAGAGGTGGAATGTTTGGTCTTCTGCCCAGGCATGACCGTGATGGGCTTTTTCATCCCACGGACAACAACTGTCTCCCCCAGAGCCTGATTTAAACAAACCACATCACCATCAGAATCCTCCTCGCCAACTTCCTCCTCAGTGCCAGCTACACCAGTATCCTCATCCTGTTGTACTTCAACAGTGACATCTTCAATTTGCATATCAGCAAGTGGACTGTGGGTGCTCCTTTCAGCACTTGCAGGGGGCGTGCAAATGGTGGAAAGAGCCACCTCTTCCCGTCCAGTGCTGGGAAGGTCAGGCATCGCAACCACCACCACACTTGGACTCTCCTTGGGGATTTGTGATATCTTCTTAGAAAGCACAGTTCTTCGCTGTGCTTTTGCCAGCTTAACTCTTTTGATTTTTTTAGTGGGAGGAGGGCTTCCATCGTCATGTGAAGCTGAACCACTAGTCATGAACATACTAGGGATCGACCTTAGCCGTTCCTTGCCACTCCGTGTCGTAAATGGCATATTGGCATGTTTACGTTTCTCTTCAGCTGATTTAAATGTTTTTTTCAAGGTCATTTTCCTGAACTTTGTCATTTGGGATTGTATGTGCCCTCTATTATGACATTGGGCATCGGCCTTGGCAAACGACGTTGATGGCATGTTATCGTCTATGTCATGACTAATGGCACGTGCGGCTAAACACAGAAAATATTTTTTTATTTTTGTTGGAGAGTAGTGCACTTTGTGGGTTACACCAGCCTTTAAGAAATGAGCCAGCCGGCTCTTTACTTATGGGACACAGGCGCACGCTTGGCGCTGCTCCTTTGTTGATGCACGTGCGGCTACTGTGCACACAATTCACAAACACAGAAAATATTTTTGTTTTTGGTTTGGACTGGAGTGTACTTTGGGGGTTACAGCACCCTTTAACGCTTGGCACTACTTTGTTGATGCACGTGCGGCTACTGCGCACACAATTCACAAACACACAAAAAATATTATTTTTTTAGCACTTGGGGGGAGCACCCCTGATGGACAGAGCACCCCCTGGACAACACTACAGCACCCCTTTAGGACTGGGACACTGCACAGGACTTTGGAGTGGACACAGCCCCTATGGAGAACTGACTGCACAACACAGTCCAGCCAGCCCCTATGGACTTTGAAGTAGGGGACACAGCCCCTATTAACAACAGCAGCACAGCACAACACAGCCAGCCCCTATGGACTTTGAAGTAGTGGACAACAGCAGCACAGCGCAGCACAGCACAACACTACTCTGCACTACACTACACTACACTACACAGCCCAGCCAGCCCTAACTCCCACCCTCCCTCTTCACTGTCCACAGCCGAGTGAGAAAATGGCGCCGACGCAGGTACCTTATATAGGATCCAAAACCCGCGAGACTCGGAAGGCGGGATGATGACGTTTTGCCTCGATTTCAGATCCGAGTCAGGCGGGAAAAGTCGAGCCTGACTCGGATCTGCCTCGGATCGGGGGGGCTCGGGGGGGTTTGGATTTCAGAAATCCGAACCCGCTCACCCCTAGTATAAAGGAGAATAAATGTTACGGTAGATTAAGAACAGTGGATATATATAAAAAAAGGAAATGGTTATAAAAACCCTTTGAGTTCTTTGTCTATGTTCAAACCATGTGGTTCCAAGGTTTGTAGCTGATAGATCCATTTGGTTTTCATTTTTCTTTAGTTTCTTAACAAGATCTTCACCGCTCCAATGTGGTGTAATCTTTTGGATACCTTTGAACTTCAAACCTTCGGGATTGCTATTATGAAACTTTAAAAAAATGTGCCGAAAGATTATTGGTAGTTAGACCTTTTTTATATTATTATTATTATTATTATTATTATTTTATATTATAAATATGTTCCAATATTCTAGTTTCTACAGATTTTTTAAAGCTTCATAATAGCAATCCAAAAGATTTGAAGTTCACAGGTATCCTAAAGATTACACCACATTGGAGAGGTGAAGATCTTGTTAAGAAACTAAAGAAAAATTAAACCAAATGGATCTATCAGCTACAAACCTTGGAACCACATGGTTTAAACATAGACATAGAACTCAAAGCGTTTGAGTTTACAAGCCGCTAGAAAAGTGAGCAGTGATCGACTGAGCACGTTATAACATGACAGGGTGGGCAGCGGGTGGAACTCAAGCTGCAGTCACCTCCCCGTGGTGAGTCCTGGGTTGTTGCATGTATTTGTTTGCAACAAGCTGAGAGCTACAGGCAGAGGGCAACAGATACCCTACTACTGCATTTTAGATGATACGGCTATGTTGAGCGCACTTACTATATGTGAACAGGGCATGTACTACGAGTCAGAACTATTGTATTCTGCTACATAGCAACAAACAGTACGAAAAAAGCACCGCCAGAGCACTTTGCGGTGGTGTTCTGCGGGCATCCCTGTAGGGCGTAAATACTAAATCTTTAGGCGCCGGTTGGCTTACTAAGATATTATCCAATTTTGAAATACTAAATGGCAATCATCTTCCCGAGTGGTCCCACAAATTTTTTCCGACCCTCGCAATCGATGCAGAAACTTTTTTTTTTCAACCCATCCTAGTGGACATGGCTCTGCTTCTCCAGCTGCATACCAGTTGAAAAACACTGCTCTGCTTTTTAAAGAGCATCTAAAATCCCCCCCACTCCCCCCTCTCCAAAGTACATTCTAACTAAATTCAATAGGTTTATCATAATGTAGTAATGATGATGGTACATGTACTCTATGCTAGTCTTTAAAAAGTGTGAATGCAGGATGACACAAGTGTGACTGCAGGATGACACAAGTGTGAATGCAGGATTACACAAGTGTGATTGTAGGATGACACAAGTGTGAATGCAGGATAACAAAAGTGTGACTGCAGGATGACACAAGTGTGACTGTAGGATGACACAAGTGTGAATGCAGGATGACACAAGTGTGACTGCAGGATGACACAAGTGTGGATGCAGAATGACACAAGTGTGACTGCAGGATGACACAAGTGTGAATGCAGGATGACACAAGTGTGACTGCAGGATAATGCAAAGATAATGTGATGCATTGATAAGCATCTTTAGTCCCAGTACCAGATTAAGGGGGTCATTCAGACCCACTCGCAAGCGGCAGTACGCTCGCAAGTGGGTCGATGATCCCCACTGCGCATGCGCACGAGGGAGGGAGCTCCGTCGTGCGCATGCGCAAGACCCGGACTGCGACAGCCAAGCTGTCACTCCGCGTATCGCACCAAAGGGGGTGTGTTGTCGATGGTGACTGACAGCACGCCCCCTTTGGTGGGCGTGCCGGGGGCGTGGCGGCCAGACGGAGGCGTTCCCATGGGAACGCCTACCGTCTGAAGCCGGCCCCACTGACATCACTAGTGATGTCAGTGGGAGTGATTTTGGCTCTGATAGAGCCAAAATCACTCCAGGACTTGTGGCTGGGAAACCCTACCGCAGGGTTTCCGTCGCAAGTCCGATCGTCGCGATGGTCAAGACCATCGCGACCATCTTTGGACGCTCGTATATGCTGTGGGTGGTCACCCACAGCTATACGAGCGTCCAGGGGGACGCTCCATTTTAATGGAGGGCCCTGATTCAGAGCGAGCACTCTGGTCAGAGCGAGCGGCTCTGAATCAGGGCCTAAGGTCCATATGGGCCTGGAGCTGAAATTTATGAAGGGCCTATTGTGCACTGCCGCAGGAAGTGTGCCCAGCTCAATGGGGGTGTGACTACTGATATGGGGGTGTGGTCTGCACAAGGGGTGTGGTCTGTGCTGTTCCAGAATCCTGCTAGCCAGGTACAGGAGCTATGGGGCTGTGAGGATGCCGCCCACAGGGCCCTCCATCCTGTGTTACGGCACCAGCCACACTGACCTCCTTAAGAGGCTGGCTAGAATGTATATAAATTATTGTTAGTATAGTAGTTTAATTCTTTTTATTACACATATAAAACAAAAAAAAGAATATACAATGGAACTCGATCCCAAATGTTTAGATAAATACAGTATATATATATATATATATATATATATATATATATATATGCCCAAATATATCTCCAATTCAATTACTGAGACAAAGACATTCGTAGAAAATAGAAAATCATAAAAAAAACAAATGTGAACACACTTCCTTCTGTAAAAAGTGTGTCCGTCATCTTCAATAATCCTGGCTCAAAATCTAGAAACAACAAAAGAGGACAATGGGGAAGATGTATGAAGCCCAGAAGCGGTATCAGTGCACATTATGTGCGCTGATACCGCTTCTCCCTGATGTATGATCGGGGGTCTGGGCGGTAAATGACAGGGGCGCCCAGATAGCAACGCCGATAGCCCGGGCCATGTACGAACGGTCATGTCGCCTGACCGTTTGGCCCGCTGTAGCTGTCATTATTGACAGCTACAGCCTGGCGTTAGCCTATCTCCACAGCAGGGACAGCGCTGTCCCTGCTGCGGTGGCTGGCGGCTCCAGGCTGCACGCGGGGATCTCGCGATACTTGTGAGATCCTGCGCATGCTCGGTGTAGCCAGCCGGGACAGAGACACAGCATCAGCACTAGGCTGATGCGCTGTGATCTCTAGCGGGTAGTGTCGGAGGGGGGAGTTAACGCCCCCCCTCTCCGGCCGATGAGATGTTCTTACATCTCACCGGTAGTGCTTCCTGCTTCGCCTCGGTAAAGAGGCGAAGCGGGAAGCGTTATAGCGGCACAGTAAGTGCCGCTATCATACATCTACCCCATTGTGCCAAATAGTGCAGTATGTAACTGACAATGCTAAAACCTTACATACTAGTCCCCTTTTCTTATTTGTATATTCGTAATGCAACAAACAGAAGAGGAAAGCACACATAGGGGCTGATTTAGAGGTAGTCACAGCTGCATATTTCGGCAATTGCGTATTTGCGACTTTATGCAAATACCGCTACAAATCCCTTCCTTTGTGTACCAGTGTGTGTCCAAATGTGCAAGGACTGAGAAGCACAGTCTCAGCATCTATAGACATAGGGCCTGATTCAGAGACCGTAATGACGATTTTTATCACAGAGCATCCACACCACAAGTGAGCTGTAAACAAAGAATGTGGGAAGTATTGTCCGGTGTGGGTATTTAGCTCGTATTATGTTTGTCCTCATAGCACTGTAGGCAATTTCCTAATTTCATGCTCTTTATTACATATATTTAGAATGTGAATACAACTATAAATATATATATATAATATATATATATATATATATATATATATATATATATATGTAGATAAATACACGTGTATATATATTAAAAAAAAATATATATACATATATATATATATACATATATATAATATAATTAAGATTGTCCCTCAGCCTACCCTGCATATCACACAGCAGCAGCCTCACCTCAGTTTGGGGGAACAGACAACAACCTGCAGGGCAACCTTCACGGAACTGGCCTTGTGACCGATGTGTGCTCAGTGCTCTGCTGGTCCGCTTGGAACATCCGCTTTAGAGCGCGGGGGAGTCCCGGAGTCACTATGTGTTTGCGGCGCAGGGACGGCTAGAGAAGCCGTCCACTGCGCTGCCATAATGTGCAGCAACGGCAGCTTATGTTTTAATCCACTGCGGCCGGAAGAGCTGAAGGAGCGGCCCGCGGCCGAGAGAGGGGGAGGTGAGGGAGCAGCCCGCAGCCGGGGGAGGTGAGGGAGCAGCCCGCGGCCGGGAGTGGTGAGGGAGTAGCCCGCGGCCGGGAGAGGTGAGGGAGCAGCCCACGGCCGAGGGAGAGGGATGAGGAGAAGCAGCCAGCAGAGGAGGAGGGGTGGGTAACGGCCCGCGGATGGAGGACGGGATGCCTCAAATGGCCACTGCACTGACAGGCTGCTGTAGCAGGATTTTTTTTTTCTAGTTCACAGTGCCAGCACCTGCTGTGGGCCTATTTTCAATGGAACCTTGGAGCTGTAGCTCCATCCGCCCCAAATTAGTCCACAATTCTATATGTGCTGTAGCATACAACTAACTATACAAACATGTGCCTGTATATTCCCAGTTAGTGGTTCAATACATTGTGGTTGGAGAATATAAGCCTTTGTTATTTGTTGTAAGAGATATAGAGAATAATGAAAAAAACTCCTTAAGGAAACAGGTACTGATTTAGGGCTCATACTACACCATGGAGAGGTAATCTAGGAAGGGACAAGACTTTTGACAGAATACTGTGCCTGTATATTCCCAGTTAGTGGTTCAATACATTGTAGTTGGAGAATATAATTATAAACCTTTGTTATTTGCTTTAAGAGATATAGGGCTCTATTTATTAACATTATTTTTACTAAAATAAAGTGAAAAAGGGTGTTTTCACACCCTTTTCACATTATTTTAGTTTCACCTAAAGTTACTACAGGCCAATTGGAGTAGAATTCGTACAATTCTACTCCAACCCCTAAGTATCACTTATTTTTAGTAAGCAGATCGCATTTCCCATAATTGTAATGGGAAATGTGATCCGACCAAAGTTACTAAATATAAATTGTAAAAAAATACTGTAGAAAGCCCTGTGATAACAACGCACCCGATACTGATTTAGGGCTCATACTACACCATGGAGAGGTGATCTAGGAAAGGACAAGACTCTTGACAGAATCACAGCATGGTGTCTCTGGTCTGGGGTTTACACCGAGGTATAAAAATGCTGCTCTCCAGAATGTGAGGTGACAGCACCATAGAATCAATCCTCAGCCCTTTTATTGCCTCTTCCAATAGTTAGGTTTCCATTTAAAGAACAAGGTTTCATTTGGTGGCACCTATAGAATCCTCATCAAGAAGATATATGTTTATTTTTGCAGTGGCAGACTCTGTCTAGACATCCTAAAGCTTTCTAATTTCTAATTATGTGCTGCTACCAGTAAAACATGGTTAAAAGAATAATAGAGCTTTAGCTTTTTTTCCACAGTAGATCTACAGGAAATTGTTCTTATATATCTGTGTCAATAAAATATCATAACACGTGGAAATCCCACAAGTAAATATCTGTATTAATGTGATTACTTTTTTTAATCAAAGTTGTTGTGACTTTTCTATGACCTGTTTGCCTATGCTAATCTAAGTAGCTCTCGCAGATGTATGCCAAAGCTGCTTTGATCAAGTCAGCAGCTTGAATCGTGACTACAATTATGGCAACAACATGCAGTATTAGGGATGGAACAGAGCTGTTGTGCATGCCCAATGGCAGCAGTTTCTCCTGCCAAGTCTATTGCATATCTGGATCTTACTGCTCAATCAGTGCTCTGGATCAGAAAGAAGCTGCCAGCAAGCAGAGATAGGTGTGTTACCATGAGGTGGAAGAATGTGTGCTTAGAGAGCTCAGGGCCTGATTCAGAGCCGTTCGCTATTTGTGGTCGTTCGTTTAAAAACAAGGGGTGGCTATTCAAATGATCCGTACGCACATTGCAGTCTGTTCACACCTCTAAGTCTGAACGAGCGTACAAAACATACGCTCGTTTATTTGTTAAAAACGCCCCCTGGCCGCTCGCACCATACGTCATGTCCGCTATTTATTAGATTAATCGAGTACATCGACCAGCGTATGAACTGCTCGCTATTCTTGTGGTTGGTGTTTGCTACCACAAATTTGCGAGCAGTTCTGCCTATAAAATAACCCAGTGACGTGGTCAATGACGCTGCTGTTTTAAATATACACACCCATAAAACGCCCGTTTTGACCTTTAAGCACGCCTGCGTTCGGATCTCCACTCCCCATTTTCAAGCTCCTTCCCCTGTTACCACCCACATACGCCTCATTCTGTCACTCAAAATAGCAGGCCCTCGCTATATTGCGTACCAACGATTTTCGGCCGCACTGACTGGTTCGCGCATGCGTACTAAAAACCGTACGCATGCGCAGATGTGCAAACATCGCTCGGAACGAGCGTACTGCCGCTAACGAGCGGCTCTGAATGAGGGCCTCAGTTCTCTCTCATACTGGTTATACTATGTATGTATAAATATTATGGGATGTTTAATCTTTTTCTGACCTTCAGTTATTTAAATGAGAAAATTTGATTGACACAGAAAGTTAGCTTTTCTGACTCTCTCCTGACAACCTTTAATATAGACCAGTGGGCATGATTCAGATCCGCTCGCGATGTTTGGCCACTGCGCATACACACGCCGGAGCCGGCTCCAACGTGCGCATGCGCAAGACCCGGCTAGCGACGGCAGCTGTCGATGGAGATTGACAGCTTGCCCCGTTTTGGAGGCGGGCAGGGGAGGTGGCTGGGCAAACGGAGGCATTCCTGCAGGAACGCCTGCCGATTGTGGGCGGCCCTACTGACATCACTCGTGATGTCAGTAGGTGGACTTCCTGCTCTATTAGAGCAGGAAGTCCACTGGGCTTGCTGCCACGAGACCCTACCACAAGGGTCTCGTCGCAAGCCCGATGGTCGCGATGGTCTTGACCATTGTGACCATCACCTGGCCGCTCGCATAAGCTCTGGGTGGTCACCCACAGCTATGCGAGTGGCCAGGAGGCCGCCTTTAAAAAAAAAGGGACGCCCTGATTCAGAGCGAGTTCTCTTTCAGAGCGCCCGGCTCTGAATCAGGCCCAGTGTTTCCCAGATCTGGGAACTGATAATGGTTTACGATTAGGGTTATAAAAGTCTAAGCCTACTAACCCTTGTTAATAATATATCAATTTTAATATATAAATTCCTTTGAAGATCCAGTCCCTTATTGTATTCAAAAGACCCTTCCGGACAGGTTAAATTCCCTTTAGGAAAGAGGAATAAATAGGGTAATATCAAAACCTTTGAAGACCACATTACAATGTATTCATGTCTCCTATTTGTTTATAAGGATATGCTCTATTTTATTAACCTAATAATAGCCTTCTCTGATGTACTGTATATGTGCAGAGATTTATTATGTATTGCAGAATATGTGTGCGCTATATTCATAGCTAGTAATAAATAAATAATAATAATAAATACATGATAATAAATATCCCTTAGTCGAGAATGGTTTTTGGCAAGAGTTGTAAAACCTACCTTACTTTGCATCTACAATGAACACTAGAAGGGGGCAGATTGACAGCTCAGGTAAGGATAAATTGGCAAGAGAAATGTATAGACGTATTCAATTCTTTGGGAATCAATCAGAAAATGGAGGACTGTTCCATATTGTTGCAACTCCCCATAGTTATGTAAGCGAGACATTTTTGTTAATTATTCCTTTTGGTTCCCAAATTATTTCGCAAAGAATATCTACAGTATGTAGGCTGAATCTTCCAGTGAATTAAGGGACTTATCACAATTAGAAGATACAACATAAAAACAATATGGAGATATGTGCCATTATTATTACTCTGTATACTTTAAAATACATTCTTGGTTTAAAGATTGAATGAATAGTTAGATTTTTACAAAACACCAGGAGAGGTGTAGAAATTACCAGTGAATGCAAACCAATGAACAGACAAATCCAATATGCCTGACATCAATAAAATATAGTCAATACATCTAAAATGTAAGATTACTGTATTAAACCTGAAAATGTTCATTCGCTGGTGGTATTCATTCACTGACTGATTCACCCTATGTCATTTTTATTAATTGTTATTTTATATTTTTTAAGCATCATAAATATTTTCTCATATTAAATTTCATTTAATATGCTTGGTCTTTGTGATTCATGTTGAAACCATTTGCTTGTGCTTTCAGATAAACAACAAAAATGTACTACCAGTTATTATTTGGGTAGAGATAACAAATGTCTAATTGTAGCTGTGTAGGAATAACTTAAGGCTTCCAATTTTGAGAGAATAGTTCCCAAAAAACCTTAGAGGTGGCTGAACCACTAATTATAATAATGTATATTCATGTATTCAGACAAGAGAGTATAATAATTTTTAGACAGACCAGGGCATATATTTACTATGATTCGATTTTTATTTCTGTTCGATTTTGTTTCGATTTTTTTATGAAGGGATTTGGGGCCTCATTCAGAGGCGGTCGGAGGATGCAAGCGGTCGCTCTGAAACTGGGCGGCCACTTTCATCTTGACCGGCCGCCTCTGTTTTGGTCGTTAGGCTGTGGGTTTACACCCACAGCTCTAACGACCGCTAGGGTGATGGTCGCGATGGTCATAGACCATCGCGACCATCGGGGCTTACGACGAGACCCTAGGGTAGGGTCTCACTTGTCGTAAGCCCCGGAGAGCTTCTGGCTCTGTCAGAGCTGGAAGCTCTCCACTGACATCACTAGTGATGTCAGTGGGGCCTCCCCCAAACGGTAGGCGTTCCCATGGGAACGCCTCCGTTTGGGCTGCCACCCCCCGGCCCGCCTTCCAAATGGGGCGAGCTGTCAATCAACATCGACAGCTCGCCCCCTTTGGAAAGAGACCCGCTACGACCGGCGCTGTCGGTCGTAGCGGGTCTCACGCATGCGCACGAGGGAGCCAGCTCGTGCGCATGTGCACTGGCAAAACATTGAGGCGGCCGTACAGTCGTAGACCGTACGGCCGCCTCTGAATAAGGTCCTTAGGGCCTGATTCAGAGCCGCTCGTAAGCGGCCGCTCGTTCGTTCCGAGCGATGTTTGCACAACTGCGCATGCGTACGGATCGTAATATGCATGAGCGAACCAGTCAGTGCAGCCGAAACTCGTTTGTTCGCTAAATAGCGAATGCCTGCTATTTTGAGTGACATGAGGAGGCGTATGTGGGTGGTAACAGGGGAAGGTGCTTGAAAACGGGGAGTGGAGATCCGAACGCAGGCGTGCTTAAAGGTCAAAACGGGCATTTTATGGGTGTGCATAATTAATACAGCAGCGTCATTGACCACGTCACTGGGTTATTTTATAGTCAGAACTGTTCACATGATTGCGGTAGGAAAAACCAACCACAAGAATAGCGAGCAGTTCATACGCTGGTCGATGTACTCGATTAATCTAATAAATAGCGGACATGACGTAGGATTCGAGCGGCCAGGGGGCGTAGCTTCCCAAAAAACGACCGCAAGTTTTGTTCGCTCGTTCAGACATAGAGGCGTGAACAGACCGCAAAGAGCGAACGGTTCATTTGAATAGCCACCCCTTTTTTCTGAATGAGCGAGCGCAAATAGCGTCCGGCTCTGAATCAGGCCCTTAGTAAAGGCCAAATCGAATGTCAAATCGAACAGAAAAATAAATTTCAAATGAAATCACATTTTTGAAAACATCAATGTTTTCCCATAGAGGACATAGGATCCCTTTATTTACTAATATTCGATTTGCAAATCGAATGAAAACGAACTAAAAATTGAACTGCAAATTCAAAAATGAATAGAAGAACTTTATGCTTTCATTTTCAGCATGAGCAGTTCTATTTGACACAGATACATGCATACATCAGTGAGATGCGTGCATGTATCTTACTGTAAAAAGCTTGTAAAGAGTTAATGTTAAAAAAATAAATGACGTGGGGTACCCCCCTAAAAAACAGAACCAGCCCCGGACTTTTCATAACCAATCCTGGTTGTGTAAGTACAGGGGAAATATTGCGAAGGGTTACTAAAGGTGATTCTGCGGTTCTCACCATTGACTTCAATGGTGGGAGCCGATCATTGGCTGAGAGAGGCGGAGGCTGACCTGTCTCAGCCAATGAACACTCAGACATGGCACTACAAAGGGGAAAGCCGCGCCTGAGCTCTTCATTCCTGAGGTATCAACCATCGTGGTTGGTACCTAGTTCGTGGGTCATTTTTTTATTTTACGAAGACCAAGGATGCCTACAGGGAGAAGTCCAGAGGTCCAGGTAATGTAGGTGAGTATGTGTGAGTGTGTATGTATGTATTAAATGTATACTGTCACAGTGTGTGTGTATTGTCTTTGTTTAAACATTTCTTTGCAGGATAATTACTGGTACCAGTGGGCCCTTAATGCCTCGCATGCTGGTACTTGTGGTTCTGAGTACCAGCATGCGGGGGAGGCTTGCTGGGACCTGCAGTACTACTCGTAAAGACAATGTTTACACTTCTCTTTTTACACTACATTTTTATACTATTAATCTGGCACCCCCTGCCCATGGATGCCGGGGATAGCCCCAGGCTATCACCCTAAGTCTGGGGTGCCCTGGAGAGGGAGATCCCTTTATTGGGGGTCCCCAACTCCCCAGGGATCCCCAGCCTGGGCTGACTAGCGGTCAGGAGTAATGTTTCGGCTGGGGAACCCGGTGATAGGGTTGTCCGGCTATGACATTACCCCCCTGCTAGAAAGGGTCCAATGTTGATTGTGGAAATTACAGGGGAACCCTACACTTTTTCCCCTGTAATTCTAAAACCAGGACTGGATCAGAGCCTGGTGCTGGTTGGGCTAAGTACAGGGGAACCCTACGCAATTTTTCCCCTGTACTTACACGACCAGAACTGGCTATGAAAAGTCGAGGGCTGTTTGTGTTTTTAGGGGGGACCCTACATAATTTTTTTTTTGTTACATTTATAGCTTTTTACAGTAAGATACATGTGGGCATCTCACTGATGTATGCATGTATCTGTGTCAAATTGAACGGCTCATGCTGAAAATGAAAGCATGAAGCAGTTCTATTCATTTGGGGCTTAGAAGTGTTTTGGAGTGGGATTTGCTGTTCGATTTGGACATGAACATACAAAATCGAACAGCAAATCCCTTAAACTGAAACAAGATCGAATACGAGTTGAAAATCGAAAGCAAAATCAAATATTAGTAAATTAGAGATTTGCTAAGGATTTTGCTGTTCGAGTTCAGGGCCTGATTCAGACCCGTTTGCTAGCTAAGTTGCAGTACGTGTGCGCGAACTAGTCCATGCGATCGGGAAGCAAAAAATGGTGCCTCAGTGCCATTTTTGAAATTCAAAGATGGCCACCGCAAGCCAATCATGGCTCGCGATGTCATCGTCGTCAGACCATTCCGTCGGCGGGGATGCAGCAGTGAAGAGCTGCCAAAGAGAGAAGACGCCGGGGAAGTCCTGGGGCAGACGGCAGCCATGAAAAAGAGCTTAAAGGCTGCCGCCCCCCAGGTGAAGGTGCAGTACAATAAAATAGTAAAAAAAACGGTGTCTGTTGTTTTTTTTTATATTTCTTTTACAGGGGTACTATAGATACCACCAGGCCATTAATGACCTACTTGCTGGTATGTGTGGTTCTCCAAGTACCAGCATGCGGGGGAGGCTTGCTGGGACCAGTAGTTTTACTGCAAAAGACAATATTATACTTCTATTTTTTTACACCACATTACACTATCAATCCGGCACCCACCGCCCCAGGGGTGTCGGGGATAGCCCCAGGCTATCATCCTAGGCCTGGGGTGCCCTGGAGAGGGGGACCTTTATTTGGGGGTCCCCTGTTCTCAAGGGTTTGGGCTGACTAGCAGTCAGGGTTGATGCTTCGGCTGGGGGGCCCGTGAAAGGGTTCCCCTGGCTGTGGCATCAGCCCCCCGCTAGAAAAAGTCCAGTGCTGGTTCTGGAAAATTCAAATTTTAACACAGATGCGTAGATGGATCTCACTGATTTATCCATGCTTCTGTGTCTTATTTTCTCAGATGCATGCCCAGCGCCAGTGAGCACCTCTGTCGCCCGCTGATACCCCTGTGCACTGCTCCACTGCAGCCACTGGTCCGCACCCCCCTGCTACCACTGCCCAGCACTCCTACAGCCCGCCCCCATAGCCATCTCTCCCTGTGCATCCCCAAAACACCTCCTGTGTGCCGGCCTTCCTCCACCTGCTGTTCCCCACTCCTGGGAATAACCAAACAAAAATTGCAAAGGATAGAGCACAATAGGATTTAACAGACAAGTTTTTAATAAAAGTTATGATCACAATTAAAACATATGCGCATATGTGCAAGAACAAGTCTACGAATTGAAATATACAGTAAAGGGGCAAAAAAAGAGTATCTTAAAATTTATAAATGAACATATAAAAAAATCACAGGTTTCACAAGTCCCTCATATAATTTCTTCTCCCTAGGATCAGCGTGGTTGCACATATATGAAGCACTTAAAATATCCTCTGATGTTATGATCAATCCTTCTGCTTTACAATATAAAAATTGTAACCATTCTCCTGAGTATAAGAATCAAAGGGCCAAATGTAATAGGCTGAGAGTTTAGAAAATGTGAGAGTTTAGCAGTTAATGCTCACACTTTTTAAACTTGGCTAATGTCTGAGGGGTAAATTTACTATGATTCGTGTTGGTCCCGATTTGCATTCTCAGGTGATAATATCACTTTTTTGCAAATCGAGAATTCACTATCATTATAGTCGAGTGATTTGTTCATCTTTTGGGGTTGAAATCATGTGGTTTAATGCTGCAAATTCGGTCATTTTTGTCAATAGAAATTAATTCACCATCGGCTCAAATAGGAAATACTTTTCATTCATTTCTGCCTAAATCGGGAATTTACCATTATTCGTTTTGCAATATTCGCCCGTTTTACAGCCAAATCGGGGAGTCAATAGAAGTGTCAAATGCACCACCTCCTGAGCTGCGAGTTGTCATCCAACATACACAACCAATGTGATTTGTGTATGGTTATTAATGATTCTTGTGTTTTTATGGTTAATTTTATTTAAAAAATTGACGTGGGGTCCCCCCCCCAAAAGGACAACCAACCCCAAACTGGTCAGCCAGTCCTGGTTCCTAAAATTATGAGGAACAAAACATGTAGGGTTCCACCATAATTTAATTTTAAATATAGAGGGAAAAAATTGCGTAGGGGTCCCCCTAGATTTAAAACCAGCACGAAACCCAAACCGACCAGGGTGTAATGCTACAGCCCGGTGACCCTATTACCGGGTCTCCAGGGCCAAAGCATTCTAGCCCCAAGCCGGTCAGGCCAAGCCGAGGAACTCAGGGGAGCCCAGGGTTCTTCCCCAAACCCCTGGAGTGGTTCGTACGAGGGTAATAAAGTGTTAAATAGTATTAAACTATTGTATTTTACAATGGAACTACAGGTGCCAACATGCCTGCCCTTTGGCACTTGTGGAACTACAAGTGCTAGCAGGCGGCCAGTACCCTTACCCCCACTGTAAAACAAATAGTTAAATAAAGACAGTACACACACACCATATTTAATACAAGTTTATTACATACATATATCCCATTCACACATACTTACCTTCTACCAGATGTTTATGACCCCTTGTCCCCGTAGATTCCAATGGGAGTACCTGCAACAAAGATCCTATACTCACCTGATCCTCGCGCTGGTCTCCGTAGGATCCCGGGGGGTATTGCAAAACATTAGCACACTTACCCGAAACCAAACGGACTAGTATTGGTACAGTATGTGTCTTGTCACACATACCAATACTATGTGAATGCCAGCTGCCGGGACGTCACGGGGTTTCCCACGTCCCCACCAGCCAATCAGAGGCCGCTTCACATATTGCGGCCTCTCATTGGCTGGGGTACACGTGGCCCCCAGCCCTCTCCCAGCACTGAATGGATGCCGCACACATTTGCGCAGCAGCCATTAAGCTACTTCGTGGTCCGGCAACCAACCTCCCAACCAGACCACCCGCGGGACGCTTCTGCCCAAGGATGGAACAGCGGGACAGTGATATCCCGCTGAAATCGGGATGTTGGGAGGGGTGCGCCCTATATGGCAGTAGCAAACGCAGGATTTGTAGAGGGGGGTTTCCAAATGCTTGATTTTAGAGTGAGTGTAGCCAGTCCATGAAGAGGGTAGAATTAGTACTTAACCAGCTTTAATATGCGTCACACAAAGTATATTGTGTGTCATAATTCTAGCATATACAGGACCAGCGAGCACAGTAAGTCATTAAATGTGGCAGTACGGCCATACTGCCTGAGCTGAATGTTTTTATTTTAGATGTGCTCATCATTCCAGAGCATGGGAGCAAGTCTGGGAGCAGCAGCAGAACCTAGCACTGCCCTGGACATATATGTACATATTGGGCTCTATAGCAGCACATCCCTAACAGTGAATGTTTTCCAGATCTCCTGTTTATTGCACAGGTTATTTATTACTGACTGATACATGTTAAAAGATCCACAGGTGGTGCTAATTATTTCATTTGTGATACTGAGAAGAACCTGCAGCACTAGTAAAATTCTATTACATTACTATTTCTATTGTGGTCATGGTGTGGGCTGTGGAGGGGGGTTTCCAGTTAGACAGAAACCCCCCTGCGTTTGCCTATGTATGGGGTGGTCGCCCCTGTTCGACCGCATTGGTCGAACACCCCAAGAGCTGGCCCTAGCACAAAGGAACAGAGGGGAATGTGTATGTGAGGGGAGGGGGTCATTGGCAGGCAGAAGGGAATCTGTGTGTGTTGGGGGGTCACTGGCAGGCAGAGGGGAGTGTGTGCCTGTGTGTTTTTGGGGTCACAGTGACAGGCAGAGGGGAATGCGTGTGGGGGTGAATCACTGACAGGCAGAGGGGAGTGTGTGTGTGTGTGGGGGGTCACTAGCAGCCAGAGGGGAGTGTGTGTGTGGGGGGGGTGTCAGTGACAGGCAGAGGGGAGTGTGTGTGTGGGTCACTGACAGGCAGAGGGGAATGTGTGTGTGTGGAGGGTGTTACTGACAGTCAGAGGGGAATGTGTGTGAGGATCGCAGAGAGACAGAAGGGATTGTGGGGGGCACTCAAAATCTGGCCCTGATTCAGAGCCGGACGTTCTGACAGAGCGCTCGCTCTGAATCAGGGCCATCCTTCTTCGTTTTTAGAGTGGCCTCGTGGCCGCTTGTATAGCTGTGGGTGACCACCCATAGCTATAGCGAGCTGCCAGGAAGATGGTCGCGATGGTCAAGACCATTGCGACCATCGGGCTTGCGACAAGACCCTTGTGGTAGGGTCTCATTGCGCAAGCCCTGGAGTGCTTTTGGCTCTATCAGAGCCGAGAGTACTCCCACTGACATCACTTGTGATGTCAGTGGGGCCGGTCCCAGACGGTAGGCGTTCCCATGGGAACGCCTCCGTCTGGGCAGCCATGCCCCGTCACGTCCACCAAAGGGGGCGTGCTGTCACTCACCATCGACAGCACGCGCCCTTTGTAGCAAGACCCGGAGCGACGGCTTGCCTGCCGATATCAGGGTCTCGCGCATGCGCACGTCGGAGCCGCCTCACGAGCGGGTCTGAATCAGGCCCTCTGTACACACTGATAGATATATCGCTTGTTCTACTGAAAAACATTTTTTTAAATAAAAGTTCTGTGTGTTCAGGGACAGGCAGTCTGTTACTATTACGCTCAGTATGGTGCTGTGCCACTGCGGTAATAATACAAGCGCTGTGTGACTCACAGTGTGAAGTGGTTGTCATTTGTTAAAAATGTAAAACCTTTTTTCTTAAACAAAAGTTGTGTGTGTTCAGGGTTAGGCAATGGCACTGTGGGCCTGATTCAGAGCCGCTCGCAAAAAGCGAGCGCTCGCTCTTAATCAGGGCGGGCGCTTGTTTTTTAAGTTGCGGCCTCCTGACCGCTCGCATAGCTGTGGGTGACCACCCACAGCTTATGCGAGCGGCCAGGTGATGGTCATGATGGTCAAGACCATCGCGACCATTGGGCTTGCGATGAGACCCTTACGGTAGGGTCTCGTGGCCGCAAGCCCCAATGGGCTACCTGCTCTAATAGAGCAGGAAGTCCACCTACTGACATCACGAGTGATGTCAGTAGGGCCGCCCACAAACGGCAGGTGTTCCTGCAGGAACGCCTCCGTTTGCCCAGCCACCCCCCCTCCCTGCTTTCCAACATCGACAGCCGCCCCTTTTGGATGCGAGCGCCGGAGCGAGTGCTTTTTGCGCTCACTCCGGCGCTCGCTCGTGCGGCATGCCCACCATTGACACGCTTGCGAGCGGGTCTGAATCAGGCCCTGTGTTACAATAACGGTCAGTAGGTGCCTTGCCACCTTGTAAATAATATAAGTGCTGTGTGACTCAGGAGCTCATTCAGAGCCGGTTGCTAGCAAGCGGCCGCTCGTTGCAAACAATGTTTACTAATATGCGCATGCGTGCAGTTCGCAGTGCGCGGGCACAAACTAGTACGAGCGATCAGAAATTTCTTGCTCGCCCTGCAAAGACAGCCAACTCCGGGGCTCACGCGTGCGCACTGGCCCACCATCGACGCGCTTGCGAGCGGGTCTGAATCAGGCCCTGTGTTACAATAATGGTTAGTAGGTTCCTTGCCACCTCGTTAATAATATAAGTGCCGTGTGACTCAGGAGCTCATTCAGAGCCGGTCGCTAGCAAGCGGCTGCTCGTTGCAAACAATGTTTACTAATGTGCGCATGCGTGCAGTTCGCAGTGCGCGGGCACAAACTGATATGAGCGATCACAAATTTCTCGCTCGCCCTGCAAAGACAGCCCAGTGGAATGAGTGACAGGAGAGGCCGTTTGTGAGTGGTAACAGGGGCAGGCCAGTAATAACGGGGGAGTGGAGTTGCGTACGCAGGCGTGCCAGAGTGATTTCACGCCGTTTCTGGGGCGTGCATAATTAACAGGCAGCATCATTGTACACGTCACCTGGTTGAATTTTACACTGAAGTGCTCGCAGTGCTGGTGGTAGGGTACAGACAACCGCAAGCACTGCGGTCAGATTTGATGGAACCCGATATACCGATGGTTGGATATGCTTCCTGGAGATGACGTACGCAAGTGGGCGGATAAAGACAGGCTAGTGGGCGTCTATAAACACAAAGTGATCGCTCGCCCAGACATAGTGGGCATGTTTATGCCTTGCCATGAGATCGCCTGCCTTGACGTCACTTAGCTTAATTACCATACGCTGGTAGCAAGCGGCCGCAACTAGCGAACATGTCTGAATCAGGTCCTCAGTGTGAAGCAGTTGTCATTTGTTAAAAAAACATAAAAAAACACTATACAGAATTATGAAGCATATTAGTATTATTCAGTAAAATGCACAAAATTATTCACAACAGTCAATAGAAATACTTACAAGCTTGTAGATCATGGATAAAAGCAGAAAATATTTGCTTGTGGACTAGATTTAGGAGAATAAACATGGTATTATCCCTCATACTCCGGGGTATATTCACTAAAGTGAGTGCTTTTTAGCAGTGGAGTTGTTGCCGATAGCAACCAATCAGATTCTAGCTATTATCTTCTAAAATAGGGGTGAGCAATAAGCGGCCCTCCAGCTGTTGCGGGACTACATATCCCAGTTTTGCATGCTGGGATATGTAGTTCAACAGCAGCTGGAGGGCTGCTTATTGCCCACCCTTGTTCTAGAAGGTGCTAGATACATGATAAGTAGAATCTGATTGGTTGCCATGGACAACAACTCCACTTTTAAAAACCATCACTTATACCGCTTATACCTCTCAGACTCTCTGGTGCATCTAATAAATGTACTACAGGGGGTGTGTTACTCAATTTTGAGGGGAGGAGGTAGTATGGCTTGCAAGACAGCCTCCTATGATGATTTGTTAGTATAAGATATGCTGATTTGGAGTTTACTGCTCTCCAGTGCAACTATTAATTTTCTTGGCTTCTATTTCAAGCCTTCCTTGGATACTAACGTTGTATTATTTTATGGCCTTAAATTTAATTTTCTTGATCAATCAATTATAATTATTTAATCAATGAATGAATAAATCAATTAGTGCACCACATATTTATAGTAGTAATAAAAAAATAAATTAATCAATTAATCAATCAATCACTCTTCCACTACATACTCCACCTCCATGTACTGCCCTTGGGCCTCTGATCTAGTTATTCATTAAGGAAAACAGTCTAAAGCATTGTATAGTTTATATTAAACTGCCATCCTGTCTGTCACTGCAGTGCCACTCTGTTTCCTAGAAGTGCAATGTTAAAGGTTTAACTGCCACGTGTTTGTGCAGCCCACTGCTGTCATTTAGCTAAGTCAACCTTTTGGCTTAAGTTGGATGAAAACAATATTGTGAGCAGTGAGGTGATCAAAATTGACTGGAAATTAATGGTTTTGAGGTTAATAATGCTGTAGCAGCAAACACTGGCCCAAATTACATGATTTTAGCAGTTTTTATCAATTTTTGAAAAGAAAAATAGATGCAAAACACAAGAGGGCGGTTTTGCCAAAACCAAACCACGATGATGAATTAGAACTAAAACCAAAACTCTGGGGTTGATGCACATCTCTAGTGTTAATAAATTGTGGGTTTCTGGTGTGTGTGTTTATGTGGCATCCTCCCTGCTTCCTGATACTCCATCTGCCACACTGCTATTTATTGCTATCACGCACGCAATCTGTCACACTCTCCTTACCTGCTTCCAGACAAGCCATCCACAACATGCCCCATTGATTACATTACCTTCCCTTGCTTCAGGACACCTTATCTGCCACACTACCTGTCAAATATACTACATTGGTTCCTGGGTTCTCACCCCATCCCTTTAATAAAAGACACATTAATGAATTGCACAGATCCTGTGGCTGGCTGATTTCAAGACTCCATTTCACCTGGTTTTAATCAGCCACAGAACCTGTGTATAATTCATGTACTAAAGGGATGATCTGGCATGATCTCCTCCCCACATGTCACAATTTTCCCCTACCAAACTCTAGGCTGTTTTATTTATACTTCTCATAGCAGCACTGGAGACACCAGGGGGTCCATTCATTGGGCCAAATGTAATTGGGTGAGAGTATAAACAATATGAGAGTTTAGCATACATCATACTTGCCTACTTTTGAAAAAGTATTTCAAGGAGATTGTGAAAGCATCACCTATGAGCGTGGCGGTAAAGTGGGCATGTACTGCTACATCTGAGAGGCGTGCCATAAAGTTGATTTATATCCACATATAAATGAGCCTCAGAGCAATTAGTAAGATCTACTTGTTGTTGAAAGCACACTGATACTTCTAAGAAAGTACATGTAACCATAGGGATCATTGTGCCTTATAACCAATGCAGGAAAATTATACTAATGATCCAATTTGAATGTATATATCTCTGTTTTTTCTTTTATATAACATTGTCATAATGGGGGTAAGGTGAAATGAGGGAGATTGGTAGACTCTTCAGGGAGACAGGGAGATTGCTGCTATTTCAGGGAGTCTCCCTGACAATGAGGGAGAGTTGGCTAGTATGGCACACATTGGTCGTGTTTTTGAGTCTGAAAAACGAGTTTGGCCGAGTTTAAAAAGTGTGAAAGTTTACTGCTAAATTCTCACATTTTCTAAATACTCACCCTCTTACATTTGGCCCATTATGTTAATTATCGGGAGCCGGATGGTATAATAATTAAGTATCCGATAATTAAGTATCCAACTTGCTGCGAGTACCACCCCTTTGCACTCTCTGGCACCTAAATCACATATTTAACAAATTCCTCTCTACTGACATCTTCCATTTCAAACACGTGCTCATCCAGAGGCGTTGCAACAGGTGGTGACACAAGGTGGGGCAATTATCGAACACTCATGCATGTGCGTGAAAGAGGGCATGGCCTTGTGCCTGCAGAGGCAACGCCATGTGATGAATCATTTTGGGCACATGGTCGCATGTCACGCCCCCATTTTCATCGCTCTAAGGGACTTGCTAAAATGCAATACATGTGGTAACACTTTAATGTGTACCCATCATGGAATTTGTAGTGTCACTGCAGAATCCAATAACATTTTGTCTAGTTTTCACTTAAGTGAAAAGAATGTTCTTCATTGCCAGAAATTCAGATTTTCCTTGAGTCAGCAATTTCCACAAGATCTAACACATCACTTCAAAGTCAAGATAATCTTTACAAAAAAAGAAAACAAACTGCAAGATGTTTATTTAGCAGAAAAATCACTTGTCTCATCAATCACAAACCAATCTACCTGATCTTTCAGAGTTTCACACAGAATTTGACTGTAATACATTCCAAGGCCACAATGTATGACTTTGGTTGCCTTCTGCAGCAGGACATGCAGAGTTTGACGGAAAAGTAAATATGCATTTCCACCAATCATAGGCTGGTGAAAGCCCCCACTGATGATGATTACAAATAACAATGCAAGCATAATGCACCACTTTTTTATAGTAGTAATAAAAAAATTAATTAATTAATTAATCAACCAATGGGTGGACAGCAAAATGAGCACAATCCTGTATATGGGCACAAATACAAATGTTTCCGTGCATGCAAGGATGAGATGTAATGATACATCACGCAAGCCATACACACTGCACGATCCGGCATGCAACAGCGTGATGTATATTTCCACGTTGGAATGATATATCATACAATACATAGTATAGTGTGTACCAAGCATTAGGGGAATATGTGTTATAATTTGGTTAATCATATACCTGACTATAATCCTACAAAATCCCTGACTTTGTGCAAGTGTATCTAGAAGAATTGATGCTGTTTTGAAGGCAAAGGGTGGTCACCCAAATATTGATTTGATTTCAATATCTCTTCTGTTTGTTCACTTAGCATTTTGATAATTGATAAAAAATAATATATTAACACGTCTATTTTTGAAAGCATTCTTACTTTGCAGAATGTTTTCACACCTGCCTAAAACTTGCACAGTACAGTATATATAAAATCGTTCATTTGTATTTATGTTCTCGATAAACTTGAGAACCACTGAACTGATGTTGATCGAGTTTTCACTGAAATGTCCCTTGAGATCCTCCAAAGTTATATAGACTATATACACACACACACACTGACACATATACACACTGATACACACACTGACACATATACACACACACATATACACATACACACTGACATATACACACACACACTGGGCCTGATTCAGACCCGCTCGTAAGCGGCCGTTCGCTCGTCCGCCGTACGAGCGAAAAAATTTAAATTTAAGCGCTCGCTCGTATGTTCGCTCATAGCTAACCTTCCGCCCCATATTCTCCCAACCCCTCCTCTAGCTTGCGACTGTTCAAAATAGCGACCGTTTGTCTCCTCTTTGGTTGCTTTGGACGCTCGCACAAGTCAATTCCGGAAGTGGGCCTGTCAGATTTCGATTACCTGCTCTTTCATTCTGCAAACATACTTGAATCGTTTCATGCCAATCAATATATTAATTAGCTTAATTGCTCTTCACATGTTTTCAATCTTTTGTTTTTTTCAATTTCAATAAACTTTATTCTTGTCAGTGTGTGTCATTTTTCCTGCAGAATACGTACGGTTTCACCAATGGTTTACTAAAATTACATGTTTTTACGAATGATACTATTGTTTTCCTGTGTTTGTGATAGGTATATTTTAGTGTTTTAATTTGTTTATTTAAATTAGCTTACGCATGTCACTGCATGAAGCCTATCATAACTCACATTATATTTTTGAGCCTGTAGGACTCATACAATAACCAATAGAATGGTTCCTGTTAATTTACAAAGTACATTAGCCAATCAAATTTTTTCTATGGCCTTTATTAAAACTGTTTTGTGCAAAAAAAATTATTGCCATCATGAGAGCCTCTGCATTTACTAGGCGGGAGCTATTGGTCCTCACCGAGGTAATGGACCGGCGGGTTACAAACCAGCCTCCCCCCATCAACAACCGCCTGAAGTGTATGGCCTACGCGGAGGTTCGCCACCGTCTGCGCTCCTTCGGCTGTCGCCGAAATATCGGGCAGTTAGAGCGCAGGTGGTCGGATCTGCGCTGCCGCACGCCACGCCTGCTGGCATATTTGCGGATGCAGATAGAAGCAAGTAAGTGTTTTTTTTATTTTGTGGTCTTTTTTGTGGCCCTACCTGCGTGTGCATGTTGCCAGTATAGCGCTGTTTGTTGTTTAATGACATGCCTGCGTGTGCATGTTTCCAGTATAGCCCTGTTTGTTGTTTTATGACATGCCTGCATGTGCATGTTTCCAGTATAGCCCTGTTTGTTGTTTTAAGACATGCCTGCGTGTGCATGTTTCCAGTATAGCCCTGTTTGTTTATTGCGGCCCTACCTGCGTGTGCATGTTTCCAGTTGTTGTTCTGTTTTTACATTTTTGGTGTGGTACATTTGTTCCCAAACCCCCCCCAAAAAAACCTAAACATTTTTCATCCATCATTTAGGGGCTGAGCGCAGACTCTGGCATAGACTTCGAAGGAGATGACGGGCTCATCCCCTATCACCCACTTCCAGCCAAGACACCTCTCCCCAACCTTCCCCCAATTCCCCCTCCACCACAGACCGGCAAGTACCTGAGGCCCCTCCCTCTCCCAATTTTCCCAACCAGCAAAATTCAACCTCCCCTCCCCCCCTCTCTTTTCTTCACCCTCCTCCACCCCCCTCTCTTTTTTTCACCCTCCTCCATGAGCCAAATCTCCCCTCCTTCTTTGGACCAGCACTGGCCCACCTCAGAGGAGGAGGATGTAGGGGCTCCAAGAGCCGGAATACAGATGACCGGTATGTTTCCCTTTTAAACTATGCTTGTTTTTGATTTTTTTGGCTTTTTGGGTGATGTTGTCCTTTTGAATGTGCATTTCTAAATTTTTCATTATTTAAAATTTTTGGAAAATATTTTTTTTCTAGACAATGTCTTGGATGTTTACCACTGACACATATCAAAACACTCATACTTGTGTATTTCTTGTTTACTGTACCAACAAATGTATTTTTTTGGCCTACTTCGCCCTTTTTTGGGTTGGCTTTTTGTGTGTAAATTTTTAAGTTTGTATTTCTACCATCTTTGCATTTGCCAGTACTTTGTTTTTGTCAAATAAACTGTATCTTTGTTTAAACTATAGTCTTATTTTTTTATTTTTTTAAAACATCTAATATAAGGTGTCATTTTATTAATCCACACATTTTTTTTTTCCCACAGAGGACCAGAGGCGGCTGCAATCAATGCAGGCAGGATTGCAAGCCTTGCGGGCACATCTAATTGCCATGCTTGTGGTCCTTGACCACATGTCGGCGGTCCTTCGTCGTTAATTGTTTTTTTTTGTTTTCACCCACAAATAATGTGTGTTCAATTAAAATTGCGTTGTATTTTAACAAGTCTCATTCCTTGTCTGTAAATATTACATTGTTTAACCTTCCCTAAGTGGACTATTTGAGCATGTTTTTTAAAGTAAGGTAAATTAGATTTGACAAAGCGCTAGTAAGTATGAAAGCTGGCACATTAAACACCTAACAATACCAATAGGTTTGTAGAAATACCAGCATTTTTTTGGCTACCTTTGGGTGGGTAATGTAAATATAAATTCAAACCTGCTTAGGCCTAGTTTAGAAGACATACTGTTTCACCAGAATACCTTTGGTGTTTGTTTTTAGCCACAAAGCCTGTTAAAATACTTAACAATTTAAACCATTACAGGATTAGCCATTACGAAAATTTGTTTGTTTTGGCCCAGGTTACACGTGCTTGTAATTTACCAAGGAAAAGTCTTTTTAACGTCAAGCAAAAATTTATTACACACAAATAATAAACCAAAAGTGAATTGTGACAACCAATTCACACAGTGAAAACACACTACAAAAAAAACCTACACCCAAAAAAAAAAACAACAATCAAGAACTGGTGGAAGAAGTAGCAGGCCAACATGGATCCACAAATGAGGCGAGGAAATAATTTTGCCCGAAGTTATATCCAATGTGGCCACATGAAGACAATTTTGGGGATCAGGTAGTAGGCATCATTTTTCTGTGGAATTTAAGGGAATACAAGAAAAAACAATGAAAAAAAATTACAATTGCACATTACAATCTTACATGTCTACATTGTGTCAATTAACTAAATTTTTAACAATAATTACCTAAAATATCTGACCCCCACATCATCGCATCGTGTATGGCCCCCCCACATACTGACCTCCGACCAACCACGGGGGGCCCTCCTCAGGCAAGGCCTCCTCTGGCTGCATTGGAACACCACTCCTTATGGCGATGTTGTGAAATATCCCACACAGGACCTCAATTTTAGAAACCATAGCCGGCAAATACATGAGTTCGCCACCAGAGCGGTGGAGGCATCTGAATCGGCCTTTTAAAAGGCAGATACAGTGCTCCACCACCTGCCTGGTGGCTGTAAGTGTGGAATTAAACTCACTTTGTGGCCCTGGTGTGGGAGCCAAATAAGGAGTGAGCAGCCAGGGCGTGCAAGGGTAACCACTGTCTCCTATGAAAAGACAAATACAACAATCAGGACCATTGTGTAACAAGCTTTGCATTGGTTTCAACTGAAGGTGTCAACTTACCCAGAAGCCACGCATCACCAGCTTGTAGGTTGTCTAATTTGGGCCAAATCCCTGATTGCCGGATGACGAAGGAATCATGTGCACTCCCGGGGAATTTGGCATTCAGGGACAGGATCTGGAGGGAGGCATCACATACCACCATTACATTCAGGGAATGAAAGTGTTTTCGGGTCCTATAAATAGCCTCCAGCCTTGCTGGAGGCTGAAGTGGTATGTGAGTGCCATCCACAACCCCTATGATGTGTGGGAAGCCAGCTATTTGGTAAAAATTGGCCTTTGCCACACTAAGGGAACCCATATCCAATGGCATATTAATAAAATGATGGAGGTGTTTGAAAATGGCCTCCATCACTGCCCTCAGGATCCTTGAAAAGGAGGATTGGGAGATTCCGGCAACTATTCCCACCGTGGTTTGAAAGGATCCTGAGGCACAGAAATGTAACACCGACATTAATTGCGTAAGTGGTGGTATTGCTGTAGGACTGTTAATTTGCCATTCAAGATCACTCTCTAATAATGAGAGAGTGTCTAGGATGATTTGTGGAGGAAGACAGTATCGTCATAAAACCTCATCATCAGGCATTCCAAAAAGGGTGACACGTGTTCTATATATCTGGGGCCTTGCACGCCTACGAGGCCTATGCCTGGGACGAAGTTGAGGTTGGTCGGGTTCTGGAACCATGGCCAAGATAATACGACCAACATCAACCTGAAATGGTAAGCCAGGTAGTTATTTTCCAAAAATTTGCAAAGAAAAATATACTTATCTTTTTTAAGAAATCCAAAGATGCTTACAGGCCGGGGTCTTGTCATGAGTAGAACAAGCTACATTTCAAAAGTTGAATATATTTAGTTATTATTGGGCAAACTTGGATTGTGATCACATTTTTTAGGCATAAAAAAAAGAGAAGGGAGCACACATTAGTTTGGGAATACACACGCTACATTTAGTGGTCAAACATGATTTTACACTGAAATAATAAAAACACATTAGTGCGCTAAATAGTACACATTTTTTACAGTTAAAACTAGACACATGAGTTCGTTAAATATTACGCTACTTTTACAGTTCATTAAGGAGACATTAGTGCGCTAAATAGTATGCATTTTTTACAGTTAAAACAAGACACATGAGTTCGTTAAATATTACGCTACTTTTACAGTTCAATAAGGAGACATTAGTGCGCTAAATAGTACGCATTTTTACAGTTAAAAGAAGACACATGAGTTCATTAAATATTACGCTACTTTTACAGTTCAATAAGGAGACATTAGTGCGCTAAATAGTACGCATTTTTTACAGTTAAAACAAGACACATGAGTTTGTTAAATATTACGCTACTTTTACAGTTCAATAAGGAGACATTAGTGCGCTAAATAGTACGCATTTTTTACAGTTAAAACAAGACACATGAGTTCGTTAAATATTATGCTACTTTTACAGTACAATAAGGAGACATTAGTGCGCTAAATAGTACGTTCAGTTAAAAATAAAAACAACTCAAACAATATTTCGCAAAAGAGTATGCTATATTTAGTGGGAAGACATGATTGGTCCTACAACCCAAAAAAAAATACTTAGCGAAACATAGGCGAAGACCAACACATCGAAATTGTAACTTCATGAAACTAAAAACACTTACCAAAAACAGACAAATAACCCAAAGTCCAAAAACGTCAAGGGGGCATGGCCAAAATAACTGTAAAAAATTCAATAAAAAAACATAAGTACTAACATTTTTTAACAATTTACTATTATTGTTTACGGTGGTTTTGAAAAAGACTTACTCAAAAACTCCAAAATAAAAAGGTAAACAATAAAAAAAAAGCGAACGTAAAAAATTAAGTAAGAATAAAAAAAAAAAAAACACACTCGAAAACTCCAAACTCCGCACTCCAAAATCCAAACAACAAACACCTCCTCCGTCAAACCTCCAACATTCCTCACCCGCCACCTCGACTCGAGTCACACCAAGCCATAAATAGTCTATTTTCCCGCTCAAATTACGGACGGACAATAGGAGCGCATAATCAATGATGCGGCCGAATAATGCTGACACATGTATAAAAACATCACTGAAAACCCCAATCGGTCTGCTGTAGTGAGACCTGAAACTCCAAAATGGCTACAGAGCAGCAAAGCACTGGCCAAGAGGCGCCAGGTAAGTATTTGTCTTTTTGGCCCTAAAGGATTTTGTAGAACCAACATTTTAGGCACATTTTACATTAAAAATGTTATTTCCAAATACCAAAAAGGTGTTGAGGATGTAATGGAAGAGGCTGCTGGCCCTAGCAGGCCAAGAAAAGCCACCAAAAAAAAACGCCAGCCACAATTTACAAGAACGGAGATGGAGGTTTTGGTCCAAATGTGCGTTGACACCCTGCCCCAGGCAGCAAGGAATATGGGTGCAAGCCAGAAATGGAAAATGTGGGATGACATAGCCAGTGCTGTCAATAGGGTTGGTGAGTTTGAACGAGCAACCCAGTTCGTCAAACGCCGGTACGTACAAACTACATTTTAATAAAAAGTGTTTACAGGTCCAAATACTGCAGGAATAATGCCAACTTTTTAACCCACAGATGGAGCGATTTCAAATATCGGCTGAAGCAAAAACTGGCTGATAGGGTTAGGCATGCAGGGGGGACAGGTGGGGGTCCCGCCCCTGTGGCACTGGAGCTCACTGATTTGGAGGAGACGGCACAGGGGTGTGTGCAGGATGAGGAGGTGTTTGGCGTGTCGAACATGGATACCGACATGCCAGACTTTGCAGCTCCTCATGTTGCCTCAGGTAAATGTAGTAATGTTAATAACTCCGAAATGTGTTTTGGACAATATCTAGATTAAAATGTTATTGTTTTCTCTTTTTTTTCACAGAGACACAGGCGGATGAGTCTGCTCCAGAGGGGAGCTTTGGCCGCAGAACTTCTGCTGGCTCTGCAGGGGAGGAACCAGTAGATCCGGCTGGGGACCCTGTGGAAGACAGTCCAGGGAAATCCCCCTCGCAGGCAGTGGCCCTCCTCACTTATCTCAATATTAAAACGGATCAGCACACTGAGATTCTGGTGAAGCTGGATGTCAGTCTACTATGGGTGGCGCAGGCCCTGGAGCAAAGTGCTGCGGCCAACGTGACCATTGCTCAGGCCCTGGAGGCAAATACTGGGGCCAATATCCGGATTGCAAATGCCCTGGAGCAGCTTGCTCGCCAGCAGATGTTAGAGCCGGCCTCCCTTCCTGCCGGAACATCAGGATCCTCCACCTCTGGCACAACAACAGCCATCCCTCCAAATTTGCCTAGCCCTATGCCTAGTCCAGAGGCCCCAACTTCTGCCTCTGGACAGGCCAGCCGAAGGACCTCCCGGACCCGTTCAGGCTCCCTCCCTACCCCGTCCAAACGGGCCAAAAGGCGATGACAGCACTGGCTAAATTTCCCACATTCCTTCTGTGTTTGCCCCATATTCCTTAATGGCCAAAACCTCCCTCTCCCTTCTTGTGAATTGTTTTTAAATTGTGTTTGTTTGTTTGTGGTTTGAAAATGCCACTTTTTTTGTTTGTGCATTTCTATATATATTTTTTTTTTTAGAGTTATCCATATTTTATTTTTGAAAAAAAACACTTAAAAAAAATTGTGTATCAAAATAAAAATAATTAGAAAAACTGAAAAAATCTATTGTTAATTCATTCAAAAACTGGTTAAAAGGTAATCCCACTAACAAAATTACAAACAATACAACGGAAATGTAAACATTATTTTTTTTAAAAAAAAAGCAAGGGTTAAAAACCATGTAGGAGTTTTAATTAACACTTATCTAAAAAAAAAAGGACGATTGTTTTCTTGGCCCCTAAAAAATGAAGAAAAACAACAAACCTGTGTACAATATTGTTGCCCTAAAAAAAAAAAAAAAAAAATTTGGCAAAAACACGCAAAGGTAAAATAAATTTGTAAGCTAATTGATTGTCTAACCCAGAAATTAGCAGCTGAGTAGTTCACCTACGTATGGTTTTTTGTTAGTAACAAAAGGCTATTTGCTAAACACCTTACAAGCATTTTTGCAATTCTAAACTGATTGTTTTTGAGGCCTCAATTGATCAATCGGGAAACCATCGATAAGCCGCGGGAGGAACGAAGAGACTATCGTCATTGTGGTAGAGAATACCAGACCACAAGCTAAGCGAGCAGTTTGAATGGAAAGTTGATCACACAGTGACGTAACACTTGTTCCGTTCACATTGGCCGTTCGCATCAGATAATGTATGTACGCCCAAAAAACGCCTCGCCACGCCTGCGTTTTCCCATCTCCACCCCTGTCACCGCCCCAAAACGGAAAGTTCTGTCAATCACATTTGTCAAGTCACTTCCTGTTCGCTATTTGATGAATGACTGAAAAAAATGATCGCAATCAGCCTTACGCACATGCGCACTGTTACACCGATGCATGCGTGGTTTGACAACATCGGGCCACTACGAGCGTACGGCCGCTTACGAGCGGCTCTGAATGAGGGCCACTGACACATATATATATACACACACACTGACACATACATACACACTGACACATATACACACACTGACACATATACACACACAATTCATGAACTTTTGTATTCAATTATTACAAAATATATTTCTACATTTTAGATTTTTTTTATAAATTGATAATTACATTAACATTATTGGATAAGGTTAAAAAAAAACACTCCTGTTCCAAATTACGCCTTCAGTTCATTTCGATAATTACAGAGTCCATGGGGTGAAATTTTGGAACATATTAAAATTATCGCAATTCAATTCATTACTATGGCTCCGGAAGTGTTCTGCATTATTACTAATGCAGGAAAATAATGCTACAAAAATATGTGATAATATATGCAATAAAAATTTGAAAACATATATTCTACAACTGCGAAAAAATAAAAATTCAATAAAAACACGAAAAAGTCTTTAAACTGCATTTTATCGCAAAAACAACTTTTATATACAGTATACAGTATGCTCCTTAATGATGTTCAGTAAAGCCTTTCAGCTTGGAATAGTACCGAGTTACATCATGCGGCCCACACTGAGTCTGCACACGGGCCCCATCCTCACTTGACATGCCCCTGGTGGTAGGGGAGGGTTAGGGTTTGGCTGCAGAGAGGGAGGGTTAGGGTTAGGCTGCGGGGAGGGAGGGTTACTGATTAATGTTAGGGTACTTACTAGAGATGTGCGCCGAACCCCGTGTTTTGGTTTAGGATCTGTATCTCCTTGTGTTTTGGATCTGGATCTGGTTTTTGATCTTTCTCCTTGGTGTTTTGTTTTTAGGTTTTGGTTTTGGATCTATATTTTTTCCAAAACACTATATAAACAGCTAAAACCACATAATGTGGGCCTGTTTTTGTTCCTACAGAATTAGTGACCTTAATAACAATCATTTTCAGGCATTTCCATGCATTTTTTACCACCTCACAGCTCACAATATCGATTTCACTATTTTTCACCAATATAGGCCAAAGGCTGCAGCAAGCTGGCTGGCTAAAGTAAGCAACAGAGCAGAGGCACAAACAATAATATAGGACATCTATGAAACATTGCCACACAGCAGTGGCAGACAGGATGGCAGTTTAATAAACTATAATAATGTCAGTTGGCAATGCCCCAAATTGTGCAAAATGTAAAGAAAAGAGGTGCAAGATGGAATTGTCCCTTCCACCCACTCTTATGTGGGATATTAAAAAGGACATGCACAGTTTAACAAACCAAGCACTTTAGCGACTAGGACTGACACTTTCATGGCTGAACTCCTTGGTTTGTATGGGCCCCCACAAAACATTTTTTGGAAGTACTACCTTCAATTATTAAGGAGGAGGTTGATGATCAGGGTGTTGGTGGTGGAGATTGCATGTGCTGGTCCAAACTGCTGGTAGCTGATACTGGACCGCTTGCTATTAATTTACAAATTATTATAATTTTGTTAAACAAATTGCATGAACTCGCTGCAAATAATGTAACAGAGAGGAGGTGGTTAATGTCCCTTCCTCTGCTAACTTTGGCTTTACAAATGGAACAGATGCCTTCACCACTGTCGTCAGAATTTAGATTAAAATAATTCCACACCCAAGATGTTTCTTTTCTTTCTTTCTTTTTATCATGAACAAAAACTGCTGCCACTTGTGGCTGATTTACGCAAACAACATCCTCATCTTCCTCATTAGCATCAGATAGGACATAAATGTATCCCTCATCCTCCTTTTGCACTTCCTCCACACTATCATCCTCATTTTCTATTATTTCACCATCTAATACTAGCACAGCCATCATGGTGTAAGTGACCCGCTGTGAAACTGGGTGACAGCTGTAATACTTACTTCCTCTATCAAAGGACTGTTTAATAGTCAATTGTTTTTTTACATTACTATAAGTAGTTGTCTTCTTGGTCCCTTTCTGGGATGAAGATCCACCCCCAGCAGTAGCAACAGGCATAGCACTCAAGGATCCTTCTGAGGAATCATGAATAGGAGAGGAGTCAGTCATGATTATGAAATTGGATGCAGGACTACTTCCGATCATGATTGAGGATGTTGATGATGATGCAGGTGTTGGTGGTGGAGATTGCAGGTGCTTGAATCCAGATAGAAGGGAGCAGCTAGGTGACACTGGACTGATTGTTGTTAGTTTTTTTTGTCCCCAAAGTTTCTGAATTTGAAATACCCTTTGAAATTTGATGAATACGCTGCAAGTGGCGTAACAGGGAGAAGGTTCCTAGATGGTTAAGGTCCTTACCTCTACTCACTATTACTTGGCAATGGTTACAAATGGCTTGGCAATGGTTGTCCGGATTTAGGTGGAAATAATTCCACACATGAGAGGTGGATTTTTTGGTCATTTGCCCAGGCATGGCAACAATTGTTGCCTGATTGACAGTTTTTACACAAACATCCTTGGCATCAACATCCTCATTATCATCAACAACCTCATCATCTTTGTTGGTATTGCCAACTACATAAATATCATCCTCATCCTCGTGCATTTAAACAGAAGCATCCTCGATTTCTACGTCAGCATGTTGACTTGTGCTTCTCATCCCCACATTTGCAGAGGGCACACAAATTGTGGAAGGAGGATCCTCTTCAATTACAGTATTAGAAAGGTCAGGCTCACATATGGCAACCGCGGACACACTTGGACTCTCCTTGGAGATCTGCGACTTTTCAGAGCACACAGTTGGTTTCAGTGTCTTATTCATCTTAACAATTTAAATTTTTTTTGTGTAACCACCAGTCATAAATAAAGGCCAAGGCCAAGGCCTTACCTTGCCACTTTGTGTAGTGAATGGCATATTGCCAATATTTTATTTCTCTAAAGCTAACTTAGCTTTAGATTTTTTTTTTTAACACTGTAAAAGATGATTTTCATGGCCTAACTTAAGTCCTGGTGCATCGGCCTTCAAAGATGACGTTGACAGTCTTGCATCGTCATCATGACTACTGCTGGCAGCTACAAGACTGGTATGTGGAACTTGCTCTCCTGTCATGTGACTGTCCTCCTTACTCATTGCGGTCTTACAGCAGTGTCACCAAGCAATTATAGCGCAACTAAATTGCGGCTAACGCACACAACCACAAACAAAAAAATTATAATTTTAAAACTGGGGAAGAGCACCTCTGAACGAGTCAGCAGCCCCTTGATAAACGACACAGGCAGCACCCCTGCACAGCTACATTGCTGATAAGTGTGGCGCACACACACACAGAAAAAAAGTGTTAATTTGTGGGGGGGGGTTTTACACTGAGGGAGGAAGAGCACCCCTGAATGAGGCACCAGCCCCTTGATAACTGACACAGGCAGCACCCCTGCACAGCTACGTTGCAAGTGATAAGTGTGGCTAACACACACACACACAGAAAAATAACAGTTTTATTGATTGATTAATTTTTTTGGCACTTGGGGTGAGGGCACCCCTGAACAAGGCAGCAGCCCCTTGATAAATGACACAGGCAGCACCCTTGCACAGCTACATTGCTGATAAATGTGGCTAATGCACACACACACAGAAAAAAAAACTTATTCATTTTTTGTTGTTTTTTACACTGAGGGGGGGAGAGCACCCCTAAATGAGGCAGCAGCACCTTGATAAACGACACAGGCAGCACCCCTGCGCAGCTACGTTGCTGATAAGTGTGGTTAATGTGCACCCACACATAGAAAAAAAAACACTTTTATTGATTGAATGATTAATTTTTTTTTTGGCACTTGGGGGGGAGAGCACCCCTGAATGAGGCAACTGTCCCTTGATAAAGACACAGGCAACACCCCTGCGCAGCTACGTTGCTGGTGATAAGTGTGGCTAACACACACACACACAGAAAAATAACAGTTTTATTGATTGATTAATTTTTTTGGCACTTGGGGAGAGAGCACCCCTGAACAAGGCAGCAGCCCCTTGATAAATGACACAGGCAGCACCCCTGCGCAGTTACATCACTGATAAATGTTGCTAACGCGCACACACACAGAGAAAAAAATATTAATTTTTTTTCACACTGGGGGTGAAGATGGACAGAGTAGTGAGCACCCCCTAGACAACACAGCAGCACAGCCAGTCTGCCCCTATGGACAACAGACAGACAGCCCCTATGGACAAGAGCCAGCCCCAATGGACATTAAGCAGCCAGCCCCTGACACAAGTGACAACAGTAGCCAGCCCCTATCAGCACAGCACCCACAGCCCCCTCCTTCCTCTTCACTGTCAACAGTAGCCAGCCCCTACCAGCACAGCAATCACAGCCCCCTCCTTCCTCTTCACTGTCCACAGTCGGAATGAAAATGGCAGCGATCACGGGGAACCTTTTATAAAATCCAAAATTCGCGAGAATCAGACAGTGGGATGATGACAGTTTGCCTCGTTTTGAGATCCGAGTCAGGCGGGATAACCTGTGCCAATTTGCATCTCAGCTCGGAATTGAAAGTTCGGGTGGGTTCCGTTCTCTGAGAACCGAACCCGCTCATCTCTAGTACTTACCTTGTTGGGTCAGGATGCTGTTATCAGTATTCTGACCATCAGCATCCCAACCCCGTACCCAGAGCCGGCCCTAGGTATAGGCATTATAAGCAAATGCCTAGGGGCGACATGGCTGTGCCTCCCCCCCCATTAGCTATCTGGCTATGACCCGACTGTGATTCACACCTGTAAATAAACTTTGTATAATTAGCTGGAGGTGCACCCGGCAATCACCAGGGGGCGATGTATAGATTTTTTTGGGTCTTATTAGTGTAAAATGAAAGTAAACTAAGTACTGGCTCACTTTTTTTGCCTTGCCTACTGTTTCTGGAGCTCTTCAGCTGCCGATGGAGTTCTGCAGGGGTTTTCATGACCCCATCTCCTCTTCTGCTCTACTAGCTTGCAGCGTCACTCTAAGGACACTTCTGTGCTCCCCTGCACATGGAACAAGGCAAAGGTAAGTCTATATCTGTAACTTCCTTCCCCTTTTCTAATTTCTCTCCATTCTGTGCCAGCACCTCTGCCATTTTCCAGCATATGTTAGACCCTGTGCAATTTTCCTACCAATGCGAGCCTTTTTCCTGCCTATGCTAGCCTCCTGTCCTTTTCCTGTCTATGCCAGCTTCCTGCCCTTTTCCTGTCTATACCAGCCTCCTGCTTTTTTCTGTATCTGCCAGCCTCCTGCACTTTTCCTGTCTATGTCAGCCTATCTGCCCTTTTCCTGACTATGCCAGTCTCTGCCCTTCTCCTGCTTATGCTCACCATTTTTACTTTGCCTAACTAAGCCAACCTCACTGCCCCTTTCCAGCCTATGCTAATCCCATTGCACTTTCCCTACCTATGCCAGCCTCTCAGCCCTTTTACTGCATATGCCAGCCTCTGTCCTTTTCCTGCCTATGCCAGCCTCTATGCTCTTTTCTTGCCTGTGCCAGACTGTCTGCACTTCTCCTGTCTGCACCAACCTCTCTGCCCATTCTTTTTGCTGTTCCTTCTGAACCAGCCATTATGATCCTATCCTGTCTGTGCTAGCCTTAATGCTAGGTACCATTCTGCAATAGTCTCCCTGAGCAACTGAAGCAAGTCATTAGTACATATTTAATCTAAGGGGCTGATTCTAAAAACTCGCTCCCGCAGGTATGGCAATATGTCGTACAACACACAGGGCTGCGTACAAAAAAGCATGGAGGCCAGTGGTGAGATCAAGCCGCGAGGAGAGCATGTATGGCTGCTGTTGACAGTGGCCCTGATTCAGAGCCGGAGGCTCTGAAAGAGCGCTCGCTCTGAATCAGGGCATTTTTTTTTTGAGCGGCCTCCTGGCCGCTCGCATAGCTGTGGGTGAGCGGCCAGGTTGATGGTTGCGATGGTCGAGACCATCGCAACCATTGGGCTTGCGACGAGACCCTTGTGGTAGGGTCTTGCTGCCGCAAGCCCCAGAGAGATTTCGTCTCTAACAGAGCCGGAATCTCTCCACTGACATCACTTGTGATGTCAGTGGGGCTGCCCCCAAAAGGCAGGCGTTCTCATGGGAACGCCTCCATTTGGGCAGCCACCCCCCCGGCCCGCCTACCAAAGGAGGCGAGCTGTCACTCAACATCGACAGCAAGCCCCCTTTGGTGCGAGACCCGGAGTGACGGATTGCCCACATGCGCACGATGAAGCCGGCTCCATCGTGCGCATGCGCAGTGGGCCACCATTGACCCGTATGCAAACGCTCAGCGCTTGCGACCGGGTCTGAATCAGGCCCTGTGTTTCTATACCATTGTGACAGCAACTTGCCTCCCTCACATATAATTTAATTGCCCCCAAGAGTGATACTGGACAAAATAAAGAAATGCTTTATTATGTTTTGTTTTTTTTGTTAAATTCTATAAATAAAATAATTAATAAAAACTTTTTCCCAATTTTTTTGTGGATCTGCTACGAGAGAGAGAGAGAGAGAGAGAGAGAGAGAGAGACCAAATTGGCTAGGGCCGGCTCTGCCCGTACCCAACCCATGTAAACAGAGAATACATATTGTAGATACTTCTACTTTTGGAAAAGTATCATATGCTTTATCACGGCGAGGGTTAAATGACAGGCGTCTAAATCTAGACGCCTGTCATTTTTCCGATGCCAGTAGACCGGCGTCTGGAATCCCGATCGAAGGGATGTCGAGCACCGTGAGCAGACAGCCGTGAGGGGGAGGGTTAGGTTTAGGGCTCCCGGGGATACTTAGGGTCAGGCACCCCCCCCGGGAGGGGTAGGGTTAGGCTAGGGGGAGGGTGGATTAGGGTTAGGCACGCCCGGTGGGAGGTTAGGGTTAGGCACCCCCCCGGGGGACTTAGGGTTAGACAGCGGGGAAAGGGGTGTTAGGTTTAGGCACTTAGAGGGGGTTTTAAGGTTAGGCACAGGGTGGGAGGTTAGGGTTGGGCACCCCTAAGGAGGGTTAAGGTTAGGGGGGTTAGGTTAGTAAGCACTTACCTAGGGACGATCGGGATTTCCAGCGCTGTCGGGCTGCCGCTGCCGGGATCTCTCCAGCTTCTGCCTCACGCTGCCGGGATTCTAACTCACGGCCATGCGGCCGGTGGTATTTCATACCGTTTCCGTGTACACACCTGCTACAGGGACTGATGTGAATGAATAAAAATCTTTCTCTGTAAAGTAATGTAAAACAAGGTGGCACTATATTTCACTGCACCAAAATGTCCTGGTCCCAATGGGACAGTTCTGATGTGCAGCCCTTAAAATAAAAACGGAGCCCCACCAAAAGTGAGTGTGATTTGGTGGAAATTGGACTTGTTTGTGTATGTTATCCCAATTTTGAGCACATTTATATTTTGAGTATTTATATAGTGAACTAAGGCCCTCATTCAGAGCCGTACGCTCTGAGCAGAGCGCACGCTCTGAATGAGGGCCGTCCTCCATAATTATGGAGCGTCCTCCTGGACGCTCGTATAGCTGTGGGTCACCACCCACAGCCTATACGAGCGTGCAGTTTGATGGCCGCGATGGTCAAGACCATCGCGACCATCGCCACTGCGAGCCGGAGCCTGTGGTTGAGTTTTTCAACCACAAGGCCCGGAGTGATTTTGGCTCTATCAGAGCCAAAATCACTCCCACTGACATCACTAGTGATGTCAGTGGGCCGGCTTCTGGCGGTAGGCGTTCCCTTGGGAACGCCCCCGGCACGCCCACCAAAGGGGGCGTGCTGTCAATCAACATCGACAGCACGCCCCCTTTGATCAGACACAACGAGCGAAGGAAAGTCCTTCGCTCGTCGCGTCTGGCGCATGCGCACGACGGAGCTCCCGCCGTCGTGCGCATGCTCAGTGCACAACATCGACCCACTTGCGAGCGGACAGCCGCTTGCGAGTGGGTCTGAATCAGGCCCTATGCTACTAACAACATGAATTGTCATTGGGCCTGATTCAAAGCCAGACGCAATGCTGATGTTCATGTAGTTAAGCAACTTGTTTGATTGCACGAAAATCCCTATAAATTCCTACGGCATATGTGTTACTTAGAGTGTATGCACAAAGGCGCTGCTGCAATCGAGACACACAATATAATAAATAAAAAGCGATGGGCGTTCCTGGACCATTACTGGAAGGTATCTTGCTTCTAGAAAAAAACACCCATCTGCTGCAGTTGTTGATTTTATGCCCCATAATAGTGCCCTAGTTTATTTTCTGAACCATAGTAGTACCCTATATCACATTATGTCACATTGTAGGGCTTCCAGTACACATTATGCCACAAACTACCCCAATTCACATTATGACATACACTGTCCCCAGTTCATATGCCATATTTCAGTACCCTCTGTTTATATTATGCCATACTATAAAACCTTCAGTTCATATTGTGCCACATTACAGTTCCCTCCATCTCAAATTATGCCGCATTACAGTGCATCTAGTTCATATTATGCCACACTATAGTGCTTCCACTTCATATTGTGCCACATTTCAAGTGTCCCAATTCATATTATGTAACATTACAGTGACCTCCAGTTCATATTATATCACATTACAATGAGCAGGTCATATTATGCTACATCCACCACGCACAAGTCCCACTTAAAATGGAATGTCTCCCCATTCAGGCTGGGCAAAGGAACAGACCAAATTGCTTAGCAGGCAAATCCAGGAAATTGGTATGCAAGTACAGTATATACCCGGGGACCAGGGCCCCCTAAGCCTCTGGGCCCCATAGTAACGACACCCATGGGTCCATCGTCTGGGCATGTTATGGGAGTGTTGCGGGCGTTTCAGTGAAATTGGATGTGTACACAAACACAGCCGCAGGGATAGGAGGCCATACTTGGGCCGAAAACTGCACCTACCATAGAACTGGTGCAAGTTTCATGGTGAGACCAATGGCTCGTCTAAACACGCACCATTCAGTATTTCAGCACCTACAGAGGCTGATAGTGGGCATCTCAGTCCTTGGATATTTAGATGCACAAATGTACATAAGGGCAGTGACACCACTTGCGCTAAGGATTTATGTTTGTTGGTGGAAAATTACATTGGCGCTGGGGAGAAACTTTGAAGAAGGAAAAAATATATGCAACAGTACAAACATGAAAGATGAATCAATCACATTTATTCCTTCAGACATAACAGTAAAATATATATTAATACTACCCTTCGGCAAGGGATATGAATGTTAGTACATAAACAATAAAGTGGATGCACATAGAAAAAACAATAATAACAATCACCCTTCAATAAGGGAAGATATACAGTTTTAAAGTAGAGGGTGGCAGATACATACCCTATGGGTGAGCACTGGTACCCTTAGGTTACTGGTACCAGATGTCCTAAGGGCTCAGAAAACACATTAGGGTCCCAATGCTTACCCAATCCTTGGATCTCTGGTCTGGTCACCTCCATCTATTAGTACAGTAGTTCTATATTATATACGTACGTTCAGTTATTATCTATTTGAATCCTCCTATTTTATGCAATTGGTTTTAGAAATTATTATATATTTTTTGTACTTTAATGCTCTTTTTCTAATTCCTCTTTTTTTCTGTATGTGGGATTGACTAAACATTATCTACAAATAAGGATATTTCGGGGATTCAAGAAGTTAAATGTTAACCCCTAAAAATTGTTATTATTGTTTTTTCTATGTGCATCCACTTTATTGTGGGTAGTATTAATATATATTTACTAGGGGTGAGCGGGTTCGGATTTCTGAAATCCGAACCCCCCCGAGCCCCCCCGATCCGAGTCCGATCCGAGTCAGGCTCGACTTTTCCCGCCTGACTCGGATCTGAAATCGAGGCAAAACGTCATCTTCCCGCCTTCCGAGTCTCGCGGGTTTTGGATCCTATATAAGGTACACACGTCGGCGCCATTTTCTCACTCGGCTGTGGACAGTGAAGAGGGAGGGTGGGAGTTAGGGCTGTGTAGTGTAGTGTAGTGTAGTGCTGCTGTTGTCCACTACTTCAAAGTCCATAGGGGCTGGCTGTGTTGTGCTGTGCTGCTGTTGTTAATAGGGGCTGTGTCCACTACTTCAAAGTCCATAGGGGCTGGCTGGACTGTGTTGTGCAGTCAGTTCTCCATAGGGGCTGTGTCCACTCCAAAGTCCTGTGCAGTGTCCCAGTCCTAAAGGAGTGCTGTAGTGTTGTCCAGGGGGTGCTCTGTCCATCAGGGGTGCTCCCCCCAAGTGCTAAAAAAATAATATATTTTCTGTGTTTGTGAATTGTGTGCGCAGTAGCCGCACGTGCATCAACAAAGTAGTGCCAAGCGTGCGCCTGTGTCATAAGTAAAGGGCCGGCTGGCTTGACCGTTAAGGGTGCTGTAACCCCCGAAAGTACACTCCAGTCCAAACCAAAAAAAAAATTATTTTCTGTGTTTGTGAATTGTGTGCGCAGTAGCCGCACGTGCATCAACAAAGTAGTGCCAAGCGTGCGCCTGTGTCATAAGTAAAGGGCCGGCTGGCTTGACCGTTAAGGGTGCTGTAACCCCCGAAAGTACACTCCAGTCCAAACCAAAAAAAAAATTATTTTCTGTGTTTGTGAATTGTGTGCGCAGTAGCCGCACGTGCATCAACAAAGTAGTGCCAAGCGTGCGCCTGTGTCATAAGTAAAGGGCCGGCTGGCTTGACCGTTAAGGGTGCTGTAACCCCCGAAAGTACACTCCAGTCCAAACCAAAAAAAATATTATTTTCTGTGTTTGTGAATTGTGTGCGCAGTAGTCGCACGTGCATCAACAAAGTAGTGCCAAGCGTGCGCCTGTGTCATAAGTAAAGGGCCGGCTGGCTTGACCGTTAAGGGTGCTGTAACCCCCGAAAGTACACTCCAGTCCAAACCAAAAAAAAAATTATTTTCTGTGTTTGTGAATTGTGTGCGCAGTAGCCGCACGTGCATCAACAAAGTAGTGCCAAGCGTGCGCCTGTGTCATAAGTAAAGGGCCGGCTGGCTTGACCGTTAAGGGTGCTGTAACCCCCGAAAGTACACTCCAGTCCAAACCAAAAAAAATATTATTTTCTGTGTTTGTGAATTGTGTGCGCAGTAGTCGCACGTGCATCAACAAAGTAGTGCCAAGCGTGCGCCTGTGTCATAAGTAAAGGGCCGGCTGGCTTGACCGTTAAAGGGTGCTGTAACCCCCAAGTACACTCCAGTCCAAACCAAAAAAAAAATTATTTTCTGTGTTTGTGAATTGTGTGCGCAGTAGCCGCACGTGCATCAACAAAGTAGTGCCAAGCGTGCGCCTGTGTCATAAGTAAAGGGCCGGCTGGCTTGACCGTTAAGGGTGCTGTAACCCCCGAAAGTACACTCCAGTCCAAACCAAAAAAAAAATTATTTTCTGTGTTTGTGAATTGTGTGCGCAGTAGCCGCACGTGCATCAACAAAGTAGTGCCAAGCGTGCGCCTGTGTCATAAGTAAAGGGCCGGCTGGCTTGACCGTTAAAGGGTGCTGTAACCCCCGAAAGTACACTCCAGTCCTAACCAAAAAAAAATTATTTTCTGTGTTTGTGAATTGTGTGCGCAGTAGCCGCACGTGCATCAACAAAGTAGTGCCAAGAGTGCGCCTGTGTCATAAGTAAAGGGCCGGCTGGCTTGACCGTTAAGGGTGCTGTAACCCCCGAAAGTACACTCCAGTCCAAACCAAAAAAAAATTATTTTCTGTGTTTGTGAATTGTGTGCGCAGTAGCCGCACGTGCATCAACAAAGTAGTGCCAAGAGTGCGCCTGTGTCATAAGTAAAGGGCCGGCTGGCTTGACCGTTAAGGGTGCTGTAACCCCCGAAAGTACACTCCAGTCCAAACCAAAAAAAAAATTATTTTCTGTGTTTGTGAATTGTGTGCGCAGTAGCCACACGTGCATCAACAAAGTAGTGCCAAGCGTGCGCCTGTGTCATAAGTAAAGGGCCGGCTGGCTTGACCGTTAAGGGTGCTGTAACCCCCGAAAGTACACTCCAGTCCAAACCAAAAAAAAATTATTTTCTGTGTTTGTGAATTGTGTGCGCAGTAGCCGCACGTGCATCAACAAAGTAGTGCCAAGAGTGCGCCTGTGTCATAAGTAAAGGGCCGGCTGGCTTGACCGTTAAAGGGTGCTGTAACCCACAAAGTACACTCCAGTCCAAACCAAAAAAAAAATTATTTTCTGTGTTTAGCCGCACGTATATATCAAATCGATATAACATAAATGGAGGACCAAACTTTCTCCGATAAAAATAAAATAGAGAAAGATCAAGAACCACTTCCTCCTAGTGCTGAAGCTGCTGCCACTAGTCATGACATAGACGATAACATGCCATCAACATCGTCTGCCAAGGCCGATGCCCAATGTCATAGTAGAGGGCACATACAATCCCAAATGGCAAAGTTCAGGAAAATGACCTTGAAAAAGACATTTAAATCAGCTGAAGAGAAACGTAAACTTGCCAATATGCCATTTACGACACGGAGTGGCAAGGAACGGCTAAGGTCGATCCCTAGTATGTTCATGACTAGTGGTTCAGCTTCACATGACGATGGAAGCCCTCCTCCCACTAAAAAAATCAAAAGAGTTAAGCTGGCAAAAGCACAGCGAAGAACTGTGCTTTCTAAGAAGATATCACAAATCCCCAAGGAGAGTCCAAGTGTGGTGGTGGTTGCGATGCCTGACCTTCCCAGCACTGGACGGGAAGAGGTGGCTCTTTCCACCATTTGCATGCCCCCTGCAAGTGCTGAAAGGAGCACCCACAGTCCACTTGCTGATATGCAAATTGAAGATGTCACTGTTGAAGTACAACAGGATGAGGATACTGGTGTAGCTGGCGCTGAGGAGGAAGTTGGCGAGGAGGATTCTGATGGTGATGTGGTTTGTTTAAATCAGGCTCCGGGGGAGACAGTTGTTGTCCGTGGGATGAAAAAGCCCATCACGGTCATGCCTGGGCAGAAGACCAAACATTCCACCTCTTTGGTCTGGCAATATTTCTATCCAAATCCGGACAACAACTGTCTTGCCATATGTACCATATGTAAAGGTGAAATAAGTAGGGGTAGGGACGTCAACCACCTAGGAACATCCTCCCTTATACGGCACCTGCAGCGCGTTCATAAAAAGTTACTGTCAAGTTCAGAAACTTTGGCTAAGACCGTAAGCAGTCCAGGGACACCTAAATCCCGTTGTCCTGTTGTATCCAAGCGCCTGCAAACCACACCGTCAACTCCCTCCTCGTCAATTTCCTCCTTAGTCAGGATCGGAAGTAGTCCTGCAGGCCATGTCACTGGCATGACTGACTCTCCTATCCGGGATTCCTCTGGAGGATCCTGCATTGCTACGCCTACTGCTGCCGCTGCTGCTGTTGCTGCTGCTGGGAGTCGTTCATCATCCCAGAGAGGAAGTAGGAACACCACTACTTTTACTAAACAATTGACCCTCCAACAGTCCTTAGCGAGGAGGATGAAGTACGACAGCAGTCATCCTGAAGCAAAACGTATAACTGAGGCCTTGACTGCTATGTTGGTGTTAGACGTGCGTCCGGTATCCGCCATTAGTGCAGTGGGATTTAGACAATTGATGGAGGTAGTGTGTCCCCGGTTCCAAATACCGTCTAGATTCCACTTCACTAGGCAGGCGATACCGAGACTGTACAGAAACGTCAGAAAAAGTGTCCTCAGTGTCCTGAAAAATGCCGTTGTACACAATGTCCACTTAACCACGGACATGTGGACAAGTGGAACAGGGCAGACTAAGGACTATATGACTGTGACAGCCCACTGGGTAGATGTATCACCTTACGCAGCAACAGCAGCGTCACCAGTAGCAGCATCTCAGAAACGCCAGCTCGTTACAAGGCAGGCTACGCTGTGTATCACCGGTTTCAGTAAGAGGCACACCGCCGACAACCTCTTAGAGAAACTGAGGGAAATCATCGCCCAGTGGCTTACCCCACTTAGACTCTCCTGGGGATTTGTGATATCTGACAACGCCACCAATATTGTGCGGGCATTACATCTGGGCAAATTCCAGCACGTCCCATGTTTTGCTCACACAATAAACTTGGTGGTGCAGAATTTTCTGAAAAGCGACAGGGGCGTGCAGGAGACGCTTTGGGTGGCCCGAAAAATTTCTGGCCACTTTCGCCATTCAGCGACTGCGTGCCGAAGACTGGAGCGCCAGCAAACACTCTTGAACCTGCCCCGCCATCACCTGAAGCAAGAGGTTGTGACACGGTGGAACTCAACCCTCTATATGCTTCAGAGGATGGAGGAGCAGCAAAAGGCCATACAAGCCTATACATCCACCTATGACATAGGCAAAGGAGGGGGTATGCACCTGACTCAAGCGCAGTGGAGAATGATTTCCGTGTTGTGCAAGGTTCTCCAGCCCTTCGAACTTGCCACACGTGAAGTCAGTTCAGACACTGCCAGCTTGAGTCAGGTCATTCCCCTCATCAGGCTTTTGCAGAAGCAGCTGGAGAAAGTGAAGGAGGAGCTAAGACGGAGCGATTCCGCTCGGCATGTGGGACTTGTGGATGAAGCCCTTCATTCGCTTTGCCAGGATTCCAGGGTGGTCAATCTGTTGAAATCAGACCACTACATTTTGGCCACCGTGCTCGATCCTAGGTTTAAAGCCTATGTGGTGTCTCTCTTTCCGGCCGACACAAGCCTGCAGAGGTGCAAAGACCTGCTGGTGAACACACTGTCAGCTGAAGCGGAACGTGACACGTCAACAGCTCCTTCTTCATTTTCTCCTGCAACTGGGGCTGCCAGGAAAAAACTTAGGTATCCTAAGCAACCCGCTGGCGGTGATGCAGGACAGGCAGGACCAAGTTTGGACATCTGGTCCGGACTGAAGGACCTGGCAACAATTTCTGACATGTCTACTGTCACTGCATATGATACTGTCACCATTGACAGAATGGTGGAGGATTACATCGGTGACAGCATCCAAGTAGGCATGGCAGACAGTCCATACCTGTACTGGCAGGAAAAAGAGGCAATTTGGAGGCCCCTGTACAAACTGGCTCTATTTTACCTGAGTTGCCCCCCCTCCAGTGTGTACTCCGAAAGAGTGTTTAGTGCAGCCGGGAACCTTGTCAGCGAAAGGCGTAGGAGGTTGCTTCCACAGAATGTGGAGAAGATGATGTTCATCAAAATGAATTATCAGCTCTTCCAGGGAGACCAGCCTCCAGAAGGTACAGAGGGACCTGTGGTGGTGGATTCAAGTGGGGACGAGTTAATACTTTGTGAGGATGAGGATGTACACACTGAAGAGGGTGAGGAATCGGTGGATGAGGAGGATGAGGATGACATCTTGCCTCCATAGAGCCAGTTTGTGCAGGGACACATTAATTGCCAGCTTGTTTTGTGGGGGCCCAAACGAACCAATCATTTCAGCCACAGTTGTGTGGCAGACCCTGGCGCTGAAATGATTGGTTTGTTAAAGTGTGCATGTCCTGTTTATACAACATAAGGGTGGGTGGGAGGGCCCAAGGACAATTCCATCTTGCACCTCTTTTTTTTCTTTGCATTATGTACAGTTTGGGGCCTAGTTTTTCAAACTGCCATCCTGTCTGCCACTGCAGTTTCACGCCTAGATGGGTCACGTGTTTGTGCCGCCCACTCGTGTCGCTTAGCATAGTCATCCAGCTACCTCGGTGCAACGTTTTGGACATAAAAACACTATTGTGAGGTGTGAGGTGTTCAGAATAGACTGGAAATGAGTGGAAATTAAGGTTATTGAGGTTAATAATAGCATAGGAGCAGAAAAACCTACAAATTCTGTGATTTTAGCTGTTTTTATGCTTTTTTAAAAAAAAATACAGATCCAAAACACAAAACCCAGAACCCAAAACACGGAAGGGTGGTTTTGGCAAAACCAATCCAGATCCAAAACACGAAGAAAGATCCAGATCCAAAACCAAAACACAAAACACGAAAAGTGGCCGGTGCACACCCCTAATATTTACTGTTATATTTGAAGGAATAAATGTGATCTTTCATGTTTGTAATGTTGCATGTATTTTTTCCTTCTGCAAAGTTTCCCCCCAGCGCCAATGTAATTTTCCACAACAAACATATATTCTAGTTGCTCTTCGTTGGTCCTTGAGGTGAAAGGACTGTGATTATTACAGGCTGCAGTGGAAGGGTAGTGCCCAAAGGTGTTCCACCCTTCATTAATTCATTGCGCTAAGGATTGTTCCAACTGACAGTGGGCCTGATTCAGACCCGGATAGCGACGGGCACTCCGTCGCTCCGGGTCTCGCAACAAAGGGGGCGAGCTGTCGATCTTGAGTGACAGCTCGCCCCCTTTGGTGGGCGGGCCGGGGGAGTGGCTGCCCAAACGGAGGCGTTCCCATGTGAACGCCTCCGTTTGGGGGCGGCCCCACTGACATCACGAGTGATGTCAGTGGGAGAGATTTCTGCCCTGTTAGAGCCGACATCTCTCTGGGACTTGCGGCCACGAGACCCTTCCACAAGGGTCTCGTCGCAAGCCCGATGGTCGTGATGGTTTGACCATCGCGACCATTTTCCTGGCCGCTCGCTATAGCTGTGGGTGGTCACCCACAGCTATGCGAGCGGCCAAGAGGCCGTTCTAAAAAAAATAAAAGACCGGCCCTGATTCAGAGCGAGCGCTCTGTCAGAGCGTCTGGCTCTGAATCAGGGCCGGTATTCTCATCAACAGCTTTCCAAATTCTCGCTTGGTCCTGTTTGACAGTTTCCAAAGTCCATGATGCACAGCACTGTTTTATCAAAGTGTTGGATGCTAAGCAACCTTTAGACCTATCATCGCTTAGTGGCAGATATAGCCAGATTCTTCAAAAGTCTGTGTATTAAAAACTGTTAAACTCAAACAGGAGCAATGTTGATCCAAACACATTACACAGTATGCAAATAATTGTGTATAGTGAGTAAATATGAATAGTTTCCCCATATTGCATACCATTTGCATAAATACCAGGATTCCATCTTCTGCAGTGCAGTGGTGTGTTATATTTGACATCTATATGGTACGGACACTGGGCCTGATTCAGACCCGCTCCCGAGCGCTGAGCGCTCACAAGCGGGTCGATCGTGGCCCAGTGCGCATGCGCACGACGGAGCTGGCTCCGTTGTGCGCATGCGCGAGACCCGGATAGCGACGGGCAAACTGTCGCTCCAGGTCTCGTACCAAAGGGGGCGTGCTGACAATGTTGAGTGACAGCACACCCCCTTTGGTGGGCGTGCCGGGGGCGATGCTGCCCAGACGGAGGTTAGAGCCGAAAGCACTCTAGGGCTTGCGGCAACGAGACCCTACCACAAGGGTCTCGACACAAGCCCGATGTTCGCGATGTTCTTGACCATCGTGACCATCTTACTGGCCCCTCGCTAGAGCTGTGGGTGGTCACCCACAGCTATACGAGCGGCCAGGAGGCCACTCTAAAAATCAAGAAGGACGGCCCAGATTCAGAGCGAGCGCTCTGTCAGAGCGTCCGGCTCTGAATCAGGGCCTCTGTCCCGTGTGTTTATAATAGAAGCTTGCGTTTGCAACTCAATATTGCATTATAGCTTTTTTATGCTGTTTTATATTCCATTTGGAGCAATTATGCTATCATAACTGTATGTCCAAACCTGGAGAGGATCCCAGAAGATGTAAAGAAACCTTTATGAGCTTTTCACCATCCTGTCTCGTGTAAGCATACAAGTAAGAGTTTGCACTGTGTACCCCTTCCAACATATTTTGGTAATTTTACAGAATTGGGACTGTCTGGACGTTGGAAAGGGACTTGGACACTATCTTCCTATTTACTGTTTTAGACACTTAACCCTATTGTTAACCCTACTAACAATACTACAACACTGTGTGATTTTTTTCTTTATTTATATGAAACGAACTGTCTAATGGGACCAAGCGATTATTTGGAACTCCGTTGATGAGAATACTGTCAGCTGGAACAATCCTTAGAGCAAATGGTGTCACTGTTTTTATCTGTATGTATGTATTTGTTATTTGTATGTTGGTGACTTATTAGTGACTCACGCTGTTTTGGAGTGCAGCGCCATAAGTTCGATTGTTTTTTCCATTAAATGTATATAAGGGTCTGACTTTGTAGCGCCATTTTCATAAAGATGCAGATGGGTAAACGCCAATAGACACAGCCGCAGCCGTTTCTGCATCCACCTCTGATTCAGGCTCACTTTATGTATCTTTTTCATCAGCGTGCATGAAGAGGTAAAATCTTCTTATGTAAATACAACCTGATTTTTGCCGTTTTAAAAAAAACTAATGATAGGAATATGGATTAATTTTGTGAAAGGGATGAAATATTAACATGTTTATGACACTCCCTATATTTATCAAAGTAAAAGTATTTGGGATTAAAAAAACAGGCACTACTGTTACTGCATGTAAAAACATAGGGGGAGATGTATCAAATCTTTGAGTGGAGAAGAGGATGAGTGAAGTTGTTACTCATAGCAACCAAATAGCTTCTACCTATCATTTTGTAGAATGTACTTGATAAATGCTAGCTAGAAGCTGATTGGTTGCTATGGGTAACTGCTCTACTAGTTCACTTCTCCACTCTTTATAAGGTTTTATACCCCCCCCTAGTTACCTACTCTCCTGGAATGTCCAGGAGATTCTTTGAACATTGCAAGTCCTCCCACACTCCGCTATCCTCCTGAATCTCCTATGTGCCTCTGAAACGTGCCATGATATGGCAAATAAGTCGCGCTGCGCTGAAATCAGTGCAGTGCGACTTTTGCCCGGGTGGACCGCCGGGAAATGTAGCATGGGAAGTAAACTTTATATATGTGTGTGTGTGTTACAGACTTCTGGGACATTTTATTTACTCTGTTTATCAGTGTATTACATGAACATATTGTATGTGTGTTTCAATGGAAATATATATGAGGGCTGATTGAAAAGTAATGAGACTGATTTTTTTATTCAGAATCAGATGACTCCACAGGATCTGAACATTTTTCTTTTTCAAAGTATCATCCTTCACTTCAATACATTTTTTGCAGCTTTTCAACAACGATTCAAAGACTGATTAGTGACATCACTTTAAGGGGTCTATTTACTAAGCAGTGTTAGGAGAAGTGAAAAGTAAAGAGTGAAAAGTGATAAGGTACCAGCCAATCAGCTCCCAACTGTCATCTCACAGGCTGTGTTTGAAAAATGACAGTTGGGAGGTGATTGCCTGGCACCTTATCACTTTTCACTCTTCACTTCTCCTAAAACTGCTTAGTAAATAGACCTCTTAGTGTTGTAGCTGTGACATTTTTCACTTCATCTGTTGAGAACTTCTTGCCGTGCAGTTGTTTTTTTTTAGGATTGGGAATACCAAGAAATCACAGGGTGCTAAGTCGCAACATGATCGATTATTGTCTTGGAACAAAAACCACTGTTTCTTCAGCAAATGTGGTCTTTTCTTCCTCATGGCTCCATGCAAATGGGTTTTCAGGACGTTTGCAAAGTAGTCACCATTAATTGTCTGTCCACGGGGACCCAGTGCTGTATACTGTGCGCATGAAAGAACAGCAGAAGCATGACTTTACACACTGAAGGAATCACACAGAATTTTTTGGAAGGAGGCAAATTTGCGTGTTTGCATACACTGGACTGTTGTTTGGATTCCAGATCATAATGACGAATCCACGATTCGTCACCTGTCACAGTCGATGTCAGGAAATCGGGTATCCTCTCTGACATTAGAACAGTGTTCTTGCACAACTGAACTCATCGTTGCATTTGCTATTCTGTGACATTTCTGGGTAACCACCTAGCACACACGCAATGCATTTTCAGTTTCTTTGTAACAATATGCTGAACCAGGCAGGGCCGGATTAAGCCTTTGGGGGGCCCGGGGCACTTAAGACAGGGGGGCCCTCCCCCACTTGTCAGCACCGTTCCCTGGCTGTGCCCATTGTGTGTGTGGGTCTACACCGCACACCCTGCACCCATTAAACTTACCTCTCTGGAGTCCTGCGTCGGCTAGCCCTGACAGAAATCACCAGGAAAATGCGCTGCAGCCATTTTCCTGGAGGTTTGCACATGAGCAATAGAGAAGTCTCAGGAACATAGTGGGTACGCCATGTTCCTAGAGACCTGAGCATGCACAGTAGACTCTCGCACAACAAAGGGGCTACAGTGCTGTTGGGGGGGGCCCGCACAGAAGCTTTCCACAGCCCACTACTCTCTTAAACCGCCCATGGGTGTAGATACCTTTGTAAGGCCCATAGAAATATTTGGAAGGGGTTCCCTTTCAAGGTGCACACACTTTCCCTTTAACCAGTATAGTATAAAGGAAGCAGCAATTCCCTGTAGCCACATCCACTTGTCACTGCTTCCATGTGACAAGATGCCTTACAGTGTTATGGGGCATAAACATTAGTACAAAAAAATAAATATATTTTGTACAAAGGGATATGACATTTTACATTTCGTGGCAGTGTGTATGGGATGTGGGCCCCCCTGCCACAGTGAGCTCTGCGTCAGCCTGCACTGCTGCAGACTGTAACATTCACTACTGTGTGGGGTGGGTGCTCACCTCTCCATAGTCCAGACTCCATACTAGTTTGCTTTACATTCTTATCAGCAGAGTGCAGCTGCTTTCAGGGTATACACTCCGGAAACCGGCTGCCTTAATACCGACAGCCGGCTTCCCGACTGTCATATCCCTGCGAGGGTGAAATGCCGGGCGTCTATATCTAGACGCCTGTCATTTCCCAGACGCCGGGAGACAGGCGCCTGGCATCCCGATCGAAGGGATGCCGTGCGACGCGAGCGGACAGCCGTGGGGGGGAGGGTTAGGTTTAGGGCACCCGGGGGGGACTTAGGGTTAGGCACCCCTGGGAGGGTTAGGGTTAGGCTAGGGGGAGGGAGGGTTAGGGTTAAGCACCCCCAGGGGGGACTTAGGGTTAGGCACCCCCCAGGGGGACATAGGTTTAGGCAGCGGGGAAGGGGGGGTTAGGGTTAGGCACTTAGAGGGGGGATTAGGGTTAGGCACTTGGGGGGGAGGTTAGGGTTAGGCACCCCTAAGGAGGGTTAGGTTTAGGGGGCTAGGTTAGGTTAGTTTATACTTACCTTAGCGACGATCGGGATTTCCAGCGCTGTCGGGCTTCCACTGCCGGGAACTCTGCTTTTGTCGGCCAGGCGCTGCCGGGAATCGAACCGATGGCCATGCGGCAGCCGGGATTCCATACTGATTCCGCTTTCAGATGTGTGTGTTCTCTCACTGTTCAGTCTCTAGTCCAGTCCGCCTGGTCCGTCTCTCTATAGTGATGCTTGTAGGAGGCGTGGTCCCTGCAAGCCAGACAGCTGCTACTGTAGCTGTGACTGTGTAACTCTTTGTGCAGCATGGCTGTGTGCAGGGAGCAGGGTTGGCACTTTTTGAAAGCCTGCACACCCTCTGCATCTACGATAGCCGGCCAGGCAGTAAGCAGAGAATGTTGTCTGGACGCTCTAGTGCCAGAGCTGGGTCAGAGAGGCCCCCTGAGAGAGGGGGGGCCCCCTGAGAGAGGGGGGGCCGGGGGTACTCGCCCCCTGTGCCCCCCCCTTAATCCGGCTCTGGAACCAGGGCCTGATTTAGACCCGCTCGCGAGCGCAGGACGCCTTCAAGCGGGTCGATGGTGCCCTACTGCGCATGCGCACGACGGAGGGAGCTCCGTCGTGCGCATGCGCGAGACCCGGCTAGCGACGGGGTAGCCGTCGCTCTGGGTCTCGCACCAAAGGGGGCGTGCTGTCGATGTTGATTGACAGCACGCCCCCTTTGGAGGGCGTGCTGGGGGCGTTGCTGCCAGACGGAGGCGTTCCCATGGGAACGCCTACCATCTGAAGCCGGCCCCACTGACATCAGTAGTGATGTCAGTGGGAGTGATTTTGGCTCTGATAGAGCCAAAATCACTCCAGGGCTTGCGGCAGCGAGACCCTACCGCAGGGTCTCCGTCGCAAGCCCAATGGTCACGATGGTCTTGACCATCGCGACCATCATCATGGACGCTCGCTATAGCTGTGGGTGGTCACCCACAGCTATGTGAGCATCCAAGAGGCCGCTCCATTTTCAGGTAGGAGGGCCCTTATTCAGAGCGAGTGCTCTGGTCAGAGCGTCCGGCTCTGAATCAGGCCCCTGTTGGAATGAGATGCCACGTGAAGCCAAAAGTTTGAGTAAAATTAACCTTCTGTCATTTTGCAACATCTCTGCAGCTTTGGCAATGCTGACATCTATAACCGCGGTGGATGGTCTCCCAGAATGCACTTCGTCAGTCACTCGCATATTACACTCTTTGAAGTGCTTCCACCACCGAAATATTGCAGCACAGCTAATTGATTCTGGCTGTAACATTTCATGAGTTTCATTTCCACTTTTTCCACGTTTAACACAAAATTCAATCACACATCTCTGACATAATCTCACAGACACGTCTTCCTCATCCACCATGATGAAACGCACGAAGATCTTCCACTCGCTGTGATCAAACAAAGAAGACTACAGCAGTCCAACTGCAGATTCAGACACATCTATGTATGAGCTTCACAATAACCAGCATAGCGTTGCCACCTCTACCTATGAGACAGAAAAACAGCCTCACTACTTTTCAATCAGCCCTCATATAAATACAAGTTACAAAGTTTGAAGAAATAGCAGTCAGACTAAAAAATATTAAGCAAATACTTATTTACTGAATCAATGTTTCAGGGGAACTGCTCCTTCGTCAAGTTCAGCATAACATTATATAGCAAACATTTACCCAATTCAATAGCTCCACATACTGTCACATACTGCCTGCACCTCTATCACACCCTTCCCCCACTCCCCCCGGTCTGTCAGGCTCCAATACCTGGATCATACATGCCAACACTTCCGCATCCTGCGGGAGTCTCCCGTTTTACCCACCAGTCTCCCGCTGCCCCGCAAAGCCCTCCTAATCCCCCGGAATCCCTGACCACCATCTGAAATCCGGACCGCACATGCGCGATCCCAGCGGCGACGGGGGCGGAGCTTGGCGCGACCATGCAAAATAGGTCGGCCACGCACCGCAGGTCCGTGGGCAGCGCAGGCCGCCCAGCACAGCTGTACCTGTGGGTGGCCCAAGTAAGGCAGCAGTGTGTCTCCTGTGGCAGCAGTGGCGGTGGCATATCCCTTCCCCTCTACCGACTGCATGTTTGGAGCAGCGGGGGAGTGAGACATGCGGGCGGATCACTCCCCACCCCCGCTGCATGTTTGGAGCTGTGGGCGGATCCCTCACCCTCTCCCCCGACGAGGAGTGATGGGGGAGCTGGCCGGGTGAAGAGAGAAGCTCTTGTCTGACGGGGAGATTCCAGTTCAGTGGCATCTGGGTCCTGGAGCTCAGTTGAGTGGCTGGAGGAGGACAAGTGCATGTTCCCAAGGTGAGTGTCTGTGATTCTTCCCCAGCAGCTCCATGGCACTGTCCTGTAGGTGTGTGGGGTGAGGGGGGCTGGCACTGTCCTGTATGTGTGTGGGGTGAGGGGGGCTGGCACTGTCCTGTATGTGTGTGGGGTGAGGGGGGCTGGCACTGTCCTGTATGTGTGTGGGGTAAGGGGGGCTGGCACTGTCCTGTATGTGTGTGGGGTGAGGGGGGCTGGCACTGACCCCTGTGTATGTGTGGGTGTGTGTGGGGTGAGGGGGGCTGGCACTGACCCCTGTGTATGTGTGTGTGGTGAGGGGGTTTGGCACTAACCCCTGTGTGTGTGTGTGGGGTGAGGGGGGGCTGGCACTGACCCCTGTGTATGTGTGTGGGGTGAAGGGGGCTGGCACTAACCCCTGCGTGTGTGTGTGGGGTGAGGGGGGCTGGCACTGACCCCTGTGTGTGGGGTGAGGGGGGCTGGCACTAACCCCTGTGTATGTGTGTGTGTGTGCGGGGTGCGGGGCTGGCACTAACCCCTGTGTATGTGTGTGTGTGTGGGGTGAGGGGGGCTGGCACTAACCCCTTTGTATGTGTGGGGGGGGGGGATGGTGACTGGCACTGACCCGTGTGTGTGTCCTGTGTGTGAGCACAGTGGAGGTTATAAAAAAAAAAAAAAAACTTTGTTGGAGGACTCATTTTGGTTGAGGCAATGATCACATAAATTAGGGATAATTTGTGACTGCGCATGCCACCCATACACAAACCCACCCTGACAGCGTGCTGCACTTATTAATTTTTTTTCCACCTGCCACCGCAGGACACCCCACTGAGTGACAATAGACACGCCCACAGGTGTAGCTAGACATGGAGCATGCCCTCAGCGGTGTGCCATGCGAACTCTCATGCAATCTTGAATCTCCCTGAAACTAGTTTCCAAAAGTAGGCAAGTATGACCTGGATGCCTCACACTGCCACACTTCCAAGTCCTGCAGCCACCGTTGCCTGGAGACCACAGTGCTTGCGTTCCATCGGGACAGACTACCTGCGTTCCACAGTGCTTGCAGCTTAATGGGTGGACCTTAAAGATACAATCCACAATGTGATAAACATAATATAAAAGAGCAAAATTAACCAGTGCAATATATAATTAAACAGTATAAAAACACACACCAATGCAGTATATATTGAATATATTAAATAGCTTTATCAGAAATAAACTAGCAGTCTAAAATTAAATAATCTATAATTATATAAAATAGATATATAATTTCATTAAGTACAACAGTATGCCAAGCATAAATTATATATGGGAAAATAGTATATCCAAAGGAATATTACATAAGAAAAGGTAATAAATAATAATCAAAAAAAAATGGAGATTTAACACTCTTATTATTACATAATACTATTCCAATTTATTCTGTTATTAAGGCCCTTGGGTCTGATGGTTTTCAATAAAAGAATCCATCTTGATTCTTTTATGAGAAGGGTCTTAGCCCTATCGCTCCCATGTAAAGATATGGGGACGTGATCGATCAAGTATTTTAAGGACGCCATTTAACCTCTTTGAAATAGCGTGCCACAGGTTGGTCTAAGGGCCTGATTCAGACCCGTTCGCTATCTGCGTACGCTCGCTTGATGCGTATGCAAATTTGACAAAGTGACGCCACGGGAAGCGATAAGCATGCCCACCATGTCTTAGCGAGCGGCCTCTTTGTGTATGCGGATGCCCAATCGCACAGGCAGAATCGCCCACCAGCAACACGTCATCTCCAGGAAGTGTATCGAGCACCATCGGATGTGAACGCAGTGCTTGAGGTAGCTTTACCCTACCGCAAGCATTGCGAGGAAATCAGTGTAAAAAAAAGGCAAGTGACGTGTACTATGACGCTGCCTGTTAATTATGCACGCCTCTTAAACGGCGTTGAAACACTCAGGCACGCCTGTGTTCGCATCTCCAACCCCCCGTTATTAGTATCCTGCCCCTGTTACCACCCTCTCCTGTCACTCATTACCCTGGGCTGCCTTTGCTTGGCGAGCGAGAGGGATGCGATCGCAGTGTGTAGTTCGCGCACACACAGAACGAAGCGTGCGCATGCGCGTACACAGAACATCGGGCCGATTGCGAACGCATAGTGTGAGTGAGCAGCTCTGAATCAGGCCCTATATGTTTACCTCCTATGGCCATTCTAATGGCTGAGGTGTGCAAAGCAATCCATTTGCGAAATTTACGGGTGGTTTGATCCACATAGTATATGTATAAACCACACGGGAAAATGATCATATAAACCACTTGGACAGTGCTACAGTACATGTAAGGACATAGGGGGTCATTCAGACACGGTCGTTAGCGCCGATGTGCTCGGACCGGGTCGACGGCCTGCCACAGAGCATGCGCATGACGGCGCATGAGACCCGACAGCGCCGGTCGTAGCGGGTCTTGATCCAAAGGGGGCGAGCTGTCGATGTTGATTGACAGCTCGCCCCGTTTGGAAGGCGGGCCAGGGGGGTGGCAGCCCAAACGGAGGCGTTCCCATGGGAACGCCTACCGTTTGGGGGAGGCCCCACTGACATCACTAGTGATGTCAGTGAAGAGCTTCCGGCTCAGACAGAGCCAGAAGCTCTCCGGGGCTTACGACAAGGGAGACCCTACCTTAGGGTCTCGTCGTAAGCCCCGATGGTCGCGATGGTCTCTGACCATCGCGACCATCCCCGGAGCGGTCGTTAGAGCTGTGGGTGTTAACCCACAGCCTAACGACCGCAACAGAGGCGGGCGGTCAGGATGCAAGCGGCCGCCCAGTTTCTGAGCGACCGCTTGCATCCTCCGACCGCCTCTGAATGAGGCCCATAATCTCATATGTTGTTTGGCAATGTGGGTGTTTAAATGTTTTACAAGGAGTTAACTCCATGTGACACAATTACTACATCTATAGCAACCTGGAGGTTTAGTGTAGACATTAGGCACTTGAAGGATGTCTGTCCTATCAGCATGTACCAATCTGTGTCTAAGATTGTTACCCCTTTTAAAGGACGCCACAGGTCTAGCATTCCTGAACACAGGGAGCTCCTTATTGAAAGAGACAATAGCCATAATGCCTCTGACGCCTGTCTTATAATTGGACTTGCCACAGTGAAATCACTAGGCCATGGGATCCTTTGTTTAGACTCTTTTTTTAGAAGGTTCAAGCAGTTCTTGTCATGACATCTGTAGGACTTTTTCCCTTTGTTCCAGGATAGTATTGATGTCAGTAGGGTTTTGAAGTAGTCCTGAATAAGACGAAACACGTTGGTAGCGCCATCCACTTACCTTTTCAAGATAAGCTTATTATGATCTATCCATATCCTATGCTCTATTTACTGTGATATATATCTGCTTTTTTATGGAATGAGTTTATCCGGATCTGTTTTTATTTTATTTTTCTGTTGGAATGTATTAACACAAGTATAAGCCATGAAATGTTTTTTTTATCTATTGTTATAGTTAATAAAATTCTTCTTAAATTGATACACTGACATTGGTTATAGTGCATTTTTTCAAGTTTGCAGATGTTTAATGCATTAAGTACTTTCTGAGCTACTTTTAGATCATTATTACACTGTTGTTTTATTTATGCACAATGCACTTTTTTGAAGTTACTAAATAACATTCAATGAACCAATTATAAAAGATTTTCACATGCACTAGGCATTGTTACAGTGATTTGTAACTATCTTATAGATTGTCATCTTATTATTATCTTTTACTACAATATAAATTTTTATTTATTTATATTTGTTTGGGTATTTATTTATTTATGATTGCGTTGATAGATATTTTGGATAAGCACTGTAGGCGCTCATTATCAACTTCATATTCTGATTGAGACTATTTTGGTGGACTGCCCCACCATAATCCTGTTAATAAAGCTGACACCTAGACAAAATTGGGGAGTGCATCACACTGAATTTCTCTAAAGATAATTAAGTGTATAGTGGTCGAAGTGTGAATTTTGAATTTGGGGTATGGACCCCAGTGTGTGTGTGCACTGAAGGTGCTTGCAAAAAAATTGGCGTGGCCACGCATCATGAGGAGCATGGCAATTCATTGGGGCAATTCAATTAAACATGATGTAAATAGCACCAGGAAGTAGATCCTGGAGCTATTCAATTGTTTCTCTTACCCCACACCCAGAAGTTGGGAGATATCGTTACCTAGCTTTGAGCCTGATGTTTAGCCACGCTACCCTGCATTTTTCACCTAAAGTGCTGGTTGCAATGCTGTCAGCACTGCGCTAAACTGAAAGACAGCATCGCGGCCGGCACTTTAGTTGCATACATTTTTTAATTGAACAGTGGGATCAATTAAATAGCTCCAGAAACTCCTTCCCTGCGCTATTCAACATCACACTAAATTGAATAGCCCCTAATAGCACCAATAGGAATACACACAGGGGATGATTCAGAGGTGGACACAGTGGGGATAGGTGCTGCAACTTCATACTCAGCAGATCTGCTAATTATTATTATTATTATAATTTATTTATATGGCACCACAAGTGTTCTGCAGCACCTTACAAAATACATAACTAAATAAGTAACCACTGACTTACAATACAATACAAAGCAGGACACGGACATGTATAATAAACATTGCTATATTAGCAACCTTAACACCCACTTAAGCAGCCAAGTGTTAGTTGTCCTAGTGGGGAGTAAGATAAATTAAATTACAGTAGGGAGAAGCACATGAGGGTAGAGGGCCCTGCTCGAAAGAGCTTACATTCTTTAAGGGAGGGGCAGACAAACAGGAGTGACACAGATGGGGTAGGCGGGGAGGAAGGAAGATGTAGCAACAAATTAGGATGAGAGCTGGAAGGTTTTAATGAAGTAGTGGGTCTTATGAGCTCGTTTGAATGATTGTAGAGGTGCAGAGTCTGATGGAGAGAGGGAGGGAGTTTCAAAGGTGGGGAGCAGCGCGGGCAAAATCTTGGAGGCGAGAGTGGGAGGAAGTAATCAATTGGCAAGAAAGGTGGCGTGTATTAAGTGAACGAAGAGGGCGGACAGAGTGAAGAGAGAGGAGATCAGAGATGTAAAAGGGAGAGGAATGGGTGAGGCCGTGAGGGCTTTGGAAGTGAGTGTGAGAACCTTGAATTGGGTTCTGAAATGGAAGGGGAGCCAGTGGAGGGCTTGTAAGAGAGGGGAGGCAGATGTAGAGCGTTTAAAGAGGAAGATGAGCCAAGCAGCAGCATTGAGCACAGATGAGAGGAGAGAGATGCTAATGCCGCAGATGGCGCCTTTTGTAAAAAGACACCCATTCCTGTCTTCTCAGACCCATTGGTTGCGTCTGAAGACATGGATCCACTGCGTGAACATCACCAGCCCAACAGATATCTGAGTAACCCTCTGGTTATGAACAGCAAACAGATAAACTGCACTTGTCCAATCCGACTAAAATACCATGCAGAACTATTGTTATGTCAGAAACCACAACTAAGATCAGGGTTCAAAAAAGTTCTATATGGTGTGTGCTACCTACTACTGATTGATCTATACACTATAACAGAAAGAAGTAGTATACCGCGCACAAGTCGGAAAAATTCAGAAAATAATATAATAAAATAACCTTTAATTGATATTCGTTAAAAATATGTATATGTTCCCCTCCAAAAGTTTAAATAATGGCGCCATTATTTAAACTTTTGGAGGGGAACATATACATATTTTTAATGAATATCAATTAAAGGTTATTTCTTATATTATTTTCGGAATTTTTCCGATTTGTGCACCGGTATACTATTTCTTTCTGTTCTAGTGTATATTACCCTCTGGTTACTCAGGATGTCCAGCAAAATCACGCTGTTGGGTCCAGTGAAACTGCATCCGAGGACGGAGCCACTCGTTTTGGCACATCCAGGAAATGGGGCCGACACGCCAGCAGCATGTCAATCATGCTGTGGCTTATGGGGAGCTGCGACTAATGTCTCTGCTGTATGGAGGCACATGTGTAGTCCTCCAATCATCTGCAAAAATATTAATACAGTGACCACCTCTGAATCAGCCCCACAGTACTAACACATTTCCCTCATCCCCCTCAGACTTCTCCATATTCCATCAGACACACAAACACATAAAATAGAAAAATATAACAAAATAAATGCTAAATATTAAATAATGACAAAAAGTCCAATGAAAAAGTGTGCTTACCTGCTATCTGTATGTTCAGGTTTGTGGTGTTGTACATGGTCTTTCCTCCATTTGTCCATACTAATTCTAATTGGCAGCCATCAGCTGTGTCTGGGGGGGGGGGGTTAGGGTCAGAGATTGGGAAGGTAAGGTGGGGTAAGAGGTGCACAAGGGGAGGAAGTGGCAAGAGGCACACTTGGGGAGAGTGGCTGAGGCACCTTTGGGTAGAGGGAGGGTCAGAGACACAACATTGGAGAGGTAACAGAGGCAGGCTTTTGGAGGGGGAGTCAGTCGGAAGGGGGTTGAACAGAGGCACTCCTATGGGGGGAGGGGGCAGCATGCATACCATTACTCTGGCAGCACAGCAGGGCAATAATGGAGGCAGTGGCAGAACTAGAGAGTGTTGGGCCCAGGTGCAAGAATATGCTTTGGGCCCCCCTATGCAGTGTGCCCAGTAGTGGTCCCCCTAAGCAGTGCCCCAGTAGTGATCCCACTATGCAGTGCCCCCACAAGTGGTCCCCCTTATGCAGTGCCCCCAGTAGTAGTGCCCCCTATGCATTGCCCCCAGTAGTAGTTCCCCCTATGCATTGCCCCCAGTAAAATCCCCCTATGCATTGCCCCCAGTAGTCCCCTCTATGCAGTGCCCCAGTAGTAATCCCCCCTATGCATTGCCCCCAGTAGTAGTCCCCCTATGCACTGCCCCCAGTAGTAGTCCCACCATACAGTGCCCCAGTAGCGGCCACCCTCCCCATACAGTGCCCTTAGTAGCGCCTCCCCTTATACTGTGCCCCCAGTAGTGGCCACCATCCCCATACAGTGCTCCCAGTAGCGCCCCCCATACATTGCCCCCAGTAGTGCCCCCCCTATACAGTGCCCCCCAGTAGCACCCCCCCTATACTGTTCCAGTCTCCGTGCCCCCTTACACACACACACACAAAAACGCAACTTACCTGATGCCCGCTCCTGCCGACGACTACCGCAGTCCGCTAGTCCGGGCCCGCTCTCGCTCTGTACTAGATCACCCACTGCGGGGGGAGCCGGAAGGTGGAGCTCAGGAGTGAGCTCCTGCCGGCTTCCTCCATGGACGACGCAGCAGCCAATGAGAGTCTGTCAGACTCTCATTGGCTGCTATAACAAACACAGCCACCGCTGGCGGCTTTGTGTTTGTAAACTGTGTAGTGCAGACTGCTACTCACTGTGGTCAACCCTACACTTGGGGCCCGGGGGACACTAGCGGGGGTGCAGCGCGGCTATGGGCCCCTGCACCACAGCGGGTCCCGGTGCAATGCACCAGCTGCACCGCCGCTAGTTCCACCCCTGAATGGAGGAGACCTAAGCACTGCAGGAGAGAGAAGAAAAATCTGAGCGGAGCAGAGTTGGGGGCAGGGAATAGGAGGAGCTAACAGTATGCTGAGATTGCCAGGCCACACTCAAATTCTGAATAAAGGCACCCCGCTGTAAGAGGGGGCTCCAGGGAATGCTACTCCAGTTCTACAAGCAGTGGGATCAGTGTTATGTGCTGCAGCCACCTGATGGCTGCTCTGCCCGGCACGGGCGGGCAGCAGACAGACTCCTGGGACACATGCAGGTGGGGCTTTGGAGGCGCAATGCTGGACTCTGCAGCTATGATGCTGCAGAAACCTTCGGTGGGGGCTGTGTACGGCTCCTGGTACACATTTAGGACTTTGCCAGCAGTGGCACACTTAGCCAGCCGCTGTCACTGAATTAGGTGGGGGATGGGCAGCGGCGGCAGAGGCACAATGTCTTTGCAGCATGTAATGGATGCTGCAGAGACTTTCAGCATAGACACCCGGCCAGCACACGTAGGCGGGTGAGGGTTCGGAGGCACAATCGTGCTGAAGTCTGGATCACCGGCTGGCTTTAGGGGTTCTTCTCCAGGGACTGACAGCCTGTGGGCAGTGTCAGTCACTGACCTTCTGTCCTTCCACCTAGGAAAAAAAAAGTTTATTGCTTGAAGTGCCGGTATGCCATACCGTTGCATACCGGCACACTTCAAGCCCTGTATGTAAATATATATATATATATATATATATATATTTCCGCCCCAGGAAAGGAAGACCAAGGGTTATCTCTGCTGCAGAGGATAAGCTCATTAGAGTTACCAGCCTCAGAAACCGCTACTTGACAGCACCTCAGATTAGAGACCACATAAAGTCTTCACAGAGTTCAATTAGCAGACAAATATCAACATCAACTGTTCAGAGGAGACTGCATGAATCAGGCCTTCATGGTCATATTGCTGCGAAGCAGCCACTACTGAGGATGAACAACAAGAATAAGAGAATTGTTTGGGCCAAGAAACACAAGAAATGGACATTAGACCAGTGGAAATCTGTACTTTGGACTGATGAGTCCAAATTTGAGATTTTTGGTTCCAATCGCCGTGTCTTTGTGAGGCGCAGAGAAGGTGAGCAGATGGTTTCTGCATGTGTGGTTCCCACTGTGAAGCATGGAGGAGGAGGTGTGATGGTGTGGCGGTGCTTTGCTGCTACACTGTTGGTGATTTATTCAAAATTCAAGGCACACTTAACCAGCATGGCTACCACAGCATTCTGCATCGCCATGCCATCCCATCTGGTTTGCGCTTACTGGGACCATCATTTGTTTTTCAACAAGACAATGACCTCAAACAAAACAGAAAAATATTACCAACAATACTCCTCAGGCGCTCTAATAAATCTAGACCTCAATAAAAAATAAGAGAGAATCCGTAGTCTAGTATATTCAGAATGTAATTTTTTGTTGTATCTTGTAAAAATAACCCCCCTCTTATTCAGACTCGTACCATTAGGGATGGTCTTCTATGAATAAAGTAGACAAACCAGCATAGATAAAATCTTGCGGCTCTCCTCCAGAGGTTTTACTTTCTGGTGGAGTGTGAGTGGCACTTTCTTTTACCCTCAACCACGGGCTGCTTTAGGGTGCATGGTACTATTGCCACTACTTTTGGATTGTAATGACCTCAAACACACCTCCAGGCTATGTAAGGGTTACTTGACCAAGAAGGAAAGTGATGCGTCAGATGACCTGGCCTCTACGATCACCTGACCTAAACTCAATTGAGCTGGTTTGGGATGAGTTGGACCTCAGAGTGAAGGAAAAGCAGCCAACAAATGCTCAGCACCTCTAGGAACTACTTCAAGACTGTTGGAAAATCATTCCAGGAGACTACCTCATGAAGCTGATTGAGAGAATGCCAAGAGTGTGCAAAGCTGTCATCCAAGCAAAAGGGGCATACTTTGAGGAATCTAAAATATAAAACATATTTTGATTTGTGTAACACTTTTTTGTTTACAACATAATTCCATATGTGTTCTTATTAATCTGCTATGTTGAAAATGCATTCGGTATGGAATGCCGGCTGCCGCATGACCGGCAGCTTGAATCCTGGCTGCGGCAGCCCGACAAAACAGCAGAGCCCGGCAGCGGAACACCGACAGCGCTGGAAATCCCGATCATCTAAAGGTAAGTATAAACTATTCTATTCTAACCCCCTAACCCTCCTTAGGGATGCCTAACCCTAACCTCTCCCCCAAGTGCCTAAGCCTAACCTCCCCCCTCCAAGTGCCTAACCCTAAGACCCAGGGGGGGGTGCCTAACCCTAAGTCCCCCCCGGGTGTCTTAAACCTAAACCCCCCCCCCCACGGCTGGAAACCTATGTAATGAAGATGGATTCAAAGTTTTTGGGAAAACTGGTGAGTGCACCCCTGTGGCTGATTTTTCTGAATTCCAGAGGATCACAAAAATGTGTTCCTCTCGTGGGTTGTCACCCCAGCATATTATATATGAGTCCGTGAGTGTGGACCCCTCTGGGATATTGTGTATATATATTAGGGGTGTGCACCGGCCACTTTTCGTGTTTTGTGTTTTGGTTTTGGATCTGGATCTTTCTTTGTGTTTTGGATCTGGATTGGTTTCGCCAAAACCACCCTTCCGTGTTTTGGGTTCTGGGTTTTGTGTTTTGGATCTGTATTTTTTTTTTTTTTTTAAAAAGCATAAAAACAGCTAAAATCACAGAATTTGTTGGATTTTTCTGCTACTCTGCTATTAACCTCAATAACCTTAATTTCCACTCATTTTCAGTCTATTCTGATCATCTCACACCTCACAATAGTGTTTTTATGTCCAAAAGGTTGCACCGAGGTAGCTGGATGACTATGCTAAGCGACACGAGTGGGCGGCACAAACACGTGGCCCATCTAGGAGTGACACTGCAGTGGCAGACAGGATGACAGTTTGAAAAACTAAACCCCAAACAGTACATAATGCAAAGAAAAAAAAGAGGTGCAAGATGGAATTGTCCTTGGGCCCTCCCACCCACCCTTATGTTGTACTATAAACAGGACATGCACACGTTAACAAAGTAATCATTTCAGCGCCAGGGTCTGAGACACGACTGTGGCTGAAATGATTGGTTCGTTTGGGCCCCCACAAAACAAGCTGGCAATTAATCTGTCCCTGCACAAACTGGCTCTACGGAGGCAAGATGTCGTCCTCATCCTCCTCATTCACCAATTCCTCACCCTCTTCAGTGTTGTGTACATCCTCATCCTCACAGAGTATTAATTCGTCCCCACTGGAATCCACCACCACAGGTCCCTCTGTACGTTCTGGAGGCTGGTCTCCCTGGAAGAGTTGATAATTCATTTTTATGAACATCATCTTCTCCACATTTTGTGGAAGCAACCTCCTACGCCTTTCGCTGACAAGGTTCCCGGCTGCACTAAACACTCTTTCGGAGTACACACTGGAGGGGGGGCAACTCAGGTAAAATAGAGCCAGTTTGTACAGGGGCCTCCAAATTGCCTTTTTTTCCTGCCATTACAGGTACGGACTGTCTGGCATGCCTACTTGGTTGCTGTCACCGATGTAATCCTCCACCATTCTGTCAATGGTGACAGTATCATATGCAGTGACAGTAGACATGTCAGAAATTGTTGCCAGGTCCTTCAGTCCGGACCAGATGTCCAAACTTGGTCCTGCTTGCCCTGCATCACTGCCAGCGGGTTGCTTATGATATCTAAGTTTTTTCCTGGCAGCCCCAGTTGCGGGAGAAAATGAAGAAAGAGCTGTTGACGTGTCACGTTCCGCTTCAGCTGACAGTGTTTTCACCAGCAGGTCTTTGCACCTCTGCAGGCTTGTGTTGGCCGGAAAGAGAGACACCACATAGGCTTTAAACCTAGGATCGAGCACGGTGGCCAAAATGTAGTGGTCTGATTTCAACAGATTGACCACCCTGGAATCCTTGCAAAGCGAATGAAGGGCTTCATCCACAAGTCCCACATGCCGAGCGTAATCGCTCCGTCTTAGCTCCTCCTTCACTTTCTCCAGATGCTTCTGCAAAAGCCTGATGAGGGGAATGACCTGACTCAAGCTGGCAGTGTCTGAACTGACTTCACGTGTGGCAAGTTCGAAGGGCTGGAGAACCCTGCACAACACGGAAATCATTCTCCACTGCGCTTGAGTCAGATGCATACCCCTCCTTTGCCTATGTCATAGGTGGATGTATAGGCTTGAATGGCCTTTTGATGCTCCTCCATCCTCTGAAGCATATAGAGGGTTGAGTTCCACCGCGTCACAACCTCTTGCTTCAGGTGATGGTGGGGCAGGTTCAAGAGTGTTTGCTGACACTCCAGTCTTCGGCACGCAGTTGCTGAATGGCGAAAGTGGCCAGAAATTTTTCAGGCCACCCAAAGCGTCTCCTGCACGCCCCTGTCGCTTTTCAGAAAATTCTGCACCACCAAGTTTATTGTGTGAGCAAAACATGGGACGTGCTGGAATTTCCCAGATGTAGTGCCCGCACAATATTCGTGGCATTGTCAGATATCACAAATTCCCAGGAGAGTCTAAGTGGGGTAAGCCACTGGGCGATGATTTCCCTCAGTTTCTCTAAGAGGTTGTCGGCAGTGTGCCTCTTACTGAAACCGGTGATACACAGCGTAGCCTGCCTTGGATCGAGCTGGCGTTTCTGAGATGCTGCTCCTGGTGATGCTGCTGTTGTTGCTGCGTAAGGTGATACATCTGCCCAGTGGGCAGTCACAATCATATAGTCCTTAGTTTGCCCTGTTCCACTTGTCCACATGTCCGTGGTTAAGTGGACATTGGGTACAACCGCATTATTCAGGACACTGAGGACACTTTTTCTGATGTTTCTGTACAGTCTCGGTATCGCCTAACTAGTGAAGTGGAATCTAGACGGGATTTGGAACCGGGGACACACTACCTCCATCAATTGTCTAAATCCCACTCCACTAATGGCGGATACCGGACGCACGTCTAACACCAACATAGCAGTCAAGGCCTCAGTTATACGTTTTGCTTCAGGATGACTGCTGTCGTACTTCATCCTCCTCGCTAAGGACTGTTGGAGGGTCAATTGTTTGTAAAAGTAGTGGTGTTCCTACTTCCTCTCTGGGATGATGAACGACTCCCAGAAGCAGCAACAGCAGCAGCAGTAGGCGTAGCAATGCAGGATCCACTGGAGGAATCCCGGATAGGAGAGTCAGTCATGCCAGTGACATGGCCTGCAGGACTACTTCCGATCCTGACTAAGGAGGAAATTGACGAGGAGGGAGTTGACAGTGTGGTTTGCAGGCGCTTGGATACAACAGGACAAAGGGATTTAGGTGTCCCTGGACTGCTTACGGTCTTAGCCAAAGTTTCTGAACTTGACAGTAACTTTTTATGAATGTGCTGCAGCTGCCGTATAAGGGAGGATGTTCCTAGGTGGTTAACATCCCTACCCCTACTTATTTCACCTTTACATATGGTACATATGGCAAGACAGTTGTTGTCCGGATTTGAATAGAAATATTGCCAGACCAAAGAGGTGGAATGTTTGGTCTTCTGCCCTGACATGACCGTGATGGGCTTTTTCATCCCACGGACAACAACTGTCTCCCCCGAAGCCTGATTTAAACAAACCACATCACCATCAGAATCCTCCTCGCCAACTTCCTGCTCAGCGCCAGCTACACCAGTATCCTCATCCTGTTGTACTTCAACAGTGACATCTTCAATTTGCATATCAGCAAGTGGACTGTGGGTGCTCCTTTCAGCACTTGCAGGGGGCATGCAAATGGTGGAAAGAGCCACCTCTTCCCGTCCAGTGCTGGGAAGGTCAGGCATCACAAACTGCCACCACACTTGGACTCTCCTTGGGGATTTGTGATATCTTCTTAGAATGCACAGTTCTCAAACACAGAAGAAAATGTTTTATTTTTGTTGGAGTGCACTTTGGGGGTTACACCACCCTTTAACAGACAGACACACGCTTGGCGCTGCTGCTTTGAGGATGCACGTACAGTGCAGACAATTCACAAACACAGAAGAAAATGTTTTATTTTTGTTGGAGTGCACTTTGGGGGTTACACCACCCTTTAACAGACAGACGCACGCTTGGCGCTGCTGCTTTGAGGATGCACGTACAGTGCAGACAATTCACAAACACAGAAGAAAATGTTTTATTTTTGTTGGAGTGCACTTTGGGGGTTACACCACCCTTTAACAGACAGACGCACGCTTGGCGCTGCTGCTTTGAGGATGCAGGTGCAACTAGAGCCACTTTGAGGGTTACACCACCCTTTAACGGACAAGCCAGCTGGCCCTTTACTTATGGGACAAACACAGAGTTTGGAAACCGCACTGAAAGGAATGGCTATGATGTTATTAACTATAATATATCTCCAAAATAGGTCATTTTGGAGATATATTATAGTTAATAACATCATAGCCATTCCTTTCAGTGCGGTTTCCAAACTCTGTGTTTGTATATGTAATTAAGACTGATTCAGTCATTCTTGGATAACCTGCACGAAAAGATTGGGCCATAGAAAAAATAGGAGCAACAATTTTCTATTTTGATTAGTAACACCCTGTATTAATACCTTCTTGATAATGAGTTTCAATTTGCAAAAAGAACTTTCAGCGAGACGTAAAAATAATGAAAATTTAGATGATATTTTTCCAAGTGATATTGCACAGATAGCACCTCACAAAAATTGGGAGGATGATTATTCAAAATTAAAATATGCTCTTCAAAAACAAGTTAGGGTTTCCTGGGACATTACTACACTTGACAACTATCTCAAACATAAAATTTCCCCAAGGGGACTAAGACCTAAAGTTTTTCCTGCCTTTCAATTAGCAAGTGATAATCTGAAAAAAGAGTGGGAAACTTGTCTTCACAAATGCTCACAGGAATTAATGCAGATTTTAGTTAAACATAACCATTTGATTTTGGAAGAGTGTGAAAGGGAAATAGAACATCTAGGTAAAAACTTAGAACAATGGGAAAATGATACACATTTTCAAAATACTTTTGATAAAACTAAACAGGACCTAACAATATATGAGCAAACTTTTATAGAACGCAAAAAGAATAAATTTGCACGAGATAAAAGGGACTTTGCATCTGGGAAAATATTCAAATGGCATAAAACTCAGTTTAGGAGAGTATCTCCTACCAATCAAGGATCCTATACTTCATCTGAGGCAGAATCGTCTGGAACTGAGGATACTCCGGATTATCCTGATTTCAATATTAATCCAACTAATTATAGGGGTGCATCTGTTACTGAAACCAACCCCAATTTTTTAGGGGACCCTCGTGGAGCAAGGGGAAGACAAAGACAACCCAGAGGAAGATGAGAAGGAGCTGCAAAAAGCGTAAGAAATCGACAGCAGTGGGAGTCACCATCACCCACGAGATACTCCACAAGGAGAACTCAGAGGTATTGAATTTAACTTCATCCCTTTTTACATCAAAAGCTCCAACATCGAGTTCTAAACTTAAGATCATCAATCTTTCTACCCATGTTCTTACTGATGCACAAAAAACAGTACTAAGCAAAGGATTATCTTTTTCTCCAACTTGTAAATTCAATCGATTCGATTGGGAGAAAGATCTTCGACTTTTTAGTAGGAAATTGTTATTGAGTAAAATGTTTGCCAACAAAGAAACTTCATTTAATGAAGAATCATTATCATCATCAAATCAGCACTCAAGTATAGCAAGAATGGATATTCCTGATACTGCATCAGCAAATTCATCCATCTTAACGGAAATAGAAATGGAAGCTATAGCAGCTCTGCAAGATCTTCAGGATGAATCCGGAAATACTGGACAGACAAATTGGGATCAAATTAAAAGACCCTTGGTTAAGAACAAATCTTCTTTCTTTCCACATGATAATCTATGCCCTGAAGTCAAAATCTTCACAAAGTTAGTATCAAAAGAGTTTGATAACATATATCTGAAAACCAAAAATAGACCCAGATTCCCAACCAATCTGACCTTCAATGAGAAACATGCATTGAAGGAAATTGGAGAGTGGCAAGACATTTTGATTAAACCATCCGATAAAGGAGGTAATGTCGTAATCTGGCCATGAGATATGTATATAAGGGAGGCCAACAGGCAACTTGATGTATCAGACTGTTATCAAGAAATGAGATTTAATCCCATAGAGAATTATAAAACTCTGTATGATAACATCATTGACAGAGCCTTGAGGGATCAAATCATCTCGGCACAGGAACATGCATTTCTCCAAGTCAAGTATCCCAAGATACCAACATACTACATGTTACCAAAAGTACACAAAAACTCTGATATTCCACCAGGGAGACCGATCGTATCAGGAAAGGGCAGCCTGACCGAACGGGCTAGTACTTTCTTAGATTTACATCTAAGACATTATGTGACAAGTTTGTCTTCTTATGTCCAGGATACGACTGACATATTACGTAAAGTGAATGATATTAAACTTGAGAAAAATCAATATTTGGTGACATTGGATGTTGAAGCCCTTTACACCAGCATATCTCATGATATTGGTATTAAGGCGGTACAATATTTTATGTCAATGGAAGGCTCTAATGATTTTCATAAGTTCCTTTTGGACCTGTTGAGATTTGTGCTATATCATAACCTTTTTACGTTCAATGATAAACTGTATTTACAGATGAGAGGAACTGCGATGGGGGCTGCGTGTGCCCCTACGTATGCCAACATTTTTTTAGGGTGGTGGGAGAAGGAATCTGTTTTTCATGAAGATAATGACAATCTCTCATCTCATATTATCACATGGATCAGATATATTGACGATATATTAATGATCTGGGAGGGTGATGTTGATTTGTTATTGCTGTTCATTGAAACTCTGAACAGCAATGCTCTTAACATCACCCTCACACATGATATCAGCCAAGAAAAAATACCCTTCTTAGACTTGTTGATATATGTGAATGATGAAGGTAAGATTGCTACTGATTTATATCGAAAAACAACCGCCACCAACAGTCTTCTCCATCAGACGAGTTCACATTATCCACCAACGGTGGACAACATACCAAAAGGGGAATTTCTGCGATTACGCAGGAATTGCTCTGATGATACTCATTACAAGCAACAAAGCCTAGATCTGTCACAAAGACTTTGTGAAAGAGGTTATAGCAATACAGCTATCAAGAAAGCCCAAAGGGGTATACAATATACCAAAAGACAGGATTTAATTTTTAAGGATAAGACGAAAAAGGACAAGATTGGCAAAATAAGATTCATTGCCAATTTTTGCAGAGAGTGGAAAGAACTTCAAGGGGCAATTCAAAAATATTGGCCTATTCTACTAGCTGACACAGATCTAGCAGAAGTTTTGGAAGAAAGAGTTGCTATGGGGTGGAAACGATCTAAAAACCTCAGGGACCAGTTGGTCCATAGTCATTTTCTGAGGTCCACACCTAAAAACTCCATTGCATCAGGCACTTTTGCCTGTGGTACATGCAAAATATGCAGTCATATTTTAAAAACTGACAGGATTAAAGACAGATTCAACAATGATGTGAGAATTCATGACTATATAAATTGTAAGACTGAAGGAGTTATATACTGCATTATGTGCCCATGTGATAAGAAATATGTAGGTATGACCATTCGGCCCTTAAAACAACGTATATTAGAACACATCGGTACAATACGCAATGCAGCCAGAGATTTACAAAGGATGAAGCAAATTACCACAGTAGCTCGACATTTCTATTACTGTCATAATAAATCCCATCAAGATCTGAAAGTCTGTGGACTAGAAAAAATTAAACTAGGCATACGTGGAGGAGATATCACCAATGCTCTGCTTAGGAAAGAAAGTGAATGGACATTTAGACTAGGAGCAGTTGCTCCTACCGGGATGAATGAATACATAAATTTTGGTGTTTTCCTATCTACCTGAAAAATAATTTCTATTAATCCCTTTATATAAAATAAAAAATAAGAAGTAAAAGATTATTATAAATGTCAGTTTTTTACATAACGGATAATTTTAATTCAATTTTTTACAGATGATCACTAACTTTAGTCACACTTACACTTAATTTATTCTTATATATCACCAATCAGTCACAGTCACTTTAATTACAGTCAAACCAATTTAGAATTAGCGGATTGATCTTACACTAACACAATCATATTAATTAATTATCACAATATTAATTACAGTTTATTTATTTCTCACTGTTTTACACTTTTAGTTTTAATTAAATTTTTTTACCTTTATTGTTTTTTCACTTATCACCTTTGTCACAATTTTTCCAAATATGTAGCATGGCGACCTGTATTTATGGTTTCACTTACTTTGCAATGCCCATGTAACAAAGTTTAGTGTCCAACACGGCTGCCATGTGTGCAATATGTACTTTCTTTCTTCATACCAGTATACAGGTCCCCATTGCTCTCTAATCATCAATTCCATAAGAGAAATGATCAGTTATTGCATGGGTCTCTGATAACATTATACTGATGTATTTTTTCTTCATTTCAATTCTATCTTTTACTGTGTTAACTATTTTATCTACCTTTTTAATCATGGTACTCTCATTGTAGATTTTCAGGAGAGGCGCCTGCAATGTTTTTCATCAGGTACCCCTCAGCTGATACAATGCAACAGTAGATGCCATATTTCCTGACTCGAATTCCTGTATGCTCTTATGAGTACGCTCACGCATCATTCACTATATTATATAATGATGTGCAGAAGCTGCTCTTTGTAGCATTATGACAGGATATTACTTACCTTGTTCGAATCACTCTCTCTTTTGTATTATGATGACACTCTACCGATCCAATAAAAACTTTTTCAACTTACACGATCTCATCATATTTGTGAATAATATCAGGTATTTACAGGGTTAAATGAAGTAGTTTTGAACTCTACACACAACACTGATATACATTTTTATTATTTGTAATCGTGTTCACGAACAATTTCTATATTGTGTATATTTTTGTATTATGAAAAAACTTTTTCAACTTACACGATTTCATCATATTTGTGAATAATATCAGGTATCTATAGGGTTAAATAAAGCAGTATTGAACTTTACTCACAACACTGATATACATTTCATTATTTATAATCGTGTTCACGAGCAATTTCTATATTTTGTATATTTTTAATCACCCTTTTCTCAATAGCATCATCCCTTATAGAAGTTTACTGTGGTATATAATTAAAAATCGTATTTATTCTATGCATTGCCGTTTTTTGAGCCTTCCTATTTGTTAATACAAATGTCTATTATATTCTTACTCCATATTCATTGGTCGATGGAGTACATGTAGGTATTGGCTCTTTAATCTGCCAGTCAATGCAGGGAAATATGATTGGTTGATCTCAACTATTAGTATGCTGTATTGGGATTGAGAAACTAGGGTGGAGACTGTGAGCAAGCCTGACAACGGCGAAACGCGCGTCTTACTTCCGGGTCACGTGGTGCGCACACGTGACGCCGGCGTCTACCCCAGGCACAGCGGCATGCACTCGTGCTAGTGAAATTACCACTGACCATACCTACTGATGCTCGCTGATCAGGTAAGAGGCGCATACCCCCTGCACTGCCTGGCGCATCAGGGCAGACGGCCACGAATCCTATCAGCCTATTATTTTGACATCTGACTGCAGTCAATGTAAATATATTAGAGACTATCCAATGTCATACATGTGTTCCTTATGTACAACTCAGCATATGTTATATGTTAAGAGCTAATATGTTATCAGGCACTAAGTATGATTTATGTGTTACATGAATCATTCATTGACTTGCTGGCTGATCGCTTATATACTGATGGTTAGGCTATATGAATAATATTGGTATTATCTCATTATCTTTTTGTGGCTAATTATCAGAGTGCATGCAGGCATTGATATTGCGATACAGATGAATTGTATTTATCATTTTTCATGCCTGGCCTGTGTGTAACTGGAGTTACATTATATTGCTGGTTCAGCATATTATTTATTCAATTGACTGACTTTATTATCTCGCCTGGCTTTTTTAACATCCAGAAGGAATGTATCCTTACAGATTTCTTTGTACTGTGAGACAATAGTCTCCAGCATATTATAGAGTTTTCTTGTTGTATGTATATTTGTTTGTCCATACTGAGAGACAACAGTCTCCAGTCAATTATATGTTTTTTGTTGTATGTATATCAGTTTGTCCTAAATTTTGATTATTGCTCTTTTAAATATATTTATTAAAGGTTAATTTTTAGCAAGCTATATCAGCCATATCTCGGTACCTATTGTGTGCCCCCATAAAGAGTCCTTTTTCTTCTTTCTCAAATATACCTTTACTTATGGGACACAGCCGCACGCTTGGTGCTGCTACTTTGTTGATGCACGTGCAGCCACAGTGCACACAATTCACAAACACAGAAAATATTTTTTTATTTGCTTTGGAGTGCACTTTGGGGGTTACAGCACCCTTTAACGGTCAAGCCAGCCGGCCCTTTAATTATGACACAGGCGCATGCTTGGCGCGACTTTGTTGATGCACGTGCGGCTACTGCGCACACAATTCACAAACACAAAAAAATATATTTTTTTATTTTTTTTGGAGTGCACTTTGGGGGCTACAGCACCCTTTAATGGACATGCCAGCTGGCCCTTTACTTATGGGACACAGGCGCATGCTTGGCGCTGCTCCTTTGTTGATGCACGTGCAGCCACAGTGCACGCAATTCAAAAACACAGAAAATATTTTTTTATTTGGTTTGGAGTGCACTTTGGGATTTACAGTACCCATTAACGATCAAACCAGCCGGCCCTTTACTTATGACACAGGCGCATGCTTGGCGCTACTTTGTTGATGCACATGCGGCTACTGCGCACACAATTCACAAACACAGAAAAAATATTTATTTTTTTGCACTTGGGGGGAGCACCCCTGATGGACAGAGCACCCCCTGGACAACACTACAGCACCCCTTTAGGACTGGGACACTGCACAGAACTTTGCAGTGGACACAGCCCCTATGGACAACTGACTGCACAACACAGTCCAGCCAGCCCCTATGGACTTTGGAGGAGTGGACACAGCCCCTATGGACAACAGCAGCACAGCACAACACAGCCAGCCCCTATGGACTTTGGAGGAGTGGACACAGCCCCTATGGACTACAGCAGCACGGCACAACACAGCCAGCCCCTATGGACTTTGGAGGAGTGGACACAGCCCCTATGGACAACAGCAGCACAGCGCAGCACAGCACAACACTACACTGCACTACACTACACAGCCCAGCGAGCCCTAACTCCCACCCTCCCTCTTCACTGTCCACAGCCGAGTGAGAAAATGGCGCCGACGCGGGTACCTTATATAGAATCCAAAACCCACGAGACCCGGAAGGCGGGATGATGACGTTTTGCCTCGATTTCAGATCCGAGTCAAGCGGGAAAAGTCGAGCCTGACTCGGATCGGCCTCGGATCGGGGGGGCTCGGGGTGGTTTGGATTTCAGAAATCCGAACCCGCTCACCCCTAATATATATATATATATATATATATACTCAGGGAGTCAGGGGATTGCTTCTATTTCAGGGAGTCTCAATGACAATCAGGGAGAGTTGGCCAGTACCATGACAGCCTCTGAGAAACATACAGCCTCAAGAGATGTCATCATCTCGTGAGACAGCAGGACAGTGAGCACCGCGGTGGCCACTGTATATGGAACAGCTGACCTGCTGAGGATAACCAGGCAGTGATATGCTGTTCTGTCCTTCCGTGTGGGGGCCCCCCTATGTGTGTCCCTTCCACCCCCCCTATAATCTGGCCCTGCTCACATTCCATAACAAATGTTTTTTCAATTCCTCCATTCTGAGTAGAGATTGATATTGCACATAAAAAAAAAAAAGTTTTGCCATACATATTGATATTTGGCTGACTGTATGCGTATCTTGTTCATAAATGATCCCCAATAGCTTGCATGAGGCTCAATCCCTCCATAAAGGGTTTGCCATATTGAGACAAACATCTCTCTATGCTAAGTGACCACTCAAAGTAGTTTATGGTTGGGTGCCCTTCTCTGGGTGTTCCTTAGTACCCATAGATCTGAGGAGGAGCTATTAGCTCCTTTGCAATATCCCTGTGAGCAAAATAGCAAGCCACTTCCAAACACACACCTCCCCTGAATGCACGATGGTCTCTGTAACACTACTGCACTAATGATAAATATATATTTGTATAGCTCCCTTCTCTGTATAATGCAATTCTGTGAAAAAAACACTCTATTATCTGATCTTATGGGTGGGATGTAATAGAGATCGAGTCTGCCGGAGGTGCAGGATGCAGACTGATCTCGATCGTTTTTTTAAAGTTGCAGTCGTTTACAAGGCAGTGCCAGTTCGGCAGTTCGGCTTTGCCTTGTAAATGACTGCAACTTAAAAAACACGATCGAGAACAGTCTACATCCTGCACCTCCGGCAGACTCGATCTCTATTACATCCCGCCCTATATGTCTATTTGTTTCATATGCAGGTTTCACAAGAGTATAACATTACATACCGTATTACACAAGTCTTTATATTATAACCAGCCATAGAGCTGCAGTAATTAACATTATTTTTCTATCACAAGGATACAGAATGCTGTACCACTGTAAGTTTTCAGTGTAAATTTACCCCAGCCCAGTGAAAGTGTTATGTGGCTAATGCCCACTTACTGTATATGCATAGTTAATTGACCCGGCGGGGATCAAGCAAGGCCTCTTCAGCCTATCTAGAACTTACCTACTTACAGTCCTGAGATGGTATTAGCTTGCAGTGAAGAGCTTTGTTTTTTGCAGCTTGATAAATTATCTAATTCCACTATTTCTATTGAGCTCTATGGAGACAATGATAAGGGCCAGTAAATAGGTTAAGGCCAGAGAGCATCAGGGCCAGTGATGTCAAAATGGATTCATCCTCTAGTCTAGCCCCAAGTTTTGAATGGCCAGATCTTGTCTAATTTGTGCGACTCACATGCAGCTAGATTTTGAGACTGAACATGCTGATTCATATAATTTATACAATGATAGCTAGATGCTGGTTCTTTTCTATGGACAACTTATCCTACTATCCTCTTTAGAAGGTTTGGCATCTCCCCTCCATCTCTTAATTGTAGTGGAGCCAACTCGGTACACCATGACCCCAGTAGGCCAGTCCGACACGGGGTATATTAGAAAAGCTCCCAAGTATAGTCCGGGTTGCCTTGAACCAGACCCTCCTGGAGTATTGAGATGCCTTGTTACACTGCAATGCCTTCATTTCATGTTTATATACAGTACTATACAGCGCAAGCAATTCTCTTTATCTTCAGTTGCTGCCAAAAAAGTGCAAGAAATTTTCCATAATGTTGTTCAACTGAGGCGATGATTGGCACAGATACACATTCATACAGATTTATCTTTAACATCTACAGTAGGATAATGAACTGTTCATTGGAACTAAAAATGTGAAAGAGTAGAGGAAGAAAACAGACATCAGTTAGTATAGATATGGTATAATATGTGGTTTATATACAGTAGATACTGCAAAACAGATTGAAAGATGAGACTGAGGAGGAAATAGAATAGTGGGAGCAGATTTTTCTGGATAGAGTTTTTTTTTTCATCTAAAGCATATAAAATAGCTGAATAGTACATAGTGATATAGTAGCAATTGCCCTCCTACCCCAATTCCTGGTGAAAATAGAGTGATGCTATGTTATTTATGTCTGCTCTCTACCTCATCTCTGTCATTCATTAATTTGGACTCCACTACCATTTCTATGCAGCTCGCGCTCTATACTTGATTGTATCAAGTAACAAAAACCCAAGTCACACCAATGCTTCCTCATCATATATCTCTGACATAATTGTTAGATACACCCCAACTCGACCTCTGTGCTCTGCCTCTGACCAGGGCCGGTGTTAGGGAGTTAGGCTCCCCCCTGCAAACTATAAATTTGCGCCCTCCCTCCCATCTGTTACAAAGGGACAGCCACAAAAAGGGGAGTGGTCTCACAAGAAAGGAGCCATATATACACAATGCCTTACCCAGTACCCCTTATGCACAATGCACTGAAGACTAAAGTGCCCTCATATAGTTTGACAGCCAGGTCAGGTGAGGGGGAGAGGGGAGAGGAGAAGGGGAACAAGAGCGGTGCTGGTAGTGAAAAGCCGCTCATTGCAAGCTCAGCCTGCTGCTGCCTGTGATTGTCATTCAGTCTGACAGCACAGCAGTCAGCAGGTCAGATGGGGAGGAGAGGAAAGGGGTTGAAGAGGGTGACCAGGCCAGGGGGAACAAGAGCAGCGGTGCCGTGCCAGTAGTGAAGAGCTGCCCACTGCCTGTGACAGACCGTCATTCAATTTGAAAGCACAGGAGTCAGCAGCAGTGACATATGTTCATGCTAGGTGCCCAGAGGCAAAAAACATGGTGGTGCCTCCCTCCCCCACAGGCTCTGGCTTGCCCTAGTCTCCCACCATGTCTCCAGATCTAGCCAGCCCCCAGTGTCTCTCCAGCCAGCTATCATATGCCTCAGGCTCCACTTACCTTCTCCTGGGTCTTTTTGCCGTGTCTTCCTGCTCCTCTGACTGCTGCAATGTAAATCTGAAGGCACTGCCGGCGGTTGGTTCAATAAAGTTAAAAAAACTTTATTGCATGCATGCTTGAAGAGGAGACAACGGCTCCACAGACCCCACAAATAGATCCATCTATAACCGCTGGCAGCAATAATAGATGGATTGATCTGTGTGCCCCTGGTGCCCCCTGATAACTGCCTCTGGGAGTTCCGCCACTGCTCAGTGCTGTGAGGCATAATGCTAACCATTACACAATCTGTACTGCTGTGTTTTTTCAGGAATAAGCTTAGACGAACAAAAAAAATAAAAACCATACAGCAAACAATAAAGAGTTTCTATTAATTAAAACCTACAATTATAATTATTTTGGTAGCACTGGAGGTGTATCTAATCTATCATAAAGACATTGATCTTGCTCTTTAAATATATGTTGTCATGATATACTTAGGCCCCCAATTATCTATGATGTATAACCCCTTTACCTCTCGCTAAATGGATTAGGCCAGGTTTTGGATTTAACAAACAGCGGTAATCTAAGCTTTCCTCTGTTTGTCAAGCATCACTCACGCCATCTTTTAGGTGGCGAGAATGATACTGGGTCCCGTTGCTGAAATAGGAGACCCAACGGTGACTTTCCGGCTTCAGCAAAGCCTTAGAGGCACTGTCGGGTTCCCATGTTATGCACATGCGCAGAAGGACCATCGCAAATGCGCCTAAAGTCGGATACTGTCATTGGCAGTCCAGCAGAGGACCTCGCCGGGGGGGTGGGGGGGGTGGTAAGTATTGTTAAATACCAGTAAATGTTTTGTTTGTAACACAGTGTAACTAAACAAATAATTGCACTGGTGTTTAATATTGTTGATAAACGGAGGACTTAGAGAGCAGCTAGCGTAAAGATAGTGTAAAGTGTAAAAATGTCTTTATGACAGATTAGATACACATCTAGTACTCATATATATATATATATAATTATATATATATATATATCTATATATATAAAACAGTAATACACTATCTTTGCACACTCTTGCTCTTTACATTCATCATGACAAAGTGGTATATTTTGCTATTTAAATATATCACTGTCTTCAAAGGTGACCGGAAATATGGAATAAGCAATGCTACCCCCAAGCCCCCCCCCCCCCAGGGCTTTTACTTACAGTTTCTTTCAGTCACTGCCCACGCTTATCTGCAGCTCTTCTCACCACATCGCCCTCCTCTCTGCATTCACACGGCTCTGTCTCCCAGCTCCTCTCTGTCAGGCTTCAGTGATACATGTTCGAGGTTGGATGTCACATGTCCTCCACGATCGCAGAGTCCCAGGCCCCTGCAGTTCCACTGGTCAGCAACCAGGTCAAGTGCTGCGCAGCGGGGGATGGGGAGTAAGGGGCGACGTGGCCAGGAGGAGGGGATCGGTAAGGGTTAGGTGTGTGAAGAGCCGCTCAGCGGCTCAGGCGCGCTTCTATGCAGCCGGCTTCCGCTGCCTGTCATTCTGTTTGACAGGCGCAGAGGCAGCCGGCAGCAGTAACAATAAACTTAGCAGCAGCTGCAGGGAGAGTGCCTCTCCAGCCTGACGCCTCCCTGCAGTGCAGGATTTCCTTAGCGGGTTGCACCGGCCCTGCCTCTGACCTACGTTTCTCCTCCCCTACCATTACTTCCTCGCACTCCCCCCCTCCAAGACTACTTCTGCGCTGCTCTCCACATATAGAACTCCCTGCCTCGCTTTATCTTATGGTGTGTGCACACTGGGCCTGATTCAGACCCGGACGCAAGTGTCCGTTCGCTCGTCCGCCGTACGAGCGAAAATTTTTTAATTTAAGCGCTCGCTGGTATGTTCGCTCGTAGCTAACCTTCCGCCCCATATTCTTCCAACCCCTCCTCTAGCTTGCGACCGTTCAAAATAGCGACCGTTCGTCTCCTCTTTGGTTGCTTTGGACGCTCGCACAAGTCAATTCCGGAAGTGGGCCTGTCAGATTTCGATTACCTGCTCTTTCATTCTGCAAACATACTTGAATCGTTTCATGCCAATCAATATATTCATTAGCTTAATTGCTCTTCACGTTTTCAAACTTTTTTTTTTTCCAATTTCAATAAACTTTATTCTTGTCAGTGTGTGTCATTTTTCCCGCACAATACGTACGGTTTCACCAATGGTTTACTTTATCAAAATTACTTCTTTTTAGGATGGATACTATTGTTTTCCTGTGTTTGTGATAGGCATATTTTAGTGTTTTAATTTGTTTATTTAAATTAGCTTACGCATGTCACTGCATGAAGCCTATCATAACTCACATTATATTTTTGAGCCTGTAGGACATGACTCATACAATAACCAATAGAATGGTTCCTGTTAATTTACAAAGTACATTAGCCAATCAAATTTTTTCTATGGCCTTTATTAAAATTGTTTTGTGTTAAAAAAATCATTTCCATCATGAGAGCCTCCGCATTTACTAGGCGGGAGCTATTGGTCCTCACCGAGGTGATGGACCAGCGGGTTACAAGCCAGCCTCCCCCCATCACCAACTGCCTGAAGCGTATGGCCTACACGGAGGTTCGCCACCGCCTGCGCTCCTTCGGCTGTCGCCGAAATATCGGGCAGTTAGAGCGCAGGTGGTCGGATCTGCGCTGCCGCACGCCACACCTGCTGGCATGTTTGCGGATGCAGATAGAAGCAAGTAAGTGTTTTTTTTATTTTGTGGTCTTTTTTTGGGTACCTACCTGCGTATGCATGTTTCCAGTTGTTGTACTGTTTTTTCATTTTTGGTGTGGTACATTTGTTCCCAACCCCCCCCCCCAAAAAAAACCTAAACATTTTTCATCCATCATTTAGGGGCTGAGCGCAGACTCCGGCATAGACAGCGAAGGAGACGACGGGCTCGTCCCCTATCACCCACTCCCAGCCAAAACACCTCTCCCCAACCTTCCCCCAATTCCCCCTCCACCCCAGATCGGCCAGTACCTGAGCCCCCTCCCTCTCCCAATTTTCCAAACCCGCAAAATTCACCCTCCCCCTCTCTTTTCTTCACCCTCCCCTCCCCCCCTCTCAATTCTTCACCCTCCCCTCCACCCCCCCTCTGTTTTTTTCACCCTCCTCCATGAGCCAAATCTCCCCTCCTTCTTTGGACCAGCACTGGCCCACCTCAGAGGAGGAGGATGTAGGGGCTCCAAGAGCCGGAATACAGATGACCGGTATGTTTCCCTTTTAAACTATGCTTGTTTTTTGGGGGGGGCATTTTGGGTGATGTTGTCCTTTTGCCTGTGCATTTCTAAATGTTTCATTATTTTCAATTTAAAAAAAAAAAAAATTTTCTAGACAATGTCTTGGATGTTTACCACTGACACATATCAAAACACTCATACTTGTGTATTTCTTGTTTAGCGTACCAACAAATGTATTTTTTTGGTGTACTTCGCCCTTTTTTGGGTTGGCTTTTTGTGTGTAAATTTTTAAGTTTGTATTTCTCCCATCTTTGCATTTGCCAGTACTTTGTTTTTGTCAAATAAACTGTATCTTTGTTTAAACTATAGTCTTTTTTTGTTTTGTTTTTAAAACATCTAATATAAGATGTCATTTTATTAATCCACACATTTTTTAATTCCCACAGAGGACCAGAGGCGGCTGCAATCAATGCAGGCAGGATTGCAAGCCTTGCGGGCACATCTAATTGCCATGCTTGTGGTCCTTGTGGTCGGCGGACCTTCGTCGTTAATTTTTTTATTTATTTTCACCCACAAATAATGTGTGTTCAATTAAAATTGCGTTGTATTTTTACAAGTCTCATTCCTTGTCTGTAAATATTACATTGTTTAACCTTCCTTAAGTCGACCATTTGAGCATGTTTTTTAAAGTAAGGTAAATTAGATTTGACAAAGCGCTAGTAAGTATGAAAGCTGGCACATTAAACACCTAACAATACCAATAGGTTTTTAGAAATACCAGCATTTTTTTTGCTACCTTTGGGTGGGTAATGTAAATAATATAAATTCAAACCTGCTTAGGCCTAGTTTAGAAGACATACTGTTTCACCATAATACCTTTGGTGTTTGTTTTTAGCCACAAAGCCTGTTAAAATACTTAACAATTTAAACCATTACAGGATTAGCCATTACGAAAATTTGATTGTTTTGGCCCACGTTACACGTACTTGTAATTTACCAAGGAAAAGTCTTTTTAACGTCAAGCAAAAATTTATTACACACAAATAATAAACCAAAAGTGAATTGTGATAACCAATTCACACAGTGAAAACACACTACCAAAAAAACCTACACCCAAATCAAAAAAAAAAAACAATCAAGAACTGGTGGAAGAAGTAGCAGGCCAACATGAATCCACAAATGAGGCAAGGAATTAATTGTTCCCGAAGTTATATCCAATGTGGCAACATGAAGACAATTTTGTGGATCAGGTAGTAGGCATCGTTTTTCCGTGGAATTTAAGGGAATACAAGAAAAAACAATGAAAAAAAAATTACAATTGCACATTACAATCTTACATGTCTACATTGTGTCAATTAACTAAATTTGCAACAATAATTACCTAAAATATCTGGCCACCACATCATCGCGTATGGCCCCCCCACATACTGACCTCCGACCAACCTCGGGGGGCCCTCCTCAGGCAAGGCCTCCTCTGGCTGCATTGGGACACCACTCCTTATGGCGATGTTGTGAAATATCCCACACAGGACCACAATTTTAGAAACCATATCCGGCAAATACATGAGTTCGCCACCAGAGCGGTGGAGGCATCTGAATCGGCCTTTTAAAAGGCCAATACAGCACTCCACCACCTGCCTGGTGGCTGTAAGTGCGGAATTAAACTCACTTTGTGGCCCTGGTGAGGGAGCCAAATAAGGAGTGAGCAGCCAGGGCGTGCAAGGGTAACCACTGTCTCCTGTGAAAAGACAAATATAACATTCACGACCATTGTGTAACAAGCTTTGCATTGGTTTCAACTGAAGGTGTCAACTTAGCCAGAAGCCACGCATCACCAGCTTGTAGGTTATCTAATTTGGGCCAAATCCCTGATTGCCGGATGATGAAGGAATCATGTGCACTCCTGGGGAATTTGGCATTCAGGGACAGGATCTGGAGGGAGGCATCACATACCACCCTTACATTCAGGGAATGAAAGTGTTTTCGGTTCCTATAAATAGCCTCCAACCTTGCTGGAGGCTGAAGTGGTATGTGAGTGCCATCCACAACCCCTATGATGTGTGGGAAGCCAGCTATTTGGTAAAAATTGGCCTTCGCCACACTAAGGGAACCCATATTCAATGGCATTATTAATAAAATTATGGAGGTGTTTGAAAATGGCCTCCATCACTGCCCTCAGGATCCTTGAAAAGGAGGATTGGGAGAATTCGGCAACTATTCCCACCGTGGTTTGAAAGGATCCTGAGGCACAGAAATGTAACACCGACATTAACTGTGTAAGTGGTGGTATTGCTGTAGGACTGTTAATTTGCCGTTCAAGATCACTCTCTATTAATGAGAGAGTGTCTAGGATGATTTGTGGAGGAAGACGGTATCGTCGTAAAACGTCATCATCAGGCATTCCAAAAAGGGTGACACGTGTTCTATATATCTGGGGCCTTGCACGCCTATGAGGCCTACGCCCAGGACGAAGTTGAGGTTGGTCGGGTTCTGGAAACATGGCCAAGATAATACGACCAACATCAACCTGAAATGGTAAGCCAGGTAGTTATTTTCCTAAAATTTGAAAAGAAAAATATACTTATCTCTTTTAAGAAATCCAAAGATGCTTACAGGCTGGGGGCTTGTCATGAGTAGAACAACCTACATTTCAAAAGTTGAAAATATATTTAGTTATTATTGGGCAAACTTGGATTGTGATCCCATTTTTTAGGCATAAAAAAAAGAGAAGGGAGCACACATTAGTTTGGGAAAACACACACTACATTTATTGGTCAAACATGATTTTACACTGAAATAATAAAAAGACATTAGTGCGCTAAATAGTACGCATTTTTTACAGTTAAAACAAGACACATGAGTTCGTTAAATATTACGCTACTTTTACAGTTCAATAAGGAGACATTAGTGCGCTAAATAGTACGCATTTTTTACAGTTAAAACAAGACACATGAGTTTGTTAAATATTAAGCTACTTTTACAGTTCAATAAGGAGACATTAGTGCGCTAAATAGTGCACATTTTTTACAGTTAAAACAAGACACATGAGTTCGTTAAATATTACGCTACTTTTACAGTTCAATAAGGAGACATTAGTGCGCTAAATAGTACGTTCAGTTAAAAATAAAAACAACTCAAACAATATTTCGTAAAAGAGTACGCTATATTTAGTGGGAAAACATGATTGGTCCTCCAACCCCCAAAAAAACACTTAGCGAAACATAGGCGAGGACCAACACATCGAAATTGTAACTTCATGAAAATAAAAACACTTACCAAAAACAGACAAATAACCCAAAGTCCAAAAACGTCAAGGGGACAAGGCCAAAATAACTGTAAAAACAAAAACAAAAAAACATAAGGACTAACATTTTTTAAATATTTACTATTATTGTTTACGGTGGTTTGGAAAAAGACTTACTCAAAAACTCCAAAATCCAAAGGTAAACAATAAAAAAAAAGTGAACGTAAAAAAAATAAGTATGAAAATTTAAAAAAAAACCACAATCTTAAACTCCAAACTCTGCACAACAAAAACCGCACACAAACACCTCCTCCGTCAAACCTCCAACATTGCTCACCCGCCACCTCGACTCGAGTCACACCAAGCCATATATAGTCTATTTTCCAGCTCAAATTACGGACGGACAATAGGAGCGCACAATCGATGATGCGGCCGAATAATGCTGACGCATGTATAAAAACGTCACTGAAAACCCCAATCGGTCTGCTGTAGTGAGACCTGAAACTCCAAAATGGCTACAGAGCAGCAAAGCACTGGCCAAGAGGCGCCAGGTAAGTATTTGTATTTTTGGCCCTAAAGGATTTTGTAGAACCAACATTTTAGGCACATTTTACATTAAAAATTTTATTTCCAAAAACCAAAAAGGTGTTGAGGATGTAATGGAAGAGGCTGCTGGCCCTAGCAGGCCAAGAAAAGCCACCAAAAAAAAACGCCAGCCACAATTCACAAGAACGGAGATGGAGGTTTTGGTCCAAATGTGCGTTGACACCCTGCCCCAGGCAGCAAGGAATATGGGTGCAAGCCAGAAATGGAAAATGTGGGATGACATAGCCAGTGCTGTCAATAGGGTTGGTGAGTTTGAACGAGCAACCCAGTTCGTCAAACGCCGGTACGTACAAACTACATTTTAATAAAAAGTGTTTACAGGTCCAAATACTGCAGGAATAATGCCAACTTTTTAACCCACAGATGGAGCGATTTCAAATATCGGCTGAAGCAAAAACTGGCTGACAGGGCTAGGCATGCAGGGGGGACAGGTGGGGGGCCCACCCCTGTGGCACTGGAGCTCACTGATGTGGAGGAGATGGCACAGGGGTGTGTCCAGGATGAGGAGGTGTTTGGCATCTCGAACATGGATACCGACATGCCCGACTTTGCGGCTCCTCATGTTGCCTCAGGTAAATGTAGTAATGCTAATAACTCCGAAATGTGTTTCAGACAATATCTAGATTATAATGTTATTGTTTTCTCTTTTTTTTCACAGAGACACAGGCGGATGAGTCTGCTCCAGAGGGGAGCTTTGGCCGCAGAACTTCTGCTGGCTCTGCAGGGGAGGAACCAGTAGATCCGGCTGGGGACCCTGTGGAAGACAGTCCAGGGCAATCCCCCTTGCAGGCAGAGGCCCTCCTCACTGATCTCAATATTAAAACGGATCTGCACACTGAGATTCTGGTGAAGCTGGATGCCAGTCTGCTACGGGTGGTGGAGGCCCTGGAGCAAAGTGCTGCGGCCAACGTGACCATTGCTCAGGCCCTGGAGGCAAATACTGGGGCCAACATCCGGATTGCAAATGCCCTGGAGCAGCTCGTTCGCCAGCAGATGTTGGAGCCGGCCTCCCTTCCTGCCGGAACATCAGGATCCTCCACCTCTGGCACAACAACAGCCATCCCTCCAAATGTGCCTAGCCCTATGCCTAGTCCAGAGGCCCCAACATCTGCCTCTGGACAGGCCAGCCGAAGGACCTCCCGGACCCGTTCAGGCTCCCTCCCTACCCCGGCCAAACGGGCCAAAAGGCGATGACAGCACTGGTTAAATTTCCCACATTCCTTCTGTGTTTGCCCCATATTCCTTAATGGCCAAAACCTCCCTCTCCCTTCTTGTGAATTGTTTTTAAATTTTGTTTGTTTGTTTGTGGTTTGAAAATGCCACTTTTTTTGTTGGTGCATTTCTAAATTTTTTTAATTTATTTTAGAGTTATCCATATTTTATTTTTGAAAAAAAATACTTTAAAAAAATTGTGTATCAAAATAAAAATAATTAGAAAAACTGAAAAAATCTATTGTTAATTCATTCAAAAACTGGTTAAAAGGTAATCCCACTAACAAAATTACAAACAATACAACGGAAATGTAAACGTTATTTTTTTTAAAAAAAAACAAGGGTTAAAAACCATGTAGGAGTTTTAATTAACACTTATCTAAAAACAAAAGGACGATTGTTTTCTTGAAAAACAACAAACCTGCGTACAATATTGTTGCCCTAAAAAAAAAAAAAATATGAAAGTTGGCAAAAAAAATACATTTGAAAGCTAACTGATTGTCTAACCCAGAAATTAGCAGCTGAGTAGTTCACCTGCGTACGGTTTTTTGCTAGTAACAAAAGGCTATTTGCTAAACACCTTACAAGCATTTTTGCAATTCTAAACTGATTGTTTTTGAGGCCTCAATTGATCAATCGGGAAACCATCGATGAGCCGCAGGAGGAACGAAGAGACTATAGTCATTGTGGTATAGAAAACCAGACCACAAGCTATGCGAGCAGTTTGAATGGAAAGTTGATCAGACAGTGACGTAACACTTTTTCCGTTCACATTGGCCGTTCGCATCAGATAATGTATGTACGCCCAAAAAACGCCTCGCCACGCCTGCGTTTTCCCATCTCCACCCCCGTCACCGCCCCAAAACGGACAGTTCTGTCAATCACATTTGACATGTCACTTCCTGTTCGCTATTCGACGAACGACTGAAAAAATTATCGCAAACAGCCGTACGCACATGCGCACTGTTACACCGACGCATGCGTGGTTTGACAACATCGGACCGCTACGACCGTACAGCCGCTTACGAGCGGCTCTGAATGAGGGCCACAGTCAGATATTACAGGACGATAAGAATGATAACATTATCGATCATATCGTTATCGTTCACATCGTCCTGTTTTTGGGCCCTTCCAACCCCCAAATGATGGTCGATGTGCGGGCACGGATAGTCAATATCGATATTGACCATCGCCCGTGTATGCAGGCCAACCTGGTCGATATCGACCAGGTTAGCCCGGCTACTATAGGGACATTGTTTGGGGCTTGGTGCATGTGCTGGATGTTCGATATCGAACATCCAGCACACGCAGGATGATCAGACCACGATATCTGATTGTTGTCTGATCGCTCCGTGTGTACGGAGCTTTCCTCTCCTCCAATGGCAAACTTTAAAGTGTTTATCAATACCTCTTTTATTTACTCTTAGCTAACCTACCCTCTCCTAGACCTCTCTCAGGGGCCTATTCATCATTACTAAAAAATTGATGGAGGTAATTAGGTTTAGAACTCGCTTGAAGTTCTACCTAATTACCAGAGGTATACATCATTCCTCCTCTCCATAAGTATCTATTCTGAAAAGCTGTAATTTTTGCGATGACAGCTTTTCAGAAAATAGATACTTTTCCCTCTCTACTCTAACTTACCGCAGCTGTAATCAGTGCTGCGCATACACCGTTCCGTTCACAAAAGCGGTGCATGTGCAGTGCTGATTACAGCTGCGGTAATTCTGTGTACGTCTGCCCCCACCAACCCCCACCCCCCCCTCCTGTCCCCACCTACCTGGCTGCCTGGCTGCACAGGTAGGCTGCAGCCGCGGACCCCGACCTCCAGCCCGGGTTGAAGATTTTTGGATCCTGATCGGCCTCCTCTGTTTCGGTCATTAGGCTGTGGGTTTACACCCACAGCTCTAATGACCGCTAGGGTGATGGTCGCGATGGTCATAGACCATCGCGACCATCGGGGCTTACGACGAGACCCTAGGGTAGGGTCTCACTTGTCGTAAGCCCCGGAGAGCTTCTGGCTCTGTCAGAGCTGGAAGCTCTCCACTGACATCACTAGTGATGTCAGTGGGGCCTCCCCCAAACGGTAGGCGTTCCCATGGGAACGCCTCCGTTTGGGCTGCCACCCCCCCGACCCGCCTTCCAAACGGGGCGAGCTGTCAATCAACATCGACAGCTCGCCCCCTTTGGAAAGAGACCGGCTACGACCGGCGCTGTCGGTCGTAGCTGGTCTCACGCATGCGCACGAAGGAGCCGGCTCCCTCGTGCGCATGCGCACTGGAAAAACATCGAGGCGGCCGTGCAGTCGTAGACCGTACGGCCGCCTCTGAATGAAGCCCACAGTCTGTGTCAGAGCAGCAGCCGCAGCCGGAGGAGGGACCAGGGAGCAACAGAGAGAGCCGGAGGACAACCTGCCAAGCTGACAGCAGGTAAGTGTAACCTGCTATATGCCACCTGGGAGTGGCGTATAGTAACACCATCAAATTTTGAAAATACATACTTTTCTGAATTTGATGAATAGCCTAATTTCTACATTCCCATACTAAAGTATAAATTAACGCAGACGGACTTAACCAGGCGATATAAGTGATATCTCCTGTGTTAATGAATACTAAAAAAAAACGGTAATTAAAGAAAATATCCTTAAAACCGTTTTTTTAGTTTTGATGAATATGCCCCTCAATTACTCTGTCTGCATTGCCTATCTGTCATGTCCACCTGTTTTACATTGCTCCTACTGTCCCTGTATGACTTTTCCATCTAGACGAAAAAACTCTCATAAGCTGAGTCATCACTATCTTATGTCTCATGTCTGACCTCTGTCAATCCCTCTATTATGTTTATGTTGCTATTTTATTTAAGTGACTATTATTCTGCTACATTCAGCTTATACGCACTGAATCTTGACTTTATTTTTAATTGTGCTACACATCTACTTATTAAGCTGCATTTGTTTGATGACTTTACAGAATTGTGGAATTTTTGGCACCATACAAATAAATGATGACAATGATCTAAACTGCAACTAGCTGTGCTGGTTTCTGTGCCATGGTGGCAGTGACAGACAACCACCTGGAATGTACTGTACATAGGCATCTGATGTTAGCTGGGGGGTGGAGGGACTAACAGGTGGTGAGATACATTTCTTTTTTTTAGGTGATTAAGCTCTTTAAGGGAATGGTTATGAGATGCTTTACTAAATTCTGATATGATGTGGAAACGTCTGTATGAGTTTTTAAAAGGTATAAGTACTTCTTTCATAGTGAACAAGCAAGAGTCTTTTTTTAATTAAGCTTTATCTCTCACAGACAAGTGCAATGAAATTGTACTGTACACTGTAATGTAAATGTGCTTTGAAGCAAGGAACATCTGCATCCTGTGCTTTCTTCAGGGAGGTGTGAGTTCAAGGCAAGTGCACACATGGCTGAAGTGTGCAAGAGGACTTCATGCATTTATGCAAGAGAACTGTGGTAGGATTCATATGCATGCTGTGATAGTGCCATATGTTTGTCTCTTTGCTCAGCCTGCATTTAACACCCTGCAACCTCACAGTTACTAAAGATCAGCAAAAGGAACAGAGCTCAACTGTTCCTTCCCCAGGCAATAAACACTGCCTTGTCCCAGATGCAGACAGATTTTCTTTCCCTTATCTATTTAATCCCACGCTGTTTTATGAAATATACTGATGGAAGTGTGTCGCGCCAAACAGCCCTTCCCGGCGTGCAAGATCCCATACGACATGGCTTGCGCCAAGCGTCTTTATCGCTCAAATATTCGTCTTAGTCACAACATATTGGGCAAAATCACGAGACTGCACTGATTCATTTGATATGCGACACTAGTGTATCTGTGTGCAACTGAGTCTGAGGGGTATATTTACTAAAGTGCGGGTTTTTAGAAGTGGAGCTGTTACCCCTAGAAACCAGTCAGATTTTGCTTATCATTATCTAGCACTTCTAGAAGATAATAGCTAGAATCAGTTTTTTTGCTATGGGATAAAACTCATACTTGCCTACTTTTGAAAACTAGTTTTAGGGAGATTGCAGTTGCCAGCAGAGTGTGCCGCGTCGCTGAGGGGGCATGTCGTATTATGCCCAAAAGGTGTCTAGCTCCATCCATGGGCGCGTCTATTGTCACTGAGAGACGTGGCAGGTTAAAACTATAGTTCTAAGAGCAGCATGCCACCAGATCGGGACCCAATACAGACTTGTGAGGCCGCTGTATGAAAAGACACTGCAAGGTTGTCACAGACCTAAATAAATAAATGCTGACAGGAGAAAGGGAAGATAGTGCTGGGTGTCACAGGCTTTACCTGCCCTCAGAGAGGGCACTCACTGACAGCCATGTAATGGATGGCTATCACTGAGTGCCCTTTCAGAGTGCAGTTAATGCCTGTGTCCTGTGACACTCAGCACCCAGCCACCATGCATCCCAGCTCTGTTGGTTTACTAATTTAATTAATAATTCCCTTTCCCTTACATGTAACAGGGCCACCACCACCATAGGGGAAGCCATTGATGCCATGTCCGCCGCTGCAGCTGCGAGGCACACAACTGAACTGCGCACAGTAATAGGCGGCCACCGCTACCCATAACCCCGTGGTGGCCGGCCTTTAATTAACATTGCGTCGTGACGTCTCCCACTAGGCACTGGCAGGGTGATATTTACAGTAGCAGCAACGCCTCTTTGAATTGGTGGGAAGGATGGAATAGGGGGTGCAGGAGAAAGCAGTCACACACTTACATACCGTCGCACACATATACACACACATACAGTCCCACACTTACAGTCACACACACAAAAAGTCCCACAAATATACACACACATACATACTGCCACACACAAATATACATATGCACTACTGTACTGTCACACACATTTGCACATACATCTAGATATAGTCACAATTATAGTGTCCCCCCTCCCTGTTACTACCTTACACTGTTTACACTCACACTGTGTGCTGTGCTCCCCCCCTCATGCTGCTGCAGTGCACAGTAACAATGTAGCCCCGCCCCCTACCCCTGCATGGACTTCTCCCTCTCTTCCCCTCACAGTTCAGTTCCTGAAGCATGCAGTGCACTTTTGCACTACTCCAGCTGAAAATCAAAGGCTGGGGGCCCCGTAGATGGGGGGCCCGGGGCACTTACCACCTGTGCTCTCCTCCAGAGCCTGCCCTAGGCATAGACAAACTAAGTAAATGCCTAGGGCATTTGGAATGCCTAGGGGCATCCAACCCCACCTATGGCCGGGGCACCTGCTAGGTGCAGGCATTTCTGGGGCACCTGCTGCCGCCTGGGCTGAGACTCTGGCAGCTGCTACTGCCGCTGCACAGCTCAACTGACAGCTCCAATCGGGCCTGGCAGCAGCAAACAGTGAGCGGGCAGCTGCAGATGTTGGCTAGTGGTTAGTGCTGGGCTGGCTCTGAGGCGTCACATTAGGGAGATGTACTAAGCTCTGAAAAGTGATAAACTGGAGAGTGATAAACGACCAGCCACTCAGCTCCCAACTGTCATGTTACAGGCTGTGTTTTAAAAATGACAGTTGGGAGCTGAGTGGCTGGTGGTTCATCTCTCTCATTCAGGACTTAAGTAATGGTCACGGGAGGGCTGCTGCACATGGGCCTTTGCGGAGCTCGGAGTAGTGAGTCACACCTCACGGCTCTGGTCTCCACCTCCAGCAATCATCACACACAGCTGCTGCCTGCCAGTCTGAGATGGGAAAAGCGGCTTGCTGTACATTGAATCGGACAACTCTGCAGGCTTTGCTCAAATAAAGTAAGTTTGGAACTGGGAGAGGGCCGGGGGTGCTGTGGTGCTCACTGCTGGGAGAGGGGTGCTCTGGTGGGATAGGGGTGGTGGGTGCTGATACTGTGCTGGGATAGGGGGATCCTGTGCTGGGTGAGGGCCGCTTCTGTGAGGCCACACCCCTTTTCAGGTTCCTCCAGGGAAGGGGGCATCACCCAAAATCTTGCCTAGGGCACTAGTATGGCTAGGGCCGGCTCTGCTCTCATCCCTCCCTTAATCTTTGCTCCTGTTATTACTAAAATACTGCTCCCTTGCCCTACTCCCCATCTCTGCACCGTCCCCCCCTACCCCCGGTTATCTCTCCCAGCTCATATCACAGGTCATTGTCACACACCCCTGAGCACGAAACATTATTAATTACTTACGTAGGCAGGGGGGAGAAGGAGAAGCCGCTGCTGCTGCTGAAGCACGAGAGATTTCGAAAATGCCTCGTCTCTGCCTGTACTGATGGCAAGGACAGAATATGAGAAAAAGAAACTCTCTTTTTTGGGGGCACTCGTTGATAAATAGCGTATTTATATAAAACGTAACTTTTATTATTAATTATTCATAATAAGTGTTTAAAAAAACGAACATGTAAGAGTAAAAACAAGAAAATTGCTCAGTATGAAAAAGAGCAACAAGGTTATGTAACAATATAACTAAATTAAAGAGCACAAATGCTTTTTATATAGCAGTTTGATTCAAACGAGGAGCACAAATGCCCCTGTAAGGAAAAGCAACGAGAATATATTAAATAACAATGTATATATCAACCCAGAAGCATTGATGCTTCAATCTTAGCGCAGCAGACAGTCATCAGATGTACAGTACTATGTAGCGGTTTCTTAAATATCTATTCAGTAATTAGGGGTGAGCGGGTTCGGATTTCTGAAATCCGAACCCCCCCGAGCCCCCCCGATCCGAGGCCGATACGAGTCAGGCTTGACTTTTCTCGCCTGACTCGGATCTGAAATCGAGGCAAAACGTTTTCCGGGTCTCGCGGGTTTTGGATTCCATATAAGGTACCCGCGTCAGCGCCATTTTCTCACTCGGCTGTGGACAGTGAAGAGGGAGGGTGGGAGTTAGGGCTGGCTGGGCTGTGTAGTGTAGTGCAGTGTAGTGTTGTGCTGTGCTGTACTGCGCTGTGCTGCTGTTGTCCATAGGGGCTGTGTCCACTCCTCCAAACTCCGTAGGGGCTGGCTGTGTTGTGCTGAGCTGTGCTGCTGTTGTCCATAGGGGCTGTGTCCACTCCTCCAAAGTCCATAGGGGCTGGCTGTGTTGTGCAGTGCTGCTGTTGTCTATAGGGGCTGTGTCCACTCCTCCAAAGTCCATAGGGGCTGGCTGTACTGTGTTGTGCAGTCAGTTGTCCATAGGGGCTGTGTCCACTCCAAAGTCCTGTGTAGTGTCCCAGTCATAAAGGGGTGCTGTTGTGTTGTCCAGGGGGTGCTCTGTCCATCAGGGGTGCTCCCCCCAAGTGCAAAAAAAATAAATATTTTTTCTGTGTTTGTGAATTGTGTGCGCAGTAGCCGCACGTGCATCAACAAAGTAGTGCCAAGCGTGCGCCTGTGTCATAAGTAAAGGGCCAGCTGGCTTGACCGTTAAAGGGTGCTCTAACCCCCAAAGTGCACTGCAAACCAAATAAAAAAATATTTTCTGTGTTTGTGAATTGTGTGCACTGTGGCTGCACGTGCATCAACAAAGGAGTAGCGCCAAGCGTGCGCCTGTGTCCCATAAGTAAAGGGCTGGCTGGCTTGTCCGTTAAAGAGTGCTGTAACCCCCAAAGGGCACTCCAAACAAAATAAAAAAATATTTTCTGTGTTTGTGAATTGTGTGCGCTGTGGCTGCACGTGCATCAACAAAGGAGCAGCCCCAAGCGTGCGCCTGTGTCCCATAGGTAAAGGGCCGGCTAGCTTGACCATTAAAGGGTGCTGTAACCCCCAAAGTGCACTCCAAAAAAAATAAAAATAAATATTTTTTTGTGTTTGTGAATTGTGTGCGCAGTAGCCGCACGTGCATCAACAAAGTAGCGCCAAGCGTGCGCCTGTGTCATAGGTAAAGGGCCGGCTGGCTTGACCGTTAAAGGGTGCTGTAACCCCCAAAGTGCACTCCAAAAAAAATATATATATATTTTTTTGTGTTTGTGAATTGTATACGCAGTAGCCGCACGTGCATCAACAAAGTAGCGCCAAGCGTGCGCCTGTGTCATAGGTAAAGGGCCGGCTGTCTTAACCGTTAAAGGGTGCTGTAACCCCCAAAGTACACTCCAAACAAATTAAAAAAATATTTTCTGTGTTTGTGACTTGTGTGCACAGTGGCTGCACGTGCATCAACAAAGGAGCAGTGCCAAGCGTGCGCCTGTGTCCCATAAGTAAAGGGCCGGCTGTCTTGTCCATTAAAGGGTGCTGTAACCCCCAAAGGGCACTCCAAACAAAATAAAAAAATATTTTCTGTGTTTGTGAATTGTGTGCACTGTGGCTACACGTGCATCAACAAAGGAGCAGCGCCAAGCGTACGCCTGTGTCCCATAAGTAAAGGGCCGGCTGTCTTGTCTGTTAAAGAGTGCTGTAACCCCCAAAGGGCACTCCAAACAAAATAAAAAAATATTTTCTGTGTTTGTGAATGGTGTGCACTGTGGCTGCACGTGCATCAACAAAGGAGCTGCGCCAAGCGTGCGCCTGTGTCCCATAAGTAAAGGACCGGCTGGCTTGTCTGTTAAAGGGTGCTGTAACCCCCAAAGGGCACTCCAAACAAAATAAAAAAATATTTTCTGTGTTTGTGAATGGTGTGCACTGTGGCTGCACGTGCATCAACAAAGGAGCAGCGCCAAGCATGCGCCTGTGTCCCATAAGTAAAGGGCCGGCTGGCTCATTTCTTAAAGGGTGGTGTAACCCACAAAGTGCACTAGTCTCCAACAAAAATAAAAATTTATTTTCTGTGTTTGTGTGCGCCTTAGCCGCATGTATATATCAATATAACATAAATGGAGGACCAAACTTTCTCCGATAAAAATAAAATAGGGAAAGTCAAGAACCACTTCCTCCTAGTGCTGTTGCTGCTGCTTGGAGTTGTTCATCATCCCAGAGAGGAAGTAGGAACACCACTACTTTTACTAAACAATTGACCCTCCAACAGTCCTTAGCGAGGAGGATGAAGTACGACAGCAGTCATCCTGAAGCAAAACGTATAACTGAGGCCTTGACTGCTATGTTGATGTTAGACGTGCGTCCTGTATCTGCCATTAGTGCAGTGGGATTTAGACAATTGATGGAGGTCGGGTGTCCCCGGTTCCAAATCCCGTCTAGATTCCACCTGCATGCTCAAAGCAGCAGCGACAAGCGTGCGTCTGTCTGTTAAAGGGTGGTGTAACCCTCAAAGGCCCTCATTCAGAGCTGTACGCTCTGAGCAGAGCGCACGCTCTGAATGAGGGCCGGGCTCCATTTTCATGGAGCGTCCTCCTGGACGCTCGTATAGCTGTGGGTCACCACCCACAGGCTATACGAGCGTGCATTTTGATGGCCGCGATGGTCGTGACCATCGCGACCATCGAAATTGCGAGCCGGAGCCTGCGGTTGAGGTTTTCAACCGCAAGCTCCGGAGTGATTTTGGCTCTATCAGAGCCAAAATCACTCCCACTGACATCACTAGTGATGTCAGTGGGCCGGCTTCTGACGGGAGGCGTTCCCGAGGGAACGCCCCCGTCAGGGAGGCACGCCCCCGGCACGCCCACCAAAGGGGGCGTGCTGTCAATCAACATTGACAGCACGCCCCCTTTGATCGGACACAACGAGCGAAGGAAAGTCCTTCGCTCGTCGTGTCTGGCGCATGCGTCGTGTCTGGCGCATGCTTTGAGGATGCAGGTGGGCTGTAGCCGCACCTGCATCCTCAAAGCAGCAGCGACAAGCGTGCGTCTGTCTGTTAAAGGGTGGTGTAACCCCCAAAGTGCGCTCCAACCAAAATAAAATAATCTTCTTTTTTCTGTGTTTGTGTGTGAAATGTATGTGCAGTAGCTGCACCTGCATCCTCAAAGCAGCAGCGACAAGCGTGCATCTGTCTGTTAAAGTGTGGTGTAACCCCCAAAGTGCGCTCCAACCAAAATAAAATAATCTTTTTTTCTGTGTTTGTGTGTGAAATGTATGCGCAGTAGCTGCACCTGCATCCTCAAAGCAGCAGCGACAAGCGTGCGTCTGTCTGTTAAAGGGTGATGTAACCCCCAAAGTGCGCTCCACAAAAAATAAAAAAATCTTATTTTTTTTCTGTCTTTGTGAAATGTGTGGGCTGTAGCCGCACCTGCATCCTCAAAGCAGCAGCGACAAGCGTGCGTCTGTCTGTTAAAGGGTGGTGTAACCCCCAAAGTGCGCTCCAACCAAAATAAAATAATCTTCTTTTTTCTGTGTTTGTGTGTGAAATGTATGTGCAGTAGCTGCACCTGCATCCTCAAAGCAGCAGCGACAAGCGTGCGTCTGTCTGTTAAAGGGTGATGTAACCCCCAAAGTGCGCTCCACAAAAAATAAAAAAATCTTATTTTTTTTCTGTCTTTGTGAATTGTGTGGGCTGCAATTCCACCTCTTTTTGTTCTTTGCATTATGTACTGTTTGCGGCCTAGTTTTTCAAACTGCCATCCTGTCTGCCACTGCAGTGTCACTCCTAGATGGGCCACGTGTTTGTGCCGCCCACTCGTGTCGCTTAGTATAGTCATCCAGCTACCTCGGTGCAACCTTTTGGACATAAAAACACTATTGTGAGGTGTGAGGTGTTCAGAATAGACTGGAAATGAGTGGAAATTAAGGTTATTGAGGTTAATAATAGCATAGGAGCAGAAAAACCTACAAATTCTGTGATTTTAACTGTTTTTATGCTTTTTTTCAAAAAAATACAGATCCAAAACACAAAACCCAGAACCCAAAACACGGAAGGGTGGTTTTGGCAAAACCAATCCAGATCCAAAACACGAAGAAAGATCCAGATCCAAAACCAAAACACGAAAAGTGGCCGGTGCACATCCCTACTTTATACATTCCACCTCCTTTTTTAATTATTATAACCTTGACACTCCAGCTGTTCTGGAACTACATAACCCAGCATGCACGGCTACAGTTTTGCTAATAGGGCATGCTAAAACTGTGGCAGGGCATGCTGGGATATATAGTTCCACAACAGCTGGAGTGTCAAGGTTAGCCAACACTGGCATAGGAGCAGAAAAACCCACAAATTCTGTGATTTTAGCTGTTTTTATGCTTTTTTTGAAAAAAATCCACATCCAAAACACAAAACCCAGAACCCACGGAAGGGTGGTTTTGGCAAAACCAATCCAGATCCAAAACACGAAGAAAGATCCAGATCAAAAAAGAAAACACGAAAAGTGGCCGGTGCACACCCCTAACAGTAATATGTAGTACAGGCAGGGCCGGCTCTAGGGGTGTTCGACCAGTGCGGTCGCACAGGGGTGCCACCCGTAGAGGGTGGCACCCCTCCCCAGCATCCCAATTTCAGTGGGACAGTACTGTCCCTCTGTTCCACCCGTGGACCGAAGTGGCCCGCGGGTGGTCAAATCGGGAGGCTGGGGACCCCCACCGGCGCAGCTGTGTGGCGGTGCCGGACCCCCAGAGAGTAAATGGATGCCGCACGCAACCATTCACTGACGGGAGAGGGCTGAGGGAAGCCCAGCCAGTTACCCCCAGCCTGACGTTATTTGGAGGCGTGCCATGCGGTCACGCCTCCAAATAACGTCACACAGGGGGCATGGCCTATGGTAATTAGGTCACACCCCCAAATTTGGTCGAGCGCAGTTAGGGCGCTCTCTCAAGAGCCAGCACAGGGTGCTCAGAACCCTGGAGCCGGCCCTGAGTACAGTTCTACTGAATAATACGTTGCCCAGCAATTGTATTATATAGATATTGTAGAGATATCAATTCCTTTCAGATTCAAAAATAAACAGTTAAAGCGTGAAAGCATATACCTCACAGCAACCCAGAGTTGACTCAAATGCATATGACATATTACAATGTTAAGAAAGAACACAGTTATATACCAATATCAGAGTATCTACCTTATATAAGCTTAAATGTTTTAATTGTCGGAACTATTGGTATATGGTAATTAAGTATTTCTATGAAGTTAGTGTAGAAAATAGTGGCATGCTATGGTGCAGCTGCTGCTCCTTGTGTGCCAAGCATTAGTACAAGGAGTGATCGTACCCCATAGTCTGCTCCAAGACGTGAATAAGGATATGGGTATCTGCTGTTGGACTCACCGTAAGATGGACCTTGTTAATACAGTGCAAGGACCTCCACTACTAGTGGTCCAATGAGAGTACCCTGAGTAGTGATATGAAGAAGTATCACAAAGATGAAAAAATAGGGGAGAGGGGGTATAGAATAGTAAGTGTAGGCTAAGAGAAAAATTATGTACACTAATGACAACTCAGGCTCCACCTCTGGGTTACAGCTAGATCCCCTTCAGTCCTCTGCTCTGCTGCTTGCTGGCAGACGCTACCAACACAACCCTGCGGTGCGTGGCCAGCCTATTACATACTGCTATCAGGCCCGGCTTCTGCCACATCCGGACTCGCGCATGCGCAGTCTGGATTTCAGACGGGACTGTGGGAAATGTGGGGTATTTATTAAGTTTTGCGGAGGAGCAGGAGACTTGTAAAAAAATGGGTTGGCATGTATGCAACAACTCTGCTTCTAAAAACCTGCACTTTAGTAAATATACCCCTGAATCTGCATACAAGGTGCTACCATGCAGTGGCAGCGTCTTTCTTTTCACTCCAAGTTCTATTGTTCAGGTTCACAGATATGCAAGTATTGAATGTCAAGTTAATCAGTGCAATCTCATGAAGCAGTTTTGTTGCATTGCGTTGCGACCAAGAAGCACATTTAAAAGAAAAGGGTGTGAAAAAGACGCTACACTGCTCGGCGCAGCTCACTCGCACCAGGTGTCTCATTGACAAACCATGTTGCAATGCAAGGGGTGCAAATACATAAACATTTTTGCATACAGGGTAAATGCTGCCTGTTTTTGCATGTAGCTCACAAATGCTCGACAGCTTTATTTTTACACTGCAATTAAGATTTGAGTTTGGGCACGCCGCTCCCAACTCTAAATTTATATACCCCCACCTACAGTGCAACTTGGTTTTGCCAAGGCGCAAAGTTGCTTACTTGTTTTTGCTTTGCTCCCAACTGAAATTCGTCACTGTACTCACCAGCACCAAGCCACTTCAGCCTGCACCACAATTTTTAAACCTCCCACTCCCTGGTGCGGGTCAAGATTTGCCCATGAGAAAAAATTTAAAACAGTGGTTCAAGCAGATCAGGATTAATATTACTGGCAGGATCCTACTTATATATTTAATGACATCATCAATTGCATGCTACCCATAATGTCCAAATATCCGGTGAGCACTTCCGTATTGGAGGGAGCGCAATAATTGGTAATGTGAAACAGCAGTCCAAGTTACTGCAAGCGAGAGATTTGAAACAGCCATATAATAAAAGTGATTCTTTTGAGTTTTGACAGCAGTAAGTATTGATACTAACCCCCGTAACACTTCTTACCTGTCCACTACTGCTGACCACTGTATAGCAGCACATCATGCAGGGAGAAAGTAAAGAGTGCTGCTAGTCAGCCTCCCTGGACCCTCCGCAACCCAGCACACAGCAGTGTGAGCTGTGCTGGGGCTGGAGGCTGCTGAGCAACAGTAGTTTCCTTTCTCTCCTTGCATGATGTGTTGCTGCGGCTGTGCTCTTATATAGCATCCAGTGGAAGTGGACAGGTAAGAAGTGTTATGGGAAGGGAGGGGTATACTAATCCACCACCCCACTTGAACAATCCCTGCAGTATTATATATATTTCCAGCCATCAAACCTTCCCACCATCATGGGTCCAAAAACTCAAACTCAGAGGGTCAACTGTGCAGAAGGAAATAGCTGGCTCTGAGCCAAGGCAGGCAGTAAGTCGCTGTAACATATATAACAATCTAACTCTAGAAAGTATTAATTTTAGGCACATTATTGATAAGTTTGCAGTATTAAAGGCGATACTTGATGAGTTTTAGGACAGCCTCGAAGGAGAGGTCCATGTATTCATCATTACCCTGTCCTTCTGCCTCAGAATGCCAATAATTAGCATCATAATGGTATAGGGTACACTGCTTTTACTGGAGTCTAGGAGAACTGCAAAATTTCATGTCATCCAGACACTCCAAGCAGGTAGGAAAGTATGCATTCGATTTCAATATTGTAGTAAACATAAGCGCTGTTCCATAGAACGAAATTGATAGGTGTCACTGTAATATCATCCAAGATGTGTTATATCACTTCCATGTGGTGTATAAAAAAGAGGAGAAAGCAACAAACTAGTTTAATATTGTTTCATCAATCATTACAAATATATAAATACCAAAACACTCACATGTATTAAATGGAATAATATGCTCATAGTAATGTCTTTGATGGGCAACCTGTTTTCTCTGCATCAGATGGAAGTGTTACAAGGGAATTCTTTCTCTTCCAAAAATGGCCTCAAAAGTTCTGTAAATATGGGTATGAATTGCACCACATGTAATGACAGGCAAAAGCTGAATAGCTTTGAGAATAGATAAGAGTCCTGGGTTTTTTGCTGATTGGCTGGCTTGACAGCCTTGTTACTAGGTAGATTAGCTGGGTTTTATTGGGTTTTATTGGTGGCACACGGCTACACAATGACCCTCCTCACACAGGGTAACACTGTTGGGAGGGACGCCACTGGTGTTTGTCAAAATCCCGCCGCCTATCATTAGCCCACTACAAAATACTGACACATGGCATACCGAACGAAGGTAAGCCGGGTGTCTTAGCGTCTAGCCGCGCGGGGGGGTTAGGACTCCCCGGGATGACTTAGGGTTAGGCACCCTCCGGGATGGTTAGAGTATGAAAAGGGGGGGTTAAGCACCACTAGGGGTGCTGGGCACCCCCCCCAGGAGGGTTAGGATGCAGGGAGGGGGGGTTAGGTTTAGGCACTAACGGGGGGAGGTTAGGGTTAGGCACTAAGGGGGGGTTAGGGTTAGGCACCACTAAGTGAGGGTTAGAGGGGGGAGAGGGGAGGCTTAGGTTACTTACCAGCCCCAGTCGGGAATTAGGTCCATCAGGGTTTTGCTGTCAGTATTTGATCTGACGGCTATTCAGCCGCTGGCATTAAATACAGGTTCCGTTTTGTATATGTAGCCCCTATGACTCAAGGCAGGGCCACCATCAGGGGGGGACTGCCGGGACTGGAGTCCCAGGCCCAGCCTCTGGCTGAATGGGGGGGGGGGGCCCGCCCGCTACTACCGCCACTTCAGAGCCTGCAGCTTGAACTACCCCCTTGAAGAGACGGGGGCCCATCTGCCACTGCTACTGCCCGCCGACCTGGATGGAACATCATCATAGGAGGGAGCTGGAGGAGGCAGCCAGGGACCGCTCGGGCCCACTCCTCCACCAGCTTACAGTGACAGTCAGACTCCAAAACAAACTTGTTTTGTAGTGCGCACGCGTGACGACATCACGGCGTGCCGTTGGAGGTGAGGTCGACGTCAGAGCCGCGGATGAAGAGGAACAGCCTCGTCTGCAGTGCTGGGGGACACATACTGTATTTAATAATGGGGGGGCTGAGGTGATAAAAAAGGCTGGGCACACAGACTGTATTTAATAACGGGGGGGCTGAGGTTATAAAAAACAGGCTGGGAGCACAGACTGTATTTAATAATGGGGGGTGAGGGTCCGAGGTGATAAAAAAGGCTGGGTGCCCAGACTGTATTTAATAGCAGGGGGGAGGGGCCCTGCATATTTTGTCACTCCCGGGCCCCACAATTTCTGATGACGGCCCTGACTCAAGGTGGCCAACCAGGGGCAGAAGTATGGGAGACAATGGAGACGCCTGCCGCCGGGCACCAGCACTGAAGGGACACCTCCTCCATCACCCACAATATATTCACCCCACTTAGGGCTGTAAATATGGGGGATAGAGGGGCACTAAATGATAACTTGCCTCCGGGCGTCTGGGATGAACTTACGCCACTGTGGCCAACACATGTGCAGGGGAGTTGGGATGTTAAACACCATAGTTAGACTACTCTGATCTTTTCTGAGGTTTCTTTCTCTTCTTAGGTTATAGGCCCCTGTAGGGATTGACTAATGAAACCTGACTCCCTAAAAATCGTAGGAACATACACAGACTCACAAGTAAAGGGGATAAGCCATTTGGCACATTTATTTGTATAAAGACTTGAAAATTTAAGGACTGACACCCTACAGCTATTGGGTGATATTTGTGAATAATTCTCAATGCGTTATGCATATTAGCATTGATTGGTATAAGATTATGGGCAGGAAGATTACATAGAAAAATGTCTCTTAGGTTATCTGTATTGTACAATCCACTTATTCAACATGATTTAATATAGCAGAAAATGTGCAGATTTTATTACTCCCAAATAATTTTGTGAAAATATCAGGTATTAATAGTTTTTATGAGATTGTCATATTATGACTTTCATACTTCAGCCTATAACACTGGGGAACAAAAAAATATATATTATTTGTTGCCAAGGATTTAAGATCGGTTTGAGAGTACTCGCAGGTCCTATTTTCGCATTAGATCTTCACTATAGCTGAATTGGCTCGTTTTCAAATTAATGAAAAATTATAAAATTCAATTATTTTCTCCATTTGAAGTACCTTACTAGTCTAGGCCTGCTTTACATAACAGAATCGACTTAGTTTTGCTTTTTTAACAACTACCATCTTTCAACAATAACAAGAATGTGTTTTATTTGTGATAATGTAGCTAGTAGTCACGTTCGAGACACATAATGCATTCAAATCTCCTCACTAACGCTGGGAGGAGGTGTGGCAGTGCACTGCTGAGCCTGCTGGGACATCCTCAGACCACAGCCACGCCTCCTCCCAGCATGCAGAGAGGAGCAAAACATAACACATTCAAATCTCCTCACTAACGCTGGGAGGAGGCGTGGCAGTGCTCTGCTGAGCCTGCTGGGATATCCTCAGACCACAGCCACGCCTCCTCCCAGCATACAGAGAGGAGCAACACATAACACATTCAAATCTCCTCACTAACGCTGGGAGGAGGCGTGGCAGTGCTCTGCTGAGCCTGCTGGGATATCCTCACACCGCAGCCACGCCTCCTCCCAGCATACAGAGAGGAGCAACGGAGAGGACCGAGTGACGCAGTTAGCACACCTCCTGTTCCTTTGTTAGACCCTCTCTCTGTCCCTCCACAACCAATTTCCCACCGTTTGGGCTTGTTTTGTTCAGTACATCCTTGGCTTTTGTTGGAAGTTAGCACTGAATGTGTGAAACAAAACGTTTTCACCATAAAAATTAGACGGTGTAATAACAACCCTTATGTTTTTTTTTAATATGTGTGGCAAATATAGTGTTGCAAAAGAAAGAAAAAATATAACTGTATTCGTAAAACAAGCGTATCAGGCTTATTTTGGATGTCACATACAACATCAAGACAAGATTTGGGTGCCTCACAAAGTTTATGAAACCTGCATGGAATCACTCCACAATTGGACTAAAGGTGATCGAAAAGGACTTGATTTTGGCATACCTTTGATGTGGTGTGAGCCAAAAGATCACTTAAGTGACTGCTATTTTTGTGCTGTAATTGTGAAGGGTATGAATGATTTAAGAAATGCAAATGGGAATACCCAAGTATGAATTCTGCAAAACAACCGATACCACATAGCGAAGATTTACCTGTACCATCATTCAGTTCTTTGTGCGAAGTTGAATGTGATGATGTGGAAATGTTAACTTCATCCAGTGCAAGTGACAACACAGATGAAAGTGAGTTTTAAGAAACTTCCTCTGCTCCAAACAAATTTTCTCAAGAGGAACCAAACAATTTAATTTGTGGCTTGAATCTATCAAAAAAAGGAGCTGAGCTTTTAGCATCCAGACTTCAAGAAAAGCACTGTCTTGAGCCGGATGTTACTATGACGTCATATCGTAATAGAGAGCAATCCATACTGCCGTTCTTTAGCCAAGATAACAATCTTGTGCAACAATATTCCGGAACATCTCCAGATGATTTGCTTACCAGAATATCGAGCAGAAGACTTGCGGCTCTTTTTGGATAGTTCTAAAAGGAGCTTAAAATGCATATTACTGCACAATGGGAATACATTTGTGTTGATTCCTATCGGTCATTCAACAAAACTTAAAGACAGTATGAAACTATCAAGTTAGTTGCTTATTCTCTGCATCAGTGGTCTGTTTGTGTCGATTTAAAAATGCTAAACTTTCTTCTTCGGCAGCAAAGTGGATATACTAAGTATCCTTGTCACATATGCTTATGGGATAGTCATGCAAAACAAAAGCACTGGCAGCAAATCATATGACCTCCAAGAGAAGTTATAACTGTAGAAGTCAACATCATTCAAGAGCCCTTAATTGACAGGAATAAAATCATACTGCCACCTCTCCATATCAAACTGGGTTTAATGAACAATTTGTAAAAGCATTGGACAAGTCAGCTGATTGTTTCATGTATATTTGTCGAACATTTCCATCTCTTAGGGGCATATTCAATTGGGCGCAAGGTTTAGAGAGTTAAAAAAGCTTGTGCCAAATTTTGGAATACCGCAGGTATGCACGCTCCCGATAACCGCGGTATCCAATTATAAAAAAAAATGATTGCAGGGTCAGCTCTGAAAACCCAGTGCCCGGGGGTCTCCGGCGGCTCCCGATGGCCTCCCCTCTGTCTTCTCACTGGAGAGGGGGCTGCTGGGAGGCTCCAGGGGCTGGTGGGAGGGGGCCACACAGACACTGGAGGGGGACACAAACAGGGGGTCACACACACACACACTGACATACTCACCCTGCTGAAGACCCGGCTTCCAACGCAGGCTGAAGAAGACACTGCTTCAGATGGTGAGTAATTAAGGACTAATTAAGCTAATTGGTAACTTTCAATTGCTTAATTAGTCCTAAGGGGGGTATCGCCGGGGAGCCATAGCAAGTCCTGGTGATTTTTCCTAAAATTACCAATTTTAGGAAAAATCACACGTGCTCTGGAGGTGCGTGAAAAAAACCTCCCTGCGCGTAAATATAGAAAAAATCTGCAGCTTTTTAAATAGCAAAAAAACCCGTACCTGCTGGAAAAACCTTGCAGGTGCGGTTTTTTGCTATTCTCGCACCTAATTGAATATGCCCCTTAGTACTGAATAATTAAAGACAGGAATTTTTGATGGCCACAGATACGGAAACTGGTGAAGGATCCAAATTTTACTATATCTATGACTGACACCGAATCTGTAGCATTGCTGAGTTATGTGTCTGTCATTTAAAATTTTTTAGGCAATCACAAGGCAGACAACTATCATGAATTAGTCCACAACATGCTAAAATGTTTCGAGAAAGTAGGTGCCAACATAAGTATTAAAGTAAATTTTTTTTACAGCCATCTAGATCACTTCCCGTCCAATCTAGGAGATTTAAGCAAAGAACAGGGTGAACGGTTCCACCAGGATTTTCAGGTAATGGAAGAAAGATATCAAGGAAGGTGGGATTGTCACATGATGGCCGATTACTGTTGGAGTTTGCAGAGGAACTGCCCGCAACAAGAATACAAAAGAAATCCTACAAAAAACAGTTCTCATAGCTTCCTAACACTTATGTATGTAATTATAATTACTCTGTGTCAAATATCAGAAATATTAAATACATATGTATATCTCAAAAACTGGAGCCAATTGAAAATTAAGCATGGCATATTCATGATCAGGAGCACAAAATTAATGGAAATCGACTCTTAAATCTCTGGCAACAGATTGACTGTTCCCCAGTGTAATATAATTGCCTGGAACACTGCTGCTGGAAAGGTGCACTGTGGGGCACTAGGTGCCATATATTCAATAACCAGTTATTTATAAAGGTAAGCAGACAGAATTGCAGCCAATATGTAAACTAAAAGAAGATGCACAACATACAGTAATGACAGGAATAATAAGCCCAGGAATGACTGCACTCTGTGATATCAGGGACAGTTGGCATTTCTATTGCAACAGATCACTTGGGATTGAAAATAATCAATACCTATTGTTTATAATTTATATTAATGTATTTGAGTGTGCCCTGACAATGATTCAAATATTTTAATATTTTTTAATATGTATGCTTTTTTCCCTTTATATAGGGTGCAACTAGCATTGGAGCATACTTGCCAACCCTCCCTCATTGTCAGAGAGACTCCCTGAAACAGTAGCTATCTCCCTATCTCCCTGATTGCTCCTTATCCCCATTATGAAGCTGTTATATCAAAAAAACTGAGATAGATACATTAAAATGGGATAGTATCATTTCCCTGCATTGGTTATAAGGCACAATGGGCCCTATGGTTACATGTATTTTCTGAAAAGTATCTGTGTATTTTCATCAGCAAGTAGATCTTACTAACTACTTTTGGGCTCATATACATTTGGATGTAAATCAATTTTATGACACGCCTCTCAGATGTAGTAGTACACGCCCACTGTAACGCCGCGCTCATAGGTGGTGCTTTCACAATCTCCCTGAAATGCTTTTTCAAAAGTAGGCAAATATGCATTGGAGAGTTCTTAGCAAGTGACTAAACTTCTTCATTAACATCAATATTATTAGTACAGAACTACTGATACTGCAGAATGTATGTCCACAAAGGGGATGTGAAGAAGTAATAGAACTGGTGGGTTAGCCACCTGAGGCCCTTGTTCTACTCCTAAAGAACAGAGAAGCGGATTCTTCTGAGCATACATAGACTGGGAACGTGGAGCGACATTCCAGGGCCCTCCCATAAAATTTGTTATGGGGCCCAGCGATACTGTTTTCTGCCCCTGCATTCTGCACCATTTTAAGCTTATAAGACATTACTTCATGGCAATATAGAATAATTAGCAAATAGGTTTTCCACTTTAGATTATTATTTGTATCTGCCCACCTACACTTTTACTAAATACATTGCTTTCTGGGTTTTTGCTTTGATTGTGCATTGGAAACTCCCTTGGTTATCAGCTGCACACGTGAAACACCGACCAGACCCCAACTACTTACCGGGAGTGCCCACCATGAGCGTGCTTAATAGGTGTGTCCTTCCAAACTCAACGTATTGTTCATGGGACTCTGCAACTAGGTATCGATGTGGTGAGAGACTGATATAACAGTGTGCGCACTTATATCATACAGAAAGAGCTTTAAATATTTATTATTGGATTTTCCATGTCATTAATTTGACAAGAGACTGCTCCAGGCATCAAAGATCCAGTGATTAATTTCAATTAGAGGCAGTATCTACTATATAAAAGTGAAAATTTGTCCTTCTGTCTTTCTATACAAATCCACAGTTTACAAGCCACGATCGTGAAATTTTACATACGAACGTATTAAAACATCAAAGTCAAATTAACAAGTATCACAGCAGTACTTGTAGTGCCGCAATACATGTTCTGTTATCGCTATCTCAGCATTTTTTTAACTCAATAACTTTTTTTTTAAACTGATGCTTAAAGAGAAAGCATATTTGCAACATAAAAAGCTATTTTGAATATATTACTAAATTAAAAAATACAAACTTATATATATATATATATATATATATATATACACACATACAGTCAGGTGCATAAATATTGGGACATTGACAGAATTTCCATATTTTGGCCTCTATTCACCAGAAAATTTTGTCAATGTCCCAATATTTATGCTCCTGACTGTATGTATGTATATATATGTATATATATATATATATATATATATATAGACACACACACTCATGTATTTTGTAAGAATGCAATGCCAACATTACTTTATATCAAAAACTCATTATGGGGCCTAAATGGCACATTCTTATTCCTGCATGTTGCTACAATTTGGAATGTTTTTTTTTTTTTTTCTGGGTTATTTATCATGGTAGTGATGCCAAGACAGCTACAACGATGAGCAGCAGTCCTGGCAAATGCAAAGCCCTGCATTCTTCCCGTTAACCAAAGCTGCCAAAGTTACACTGCTAGGTTCTGTACCAGGCAGTGTTCCTGAGCATGCACAACAGCATGATCCCTCTTGAAAAAGCAAGAGGGATCACTCTTTGCACTGATATGTACGAAGACTTGAGGGTATATTTACGAAACTGCAGGTTTTTAGAATTGGAGATGTTGCCCATTGCAACCAGATTCTACTTAACATTTATCTAGCACCTTCTAGAACACAGGCTCTCAAACTCGGTCCTCAGGACCCCAAACAGTGCATGTTTTGCAGGTCTCCTGACAGAATCACAATTGAAATAATTAACTTCACCTGTGGATCTTTTAAAATGTGTCAGTGAGTAATGAGTACACCTGTGCAGCTGCTGGGTGACCTGCAAAACATGAACTGTGTGGGTTCCTGAGGACCGAGTTTGAGAACCACTGTTCTAGAAAATAATAGCTAGAAACTGATTGGTTGTTATGGGCAACATCTCCACTTCTAAAAACCCGCACTTTAGTAAATTTACCCCTTGGAGATAAAGTACCAACCAATCAGCTCCTGTAATTTTTCAAACACGGTCTGTAGAGTGACAGTTAGAAGCTGATTGGTTATTACTTTATCTCCGTCCACTTTCACTCTCTCCAAGGTGAACATGGTATTAGCCATCAGAGACAGGTCCTGAAAACACAATCACAACATCCTAGCACATTTTATGGGGACAGCTGTGTTCTGACTTTAACACAGATGATGTAACATTGAAACAGGCAGTTTATTTAATTTTTAGAAAATTGTGTGAAAATAAGATTTAGGGGGTGGAATACTGTAGCGTGATATATAGAACCTTATGGGGGAAATGTAATAGCCAGTGAGATGCAAGCATCTGCGTGTTTCTGGTGAGTCTGCTTGTGTTTTGTTAATGCTTCAATAATTTAAAAGGCATCTCGCAGGCTACTACATCTTCCCTTATGTGTTTTAATGTTTAACAAGTACCCCTCAAATGTGTACATTTATGCACCCAGTAGAACAGCAATTTTAGTGTAAAACTATACTAACACCATGTAACAAGAACTGTAATACCACTATTTTCATACACTAACACTAGATGGTGCAAGCAATGCATAAGTTTAAGCTTTACAAACATTTTTATTGTGCTACACCCACATTCACTTGGATCTGCAATTAAAAGTTTTGTGTAAAGTTCAATTTATAGAAAATACTGCTATTACGGCGAGTGTGCTGTTAGGTGATGATGTCATTATCTACAGTCAGGTGCATAAATATTGGGACATTGACAGAATTTTCATATTTTGGCCTCTATTCACCACCACAATGGCTTTGAAATGAAACAAACAAGATGTGCTTTAACTGCAGCCTTTCAGATTTAATTTGAGGGCAATTCAGGCTTGCCTACCCTCCCGATTTGGTCGGGAGCCTCCCGAATATCGGGTGCCGCTCCCGACCCCCCGGAAAGGCAGGCAAGCCTCCCGGCTGCCGCCTGACCCCCCCCAACTACTACAAGAAACCCCCGCAGAGGGGGACCCGATGACGCGATTCGTGCTGAAACGCGTCATCGTGGCTCCGCCCCCTGCTTCACAATGCCAATATTTTTTGGCATTGTGAAGAGGGGGCGGAGCCACGATGACGCGATCATGTGACTCCGCCCCAAAACGGCATCATCGCCTGGCCACGCCCCCCACTGTGCACAGACATTCAGCTCCCTCCCGGAAGGAGGGAACTGAATGTCGGCATGTATGGGGTAATTACATCCAAATCAGGTGAACGGTGTAGGAATTACAACGGTTTCTATATGTGCCTCCCACTTTTTAAGGGGCCAAAAGTAATGGGACTATCAACTCAAAAGCTATTTCATGGACAGGTGTGGGCTATTCCCTCGTTATTTCATTATCAATTAAGCAGGCAAAAGGTCTGGAGTTGATTCTAGGTGTGACATTTGCATTTGGAATCAGTTGCTGTCGACTCTCAATATGAGATCCAAAGAGATGTCACTATCAGTGAAGCAGGCCGTCATTAGGCTGAAAAATCAAAACAAACCCATCAGAGAGATAGCAAAAACATTAGGTGTGGTCAAATCAACTGTTTGGAACATTCTTAAAAAGAAAGAACGCACCGGAAAAGCTCAGCAACACCAAAAGACCCGGAAGACCACGGAAAACAACTGTGGTGGATGACAGAAGAATTATTTCCCTGGTGAAGAAAAACCCCTTCACAACAGTTGGCCAAATCAAGAACGCTCTCCAGGAGGTAGGTGTATATGTGTCAAAGTCAACAATCAAGAGAAGACTTCACAAGAGTGAATATAGAGGGTTCACCACAAGATGTAAACCATTGGTGAGCCTCAAAAACAGGAAGACTAGATTAGAGTTTGCCAAACAACATCTAAAAAAGCCATTACAGTTCTGGAACAACATCCTATGGACAGATGAGACAAAGATCAACTTGTACCAGAGTGATGGGAAGAGAAGAGTATGGAGAAGGAAAGGAACTGCTCATGATCCAAAACATACCACCTCATCAGTGAAGCATGGTGGTGGTAGTGTCATGGCGCGGGCATGTATGACTGCCAATGGAACTGGTTCCCTTGTATTTATTGATGATGTGACGTGTTTCGGGCAATATTACATGCTCATATTCAGTCAAATGCTTCAGAACTCATTGGACAGCGCTTCACAGTGCAGATGGACAATGACCCGAGGCATACTGCAAAAGCAACCAAAGAGTTTGTTAAGGCTAAAAAGTGGAATGTTATGCAATGGCCAAGTCAATCCCGTGACCTGAATCCGATTGAGCATGCATTTCACTTGATGAAGACAAAGTTGAAGGGAAAATGCCCCAAGAACAAGCAGGAACTGAAGACATTTGCAGTAGAGGCCTGGCAGAGCATCACCAGGGATGAAACCCAGCGTCTGGTGATGTCTATGTGTTCCAGACTTCAGGCTGTAATTGCCTGCAAAGGATTTGTAACAAAGTATTAAAAAGTGAAAGTTAGATTTAGGATTGTTTAGTTTGTCCCATTACTTTTGGCCCCTTAAAAAGTGAGAGGCACATATAGAAACTGTTGTAATTCTTACACCGTTCACCTGATTTGGATGTAATTACCCTCAAATTAAATCTGAAAGTCTGCAGTTAAATCACATATTGTTTGTTTCATTTCAAAGCCATTGTGGTGGTGAATAGAGGCCAAAATATGAAAATTCTGTCAATGTCCCAATATTTATGCACCTGACTGTATACAATTGTATTTATTAAAAAAGCAATCCACACAGTTTTTTCCCCCTCTAAATAATAATAATTCATTCTCTTTTTTCCAAAATCATTCAGGAGGAAAAAAATGTTATGGCTGCCAGACACAGTTAGAGGCTTTCATACTCCCAGAATGCGAAGTGGTAGCAGAGGGTGAGATGGAGGCTTATGACGTCACAGAGTAGACACAAAAATATTGGCCTAAATGTAACAACGTGTGAGATTTGCAAAGTGACAAGATTTCTGGGTTTTTTAAATGGTATATTTTTTTACAACACAAAACCAACCTGGTTTAACTTTGTAAAAAAAAAATGTTGCTTTAAAGCTGGGTACACATTAGCCAATATGTTGTCTGATCCGGAGGATCAGGCAGACACATCGTCGAAAATCGGCTGGTGTGTACTCAATACTTAAGACCAAGCGCGCTCCCGTTTGGTCGTCAGTCGCATCTTCAGATCGGTGCTACTTGTAGCTCAATGTGACAATCCGGCTGATGACCCCATGCAGCTGGATGCGACTGATCCCGACATATCAGGTGGACGGGCACCGCATCGTGTAATGCGTACCAGGCGCCCAATGTCGTCCTGTCAGCAGTCATCTGTCGCATCGCTGGGTACACACATCGTTAAGTGTGTACCCAGCTTTAATCTCAACATTTAGCAAATCTCACACTTATTACATTTAGGCTATACAAAATAAGTTTGCTACGCAGACAGAGGGGGCGATTCAATTGTTCTGCCGGTGGCTATTTGTATAAAGTGCCCGACGGAGCAATTCAATTGTTACGCCTGAGCGCAAGAGCCGCTGGCGCCGTCATTTCTGCAGCATCCTTAGGTGGGTGCGAGAAGAAACGTATGAAAAATCCATGGTTAGGGCGTGCTAACCGCAGAAAGGGCACCCTAAACAGAACTTTAGACAGGTTTAGCGTGAAGTGGGCGGTAATTAATGAGCGCCCAGAACAATTGAATTGCAAATCTGGGAGCTATTATCGCAGTCCACGCAACATTTGACTCGCCCCCAAAGGCTCCTGGATTGTCAGCATTACATCTGTAGGCAGAGGAGGCAGGAGGTCACAGTGAAAATCATGGCCCATGAGACAATGCTTGCCATGGTAGTCTATGGCACTCTGGAAAAATCTAAAGGATTATCAATTGTCAATAGAATTCTAAAGAAACAAACCAAGTAGAAAATGTGATTATTAAGTTGCTTCTAATAGCCTACAACAGTGTTTTTAAAAAAATTAAAAAAAAAACTTCTTGGGATTACGGATTTAACTTTGAATGCATTTAAAAAATTTTATGTGATGTTTTAAAAACTACATTTTACCACAGTATAACATTGCAGTATGTTGTAATAGATTACCAACACCTAATGCAGACACAGGCTTGTTGTCATTGGGCGAGGCATGTGACAAAAAAAGCCATATGTGACGAATATTGAAAACGATGCTCTGTGTAATTAGAAAGGAACTAATCACCAGCTACTTCAACAGCAAGTCACTCGCCAAATATGGACCATCATTGGCTTGTAATGGAAACACCTACATTTTATTACTTACATAAGATTGACCATAAATCTGCATAGTATGTACGCATTTAATTTGTAGATAAAATAGATCCATAAAAAAACAGTCGAATTATGACCGGATTTGTGTATCTTGCAGAAGTTGCAGAGATCTAAAACATTCAATAGAAAAAAAAAAATACCAGGAATTATTTATTCAGTTTACCTAAATGTAATGCAATGTTTAAGTAATTCATTTTAAATTGTAGGTAACATCTCACAAGCGTCCGCCTACTATACAAAACATTTACAAAGTTGATTAACAAGTTTCTTCTTTGATGTGCAGATAAATGTTAATATTATTAGTAGTGAAGTAGTTAGTGATAAAGTATAATTACGAATGCTTTAATTTGTTATGTTCTAGGCACTTGTCTCTGACAAACCCATCAAAACAAGTTACACCAGTTTATATAGGCCTAACAAATTGCAAAAAGCACCATAAAATATATTTATCATAACACCATTCAGAGATTATGTAATTAATATTTTATGTAGGTTAAGTTGTGATTTCTTCTTGATGCGTATGTGTAATAAACATGGTTGATGCACAGTATTTGTGAGATTAATACACTGAACCAACCACTGACAACAGGTTGTTTTAACTTGGGATACAAAACTCCAGTGACTGGTAGCCTAAAAGCGCTAAAGCTGGGTACACACCTATACAATCATCGCGCCGTTCATCCAATATCGAGAGAACGGCCGTTGGATTGTATAGGTGTGTACCCTGTCCAGATGCAGGAGCGTTAGCCGATAAATGGCTTTTAACACTCCTGCAACGGTCGGGATCAAGAGGTCGCATCTTATGTACTGTTTAATTTTTATCGGGCCGATCCCATAGAGGCCCGTACACACTGTGTTATGTCTGCACAGTAGGTACGCGGCTGACGGGGTCACACTGGGGACAGACTGCACGGCTCATAGAGACAGCTTTACCTGAACAGCCTGCAATCGTAAAAGTGTGTACCCAGCTTTAGAAAGGACTTGCTGCAAAATTTTGTTTCTCCAAGCCAGGTTGCATTCATCAAACGGATTTGCTTTCCTAACATATATTTTAAAGTTGTATGATAAAATAGGGCTGTATGACAGTGTATGAAGAGGAGTATTGTTTTCTTCATATTTAATAAAGTGGCTGAATTGAGTGAACAAGACTGATATTTTCATTCTTCAAAATAGTAATTAACTTGGAGGATCACAGGCCCTTGAAAACAACAGAGTGTTATGTTGCTTTGCCTGGCAGAGGTGTTAGTTTAGTTTATCTGGAGAAATGTGTTCAATTGTAAAACAAGCTCAAAAGCTGGGTACACATTGTACAATTGTCTGTGCAATCAGCAGGGAATTGCATAATGTGGATACACGTACAATCTCTATTTATCGCAGATAAATTGGTCTGATTGCATGATTGGATCTTCAAGCATGCATGAGATTAGATACATTTTAGTCCATACATTGTGCAGTGTGTATGCTCTGACGACTGATATCTGTGCAGCCTGTACAGCAGGGGTGGGGAACCTCCTTCCCGGGGGCCGTATAAGGCAATCGGAATCATTTGGTCTTAGCCCCTGAGCTTTTTTTCTGCTAACCTCATCTGGCTAGCAGGGTGCCCAGAATGGCACCCTGTAGCCAGCATCTATGCAGCTGTGCCGCTTGGAGCGTCCTTAGGGCACTTCAGACAGTCAGACCGCTGCCCTTACAGCTCCCTGGTGCATCCTCAGGATGCTCTGGGCATTGCTGTAATCACTGGCGATTGTGGCCCCACCCCCATGTGACATCAACACCGAGGGGGCGTGGCCTGCACTGGGCCCACAAATAATGTTATATATATCAAAATGGCCCTCGGCAGAAAAAAAGATTCCCCACCTCTGCTGTACAGGGACACAATATTTCCTTTCAATAATTATGATACAGATAGCAAGAAAGAAACAAATTGTATAGTGTGTACACATGAATATCTGAATTCATCGCATCTTAAGTAAAAATTGTACAGTGTGTACCCAGATATCGTGGACATACGCTGAGATATTTCAGTGTATGGCCACTATATATCTGTGCGTCTAACCTGTGAAGAAACAAATGTTGGGCGGTCGGCCGCGCATACACTGCCAGGTGGGGCCAACCAATAATTGAAAATATCGACATGCTGGACGGTTGCGACAGTACACTGTTCAATTGTAGGCTTAATCATCTGAATCATCAGCTCCTCTGGCCAATAATTGGATGGCGTATGTCCAGCATAAGTTAGTATCTCAAAATATAATAGAGATATTGAAAAGATCTCATCTTAAACTATGTGTAAATGGTTAATAAGCTTAAAGTGATATAGGTAGAGAAGTTATAATAAGTTAGAAGACAGACCACAAAGTGTAAACATGAAATGTAAATCATTGTTTGAACATTTGACTCAAACTGGAGTATAAACTACCCTTTCTATATTCTCATATATCAGACTGTTTCAAATCACATTTAGAAATTCAGTGTGTGTATATATATATATATATATATATATATATATTTATTTTTACCCCTTTAAAAACCCCTCCTCCCCCCAAAGAAGCACTATTCTCATAATCCAAAATATGAAACTAATGACTTTAAGAGATAATATAGAAGTGTTGTTTAGGTTATCAACGTTGCAATGTGGGTAAAGAGCCAAGTATTTTTGGCATGTTTCAACTAGGCCCTTTCCTAGCTGACTACACACATTTGGCTGGGAGAAAAAAAAAAAAAAGGAGGGGGGTGGTTTAGATTTTTTTTTTTTTTTAGCTCCCACTAGGAAGCTGGTGAACTAAACTATTCAGAATCAGTGTATTTCTACTATTTTGCATGAAAGTGATTTTGCACTCATCCATAATGTATTCAAACACACTACGCAAATCAATAGAAAAAAATAACTTTTATTTACAAAACAAATCCAAATATTGGATGCTGTAAACAAAATTCACAATCCTTTCCCTCAAGAATGTATACCAACAGCCTGCGTTTTTCATCTGGGCTCCTGCCTGTTTTTAACTTATCTTTATCGTCAATGAATTCCAAAGCAAGGAGCAGATTAGCAGTAAGGAGGCATGCTGTTCATACAGAGGAAGGTTGAGAGCAAAATGAGCACAGACTTCTGAAAAGCTAATAGGTTTATATCATTATTGTCTTGTCCAACATTTTCATCTTGTATGCAACCTCAGATTTCTGTTTGTCCACATTTTGCAAATAAAGCCACACCGTTATAGATCGGTAAAATATATTTCTGCTTTTGCAGAATTCGCTCAAAAACATTTAGGTCTACAATATAATATTCAAAGAAAATATTTTTATGTTTTAATTTTCTCTCCATTGTACTTTTTTTTTAATTGGCAAAGTCATCAACCAACAACATAATGCAAGTCATGTACAAAGCATTTAACATGAATCATTTCAAAATCTGAATAAAATAGATGTAATGGAAAAGCATCAGTGTATAAAGCAAAATATTAAAGTACAAATTTGACACCCCCCCTCCCCCATTAGACACGACACCCAATGCATTTTTTGTGCAACAACATACAATGGTTTGGCTTGAAAGAGTTCTGATGTTTCATCACATTTGTATTAGTAGGTTTATCTCAACATAGATTAGCAATAAATCCATCCACCAAACAAGCTGTCCAATGGCTGGTGTTTAAGGAGTCACGTATTTCAAAGGGAGCTTTGTCTCTCCGGTAAATTCTCAGTTCCAATATACTGGATGACAGACAAGTAATTTCTGTGATTGCTGCAAGAAATGGCTGTACAGAATGATGCATAAAAATGTATTCGGTAACTATGAGGAATAAAATATGTGTTGAAACTGTATATAAATAGCACATCTGTGACATGACTTAGAAACTCAACTAGCTGCAGCCAATTTTAAATAGAAAAAAAAAAAATCTGAAAAATTAAATGTCAAGGAGATATACATTATAATAAAAATGAGCTTCACATAAACAGATCTTATGAAGTAGCTCTATATTGTCAAAATGTGATATTTGTGGCAGAACTGCATTTCAACACCTATAACTGAGAGATGAGTTATTTGTGCAATGCAAATAGTTGTGGTAAGAATAGCCATACCCCATCACCAGCTGATCCTATTTCCCCAGCCATCCCCTTCAATTCAGCTCATAAGCCATGTGACTATATCTATGGATACTGTCCTGATTTAGACAAGCACATCTCAATTCTGATTTACGGTCTGGAGCAATGAGACATGGGAATCATACTTTTCTCTTCGCTATTAATCAAGGAAGACTCTCCATTGACCAAACACAAAACAGACAGGAGCAGTCACAGAAAAGGCCAGAAATTTCCGTGTAAACAGAGAGTGGCAGTGCAATAGCTTTAACAGATCCTGCTAAATTCACAGGAATGGTGCTACAGTAAACAAATCAGATTCCTGCTAAAACAGCCTTTTATGACTGAATATGAAAAAAAAAAAAGTAGACACTCAATCTAGCAATTTTCAGAAGTTACTGAAGAACGACAGGATGTTAATCTGAGCAACTGGCCTCAAAAGAAGCCTTGGGGGCCAAAGTTAAACTTAACCATTTAACTTCTAGTACTCATCTAAATTAAATTCTAGGATCTCTGGTAAGACCAAACCCATTTTTTATTTAATAATTCTGTGTGGGTGCGGTCAGCAGAAATCTATTTCAACTACTGTTATATCATTTGGCACTACAATTTTATAAGACTGTTGGCTATTAAGATCAAACTCATCCAGTAACATTAGGTCTCTGATGTTTTATGTTGTGTTGTTGGAATGTAAAAGTTACTGATTGGGTAAGGACGCCATTCATCGACTTGTATACTGCTGCAAATATGCCATCATTAGGTCTACTAGCTTCTATATATTTACTATATTTCCACAGTGAATTATAATGAAGACATTGTCAAAATACCCTGCATCTGGAGGAAAGAAGGTCTAATAGGGGTGTGTCTGCATAGTTCTAAGAAGTAAGAAAATTAGTAAGTACCAGAAGCGTGAAACAATAAATTAATTCAGACATTGAATCTTTCAGTCATGTCTCTACACATCAGATGGATGGAACAGACTGTGAAAGCACTCGAAGGCCAAGATAATAAATCAAAAAAAAAAAAAAAAAAATCAGCAAGGGGATGTTAAGTTTATCATGCTGTGAATACTACAATATACGACTTGTCAAAGCTCTACTGCCCACCTAGACTATAGTGAGATGACAAGTATTGTTTTACTAAGTAAACAATAATGGCTCTTATGGGGTTAACGTTAGCTGCAGTGTATGATAGATTCAAAAAGAATATATAGGGAAAATATTTAAAAAAAGGAAAACCAAAATATGTTTCATTCTGGCTTTTGACAAGATAAAACAAAAGAATGGATTTCAATGTTTTTAAATAAAAGTTACAGTACTAATATTATAAACTCCTATCTAAATTGAAAATATTAGTAAAATTTAAGGAAAAGACAAAAATACTGAACTAAAGTAATCGTGCAATTCAGCTTAATTTCACATTAAATACCTCTAGTGGTCCTACTATGCAAACATGCATTCATTGATAACAAACTCAAGTCTAGAGATCCACTAACATTCTGTTTGGTGTAAATGGATTTCTAAAGACTCTGCCATTTCAAAATGTGTTGTGTTTAAACTTCAATGTGCTTGACATATATTTTCTAAAATTAACTAATCACGTGCTTAAATTTCAAAATATCTGATTGATATATGGTAGACCAAATTGCCTTTGTTTTATATTCCTAAAGGGAAACATAAAAAAAAAAAGGAAGAGAATTACCTAGAAAAGATTTACTTTCACATAATTTCCAGGTATGAGATGAAACCTCTTTGCAAGGCCATTACTCTTTTAATCCAATTGCAAACTGTTCAGCACACAGTTCTTTATATAAACAATCTAAGTGCTACATTTACCTAAACCGTATTTCATGAAATCTTTGTGCATGTGGAAACACAGACTGTTAATATGCAAACATTTCACAAATAAACTGTATACAAGTGTTTGCCAATGAAAAATATGGCATGCACTGCTCTGTTCATCACAAGTTCAGAATTTATTATTTATTTTATCTAGAATCCCTGATAAATGCAAATGTGCGGTTTAATCACAAAGATATGTTCTCTTAATTTTCTGAAGGAAACAGGCACTTTGATACAGTAAATAAAGAATTACACAAATAGTTTCTCCTCCTCTTTCAGTTTGGGTATTCTTCAAGAAATCTTTGGTCCTCAAGCATTACGTCTGCTAATAGCTCTAAGCATGGTCACATTTGTAAAATGTGATTCATGCAAACATCTAAAAGTAATTATGTATTATATTTCAGAAGATTTAGGGCTCATTCATAGGTCTCCTCCACTTTCTTATTTTCATACATTAAAAAAAATGCATGTAAAGTGTATTGAAGTGGGACACAAAGGGGCAGATTCAATTAGCCACGGTGTTTGCCGCAGGCAGATAGCCTCGAGCTTGAACGCCCAAAACTTTTCCATTAGAAGCCTATTTCCTCCGGCAGTAGACCAACGGCTAACGCGCATTAACTCATAGATTTTGGATTTAGTAACTGGAGATATGGGTTAATGTGCACGTGGTATGGGTAGAAAGCCCTACCTACCGTGGATTTCTGTTCACACCTCAGTAGGGTGCAAACAGAAACCTGAGAAGTACAGCCTGCTGGCTTACCGCGGGCTACAATTGAATAGCCCTGGGCACTGCTATAAGCAGAGATTCTAAACGAGTCTGCCCCCAAGAGTCAATGATGATATTACCATTCTTGCATTTTTAAGTTTTAAAGCAGAGCACAAATTATTTTTGTATGCATGTTACCAGTACAACAGATTGTATTGATAATAGTAGTTTTAAAAATGTATATCACTAAAGTGCACTCATTTTCCCATACGTTATTCCCATTTTCCAAGCACATATGTGTGAATGAGCCCTCATAATTATCAACACTGTACTGCCATGTCTGAGAAAGCAGTCTATGCAAGCAGGCAGATTATACATTCTAAACAACTCAATATCATTCTTAAAAACCAAATTCTCAGTCTAATATTCAATGTTTTTTCCTTCACACATTGCTACAGATATATGAAATTCAGAAGAAAAATGTCAGAGTATTTACTCCCTTTAGCAAAAAATCCATGACTATCCAACTTCTTCCTATTTAAATGTAAAGTGAGCAGGAACTGCTAACCTGTACTTACATGAAGCATTCCCTCTTTGCATATTGCAGAAGGTTATATTCGCTTTAAATGACAGGCCGCTTTGTGCTCTGAGATTGAACCCAATTAATTAGGAGCTTATCATTTTGATCATGCTCTTGTGAATTCTATATGAACTACAAGCTTCACAAAGATTTAAACCAGGAGCAGATCATCATTGGTAAAAACAAAAAACAAACAAAAAAAAAAACACTTTATTATATAACTGGGTAATCCCATTTTTATGTTTAGGGAACACTTTACTCACAGAAATCGTTCAGTCAATCTTAATTACAGGGTAACCAAGTGGAGTATGTATGTTGCTGGCATGTAAAGACAGGTTGAACCTGGGCAATATAATAATTGCTAAAATTGGCATCTGCTACATATGGGGCGGGCTGATAGTAGCAAGTTACATTTGCCACGTTGGGAATAATGTTTTGTTCAGCCAGTACTCGAATGGCTAGCATGGTGATAAGGCTCAGAGTCTGCCTTCTTTCATGTCCCATGAGACACACTGTACTTTCATTGACCACACCATGTAGAGTCATCAGATAGTCATACTTGCGATCTTCTAAACCCACAAAGTGGTTCTGCAAGTAGGACTCTAGCTTTCTTTGCTGCTCTCCAATGTCTGAAAAGTCAATGAAAAACCTAGAACACATGTACCTCTGTAGGGACTTCATTTCTGATTCTGAGGCTGCCCTGAAGCCTCTTACCAAAAGGTTGCAGTACTTTAGGAGGCCACCTCCACGGATCTCCTCAGGGTTCCTGGTGGCAATGGTCTTGTGACAAAGGTGGTCAAAGGCTTCTTGGAAATCCCCATACACACTCTCACCAATAATGGTGGGGTGGAAAGTTTCAGTCATTGGGTTCTCTGAGCACTCGTAAAAAAGCAATAGAGAATCCAGTTTAATCTGAAAGGAATCAACACTGAATTCAAACTGCCTCCTCAAAAAATCCACAAATTTAAGTTCCACATTTTTGCCATGGTTATTAGATAATGAAATCAGACTCCATCGGTCATTATCATTGCAGACCTTTACCATTTTCTGCACATAGGCTTCCTGCAATGGGAAAGAGAAACATAAACCAGTCAGTCACAAAAGCATGGTGACAAGTGTCCATCCCCCTTGGTTTTTATAAGCCTATCTGAAAAATAAAACACAGAACCAGAGAGGCCAGACGCAGCCACAGTGGGAGGATCATAGGAAGCTCAGAGCGCACATTTTGACAGAAAGCCAAAAACAAAATAATGTTTAAGTTACAACTGATGTTTAATGACTCCTAGTGTATCTGTAAGGACTGTACACATAGTAAGTACATGGTGCTGCAATGGGAATCAGAAAGATGTGCAGGAACATAAAAGTTACCAGCCCAGCATATACTTGTACAGCAGCAGCGCTGTGTAAGGAGGAGGGCAGGAAAGGGGTAGGTGATCCCCCGGGTAATGGGCACAGCAGGGACGTTCTTATTACTTACCTTTAGGGTGAGCGGGGATATCTTCTCCTTGTTAACTCCTTCAGGTAAGAAGTCCAGGAGGCAGTCCAGCACCACGTCTTTCACCGTCTGGAACTCGACCTCTCCCCGCAAGTCTGCGCAGAAGATGAGGTCCAGGTCCTTGTAGCCCAGCCCGCTGTCCTCATGCAGGACGTGACTGGCGGCAGAGCCGTTCAAGCGGACATCCCGGACGGTGATATTCCTCTCCTCCAGCCGGCACCGCACCACCTTCACGATCTGCCGGGGCTTCATCTCCAGCGTGGGGAAGTTGCCGCGGCCGTGGATGGGGATGGTCTCGGTGAGGATGGCGTCCAGGCGCTGCACTTGCTCCCAGCTCAGGACGTTGCAGTTACTGCTGTCGCAGCTCGGGGATATAATGCCAGCAGTGCTGCTGCCCCCGTCGTGCTCATCATCAGCCATGGTGCGCTGCCACAGAGAGGGTGCTGCTGCTGCTACACGGAGCCGGTCACTGCACTAATCCGCTACTCGGAGCAGAAATAGCCAAGTGCGCACCCCAGCTTCCCCGGTGACTGCTCTCACTCACAGCCGGAGCCCGCACTCACTATCAGCAGCACAGCAACAGCTATCTTCCCAGGTGTGAGCCACAGGCACGCCGCATCCCCCGGGTCCGCTGACAGCTGCCTGTAGCCGGGGCAGGACACAGAACTGAAGCTACTGGCAGCCGCTGTCTCTGGAGCTTTCCTCTGCTACGTTATCATCTAACTACTTTATATATGGGGCACTGGTGCCCCGCCCAGACACGCCCCCTCATTAGCATAGCGATGTGCCCGGGCAGCTCTCTCTCTCTGTCTGTCTTTCACGGTGACCGGGGCACTGCCGCTGCCTGTGACCTGTAGCGCGGGCAGGGTGATATGTATATAGTTGTGTGGCTGCCCTGACGGTAGTGTCTAGATTCCCTTCGCTCTAGGGCCGGGGTACCCCCGCTTGCCCCGGGGCTCCCCTAGTGAGGGCAGGGCCTGGCCCGGGGCTCCTGCGTCACGGATGATACTTTCATCTGTTAATAGGGAAAGTTTTTTTCCAGACGGCAATTACGCGCTGTCTCTGCCCGCTGACTCTCATGAATGTAATAGTGTAGCTGCGCAGACTAGCGGGGTAATTGCTGTCAGTCTGGGACTGTCCCTATGAAGCTCTTAAGCAGCTGACAGGTTAGAGCTTAGTCCTGGCCCCTCCGGTGCTGCAGGGGCCAATGGACCGACTATTGTGAGTGCACGGGTATTATCACACTGCGGACGGGGGGCAGTAGGACCACGCACGCAGGCAGCGGTCACAGAAGTACTAGAACCCCCTGCATAGCTAGTGTTTGTACTGTATGTATGTATAATATAGAATGGTGAGCAGTGCACCGACGTTCCAGGAAGATCTCGGACTTTCTAGAGCGATGATTGACATGAACTCAGCCAATCGAAATGCGATGACGCACGTGCAATTTTAATGATGCGCAGCCAATCCAGATGAAGGGGGGCGGGCCAGAGACTCCGTGAATAAGTGATGTTCGTACGCAGCAGAAAATGTGATTCTTCCTGATATGCACGGTGACAGCAGCGCAGCTCAATGCTGTCCCCGCTGTATGTGCGCTATACGGTGACACTGATCCCATACAGTAACTCAGGATGACTCACATGCTGCATATCTATGCATATGTATGGGTGCCTCCAATCACTGGCCTCCATGTTGCATATATGTGTATATTACTGGTGTCTCTATATTGCACATCTGTGTGTACTGGTGTCTCCATGTTGCATTAATCACCATAATCTAATACGTGTGTATTGCAGCAGTAAATGGTCTCTGTATGTGCGGCTGGGATAGAATAGAATGGTGTACACTTGTTTGCTTGCATCTGTTCTTCACTCAGCTCTTTAATCCCAGAAAGGGAACAGATAATTAATTATGAATGATCATTTGCCACACTATTCGCATGAGTCACAGAGCTAAACCGTAAAGCGAATTAGGGATCCTCGGGGTGTCTGGGGTTCAGATATGTGGCAACAGCACCACCTGCTGACCACTTATCACAGTACACACATCTCTGACGGTCGTGGGGTGGGATCGTGGGATACCCAAATGAATCACACAGACTCCCTTATGTGCCTGCTTAGAGTAAAAGGGAATTCATTGAATTTAAAGAGAATTCTAGGAAGTAATGAATGGACTGTTCCTCTCCTCTTACACGTGTTTCGCTACAAAGCAACTCGAATGGGCAATTCTATTTATATCTGTGTTTTAGAGAATAATGTTAGTGGGCACTCCGGGGATATCTGATTTCTTGGCAGCTATTTAATCCAGAAAATAAACCTGTTTGTTAAATGATGGGAGAGACAGGATAAAAAGGTAGACTAGGTCTTTCACTCAGCATTCCATATGCCTACATTTACTTTAGCATTACCTACCCATTGTACAAATACAGCTAATATGCATGGTTCAGCTGTGTGCTTCCGTAAGCCAATGCCCAGAGCAAACCACACTGACATTTTCTGCATTCTGAAGAGAAGCGTGAAACAAGCAAGTGCTGTGCAGGATTCAGCCCTGACTTGTGGTAGGCAATTGTCATGGGCTCTACAGTGTGATAGCACTGACATACATTTAAGCTGACCATACACCTGCACGACCAGCATCAGATCAGATTCACCATCCGACTCCCCGGAGCTCCCTGGCTGTCCTGGCGGCACGATTTGTTGTTTTTCTTAGCACACGATCTGTCGTACAATCGATCGTGTGCCTCAGGCGCTCATCAGGGAAAAGTCATTGAAATTACATGAATGGACGCACGAGGCATTGCATGCACAAAATACACGGTACGATATGTACACGATAGGATTGAACATATGTGCTGCACATCTGATCATACGATCCGTTTATAGGAGCTGCGGGAGCGCGCATCGGATCGTATCCTACTCCAAAAATACACAATTTCTACAGGATCCATCGTAAGACTCGTCGAAAATCGGGCAATCGGCCTGAAATCGTGCAGGTGTACGGCCAGCATTAGTTTTCTCTGTACTGGAAATAAATGAAAATATTGAATAATAAATAATGTTTTTCATGAAGTACTATAGCCCACATCTCTGAAAAAAATCAGTAAAATATGGTTTAGAATGTGACATCATGCCTATAATTAGTTTTACCCCCTTAACCCACATAGAATTATGCTACCATTGAACAGACCAATTTTCACGATTTTGCCAGCAATTACCATATACCAGTGGATGTTATGGATCTATGACTGAAGACTCCAATGGGGCTCTCATAAGCTTCATTGTAATAGATACAATGTCAGTCAAATACAATCTAATATTAGATAACATAACAGTTGTTATCAGATCAATTCAGATTTGATTCCTTAGCACAGTACTACACATAAGAACTAATTAATATGCCAATACGTCTATCTGGGCCTGTATTCCGGTAGAGAATACCTGATGATATGACATTGTGAATGCTGATCTGTGCAAATATTAGAGTGCTCTGTATAATATGTTCAAATTGTGTGTATAGTTTGAATGTATGGCTAGTGGCACTCTGTGTATCCAGGTATTTATATCAGTGTTTACAGTACACAACAGGTAGCATAAATGGTGAGTTGCTGTTACATGAGCACTGATACACTAAAGCTGGTACACATATATACAATTGTCAGACCTTTCTTTCGATATCGAGAGAACAGTCATTGGATTGTATAGGTGTGTAATGTGCCCTGATGCAGGAGCGTCAGCCGATAAACGGCGTATAACACTCCTGCAATGGCAGGGATCGGGTAGTCAAATCTCATGTGCTGTTTAATATTTATCGAACCGACCACCTGATCCCATAGAGGCCAGTATGCCCTGTGCTTGTACTATATCTGCACAGTGTGTACGCGGCTCACTGACGGGGTCTCACTGGGGACCCACTGCACGCTGATCTCGAGAGTTTTACTCAATCAGCCACAGATTGTACAGGTGTGTACCCAGTTTTAGCTACAAGCAGCAAATACAGACGTAAGACTGTGGGGGTCTATGGGCCTGATTCAGACTCGCTCGCAAGCGCTATATGCTCGCAAGCGGGTCGATGGCCGGGCAGGGCGCACGCGCCATGTGAACACGGCGTATGCGCAAGCCCCGGAGTGAGTGATAACTTCACTCGCTCCGGGGTTCGCTACAAACAGGGCGGCTGTCGATGTTGATTTTCACCTCTGACCACTCACCCTTCTTGGTCCAGACTGCCTGCTCTGTACATCTGCTTGTTTAGACTATCATCTTCTCCTAATTCATTTTGGTAATATGCTCTGTAGACTTAAGATATATAGGACCTCCTAAAACTCCAGTGGATCCTGGTGTATTTTGTGGCAAATTGACTGTCTATAGCATGTTGTCTATTAAGCTGCATTTTTAACCCCAGGGGGTTTATTATTAATGCTGCTTTAAAGGCAATACATGCCCCAGGAGACCTATATTGAATCTCTATCTCTATATCCCCCCTTTCCCCCTCCTGTGTCTTGCTGGTTTTCCCCTTGACACTCTCCATCCCATCTGTCCCTCAGTCTCGCTCTCCTAGTCCCCTGTAATGATCTTATTCTCCCTGTGTTTCTCATTCTCTGAGTGCCAGTTATCAGCTGGGGAGGATGCGAACTTCAGAATGATTTGTTGGAAGGAGCGCGCTCTGGTGCTGCCTCCACCCTGTACCCTGACAAGGTAGACTGACTCGATGGTCATTATGACCAGCCAGAGTTAGTTAGACAGGACCGACCTCAAACATGCACTCCTACACATGTGTGGTGTCTCCGTTTGTTTTTACTCCCTGGCGTTCCATGGGATAGTTGGATCCAGGTTACTCACACCATACAGAGAAGCAATACAAAACAGCAAGTACACTGTATCACTACCACTAGTGAATAGGTCACCAGTACTACCATCTACTGGTGTATTTACTGCAGTCACGCCCCGCGCACTACAATGTCCAGCAACACCCTAAGCTCCAGGCTGCCATGACTTACATATTCTGCATACCGCTGTTACACCTGTGATATCTCTGTGTCATATGCTACTTGTTCTACCTGATTCAGTAAATCTAAGAACTGGTTACTCTGTTCCAAGTGTGGAGTAATCGTCACCAGCACCAACACCTGCGTAACATATTCAACACCACATGTACCTTGGCCAAAAAAGCATTATAACCTGGTTTAACTGTCTGTCTGGAGGACTACTGCTCCCAGCACATTTACTCACATTTTATATTGATAGCCACATTAATCCTAACAGATTGTGTCACCCAGTAGGCTATAACCGCTTACTCAAGCACTGACACACAATTACAAATTTAAAGTGGGAGTTTGCATAGACTCAGCTATCTAGGATGTCCCTGACGGTGGATATGTCTTTTAATCAATCATATTCATGCTGTATTACTATTAAAATGGAAAGTATTTTTTTTTCCTTCTGTTAAACCTGGTGTGACACTTTAGTGGCTATATGCAGTTAAGCTTCACTTTCCCTGCTGTGGTACATAAAAGTGATATGGTGCTTCATTGCAACAAACATTAACCACTTAACTGACAAATTCTTTTTCCAAAAACCGCTCCAAAATTGTCGGTTTCTTTTATGATTGAATTAGGTCACAAACATAATTTTAAACTTATCCATCACTATTTTATTTGAAAAAAATATTTTTTTAAAACACAGTATAAAAATAAATATAAAAATAGCAATTCTTATATTATACTGTAGTGATGGCCATTGACGGCTGTACCATCTATGGTTCAACCATCGTTAGAAGCCATCAATAGTTTTGCGATTGGTCGAGGAGATCTGTGTACACCACAACTGCCGATGTTTCCTAAATATCGATTGAGGGTTACCATCGATGGTGCAACATTGATGGCCACCAGCAATGGCAAACCACTTGTTTTCAGTCAGACCATCGATATATTGCAAACCATCGATGGTCAGTTGCCATCCCTAATCAGAGGCTCTGCGATATCGATCGATATATATATATATATATATATATATATATATATCGATCGAACATTTTATATATATATATATATATATATATATATATATATATATAAAGTATATCCAGTCATCCGGCACTAGTACAAGTTTTCAAAAATCTTTGCGCTCACGTGCCTTCCAAGGGTCATATAGCAACCCAATAATATCAATGAATAATGGCGGCACTGGGAGACTTTTCTAGGTTTAAAAGAATGCCTTTATTTCCTACGTTTCGGAAATGAATCCGTCGTCAGGGAAGCCGAGCTAATGAATACATACAAACATATATACACACTTAAGAGTATTACCTGATTGTTGACAGCTGCGGGACGCCACCCTCCGACATCCTTGGTGAGATTCCCCACTACGCTGTGTTTGGATCCCCTGGTGACGTCATCAGGATGCGCTCCGCGGCTAACCAATGAGGCTGTACAATGGTAGTCATGGCAACCCAATTAGTGTTGGTTGCTGCCGATCACAAAAAGTTAAAAACAAACATTAAAAAACGGCATAAGGACATAGTATAATTCAAATAATTAATCCCATGAGTATTTATAACTTTGATATAAATGGTGAACTGAAGACATGATGTAAAATACTTCAATAAGCTGAAAATATCAAAACATGAATTTTATAGGATACATTGCAATCCTAAATTCTCATTCAACCCTTTCGGGGCTATCGTGTTTAATTTAAATATCCATCTACATTCTAATTTCAAGAGCATTTTATTAATATCACCCCCCTAATGTCATTTGGGATATGATCAATAATTTTAGATCCAATACTGGCCACACTGTGTTTGGCCATTATACAGTTACGTGCGACCGGTTGGTCACTACTGCCAGTAGCTAGTGCTGTTCTTATAGCGGAACGATGATTCGCCATGCTTTCCTTAAATTCACTTTAGGTTTTACCCACATAACATAACCCACACGGGCATGTCAGTAGGTAAATTACAAAGCGAAACGTACATGTCAGGGGATAATTGATAGTATACTTCTTTCCTGAATGAGGATGATTAAATGAATCTCCCACTGACATAGAACTGCACGTCAAGCATCCCAAGCAACGATAACACCCTGCTTTTTGTGTTAAAAAGTTAGTCTTATGTACTTTTTTCTTTAATGGCGCTATGTCATATTTAACTAGTTGGTCCCGTAGATTTGGTCCTCTTTTATAGCTGGGCATCATTCTAGAGTTCAATAGCAATGGTAAATCAGAATCAGTATTGATCAAAGGCCATAATTGTTTGGCCTTTTTTACCACCATTTTGGTTTTCGTGGTGAATGTATTGACCCAAGGTACAGTATGTTGTGACAAATCCTTATTTGGTCTAGGCCTCAATGTATCAACTCTCGGTATGGCTAAGATTTTTTGTTCAGTATCCTCTAATAATTTTTTATCATATCCCCTCAATTCAAATTTCTGTATCATCTGTTGCATATCTATTTCCATCTGTTGTTCATCACTAATTATGCATTTTATACGTAGCAATTGAGAGTATGGTAACCCCTTACGGAGTGCTAGAGGGTGGAAACTATCATTTCGAAACATGGTGTTTCTGTCGGTAGGTTTCACATATAAGGCAGTTGACAGTTTACCATCCCTTAAAGATATATTAACATCCAAAAATTGGATAGTATAGGGACTGATTTTATAAGTAAGCTGGGCTGCATGTCCTGAACGATTATGGGATTCCAACAATTCCCTTAACATACAGTCATCACCCTCCCAGATAATCAATAAATCATCGATAAATCGCAAATATATCTGCAGATGACTATGTATAGATGGAACTGACCAAAAGAGTTGTTGCTCAACCATATACATATACGCGTTGGCGTAGGATGGGACCACATTCGACCCCATCGCTACGCCCGCTAATTGTAAGTAAAATCCCATGTCATACAGGAAGTAATTTTTTGTCAATACCATTTCCAACAATTTAAAAACAAAATTAATATTAGGGTCTTTGTAATCTGCATTATCTTGAATCAACATCTGTACTGCCTTCATACCATCATTATGTGGTATGCTGGTATAAAGGCTGTTGATATCTGCACTGCATAATAAAGTAATATTAGGGAACATTCCCTTAGTTTGTAATATATTAATCAAAGACGTAGTGTCTTTTACATAAGAAGGGATCTTTTGTACACAAGGATTAAGGTAGCTATCTAAGTACACTGCAATTTTTTGAAACAGTGACCCCCTGGCGGATATTATCGGTCATCCGGGGGGGGGACAGTAGATTTTTGTGTACTTTTGGTACAGTGTAGAAGATAGGTACCCGAGGATATTCCACTGTCAAAGCTTGTTGTATTTCAGATGAAATAATACCCTCATTGACTGACTCCCTAAGGAATATATCTAAATCTCGCTTAAAGCTCTTAGTGGGATCTTTAGACAATAATTGATATACCTTAGTATCATTGAGTTGTCTTAAACATTCAGTATCATAGCTAGTAAGATCCTGAATTACTACCGCTCCCCCCTTGTCCGCACTACGTATGACTATGTCAGTTCTATTCTTCAAATTCTTTAATGCTTGAACTTCATCCTTGGATAAGTTATTACTAAATTTATAGGTAGTGTCCATCTTGGAACCCTCCTGTTCTAGCATCCGGGAAAATGTTTTGATTGAAGAACTGACCGATGTGGGATCGAATTTAGATCTCGGTAGTAGTCTGACAAGCTGTGGGGGTATAGGGTCTTCTGTCTTAGTGGATAATGTAGGCTGCGATTTTCCAAAATGTTCCTTTAAGCGTAAGTTACGGTCTAATTTAAACGTGTCCAGTTTCCATTGGAATGGATCATGTTGTCATTAGAAGGCTGGACTAAGCCTTGGCTGGGTGCCCTATCTTTAGAAGTGTCCTATTTTAAAAGTGTCAACTTCTTTTTAAATCGATTAATTGGCGTTATATCAGCGTTAAACAGCAGTGAAACAGAAGGAAACCCACCAAACTACAATCAACAACCTAATTAATTGGACAAAGTGGAATGAACAATTGTGAGTTCACAGTCTCCATACTACTAGCTCCTGTGGACACATAACCAGGACTTTCATTATTGAACTCCCTGTCTGGTGGCTGCATAAACCTGGTGCCTCCCTTGCTACTATTGCTGCTGGCTCTGTGCTTTACATATAATCCTAATGCATACTTATCTGTGTTATGTCAGTTTTCCTCTATAATAATGTACTTTTACCTTAGCTCTTTTTCTAAGTCTTATATCTAGCTCCTACCACTGTATATTTTACTATTTTATTTCTGCTCCCACCAAATCTCCACTTTTTTATACTCAATAATAAACTTTTGCAGTACTGACTCTTTTCCCACACTGCACTATTACTTGCGTTTCTGGAAATCTGCTCTCTCCTACATTCTGTCTTCATTCCTACTTTTAACTTTTCTTCCCCTATTTACATCATCCTTACTATTACCATGTTTTCTTCAAATCCCACCTTCACTCAGTGTCTACCTAATCTTTTGTTCTGCCCCTTGCTTCCATCTTTATCCTTTCCCCCTTGTCTCTTCCATTTCCTCTTCCCCTTATCTCCTCTCCTCTGTTTACCTTCCTCCCCATCTTCTCCCATTACTCCACTTTCATTCTCTTATACTCCACAGGGGTCCTACAACCTCACTGCTAATCCCTCCTCCCACTCCCCTCTCCATGTCACTTTACCCCACATGCATCCACACATCATTAATTTCCCTTCCTGCCCACCTTCTACTGGCTCCCCTTCTAGCACTGGAGTCCGCACCATCGCTACACTCTATTCAGCTCTGTCCCCCAAATTAATCTCACCCCCACGCTATAGCAACCCTGATAATCTCATTCAAATCTCTCCAACAAACTCTGTCCCTCTATCCTGTGCCCTCTGGAATGCCAGGTCAGTCTGTAATAAACTGGTCCCAACCCGTGACCTTTTCATCTCCAACTCCCTGAATCTCCTAGCTATTACTGAAACCTGGATTTCACCCTCTGACACCGCTTCTCCTGCAGCTCTCTCCTCTGGGGGCCTCACCTTTTCCCACACCCCACGACCTGGGGGTCGCCATGGTGGTGGTGTTGGGGTCCTTCTATCCCCTGGTTACTCATACCAACCCATTCCCTCTGAACCATCCCTCACATTCTCTTCATTTGAAGTCCATGCTATACGCCTCTTCCACCCAGTACACCTCCAAGTAGCTGTCATTTACCGTCCCCCTGGCCCTCCCTCCAAGTTCCTTGACAACTTTGCTTCCTGGCTCCCTCACTTTCTCTCCTCAGACCTTCCCTCCATTATCCTAGGTGACTTCAATATTCCAATTGATATCCCCACAGAATCCTCTGCCTCCAAACTCCTCTCCCTCACATCGTCACTTGGTCTCTCCCAATGGACCTCCTCACCCTCCCATGTGAGTGGCCATGTGCTTGATCTGGTATTCACACACCGTTGTGATATTTCTGACCACCTCAATTCCCCATTCCCTCTTTCTGACCATCACCTTCTCTCTTTTAACCTGTCCCTCTCTCCTTCCCCTCCTCTACCTCCAAAAGCCTCCATTACTAAGCGTAACATTGACACTATCGACACAGGTTCCTTTTCTTCCCTGCTTGACTCACTTCTCTCCCCTATCCTCTCTCTCTCCTGCCCTGAACAAGCCGCCTCCCTATACAATGCCTCCCTTACTTCTGCTCTGGACTCTGTTGCCCCAGCGATCACTATTCACACTCGCAGATCTACTCCTCAACCCTGGCATTCCAAATGCACCAGATACCTGCAAAAGTGTTCTCGAACTGCCGAGCGACAGTGGAGAAGATCACGCTCTAAGGCAGATTTTCTCCATTTCAAATTTATGCTCTCATCCTATAGTGCTGCGCTCTCCCTCTCTAAACAGTCATACTTTAAGAACCTCATCTCCTCTCAGTCCTCTAATCCCCAGCGTCTCTTCACTACTTTCAAATCCCTCCTTCGCCCACCCCCTCCTCGTCTCCCCTCCTTGCTCACTGCCCTTGACTTTGCTACCTACTTTACATCTAAAATTGATTCCATACGTCAGGGCATCATATCCAATCAGTCCCCCAGCTCTCCACCTCCTCCTTTCCCTAGTCACCCCTCCCCATCAACTTTACCAACTCTAACATCCTTCTCCCCTGTATCTGGAGAGGAAGTCATGGCCCTCATCCAGTCCTCCCCCCCTCCCGCCTCCTCCGCTTCCTCTCTCTCTCAGCCTGCTCCCATCTTGCCCACCTCATTAACCTCTCCCTCTCATCAGGCACTGTTCCTTCTGCATTCAAACATGCCCTTGTCTCCCCCATTCTTAAAAAACCTACCCTTGATCCTAACCTTCTTTCTAACTACCGTCCCATCTCTCTCCTCCCCTTTGCCTCCAAACTCCTTGAGCGGATTGTCTACAACTGCCTTACCACTTTTCTTTCCTCCCACTCCCTCCTTGACCCTTTTCAGTCTGGCTTCCGTTCTCTCCACTCCACTGAAACTGCCCTCACAAAAGTCAGCAATGACCTCCTTGCTGCCAAATCCCAAGGCCACTACTCTCTTCTCATTCTCCTTAATCTCTCTGCTGCTTTTGACACTGTGGACCACCCTCTCCTGCTGAATATCCTTCACTCCCTTGGTCTACGTGAAACTGCCCTCTCCTGGCTGTCATCCTACCTCTCTGACCGATCTTTTTCAGTTTCCTCTCACGACTCCTCTTCCCCTCCACAGCCTCTTACAGTAGGTGTTCCCCCAAGGTTCTGTTCTTGGTCCTCTCCTATTCTCCCTCTATACTTCCTCTCTAGGTGAACTCATCAGCTCTTTTGACCTCCATTATCATCTCTATGCTGATGATACTCAAATCTACCTTTCCTCCCCTGATCTCTCCCCCTCTCTTCTGACTCGTATCTCCAACTGTCTCTCTGCTGTCTCTTCCTGGATGTCCCAGCGATTTCTTAAACTTAATATGTCTAAGACAGAGCTAATCATCTTCCCACCCTCCCACATCACCTCACTTCCCACTATTTCTTTATCAATTGATGGAATAACTATCTCATCTAGTCCTAAGGTGCGCTGTCTTGGAGTTATCCTGGACTCATCCCTCTCCTTCAAACCACATATCCAGAACCTTTCACAGTCCTGTCGTTTCCATCTCAAAAATATTTCTAAGATCAGACCCTATCTCACCCAGGATGCTACTAAAACCCTCATACACTCACTGGTCATCTCCAGATTGGACTAATGTAACCTCCTCCTATCTGGCCTCCCCAAATCCCATCTCTCTCCTCTCCAGTCTGTCCTCAATGTTGCTGCACGGCTTATCTTCCTCTCCAAACATTCTGTATCTGCCTCCCCTCTCCTACAAGCCCTACACTGGCTCCCCTTCCCTTTCAGAGTCCAATTTAAGGTTCTCACGCTCGCTCACAAAGCCCTCACCCAATCTTCTCCCATATACATCTCTGATCTCATCTCCCTTCACGCTCCTCTCCGCCCTCTTCGCTCAACTAATGCACGCCGCCTTTCATGCCAGCTGATTACTTCCTCCCACTCCCGCCTCCAAGATTTTGCCCGCACTGCTCCCCACCTCTGGAACTCTCTCCCACTCCGCATCAGACTCTCCACCTGTTTGCAATCCTTCAAACGGGCTCTCAAGACCCACTACTTCATCAAAGCCTTCCAGCTATCATTCTAACTCCTTGCTACATGCTCATTCGTCCCCATCTACCCCATCTGTGTCAACCCAGTTTGTCTTCCCCCACCTTTTTAGAATGTAAGCTCTCACGAGCAGGGCCATCTACCCTCTTGTGCTTCTCCTTACTATAGTGTCATTTACTTCTTACTCACCACTAGGGCACCTAACACTTGGTTGCTTATGCTCTGTTGCTTATCTGGGTGATATGGTCACTAATGTAGCAATATATATTATCCATGTCCTGTATTGTATTGTTCTGTAAGTCACTTGTATACAATTTGTTTTTGTACTTTGTAAGGCGCTGCGGAACACTTGTGGCGCCATATAAATAAATGCTAATAATAATAATAATGTTGTTTTGTTGGTACAAATGAAAGCCCTTTGGACAAGATGTTCGTCTCCAATATTGTTAACGGTATCTTAGACAAGTTGAACACTAAGGGCCTGATTCAGAGCCGCTCGTAAGCAGCAGTACGCTCGTTCCGAGCGATGTTCGCACTTCTGCGCATGCGTACGGTTTATAATCCGCATGCGCGAACCAGTCAGTGCGGCCGAAAAACGTTTCTTCGCTATATAGCGAATGCCTGCTATTTTGAGTGACAGGATGAGGCGTATGTGGGTGGTAACAGGGGAAGGTGCTTGAAAACGGGGAGTGGAGATCAGAATGCAGGCGTGCTTAAAGGTCAAAACGGGCATTTTATGGGTGTGCATAATTAATACAGCAGCGTCACTGACCACGTCACTAGGTTATTTTATAGTCAGAACTGCTCGCAAATTTGTGGTAGGAAAAACCAACCACAAGAATAGCGAGCAGTTCATACGCTGGTCGATGTACTCGATTAATCTAATAAAGAGCGGACATGACGCAGGATGCGAGCGGCCAGGGGGCGTAGTTATCAAAAAAACGACCGCAAGTTTTGTTCGCTCGTTCAGACATAGAGGCGTGAACAGACCGCAAAGAGCGAACAGTTCATTTGAATAGCCACCCCTTTTTTCTGAACGACTGTCCGCAAATAGCGTCCGGCTCTGAATCAGGCCCTAAGTCCATCTGCCCCTGGGTGGGCGTCGAGCAGAGTTGCCTTTGATTTTGCCTGCCTCTCCGCGTCCTCTGCCCGGGATTTTGTTTAGAGCTGCTCGTGTAGTAACCCCTAAAGGGTACACTTGTGTAGTAGAGCTAGGTGGTTGCGTATCAGTATCACTTAATGAGGTAGTAGAATCGCCTCCATATGGTTTATATTGTCTGTAAGTGTTTCTTCTTGTGCCACCTGTCGCAGTGGTATTAGCCCATTGGTACACTCGATGTTGTTGGTAATCTAATTGCACCTTACTAAATTTGTCTTTTTTAAACTTAATCAGGTCTATCTTATATTGTTCCACCTGTGTTGTTAATTTCTCCAACCATTTAGTGGTGGGGTCCTGTGTCAAAATGGCTTTATTGCTTGTCTCAAATGTCATGGTTTTTTTCTTTTATAAATAGTAAGCTCCCTATTAGCTTCTTCAATCACTAATAGGACTAAGTCCATGGAGCATTTGTTTAATATCGAGATCCATTTGCGACAAAATATTAATAAATTGCTCTTGAAATTAGAATGTAGATGGATATTTAAATTAAACACAATAGCCCCGAAAGGGTTGAATGAGAATTTAGGATTGCAATGTTTCCTATAAAATTCATGTTTTGATATTTTCAGCTTATTGAAGTATTTTACATCATGTCTTCAGTTCACCATTTATATCAAAGTTATAAATACTCATGGGATTAATTATTTGAATTATACTATGTCCTTATGCCGTTTTTTAATATTTGTTTTTAACTTTATGTGATCGGCAGCAACCAACACTAATTGGGTTGCCATGACTACCATTGTACAGCCTCATTGGTTAGCCGCGGGGCGCATTCTGATGACGTCACCGGGGGATCTAAACACAGCGTAGTGGGGAATCTCACCGAGGATGTCGGAGGGCGGCGTCCCGCAGCTGTCAGCAATCAGGTAATACTCTTAAGTGTGTATATATGTTTGTATGTATTCATTAGCTCGGCTTCCCTGACGACATATTCATTTCCGAAACGTAGGAAATAAAGGCATTCTTTTAAACCTACAAAAGTCTCCCAGTGCCACCATTATTCACTGATGTGTGTATATGTATGTATATATATATATATATATATATATATATATACATACACACACACACGTGTATATATATATATACATACATACATACATACATACATGTCAATAAATATTGGGACATTGACAGAATTTTCAGATTTTGGCCTCTATTCACCACCACAATGGCTTTGAAACGAAACAAACAAGATGTGACTTAACTGCAGACTTTCAGATTTAATTTGAGGGTAATTACATCCAAATCAGGTGAACGGTGTAGGAATTACAACGGTTTCTATATGTGCCTCCCACTTTTTAAGGGGCCAAAAGTAATGGGACAAACTAAACAATCCTAAATCAAACTTTCACTTTTTAATACTTTGTTGCAAATCCTTTGCAGGCAATTACAGCCTGAAGTCTGGAACGCATAGACATCACCAGACGCTGGGTTTCATCCCTGGTGATGCTCTGCCAGGCCTCTACTGCAAATGTCTTCAGTTCCTGCTTGTTCTTGGGGCATTTTCCCTTCAGTTTTGTCTTCATCAAGTGAAATGCATGCTCAATCGGATTCAGGTCAGGGGATTGACTTGGCCATTGCATAACATTCCCCTTTTTAGCCTTAAAAAACTCTTTGGTTGCTTTTGCAGTATGCTTCGGGTCATTGTCCATCTGCACTGTGAAGCGCCGTCCAATGAGTTCTGAAGCATTTGACTGAATAAGAGCATATAATATTGCCCGAAACACTTCAGAATTCATTCTGCTGCTTTTGTCAGCAGTCAGATCATCAATAAATACAAGGGAACCAGTTCCATTGGCAGCCATACATGCCCACGCCATGACAATACCACCACCATGCTTCACTGATGAGGTGGTATGTTTTGAATCATGAGCAGTTCCTTTCCTTCTCTTCTCTTCCCATCACTCTGGTACAAGTTGATTTGCCTCATCTGTCCATAGGATGTTGTTCCAGAACTGTAATGGCTTTTTAGATGTTGTTTGGCAAACTCTAATCTGGTCTTCCTGTTTTTGTGGCTCACCAATGGTTTGCATCTTGTGGTGAACCCTCTATATTCACTCTTGTGAAGTCTTCTCTTGATTGTTGACTTTGACACATATACACCTACTTCCTGGAGAGTGTTCTTGATTTGGCCAACTGTTGTGAAATGGTTTTTCTTCACCAGGGAAATAATTATTTTGTCATCCACCACAGTTGTTTTCCGTGGTCTTCTGGGTCTTTTGGTGTTGCTGAGCTGTCCGATGCGTTCTTTCTTTTTAAGAGTGTTCCAAACAGTTGATTTGGCCACACCTAATGTTTTTGCTATCTCTCTGATGGCTGTTTTGATCTTTCAGCCTAATGATGGCTTGCTTCACTGATAGTGACAGCTCTTTGGATCTCATATTGAGAGTTGACAGCAACTGATTCCAAATGCAAATGTCACAGCTAGAATCAACTACAGACCTTTTACCTGCTTAGATTGATTAAGAAAAATGAGTGAATAGCCCACACCTGTCCATGAAATAGCTTTTGAGTTGATAGTCCTATTACTTTTGGCCCCTTAAAAAGTGGGAGGCACATATTGAAACTGTTGTAATTCCTACACCGTTCACCTGATTTGGATGTAATTACCCTCAAATTATACCTGAAAGTCTGCGGTTAAAGCACATCTTGTTTGTTTCATTTCAAAACCATTGTGGTGGTGAATAGAGGCCAAAATCTGAAAATTCTGTCAATGTCCCAATATTTATGGACCTGACTGTATGTGTGTGTGTATATATGTGTGTGTATATATATATATATATATATATATATATATATTATATATACGGCGGCACTCACAGGACTTGTTTAAAGAAGACTCACGACTCAGGAAGGTCAAAGTTCAACGTTTCAGTCTGGCGACTTTTATCAAGAACTGAGTTCTTAATAAAAGTCGCCAGACTGAAACGTTGAACTTTGACCTTCCTGAGTCGTGAGTCTTCTTTAAACAAGTCCTGTGAGTGCCGCCGTTATTTTCATACATGTTTGGCAGTTTTTCCATTGGAGGGCACCCGGGCAAGTATCAGCTTTTTTTGTGGAGTGTCTGCCATCTTTTGCAGTATATATTTATATATATATATATATATATATATATATATATATATATATTTATTATAATTGTTCAATTATTTATTGCAGCAGTGATCGGGCACATGGAGACTGGGAGGCAGAGCTGGGGCCAGAAAGGAGTGGGCGGGAGCGCCGGGGGAACATGGCAGCAGCCGCGGCTACCAGAGCCGCTGCTCCTTCACACACAGTGATCACTATGTGATCACTGTAGTTCCGGAGCCACAGCGGGAAGGTGTCCCGCTGGTGGCCCGGATACATAGCAGCGATCTTTTTACATGTCTATCTTTAGTGTGTCTGACTTTTGTCTCTGTCGACCTTTTTTCCCTGTGTAACTATTGACTGTCTAACATCTGGTGTCTATCTAGACCAGGGGTCTTCAACCTTTAAGGCAGTGTGGGCCACATTAAAAAATTTGACGAAGCCGATGGCCACTAAGCTATACTACGGTATTTAGACTCTGGCCCCTCCTCACACAATTATGACCCATAACTACCCCCTTCTACAATTTTAAGTATGTCCCACAACTGCCCCTCTCTGCAGTGCCCTCAGTAGTGCTCCTTATACAGCGCCCCCAGTAGTGGGCCCCCTTATGCAGGCCCCCAGTAGTGACCCCCCCCATGCAGTGTCCCTTATACAGTGCCCCCAGGAGTGGTCCCCCTATTCAGTTCCCCTAGTAGTAGTCCCCCCTATGTAGTGCCCTTTATATATACCGCTCCCAGTAATAGTCCCCCTCTATGCAGTGCCCTCAGTAGTGGTCCTCCCTATACAGTGCCCCCAGTAGTGCTCTCTGTATAGTGCCCCCAGTAGTAGTCCCCCCTAGGCAGTGCCCTCAGTAGTAGTCCCCCTTAGCAGTGCCCCCCATTGAGCCCTTTATATAGTGCCCCCAGTAGTGGTCCCCCCTATACAGTGCCCCCAGTAGTGCTCTCTGTATAGTGCCCCCAGTAGTAGTCCCCCCTAGGCAGTGCCCTCAGTAGTAGTCCCCCTTAGCAGTGCCCCCCATTGAGCCCTTTATATAGTGCCCCCAGTATTAGTCCCCCCTATGCAGTGCTCCCAGTAGTGGTCCCCATATGCAGTGCCACCAGTAGTGCCCTATATATAGTGCCCCCTGTAATAGTCCCCCCCTATGCAGTGCCCCCAGTAGCAGTCCTCCCTATGTAGTGCCCCCAGTAGTGCTCTCTATATAGTGCCTCCAGTAGTGGTCCCCCCTATGCAGTGCCACCACTAGTCCCCCTTTATTTATTGCCCCAGTAGTGGTCCCCCCTATGCAGTGCCACCAGTAGTGCCCTTTATATAGTGCCCCAGTAGTAGCCTTCCCTATGCAGTGCCCCCAGTCGTAGTCCCACCTATGCAGTGCCCCCAGTAGTGCTCTTTATATAGTGCCCCCAGTAGTAGTCCTCCCCTATGCAGTGCCCCAGTAATGGTCCCCCTATGCTGTGCCCCCAGTAGTGCCCTTTATATAGTGCCCCCAGTAGTAGTACCCCCTATGCAGTGCGCCCAGTAGTAGTCTCCCCTATGCAGTGCCCCCCATTGAGCCCTTTATATAGTGCCCCCAGTAGTGGTCCCCATATGCAGTGCCCCAGTAGTGCCCTTTATATAGTGCCCCCTGTAATAGCCCCCCCTATGCAGTGCCCCCAGTAGCAGTCCCCCCTATACAGTGCCCCCAGTAGTGGTCCTCCCTATGCAGTGCCCCCAGTAGTGCTCTCTATATAGTGCCCCCAGTAGTAGTCCCCCCTATGCAGTGCCCTCAGTAGTAGTCCCCCCTATGCAGTGCCACCACTAGTCCCCATTTATATAGTGCCCCCAGTAGTGGTCCCCCCTATGCAGTGCCACCAGTAGTGCCCTTTATATAGTGCCCCAGTAGTAGTCCCCCCTATGCAGTGCCCCAGTAGTGCCCTTTATATAGTGCCCCAGTAGTAGTCCCACTCTATGCAGTGCCCCCAGTAGTGGTCCCCCCCTATGTAGTCCCCCCTGATGCAGTGCCCCCCCGATGCAGTGCCCCCAGCAGTGCAAAGACACATACGTAAAAAAAACCCACTTACCTGAATCCCCGCTCCGACTCCTGCTTCCGCCACCATCCGCTCCTCCATCCTCCCAGACTGCCCGCTTTGCATTATGGGAGAGACGTCATGACGTCTCTCCCATCACCCACTGCGGGAGCCGGAAGATGGAGCTCATGAGTGAGCTCCAGCCCGACTCCTGCAGTGGGCGCAGCAGCCAGTGAGAGTCTGTCTGACTCTCATTGTCTGGCTGCCAAAGCAAACACACTGCAGGCGGCGTGCTTGTTTCTGTGTGTATTGCAGACTGCACTCACTACTACAGTAACCATCGGCGTGCCACGGGCCACGGGTTGAAGACCCCTAATCTAAATATTGTCTATTTATATTCCGGAACCCAATTCTTGTATCTTACGTACCTTATATCCATATTTATAGTATTTACTTTCCCAGAACATAGCTCACTGAGCAAGGGAGATCACTCATGCTTTAACCCTTAACATCTGTAGATTTTTTTTTTTAACTTGCTATAACATGAAAGTTTTTACATTTACATTTCTACCAATGGTATATTTCAATTTTCTTTTTTTAAGAAAGAATTACTCAAAATATTGTTTCCCCCATTATGAACCTTCCCCCGTTGCCCACCTCTTGAGTAAAATTCCCTCCTTTGGGACCCCTCCCAGTACCTCAGATTTACCACTTTATGAAAAGTTTTAGTTTCATTTTTGTGAAATACTGTAGGCACCAGAGGAGTGAAGCTGCCAGATGTAACCACAGTCTGAATTCTATCTTTCAAATGTGCCTGTTTATAAGCTTTGCAATTAATTATAATTTATTGGAATATATATCACCCTGCAAAAATGAGGGGTTGGTGCAAAGTTGGTAGCAAACTTAGCGTAATTTACGCAAAGTTGCATACAAAAATTGCATATTTCTGACATATGCAGAGCCAGTAGACAATAGTAGCATAGGCCTTGGTTTATGCTAGCACACTTCACAGATATTTACAGTACTTCCCAGTTGCATCAATGGTGTAAGTCATTTATTTTAAGTTCAACAACCACATTTGCCATTAGGCATCAGTTAAACTACAATGCATGCATCCACTGTTCTGGCCACAGTGTGAATTCATCCAATACATTATGTCAGCTGACATCAGCCCCAAAGTATTCAATGATCTTGTGCTTTCTTCATGGAATACCCGGGCATCCTTTCCATGTCAAACGCATCTACCATATGAATCAAATATGTGCTTGTTTAACCATTAAAGCCACATGCCGTGCAAATATCAGCTAAAACAGTAACAATTCCAAAAATTCAGGTGTATGAAATAAGAATGCAAAACTTGGCAGCTTTTGTGTTGCTCTGCAAAGCATACGTGGCAATTGCTTTTCATCCCATGCTGGCTGGAAGAACTCAGACAAGTTCTCATTTATGAAATGTGCTATCAGATGCTCAGAAACCATCAACTGCTTTACATAGCATTTAAGGCCCCTACTACTGGCATTTAAATTAGGTATGTGCGCCGACCCCCGTGTTTTGGATCTGTATCTCCTTGTGTTTTGGATCTGGATTTGGTTTTACCAAAAGCACCCCTTGTGTGTTTGGTTTTTGTTTTGGATCTGTATTTTTTTCCAAAAATTTATAAAATCTACTAAAATCACATAATTTGTTGTTGTTTTTTTGTTCCTACAGTATTATTAGCCTCAATAACATTAATTTCCACTCATTTCCAGTCAATTTTGATCACCTCACAGCTCACAATATTGGTTTTTATCTGGTTTAGGCCCAAAATTTGCACCAAGCTAGCTGGCTGACTAAGCTAAGCAGCAGCAGTGGGCAGCACAAACACATGGCAGTTCAACTTCCAACATGGCACATCAAGAAACAAATGTTTTTATTATTCAAGAGGCCTGAGGGAGTTGGAGTATATATATAGTTGAAGGCAGGGACAGGAAGGGTTGATTGGTAATAAATTTAATAAAATTTTTTGATTCCGAAGCAACTTTATGAGGGAGGAGGGTAGGCATTTTCAAAAATATTTTACTTATTCACATCAGTCCTTGCCCCAGAAGAATCCTTGCGCACTATGCCTGCTGCTGCTGGGAGTGTATTTTAGTCCCAGAAGGGGACCAGGAAGACTACTAGTAGTGCTTTAAAAACAATTGACTGTTAAAGAATCCTTTGAAAAGATTCCACTTCACTAGAAAAGCATTTCCCAAAATGTACAGGGACATGAAAAAAAACTTAGTTAGTGGCCTCCAAAATGCCGTTGTACCCACTGTCCACTTAACCACAGATATGTGGATAAGCCGAAAAGAACAAATGCAAGATTTAAGGTTTAAGTCTTAAGTTGTGTCTTTCTTGAAAATCCTGCTGTTGGGAGTGGATTTTCATCCCAGAAGGGATGAAGACGTTGTGTCTTTCTTCCCAACGAAAAAGAGCTTTTTGGTAAGCAAATTTTCAGATCAAGTGGCATGCGATGCAGCAGTGGATTCTCCTTCAGTTTCTCCAGGAAGTGCATCTGCCAAGAAAAAACTAAACTTTTCCCCAAAAAACATTGGTGATGCAGATGAGTCAACACAACCAAGTTCTCTTGTCTTGTGCCAAGGCATGACAATGGTCTTTTCCTTATCATGGGCAACAACTGTTTAATCCACTGGTGCCTAATTTACACAAACAACATCCTCATCATCCTCATCATCAATCAACAACCTCATCATCAACATCCTTATTAGCATCAGCTACACAAATTTCCTGCTCAACCTGGTGCACTTCCACAGAAGCATCCTCGATTTCTATGTCAGCATGTTCACTTGTGCTTACATCATCATAAGAGGCAGCCATAAATAAAGGCCAAGGCCTTAGCCTTTCCTTGCCACTTCATGTGTTGAAACTGGCTTATTGCCATTTTATATCTTTCTGCAGCTAACTTTCCCTTTGATGTTTTCTTCTTTACCACTGTAAAAGATTGGCTCTTGATTTTAGATGCCCTGACTTAAGTCCTGTATGCCCTTGGGCATCGGCTTTAGTAGGTGATGTAGATGCACTAGCATCGTCATGACTGGCGGCACTGGCAGCAGCTCCAGCAAAAATATGTGGTGCCTGCTTTCCTCTCAAGTCTCAACTGATCATTCTCCATATCAACAAACACGAATGAAGTGGGGTACAGTACACATGTCAATTTTTACCAATTCTTAATATTACACAGCGGTATCAATGACCTACAGTGTCATAAGATTTTTTATGAATAAGAAAAGAATAACACACTGCGCTGCCACTTACAGTGTCACAAGATTATTTATGAATTAGAATAACACACTGTGCTACCACTTAGTGTAACAAGATTATTTATTTATGAATAAGAATAACACACTGTGCTAACACTGAGGGCAAAATTTATTAAGCGGCGGGTTCTAAACCCTGGCAGTTTGGTGGCGGTTTGGCAGCATTTTGGCTATACGCAGATTTACTAAGACCAAAACCGCTGCAAAACCGCTGTCAAAACACATTTTAGAATATAATAGAATAGGGCTGTCATTTAGAAACTGCTGCAAAACCGCCACCAAACCCCCGGGGTTTAGAACACATCGTTAAACCGCTACCAAACTGCTGGGGTTTAGAACTCGCCACCTAGTAACTTTTGTCCTTCGTGTCGTAAGATTAATTATTTATGAATAACACACTGCGTTACCACTTACAGTGTCACAAGATTAATTATTTATGAATAACACACTGCGTTACCACTTAGTGTCACAAGATTAATTATTTATGAATAAGAACACACTGCTCTACCACTTACAGTGTCACAATATTAATTATTTATGAATACATGTGAGTACCTGTTTTCAATCAAGTCACGTGTGGGGTGTCTACATCTGGGAGGCTGGACATCCTTTGAATCTTTGGCCTATTTTCTCACCCATTCCCCATCATTACACCAGGGGTGTGATCTATTCAATTTAAGGACTGATAATTAGTACCTTTTTATTTTTCTATTTCTATATATGTATTGATCCCACACAATTGGCTTATTGGACATATGTTGGAATTTTCCACAAGCGCTGGATTATAAGGTTGTATTTTATGTTCTATGTTTATACCAAACCAATTGGGTGAGTTGGTACACAACTTTATCCCAGCAGCTGTGCAGTACAGCGCCCAAGGTTTGATACCATTTTGTTTATTACCTTTTTAGCTGTCGGGATCTTCACTCCATGCGGCCTGCGGTATTACATACTGATTCCCAATTAAGCACCCCTGCCAAATGCAGACAGACCACCTGCAGAGTCACAAATAAGTGGACGATAAACTGCGGCAGTATCACCGTACAATAATAGCGCAGCTAACTTGCTAAAGCACACACACAAAAAATATGGTAGTTGCTCAATCAGCTTAATGATATACTACAGGTGCTTGTAAAGGGCGGGATTTACACTGAACACAGAAAAAAGAAAATTGCCCCCCAGCACACTGCAGATAAATCAAAAATACTTGAATCCTACATGATAATAGAAATTCAAAGGTATTGTATATGTATGTAAACCTGTTTTCAGCCTTGATAAAGCTGTTTACAGTGAAACGCGCGCGTCGGCGTTACTGGCAGCTCCATGTTTGTCTGTTTGTTGTGTGTAACAACCATGATTCTATTATAATAATATGTGATGCTATATAGTGGCGCTTATTGTGTTAATTTCCACGGAGTACGTCAAACTGCTCCAGGATGTTAATAGACAATTAATCCAGTTATAGATATTTGACATCCATTATTTCTCAATTAGCTCTGGATATATCAGAATCGATAAAGCAACACCAATACAGTGGAGAGTGTAGTTTGCCCTGACAAGACTTATATAGGGTTGAAGTATCCGTACAGCATTAAGTATGTTACAGTCTAGCAAACGGATATGTTGTTAGAATGTTGCAAATCTAGCGCTGTGAATTTTTGTCCATTTAAATATTATTAATATCAGTAAATGACTCACATCACTGTGTACTGGGTTATAACCAGCCCATAATAATAGCTATTAAGACAGTATACCAATCTGTTGATGTTCTCCGTTTGGGTGTAACACAATCAACAACAGCAGTGAATTGTTGATGTATGGGAAACAACTACTTTAATACAACAATATAGGTATCACTTCAATTGAAGGATCATGATACTTGTATAATAAGAGATACCAATATGATGTGAGATACAACAGCCTGAAATATCGGCACTAGCTAAGAGGAGTAAGCGGCAATTACTACGATAAATCTGAAGCGGTGTGTAGTTAATAGCAATACAAGCAACTTCTCTTTGTGGCACACTTATTACAGTGGATGTCATACTTGCCTCATAACTCCAATAATACCAGGGCTATGGTTTGATAAATATCATAATAATAATCCGTGGTGTATGAGAAATTGTTCTGCCGCACACTTATTATAGCATCCACAGTGGAGAGGAACCAATTGATAATATTATTCCACTGAGTTTTAAGGATCCCTCCTAACACAACATATGCTTTATTATTAATAGATAACGCACAACAACACAGTAGTGGATCTGCCATTTTTTATTTACATGTGTGTTCTGTTTTGATATCAATTTTTTAACTTTATATTTCACTGTATACTTTCCCTCATTGGGGATATTCGTTTTAAGGTAATAACCATTAAAAGTTAAATTTTATCTTGTAATTTACTTGATTTGTGCACCCATTACCATCAACTCTTTTCTTTTCTTTCTAATTAATGATTCAACTTAGTTGATCAGGGCTGCACCCCCATGACTATAATGTAATATTATATCAAGATCGTATAGGGGTTCGGAATTAAATGATAGAGTGCAGGTATTTACTCCCCCCCTTTTGTTTCCCTTTCCCCTTGATAAAGGTGTCACATATACCCTGGTCTTTCTAGGATATCTGTGTAAACCGCTACTACCTTGAGTTTAAGCCCAGGCGGCCACCTGTATTACACTATTGTGCCTCCCCCTTTTTTCATTGTTTCTTCCATGTACTGTGCTTCATCTGTATTGAATCTACTGGAATATTTTCTGAACTTTCGGGACTAAACTCATAAGCGCAAGGAGGGAGCTGAATGTCGGCAAGTATGACTATAATGGATTAATAGGGATTTGTACAGGCACCTTTTACCTCAGTCAAATTATTGGTTCTTACTTTGTTTTTCTGTGGCATTTTATTTTCTTATTAACCAAGTCTACCGTAAAGATATGAATTCTCAACAAACGTTTTATCACACGACCCCTCAAAGTCAAGACTGTCAGTAATGGTTAGCATTACTGCCTCTAAGCACTGAGGTTGTGGGTTCGATTCCCACCACGGCCCTAACTGTTTGTATTATCTGCCCATACATGCATGGGTTTCCTCCGGGTACTCTGGCTTTCTCACACAGTCCAAAAATATACTGGCAGGTTAATTGGCTCCAAAAAAATAACCCTAGTATGTATGTGTGTGTACTAGGGGTGAGCGGGTTCGGATTTCTGAAATCCGAACCCCCCCGATCCGAGGCAGGCTCGACTTTTCCCGCCTGACTCGGATCTGAAATCGAGGCAAAATGTCGTCATCCCGCCTTCCGGGTCTCGCGGGTTTTGGAAACTATATAAGGTACCCGCGTCGGCGCCATTTTCTCACTCGGCTGTGGACAGTGAAGAGGGAGGGTGGGCGTTAGGGCTGGCTGGGCTGTGTAGTGTAGTGTAGTGCAGTGTAGTGTTGTGCTGTGCTGCGCTGTGCTGCTGTTGTCCATAGGGACTGTGTCCACTACTTCAAAGTCCATAGGGGCTGGCTGGACTGTGTTGTGCAGTCAGTTGTCCATAGGGGCTGTGTCCACTCCAAAGTCCTGTGCAGAGTCCCAGTCCTAAAGGGGTGGTGTAGTGTTGTCCAGGGGGTGCTCTGTCCATCAGGGGTGCTCCCCCCAAGTGCAAAAAAAAATAAAATATTTTCTGTGTTTGTGAATTGTGTGCGCAGTAGCCGCATGTGCATCAACAAAGTAGTGCCAAAAGTGCGCCTGTGTCATAAGTAAAGGGCCGGCTGGCTTGACCGTTACAGGGTGCTGTAACCCCCAAAGTACACTCCAAACAAAATAAAAAAATATTTTCTGTTTGTGAATTGTGTGCGCAGTAGCCGCATGTGCATCAACAAAGTAGTGCCAAAAGTGCGCCTGTGTCATAAGTAAAGGGCCGGCTGGCTTGACTTTTAAAGGGTGCTGTAACTCCCAAAGTACACTCCAAACAAAATAAAAAAAAAAATTCTGTGTTTGTGAATTGTGTGCACTGTGGCTGCACGTGCATCAACAAAGAAGCAGCGCCAAGCGTGCGCCTGTGTCCCATAAGTAAAGGGCCGGCTGGCTCATTTCTTAAAAGGTGGTGTAACCCACAAAGTGCACTAGTCTCCAACAAAGATAAAAAATTATTTTCTGTGTTTGTGTGTGCCTTAGCCGCACGTATATATCAATATAACATAAATGGAGGACCAAACTTTCTCCGATAAAAATAAAATAGGGAAAGATCAAGAACCACTTCCTCCTAGTGCTGAAGCTGCTGCCACTAGTCATGACATAGACGATAACATGCCATCAACATCGTCTGCCAAGGCCGATGCCCAATCTCATAGTAGAGGGCACATACAATCCCAAATGACAAAGTTCAGGAAAATGACCTTGAAAAAAACATTTAAATCATCTGAAGAGAAACGTAAACTTGCCAATATGCCATTTACGACACGGAGTGGCAAGGAATGGCTAAGGTCTTTCCCTAAGTTCATGACTAGTGGTTCAGCTTCACATGACGATGGAAGCCCTCCTCCCGCTAAAAAAATCAAAAAAGAGTTAAGCTGGCAAAAGCACAGCGAAGAACTGTGCGTTCTAAGAAGATATCACAAATCCCCAAGGAGAGTCCAAGTATGGTGGTGGTTGCGATGCCTGACCTTCCCAGCACTGGATGGGAAGAGGTGGCTCTTTCCACCATTTGCACGACCCGTGCAAGTGCTGAAAGGAGCACCCACAGTCCACTTGCTTATATGCAAATTGAAGATGTCACTGTTGAAGTACAACAGGATGAGGATACTGGTGTAGCTGGCGCTGAGGAGGAAGTTGGCGAGGAGGATTCTGATGGTGATGTGGTTTGTTTAAATCAGGCTCCGGGGGAGACAGTTGTTGTCCGTGGGATGAAAAAGCCCATCACAGTCATGCCTGGGCAGAAGATCAAACATTCCACCTCTTTGGTCTGGCAATATATCTATCCAAATCCGGACAACAACTGTCTTGCCATATGTACCATATGTAAAGGTGAAATAAGTAGGGGTAGGGACGTTAGCCACCTAGGAACATTCTCCCTTATACGGCACCTGCAGCGCGTTCATAAAAAGTTACTGTCAAGTTCAGAAACTTTGGCTAAGACCGTAAGCAGTCCAGGGACACCTAAATCCCGTTGTCCTGTTGTATCCAAGCGCCTGCAAACCACACCGTCAACTCCCTCCTCGTCAATTTCCTCCTTAGTCAGGATCGGAAGTAGTCCTGCAGGCCATGTCACTGGCATGACTGACTCTCCTGTCCGGGATTCCTCCGGAGGATCCTGCATTGCTACGCCTCCTGCTGCCGTTGCTGCTGCTGGGAGTCGTTCATCATCCCAGAGAGGAAGTAGGAACACCACTACTTTTACTAAGCAATTGACCCTCCAACAGTCCTTAGTGAGGAGGATGAAGTACGACAGCAGTCATCCTGAAGCAAAACGTATAACTGAGGCCTTGACTGCTATGTTGGTGTTAGCCGTGCGTCCGGTATCCGCCATTAGTGCAGTGGGATTTAGACAATTGATGGAGGTAGTGTGTCCCCGGTTCCAAATCTCGTCTAGATTCCACTTCACTAGGCAGGCGATACCGAGACAGTACAGAAACGTCAGAAAAAGTGTCCTCAGTGTCCTGAAAAATGCCATTGTACCCAATGTCCACTTAACCACGGACATGTGGACAAGTGGAACAGGGCAGACTAAGGACTATATGACTGTGACAGCCCACTGGGTAGATGTATCACCTTACGCAGCAACAGCAGCAGCGTCACCAGTAGCAGCATCTCAGAAACACCAGCTCGTTCCAAGGCAGGCTACGCTGTGTATCACCGATTTCAGTAAGAGGCACACCGCCGACAACCTCTTAGAGAAACTGAGGGAAATCATCGCCCAGTGGCTTACCCCACTTAGACTCTCCTGGGGATTTGTGATATCTGACAACGCCACCAATATTGTGCGGGCATTACATCTGGGCAAATTCCAGCACGTCCCATGTTTTGCTCACACAATAAACTTGGTGGTGCAGAATTTTCTGAAAAGCGACAGGGGCGTGCAGGAGACGCTTTGGGTGGCCCGAAAAATTTCTGGCCACTTTCGCCATTCAGCGACTGCGTGCCGAAGACTGGAGCACCAGCAAACACTCTTGAACCTGCCCCACCATCACCTGAAGCAAGAGGTTGTGACACGGTGGAACTCAACCCTCTATATGCTTCAGAGGATGGAGGAGCAGCAAAAGGCCATTCAAGCCTATACATCCACCTATGACATAGGCAAAGGAGGGGGTATGCACCTGACTCAAGCACAGTGGAGAATGATTTCTGTGTTGTGCAAGGTTCTCCAGCCCTTCGAACTTGCCACACGTGAAGTCAGTTCAGACACTGCCAGCTTGAGTCAGGTCATTCCCCTCATCAGGCTTTTGCAGAAGCAGCTGGAGAAAGTGAAGGAGGAGCTAAGATGGAGCGATTCCGCTCGGCATGTGGGACTTGTGGATGAAGCCCTTAATTCGCTTTGCCAGGATTCCAGGGTGATCAATCTGTTGAAATCAGACCACTACATTTTGGCCACCGTGCTCGATCCTAGGTTTAAAGCCTATGTGGTGTCTCTCTTTCTGGCCGACACAAGCCTGCAGAGGTGCAAAGACCTGCTGGTGAAAACACTGTCAGCTGAAGCGGAACGTGACACGTCAACAGCTCCTTCTTCATTTTCTCCCGCAACTGGGGCTGCCAGGAAAAAACTTAGGTATCCTAAGCAACCCGCTGGCGGTGATGCAGGGCAGGCAGGACCAAGTTTGGACATCTGGTCCGGACTGAAGGACCTGGCAACAATTTCTGACATGTCTACTGTCACTACATATGATACTGTCACCATTGACAGAGTGGTGGAGGATTACATCGGTGACAGCATCCAAGTAGGCATGTCAGACAGTCCATACCTGTACTGGCAGGAAAAAGAGGCAATTTGGAGGCCCCTGTACAAATTGGCTCTATTTTACCTGAGTTGCCCCCCCTCCAGTGTGTACTCCGAAAGAGTGTTTAGTGCAGCCGGGAACCTTGTCAGCAAAATGCGTAGGAGGTTGCTTCCACAAAATGTGGAGAAGATGATGTTCATAAAAATGTATTATCAACTCTACCAGGGAGACCAGCCTCCAGAACGTACAGAGGGACCTGTGGTGGTGGATTCCAGTGGGGACGAGTTAATACTCTGTGAGGATGAGGATGTACACAACACTGAAGAGGTTGAGGAATCGGTGGATGAGGAGGATGAGGACGACATCTTGCCTCCGTAGAGCCAGTTTGTGCAGGGACAGATTAATTGCCAGCTTGTTTTGTGGGGGCCCAAATGAACCAATCATTTCAGCCACAGTTGTGTGGCAGACCCTGGCGCTGAAATGATTGGTTTGTTAAAGTGTGCATGTCCTGTTTATACAACATAAGGGTGGGTGGGAGGGCCCAAGGACAATTCCATCTTGCACCTCTTTTTTCTTTGCATTATGTACAGTTTGGGGCCTAGTTTTTCAAACTGCCATCCTGTCTGCCACTGCAGTATCACTCCTAGATGGGTCACGTGTTTGTGCCGCCCACTCGTGTCACTTAGCATAGTCATCCAGCTACCTCGGTGCAACCTTTTGGACATAAAAACACTATTGTGAGGTGTAAGGTGTTCAGAATAGACTGGAAATGAGTGGAAATTAAGGTTATTGAGTTTAATAATAGCATAGGAAAAGAAAAACCCACAAATTATGTGATTTTAGCTGTTTTTATGCTTTTTTAAAAAAAAAATACAGATCCAAAACACAAAACCCAGAACCCAAAACACGGAGAAAGATCCAAAACCAAAACATATATATATATATATTTTTGTATCGATAGGGGCCCCAACACATTTGGTGCCCAAGGGCCCCCACAGACCTTAGTCCGGCCCTGCCCAGACCTCACTCAGGAATTGCTTACTTCTATGCATACTATGAGTCCTCAGGCTGCGTCTGGTAGTTCTCTTGTTAATTTATGCATGCCCATGCAACGACATTGAAATGCATTGGCACGCCTGCATTCACCCAACAATCCCCTGTTACCACCCACAAATGGCACTTCCTGTCAATCACTCTGTAAATAGTCTGCGTAGCCTCTGCGTGAGGTGTTCAGAATAGACTGGAAATTAGTGGAAATTAAGGTTATTGAGGTTAATAATAGCATAGGAGCAGAAAAACCAACACATTCTGTGATTTTAGCTGTTTTTATGCTTTTTTAAAAAAAAATACAGATACAAAACCCAGAACCCAAAACACGGAAGGGTGGTTTTGGCAAAACCAATCCAGATCCAAAACACGAAGAAAGATCCAGATCCAAAACCAAAACACGAAAAGTGGCCGGTGCACACCCCTAGTGTGTACATGTAGTAGGAAACATAGATTGTAAGCTCCACTGGGGCAGGGACTGGTGTGAAAGGCCAAACATTCTCTGTAAAGGGGCCTATCCATTACCCGACTTTGTGAACAATCCGATCAAAACCAGGAGATTTTGGTCGCATTGTTCACAAAGTCGGGTAATGGATAGCCAGCAAGGAAGAGCGATGCGCGTGCACGCTGGGTCCTTGCGTCCCCGACTGTCTACTGAACATGCCCATCAACCTGATGACACTTGTCAGGTTTGGCATGTTCAGGGATAGGTTGGGCTCGTTAACTGAATGACATCCAGTGAATGCCGTTCAGTGCGGGCACCGCACCTCGGCGACCTGATGGTTTGAACGCTGGACGTTCAGACTTTCATGTCGCGTAGTGGATACCCCCCTTAAAGCACTGCTGAATATGTGTGCCCTATATAAATCACTGGTAATAAATAAAAATTGAAAGCACCTGGACAGCAATGATCACATGTGCACTTACTCCAGCCAAATCCACCTTGGCATTGTCTATTTATATCCATCATTATGCATGGGCAATTATCCCTGAGTAAGACTTATGTATAGAATTAAACTGGTAAGATATTTTGATAAAGCAACACAAAATCTCTGCATCTGCAAAAATCATTGAAGCACTAGAAATAGTGTAAAATCCACATAATTCTATGAGACCATACCAACCAGAGACCACACTAAAGGCCTAATTCAGAGGCTCACGCTAACTACATGCAATGCTGATGTTCAAGTAGATTAGAAAACCTCTACAATGCTTGCGTTACCCTGTGTGTGCGTACAAATGCACTGTTGCGTATGGAACCGCTGCTATCAACAATGGCGAGGGAAAACCATGGGCGTTCCTGGGTGGTGACTGGGAGGTGGCCTGAAGTGAGCAAAAAACAATCAGTGGTGTGGGCGTGCTATGGGAGTGTCATTGACGTGTCAGTGAAAGTATCTGCATTCTCAGGTGCAGAACCGCAGCCGCAGAGATAATGTTTAGACAGAGTTCAGACACGCTGCACCATAGGCTGGTGCAAGTGTTGATGAGACTCGCAATCTCAGGGCTTGCACATTCTAGCGCACCTCCATGGATTATGGCCCTGATTCAGAGCCGCTCGCTAGATGCGATCGCTCGCATCCAGCGTATGCAAATTTTTCAAAGTGATGACATGAGAAGTGATCGCCAAGGCATAAGCACACCCACTTTGGCTGTGCGAGCGATCGCTCTGTGTGCAGACACCCATAACTGTATGTTGAGACGCCCACTAGCGCACGTCATCTCCAGGAAGTGTATTAAAACATTGGTACATTGAGCACTATCGGAAGCTAATGCAGCGCTTGTGGTTGCCTTACCCTGCTGCAAGCACTGCAAGGACTTCAGTGTAAAAAACAGGTATGTGACGTGTACTATGACGCTGCCTGTTAATTATACATGCCTTAAAAGCGGCGTTGAAACACCAAGGCATGCCTGCTTTCGCACCTCCACACCCCCGTTATTAGTGTCCTGCCCCTGTTACCACCCACAAACGGCCTCTCCTGTCACTCATTTCACTGGGCTGTCTTTGCTGGGCGAGCGAGCTGCGATCGCACAGAGTAGTTTGCGCACGTGCAGAACGAAGCGTGTGTACGCAAACCATCAGGCCGCTTGTGAGCGCACAGCGCTAGCGATTGAGTCTGAATGAGCTCCAATGTGGCCACCATCATCAATGCGGACTTGCACAAGGGCAGCCACATAGCAACAGCTAGGACAAAATAAACTACTCATTCAGTGTATAAAGAGAGAAGCATGTGCAGACGACAATCTCCAAAGCTGTACTCAAAACTCAAAGAATGAACACTGCAGACAGTCCACCTACTGTGACTGTTGTTTGCATAAAGCAACCTATCTATCAGTGAGTTCTCATTAAGGAAAACAAAGCCTTACTAGTAAGGTAGTGTGTGAATAATATTTCATCACAACCCATCTTGTCTCCTAACACTCGAGTGGCAAATTATTTCTATAGCTTCGCTTTTTGGAGTTTGGTACATAGGGCTGAAATCATAGGGCTTGATTCAGAGCCGGACGCTATTTGCGCTCGCTCTTTCAGAAAAAGGGGCCGGATATTTAAATTGAGCGCTCGCTCTTAGTGGTCTGTTGACGCCTCTATTTCTGAACGAGCAAACGAAACTTGTGCTCGCTATTTTTTATAAAACGCCCCCTGGCCGCTCGCATCCTATGTCATCTCCGCTATTTATTAGATTAATCGAGTACATCGAAAGGCGTATGAACTGCTCGCAGTGCTTGTGGTTGGATTTTCCTACTGCAATCATGCGAGCAGTTCAGGCTAAAAGACAACCAAGTGACGTGGTCGATGACGCTGCTTTGTCAATTATGCACACCCTTAAAACGCCCGTTTTGACCGTTTGGCACACCTGCGTTCGGTTCTCCACTCCCCGTTTTCAAGCACCTTCCCCTGTTACCACCCACAAACGCCTCATTCTGTCACTCAAATTAGCAGGCATTCGCTATTTTGCGAGCACACAATTTCCGACCGCAATGACTGGTTCGCTCATGCGTACTACGACCCATGCGCAGTTGTGTGAACATCGCTCGGAGCGAACGAGCGGCCGCTTATGAGCGGTTCTGAATCAGGCCCATAATCCCTATTGATAATAATGGGGACTGTGATCTGCAGTGCTAATTAGCACTCTGCTTGAGATTTAGTGTAATCTCCTGCATTGTGCTACTGTACTAAACACCAACTACTAGTAGTGTTGAAATGGTACTGTATACTGTAAGGGCTCTATTTACTACAATCCGGATATTGAATGCAGATTGTAGTGTGATATTGCGAATTCAGGCAATATCACAGGGATTTACTACCAATCCCTTGCAGGGACAGAGCTTGCGATAAAGCTCTGGGCCTGATTCAGACCCGCTCGCAAGCGCATAGTGCTCGCAAGCGGGTCGATGGTGGCCTAGTGTGCACTGCGCGAGCCCCGGAGCGAGCGCAAAAGCTCTCGCTCGGTGGCTCACTACAAAATGGGCGGCTCTCGATGTTGATCGACAGCTTGCCCCATTTTGTAGGCGTGGCCGGGGGGTGGCTTCACAAACGATGGTGTTCCCAAGCAAACGTCTGCCGTTTGTGGGCGGCCCCACTGACATCACCAGTGATGTCAGTGAGAGAGCTTCCGGCTCTATTAGAGCCAGAAGCTCTCTGGGGATTGCAGCAGACGAGACCCTACCACAAGGGTCTCGTCGCAAGCCCGATGGTCGCGATGGTCAAGACCATCGCGACCATCATCCTGGCCACTCGCGATACCTGTGGGTGGTCACCCACAGCTATGCGAGCGGCCAGGAGGCTGCAACTAAAAAAAACAGCGCCCGCCCTGATTCAGAGCGAGCGCTCGCTTTTTGTGAGCGCCTCTGAATCAGGCCCTCTAGTGTGCGAATACACTCCGTGCACTAGTCACGGTATTTTCGCAAACAATACCGTGACAAAGTGCCCGCGCATGCGCTGACCGGCCGCCGCTGCTACCCCTGGGCGCTAAGCTCCGCTACCGGCACCAAGCCCCACCCACCGTGGTCGCGGACTCCCCCTGCAACCCCCCCTTTCCCTTTATTACACTTACCTGCATGATCCGGGCCTCCGGTGATGTCCTCCATGCCTCCGATCAGGTGATCTCCCATACTGCACTGGGACCCGATCACCTGATGACCTTGCCACAGTGCACTATGGGAGACCAGCTGACCAGAGGGTAGACATCACCGGAGGCCCGATCACCGGTCCCTGGAGTCAGGAAAGTAAAACATTTTTTTGACAATTTTTTTTTAGTTTTTTTTTACAGTAATCAGCTTGCGGTCTGTTTAGACCACACAGCTGATTACTGGGACCGACTGCCGGCTCTGGTCTCCCCGTTAGAGCAGAGTAGGAGGCCTGTAACCGGGGGAGACCAAGGTGGTGTTATTATCACAGGGCTTTCCCCGATATTTTTTTACAATTTATTTTTAGTAACTTTGGCCTGATCACATTTCCCATTAAAATTATGGGAAATGCGATCTGCCTACTGAAAATAAGTGATACTTAGGGGTTGGAGTAGAATTTTACGAATTCTACTCCAATCGCCCTGTAATAACTATAGGTGATACTAAAATATTAATGTGAAAACACCCTTTTTCACTTTTTTAGTAAAAATAATGTTAATAAATAAAGCCCTAAGTTTTTTATTTCCTTGGTGAAATGTGCCAAATAGATCCAGAGTGCCACCACCATCACATTATATGCTCAAAGTTTTTGGATTATAACTCAATAGTACTAATAGTTTTTTTTTTTTCCTTCTAGTGATTAAAAATTTCTGACATACTGCACTCATGCTCCTGAAGAAAATCCAGCAGTATTTATTCTTTAGTTGCAATTTCAAAAAATGTATAAAGGAATATTCAAAAGAATAAAGGTATGATATGGGTTTTGCACATTTCAGGCTACAAAGATGGACTATAAAGGGAACAGCATTGAATCATGCTAGTTGTCATACAATGGTACTGCATATACACTGTCAATTCATTGTTAAGCTTTTCACTGGAACAGCCACTTATCAAAGCTGCTGCTCTGGCAAAAACTGGATAATAAATAGCTTAAAAAAATCAATCCTTATTGCGTGATATGCTGCATTAAGGAATGAGATCCAGAGACCCTTGGACCCTGAATTGTGTAATCTTAACAACAATCTCCTGTTTTCACTTTCTTCACACTGACCTCTCAATGTGCAACAATTCTGTTTCAGCTATTTTAGTCAGTACTGCAGGTGCAGATTTCAGAGTCAGTATCGCTGTCGTAGTACTTAAATGGGCGAAGCGGAGCTTGAATTTTCAGGCCATGAGAAGGTGGGGGTTCTAGGAAACTAAAACCCCCAAACATCAAATGAGGCACTAAGCATTTTTAAAATTCAAAAATATACTGTCATGTGATGCTGTATAAGACAATGGGGGAGATGTGTTATAGCGGCATGCATCATGCCGCTATAACTCTTCCTACTTTGCCTCTTTACGCTCCCCGCAGCGGCAGCCGGAGTCGGAGGCTTGAGCTGACATGAGCTCCAGCTTCCGGCTCACGCAGAGCACTATGGCAGAGACGTCATGATGTCTCTGCCATAGTGTGGAGGAGCAGCCGAGCGGACTGCAGCGGACGCGGGGCTAAGGTTCAGGTAAGTATGAGCTTTATTTTTTTTTTTTTAGTGCAAGCAGCCTACTGGGGGCATTACTGGCGGGGGGGCATTACTAAAGGGGACATTACTCGGGGGGAGCATTATACTTGGGGCATTACTGTTGGGGGGCATTATTCAGGGGGGAGCATTACTACTGGGGCATTACTCGGGGAGGGGGGAGGCATTACTACTGGGGGCATTATTCAGGGGGGAGCATTACTACTGGGGTATTACTTGGGGAGGGGGGAGGCATTACTACTGGGGGCATTATTCAGGGGGGAGCATTACTACTGGAGCATTACTCGGGGAGGAGGGAGGCATTACTACTGGGGGCATTACTGGGGGGGAATTACTACTGGGAACATTACTCAGGGGGAAGCATTACTGCTGGGGGCATTAATCAGGGGGCATCTCTATTGGGGGCTCTACTAGAGAGGGAGCATTAGTATTGGGGCACTAATAGAGGGGCATTACTACTGGAGGCATTTCTACAGAGGGCTCTACTAAAGGGGGAATGACTACTGAGGGGCATTACTATTGGGGGCACAACTACATGGGTATTTCTACTGGGGGATTTATACAGGGGGCATTACTACTATGGCATTACTATTGGGCACACGCCCAATTACTACTGGGGGGCATTACTATTTGGGGCACAACTACAGGGGTATTACTACTGGGGGCATTTATACAGAGGGCATTAATACAGGGGGCACTACTAATGGGAGTATTGCATAGGGGGCACTGCATAAGGGGCACTACTACTGGGTGCACTGCATACAGGGAACTACCACTGTGGGCACTGACACTACTGGGGGCTCTGCATAAGGTCCCTATTGCGCATACCCCCAGTTTGTCACATTTAATAGGGGCCCCTACATGTTTGTTGCCCAGGGGCCCCCACAGACCTTAATCCAGCCCTGATCATACGTCATGACGTCTCTCCCATCACATGCTGCAGAGGGAGCCGGAAGACGGAGCTCATTAGTGAGCTCCAGCCGGCTCCCTCCACGGACGATGCAGCAGCAAATGAGAGTCTGTCTGACTCTCATTAGCTGGCTGCTATTACAAACACACAGCCGCCGCTGGCGGCTGCGTGTTTGTAAACTGTGTAGGGCAGACCGCTCTCACTGCGGTCTGCCCTACACTTGTGGGGCCAAGGGACTTGTCCACCCCTTGGCTACTGGTGGCACTGCCAGGTGGCGCCCCCACTTTGGTCGGCGCCCCTGGCGAGTGCGATCCTGGCCAATGGGTAGATACGCCCCTGAGGGGATCTACTCGCAATCTCCTAGATTTCACATATGACAAAGAAAGAAAAAAAAAAGAAGAAAAGAGAGCACTGGAAACAGCAATATTTAATACATATTTATTAATATCTTCCTATAAATACATATAAAAAACTATATAGACAATTCTTAGCAATAAACATAACCTAGTGACGGCCAGCAATATGTAATATATTGATATTAATCCCAATAAAATTTAGACCACATATATAAAACACATATATAGGATTCTATAGAATCCACATTAATAGCCACCTAACTTAGCCTAAAAACATGCACAGGATCTAATATCACCTCCCTTGGATAAATGTTAGTTTCTTTACATAAATGTTGCCTTTTTCCCAGGGCTTGCCTCAAATTGATGAATATAATTTTAAATACACCAGCTACACAGAGAATTTCCTTAGTATCCAACTGTGGAGATAACTTTGTAACAAATATTGTCCTTTGAAATAAATTGATACACAGTTTATCATCTTCTGTTATGAAGTGACTTCTATTAGTCTAAAAAAGAAAATTAGAAGCAGCACAATGACTGTTGTTATAGCAGCGTGTATGTTATTTAGTTGCTTTTCTTCTGTATCAAAAATAAGACATAAATTGCTGTCCAGTTATTTGCAACAGCCTGGTATTCATTTTGTAGTACAGTTTATCTTTTTAGTTTAAAGGAAATAAAGGAGTCACATACTTTAGGTATTTTTAAACAGCTAATTAGCTGTGATTTTACCGCAGGTGTTTTTTTAAAGTCTCTGCGCTTTGCAGTGTACATCATTATCCATCATGGCCATGTGGTTGTATACAAATATATATATATATATATATATATATATCAAAAAAATATGTGCGACTCTTTACCAAGATGTTGAACCAGCAGTTTCGGGGTATCTTCCAGGAGACTCGCCCACTGCTACCTTTTGGTTCTTGTCGCTAATTTTTAGGGGATGTAGGCATAGTGGTGTGCTCGGTGAGTGCGGACCAATGCCAGCTGGCGTCACTATAAACCAAAAATAGGCGTTTCTCCGCCTCAGAGATCGGCGGCTTCCTCAGTCAGCATACCTCCGCATTGAGCGAGGTCCTCCATTTATCTGCCTTTCAGAGTTAGAACATGCGCAGCTCCACTCCTTATCCAGGCCTCGTTTTCATCTTCCTTCCGCATCATATATGCATGTGCTAGTATTTATCTTTGTAATTTATCTTAGTTAAGTTTCTATTTGTGCCTTGTTCGATTGTGGGACAGCAACTTTATTTATTTCTTAGTTGGTAGCTTGTGTAATTTTTTCTCTTTTATTGTATTTATCTCCGAAAGCATGAATCGATTAAATAAAATTTACAAGAAAAAATATATTTAATAAAAATAAATCTAAATAAGATATTATAGAGATAATAGATTATATCTAGTTTTAGAGCAAGTAACATATACCGATATTCCTTCATCCATTAACATCACCCTCTCTTATAGCTCCTCCACCCCACCCATATATAAATAAATACACCAAAAAAATTACAGCGAACTTATACATGTCCTTTGAAATAAACAGATAGAAATAGAGACATAGATGTACTTGTACAACTCAGGAACTCTGTACAACCACAGAAGAATTATTAATAAATGAACCTATCCAAATTTAGGTTGAACCCAACCCCATGAGCCCTATGTAAGACGATGGTCACAACAGAAAACTATATAATTCCATACTTCAATCTACCAAAACTGATGAAATATACACATACAATAAATAATGGAAGCAAATTAATGGGAACAAAGAACAGAGACATAACAGTCGGCTAATTCTTTTTATATAAAATCTCCCAATTACAACTACCCAGTCCAAAGGATCCTTTGATTATAAAATAATGGATATTGGGAAAACTACTAAATGAATATTTAAGCATATAAGAGTGGCCTACTTGACATTATTGAGCTCATTGGCGTCGTTCAGACCCTCTGGGAATAAAGTTCCCAGTTGATAAATCCAGAAGGCCTCTCTTTTGCATAGCCAACCGTATCTGTCCCCCCCTTTTGCTGTAGACTTAATCTGCTCAATTCCTAATAATGTTGACATCTTTATAAGATGTTCCGTTACAGTAAGCAATGTCACTTGAAAGAGGATGTGTTTTTATCCCTTTACACATATTTCTCCAATGTTCCATAAACCTGGTATGTAGTTGTCGTGTGGTTCTACCCACATATTGTTTTCCACAATTCCATTGTATCACATATATATATATATATCACATAAGAAGATTGGTAATTAATAAATTCCTTAATAGGGAATTTTTTGTTGTTCACATGTGATACAAACTCGGTGGTTTTTTGTTTAGTGTGAATACATGTATTACATAAACTTCTCCCACATTTGTGGAAACCCCTTTTATGGGTAACCAGGTATTTGGACTTTCTTGACTTTTCTGTGATGACCTAAAGTGACTAAAGACAAGGCTGGATTTTAGATTATCAGTTTTCCTAAAAATAACCCTGCCTCCTAGATCTACTTGCCCTTTCGAGACTGTATCCATTTGCAGAATTGATGAATTCTTTCTTATAACGGATCTCATTTCTTGTTCACAACTATTAAATTTGGTAATAAATAATGCTGATCTATCCCCTTGGTTTTCCTGTATCTCCTTGGTCTTTTTTTACCTCCCTACTCAATAGGTCATCTCTATTCATTATCTTAACTTCCTCCAAAGCTTTCTGTAGAATACTAGTCGGGTATCCTTGTTCCCTAAAAGCATTGAACATAAGTCTTACTTGTCTATCAAATGCTTCCCCTGAAGAGCTGTTTCTCCTTATCCTCCTAAACTACAAAAAAAGTATATATACAATGAGCATAAGAGCATAAACCCAGCGCTAATTAGATGCAATAATATTAAAAATAGTGTGTGTGTGTGTGTGTATATGTATGTATATATATATATATATATATATATTTATATATACATAGATATATATTTCAAAGTTAAAAAAAATACAGGTCATCACATAAATCACATAAACAAGCAGCAGAAAGCATCGGTTTGCCTGTGGCAGCACACACCTGGAAACCAGTTGTATCTAAAAATGTGAAAAAGATATGGATATCTGCGCTAATAAAAATGTATTAGTTCTCCAAGAGGATCAATATGAATGAAACACCACTAACATAAATAATGTATTAAATATAATAGTTTACTACTAATATTCCAATAGACCGGTCAATATAAATACACAATAAATAAAACAATCACAAAATTTATGCCAATATATTAAAAAGGATCGCTGGAGGAGGTGGCTCCAAAAAATGATGTTATATGGACAATATTTTTCATCCAGTAAAAACGTGGGTTTTATTCCTTTTATATCCGCACATGCAAAATATATTCAATGATCTCACTTAGGATAGAATGAACTAATGTTCAATTATAACATGCTCCTTTTTAATATATTAAGATCTGGACTCTGAGCTGGCCAGTCCATCCGGGTTACCAAATTTTCTGTATACCAGTCCAGCATTGTCCTGGAAACATGACAGGTGGCATTGTCGTCCTGATAAAAACATTTATGCCACAATGTAGGGAGCACAGAGAGATATATAGAACATCTCTATACTACTCAGAGTTAATGTAACCATGCATTACAACTAGTGGACCCATGCCAAACCAGCTGAAACAGGGGGTGTCCAATCACTTTTGTCTACATAGTGTACATTGTGTGGGTAGGCTATATTACATTGTATGGGCGTCTGTTAGATGATAAACTAACAAATTCATGAACCTTTTCTTGTTAGTTCTTTGGTAGAATTGTCATGTTTCCAGTATAATAAAATGAAATGAAATGTAAGCTATGCATTGAAAGTGTGGAAGCAGGACTGCCTGTAGAAAGGGGTGTGACCATGCCCACACACACTTGACCATTCCCCACATTGGGCCTGATTCACTACAGTATGCAATATTGCGTACACACACAGATCAACTGCGATAGTATGCTACTCCATTGCAATTGCAATGCAATCTCAGCACTACATAAGGACACCCACTTTACCTTACACACATCCGTAATGTTTAGCGAAACCATCGGTACAATTGCAGCCAATTTTGACCACCTCGCAGCCTCACACACACTTGCACAAACCCTGACCTTACTCAGAAATTGCTAACTTCCACGCATGCTATCAGGCCACAGGCTGCATATGGCATCTCAGTGGGTAATTTATGAATGCTCCTGCAACGCCGTTGAAACACACTGGCACGCCTGTTTTCACCCGACCAACCCCCGCCATGACCCACAAACGGCACTTCCTGTCAATCACTCTGCGATGGGTCTGCGTAGTCTTTAAGATCTCAATGACTAGTTTGTGCATGCACATTGCAATGCATATGCATGCACAGTACGCAACAATCGTCCAATTGCGTGCGTATTAGCAACTGCGTTTCTTGCTGAATGAAGCCCATAGTACCTAATAAGAGGCATGATTAAGTGTCTGCGGGCATGGTCTTGCACTAGGCTTTACCAGTCAGTGCTAGTAGAAACATATTTGGGAGATCCACAGTTTGGGATTCCAACCAGCCCTAGGCCAGCTGGCACTTGAGTTGGGTTCCCTAAAGCAGTGGTTCCTAAACTTTTTTGAATAATGACACCGTAGAGTATTAGCATTTTTTTTGCTACGGCACTCCTAGGCCAAAAGTTTTTTTATTGAGAAATTCTGCAAAAATGATTATTTAAATTGTGCTTATACAGTATGTCATCCTTAGGTTGGTGGTGGGCAGGGTTGCAGAGATGTGCTCGGACCCCCGTGATTTGGTTTTGCCAAAGCCACCCTTAAAAAAGGTTTTGGTTATGGCCAAACAACCCTCAAGTGTTTTTGTACTTTTCGATTTTAGTTTTCTTTAAAAATTGCTAAAAACAGCTAAAATCATGTAAATTGGACCTATTTTTGTTCCTATAATAGTATTAACATCAATAACATTAATTTTACAGTCATTTGCAGCCAATTTTGACCACCTCACAGCAACTAAAATCACGATGGAGGGACTTAAATGCAATCCAAAACATGCGAGATCCAGTTTTTAAATCCAAATTCCGATTTGCGAGAAGCCCCGACTCGGTTCGACTCAGAACCTCAAAATTTGTGTGTGTTTGGTTTTCTCAAAAACTGAACCGCTCATCTCTAGTTACAATTCTATTTGTCTACATATGTATTTTATCATTGGGAGCCACCACCTCTGGATTTGCCTTTCACATGGAAAGTAAATAATTTGATTTGGTCCTGGACAACCAACCCATGGCACTCCTAAAAGTGCCCCGCGGAACCCCAATAGGGTGCCACGGCATCCAGTTTGGGAAGCACTGCACTAGATGGATGGGGCCTGCAAAATGTATGTGGACCCCCCCTCTTATTTATACCCAAACCTAGTGCCAATAACGCTAGGGCTCGTCCTGTTCCTGTGTAGCAGTGGGTACAGGGTGATAGCTGTAAAAAATAGAATAAACTTTTGTCCTTGGCGCACTACAGGTACCAGCATGGTCCAGTATCCAAAACTGTGAATGGCAAATGGGAGCCGCAAATATTGGAACCATAAATTGACATTGGGTTCTATTGACATGTTTTGGTTGTCAAATTGGGGAAATTTGATTCAATTTTAATTAGTTCAGCATTTTTGAGGCTCTCTCCTTGAAATCATTTCTTCTAATGTTCCAGATCAAGTACTGGTTAACTTAGTAAGCAGAGACTCTTCTCACCTTTGCTTATCATTACACTTTCCCAGGGATTATTACGTAAAGTGGCCTTATAATCAAATGACTTAATTATTGCTCAGTGGTACGTCACAGTTTCACCTCAAAGAATATCACCTTTCAACTTTAATTTGGAATGCTCCACCACATTTTCTTTGACAATTGCATATTATAAAAATTATAATTCATCCATTTTTGCGTTTTTCTTTTGCAATAATATCTTAAATTGATTAAAATACCTGTATTTTTCTGGGGTCATTTTTGTTTTGTTTGATGCATTAACTTTTTGCTATAGCTTCTTAATCTGAAGCTGTCTCCTGGACTACTCTTGATTTTACAGCATAAGAATTGTTATATTACAGTATAATATACCAGGTAAAATAGTTAATCTGAAGTTGGGCACCGGATCTTTCTATGATTGTCCAATTAACAAATGATCTTCTGTATTGATCATTATTACATGATTATATAGCATATGACAGCAATACTTCGGCACAGGTGAGTTTACTCACTTGGGGTGATATAGAAGGCACATTGTTATCACTCCTGCCACCCACAAGAGGTAAATCAGGGGTTAACCGCATGCCGCACTTCGTCTGGCATGGAACTACACATGCCAGCATGCTCTGCTACTGTACATGTCGCTGTGAAAGGCATGCTGAGATGTGTAGTCCATGGCAAATGGAATGCCTCACACTACCTTCCCCTGTGCTACTGACGTAATGTTCACTTGTCTGCCGATGAGCTGAGGGAAGTCACGTAATAGCTGATTTAAATACAAACGCCCACAAGTGAGCCGTGTGTACAATAAACTATCAGTAGATATCAGGCACTTTGTAGACAATACCGAAACGAAGGGACCAACATAGCCAGTGCAGCGCACTCTATATCGGGGGTCAATCTATCTGGTTTTAGACCGGCCATAGGGCCCTGGTACTACACAATAAACTAATAATAGTGTGCTCCCAGCTTAGGAGCTGCTGATTTGTTAAGAAGGATATGCCATTGCCTATACCTAAGAGATGCTAAGTTCATTATTACTTTAATGTGTAATAATGTTAACAACCATCAATCATTCATGATCAGTTCATAGGCCAGTTGCCTTGTGTTTGTGATATTTAACTAACTGAAACAGTACAAGTTATCTTTCAGTTTCAAATAATTGATTAATGTAATATACAGCTATATGGTGTTATCTCTAATGAATAACCTTTACCCATGTTATTTTGTACATTTATAGTAAAACAACAAGTGAAAATAAGCTTTGCATATGAGACCGATTTTTCCTTAGACTATCTAAGCAGTTTTCGTGTATTGAAATATAAATGCTATAAAATGTCCTATTATCAGAGATAAGATAATGCAGGCAAACAGTTCTTTAGCTAAATAGGATTACTGGGCAGGAAGCTGCTTCATTAGTTCTTGCTGGCCTGTAAAGCTATATAAAAATAAAGTAATCAGTAATAAAAGATCTCTTGAAGGAGGTACGAGAGTTAAGCTGCGGAAGTAGTACAGTGAATGTTATTGAAGCAGATCACAGTGGTAAGATTTCAAATTATAGCTATATCTTGACATTTTTCTCTCTTGGCAGCAGTTGCTAAGTATGTGTGCACTGTGATAATGATAGATTTTACACTACTAGCAAAGCTAACAAGGCAATTTAGCTGGACAGATAAATTCTTGTGATTACATTATACAGTGTATATGAAAGTCATTGTTGCTAGCAGTTTCAAGAAAGCTTGCCTGGACAAAAGATTGTTAGAGACATTGCAGGACTTGTTAAACGGTGGCCTATCTTCAATTGGTGCAGGGTGTACGGTGCACACGAGTCCTTGGGGGGGTTGGGTATGAGATCTCGGCAGTTGGGATGCCACTGCTCCGAATACCGATAGCGGCATCCCGACACCCATAAGGAAATAAGGTAAGACTAACTCTTACCCATAACCCTAACGCTCCCTCCGCAGTAACTAACCCTAACCTCCCCCCTTAGTGCCTAAACCTAACATCCCTCTTTCTGCACCCTAAACCTAACACCCCTTCCCTGGTGCCTAAACCTAACCACCCGTAGTGCCAAAACCTAACCTCCCCCTCCCCGCATCCTAAACCTAACTCTCCCCCAATGCCTAACCTAACCCTCTCCCTAACGTCCGATACTTACCTTCGGGATGACGGCGGTCGGGATTCGGGTGCCAGGATCCAGACACTGTCGGGATTTCAGCACAGGTATTTTGCCCGTCGGCATCCCGCATGGCGGGATGCTGACTAAATCCCCCTGGGGCACCTTGAATCCATGTTCTTCAATACTTACCTCTGCAGAGTCACGCATCAACAGTGCTGCACAAATCATGAAAATGGAGTGGTGGCCATTTTTCCAGTGTTTTGCGCATGCACAGTAGAAAAATGGCCACCGCGCAATTTTCCAGGAGACCTGGGCATGTGCAGTAGACACTGGAACATGACCAGAGTCTACTCACTTGCGCTGCTGGCTAGAGAGGAGGGGACTCACACAGAGACTGCACACGGGCCCCCTCCTCTCTTAATGCTCCCCTGTTGTTAAATATACTTGTACTGTACAATCGGAGTACTTGGGTAGATCTAGGAAAATATATCTATGGATCAGTTTATATCAGTGTAATATTTTGTTATTTTTCTATATTTTATTTATTTTGAGAAGTTAGGTTCTCAATGATCAGAATCTGTAAAGATCAAATATTTATTGATTTAATTACTGTAGGCATCTTTCCCCTTGGAGAATGTTAATCTTTAGTATCACATGTTAATAGAAGCTATTTTATGAACCCGAGAGATTTTAATATATATATATATATATATATATATATACACACACACACACATACACACACACATATATCAAGAAAGAAGAGAAAGGGCACTCTAATGTACAAAATGTAAAATATATTAAAATACAAAATGTGTAAATCACACAAACTGAATAATTAAAAAATCAACAATTAATGCAGTAATGAAGCTACTTCAATGATCAGTTCTAGATGTCGACACAAAGGATGAATCTCCCTTTCGTTTCCCAGAGAGTAGATTTATTGAGTCCTTTGTTGGTCTTTAAATGATTTTGTAGAGGTCATAAATCCTGTTTTCAGGGTTAGCAATGATTCCTTGTAATGTTGCTGAAAAATACCATCAAACAGTAGTCAAAATACGATGGAGACCCAACGCGTTTCGTCCCCACATGGGACTTCATCAGGGGTACATCATCAAATGACTGTATTATCAGTCCTATTAATAGTCAGGAAAATGTGAACATTTTCCCATTACTTTTGGCCCCTTAAAGAGTGGGAGGCACATATAGAAACCATTGTAATTCCTACACCGTTCACCTGATTTGGATGTAATTACCCTCAAATTAAATCTGAAAGTCTGCAGTTAAAGCACTTCTTGTTTGTTTCATTTCAAAGCCATTTTGGTGGTGAATAGAGGCCAAAATATGAAAATTCTGTCAATGTCCCAATTTTTATGCACCTGACTGTATATACATACACACAGTATATATATATATATATATATATATATATATAGTCCAAATAGGTCCACACTCTCGTCTTCAATAATAAATTGCTGGGGTGACACACCCATATGGGATCACAATAATCCTCTGCATGCAAAAGTAGAAAAAAAGGTGGGGGTAGCACTCACCAGTCTTCTTAAAAACATTTCTTTATTACATCTCAGTAAAAATTTTACAGCATATCAAAATCCGACATTTCGGTCCTGTGCATGGACCTTTGTCAAGGTTAAAAATCAAGTGAAGTACAGCACATATATACCCATGTAGTTAATCAAAGAACTCCTCCCCCAATCACTAAAAATATTTCACCTGTTGAAAACAGCAGATAACTTTAACCAAGTAATCAAAGCAGCTAAATGAAATGCCTTTTTTTCTACTTTATATATATATATATATATATATATATATACACGCTTTCATTTTGATAGTTCAAAAATAATGTTAGAGGTTGGTCCTGCACACACTTTCTGAAAAGTGGTCACTTTATTTTGAATAAATTTTGAACACTATTAGGGTTATATTTACTAAAGTTCGGGTTTTTAAAAGTGGAGATTTTGGCCCTGATTCAGAGCCGGACGCTCTGACCAGAGCGCTCGCTCTGAATCAGGGCCCACCTCCATAATATTGGAGCGTCCTCCTGGATGCTCGTATAGCTGTGGGTAACCACCCACAGCAGATACGAGCGTGCAGGTTGATGGTCGCGATGGTCTTGACCACCACCAACATCGACAGCACGCCCCCTTTGATCAGACACAACGAGCGAAGGAAAGTCCTTCGCTCGTCGCGTCTCGCGCAGTGCACACCATCGACCCACTTGCGAGCGGACAGCCGCTCGCGAGTGGGTCTGAATCAGGCCCTTTGTCCATAGCAACCAATCAGATTCTACTTAACATTTATATAGCACCTTCTAGAAGATAATAGCTAGAATCTGATTGGTTGCTATAGACAAAATCTCCACTTCTAAAAACCTGCACTTTAGTAAATATACCCTTCATAATGTTAATGCTTTGTAAACCAGAATAGAATTCTATGGGAGTGCTCATAAAGTATATAGGACCTGATTAAAAGATTTAAGTAAACCCGATATTTACAGAAATTTCCGATGTTTTCAGATCTGCGCATACGCAAGAGCCGCACTGCATGTGTACAGATCTGGTCCTGTGTCGTTGATCGCAGTGCACAAAAGCTATAGCATGATTGACATGCTGTTGGCACTTAAGGGTGGTGATGGGTGAGCATTCCAGAAAATGGGGACATGTCAGCCCTGTTCTCTGGCCGTGCCTAAGCCGGCGTCCTCGGATGCAGCTTCACTAGCCCCCACAGCGTGATTTTGCCGGACATCGTGAGTCACCTTTTCACGCAGTTAATCCAATGCCTCGTCTTTGGATGCAACAGTAAATCAGAGAAGCCTGAAGTTGGTGTCTTTTTACTTAAGACACCTCCTGCAGCTTTTGCATAATTTAGCACAGCCACCAGTACAAACACGTAGCAACTGTTGCTGTACCATAAATATCTGAATTAGGGACATAGGGCCTGATTCAGAGCCGGACGCTATTTGCGCTCGCTCGTTCAGAAAATAGGGGTGGCTATTCAAATGAACCGTTCGCTCTTTGCGGTCTGTTCACGCCTCTATGTCTGAACGAGCGAACAAAACTTGCGGTCGTTTTTTGGAAAACTACGCCCCCTGGCCGCTCGCATCCTACGTCATGTCCGCTATTTATTAGATTAATCGAGTACATCGACCAGGGTATGAACTGCTCGCTATTCTTGTGGTTGGTTTTTGCTACCACAATTTTGCGAGCAGTTCTGACTATAAAATAACCCAGTGACGTGGTCAATGACGCTGCTGTTTTAATTATGCACACCCATAAAACGCCCGTTTTGACCTTTAAGCACGCCTGCGTTCGGATCTCCACTCCCCGTTTTCAAGCACCTTCCCCTGTTACCACCCACATACGCCTCTTTCTGTCACTCAAATTTTCAGGCATTCGCTATTTTGCGAGCACATGAATTTCGACCGCACTGACTGGTTCGCGCATGGGCAAACATCGCTTGGAGCGAACGAGTGGCCGCTTACGAGCGGCTCTGAATCAGGCCCATAGTACACTGCCCCAGGAAGGCTTTAGTATCACTTCAAATGGGTGTAGTAGGTATTACCACCCAGCAAAGGTGAAGTTCCCGATAGTCAAAAGGTAAGTCTAAACTAATCTAATTCTACCCCCTAACCCTCCCTTAGGAGTGGCTAACCCTAACCTCCCCCCAAGTGCCTAACCCTAACCCCCCCTTCCACGCAGCCTAAACCTAAGTCTCCCAGAGGGGGGTTGCCTAACCGTAACCTACCCCTGGGGGTGCCTAACCCTAACCCCCCTTCCCCTAGCCTAAACCTAACCTTCCCGGGGGATTGCCTAACCCTTAGTCCCCCCGGGAGCCCTAAAACCTAACCCTTCGGCCCCCCCCCCCCACCACCACCCACCCCCCCCCCCCCGCGCGGCTGTCCGCGCCCAGCTTACCTTTGTTCGGTATGCCGGGCGTCGGTCTCCCAGTGTATGGATAAGTGAATCTCTAGCTTGTAACCTATAGTTAGGAATTATGTGTTTCTTTTCTGATCCCTTTAAAATCTGCTCTTGAAAAATATTAACATAAAGAAAAGTCACATTACCCAACCTCATCCAGGGTTTCAAAGCAGAAATGAAACTTGTATTAAGTTTTCCCAGACAGGAAACTGCTGTTCTTGTGATAAATACCAGTTACAAAAGTTCAAGTTTGTTTTCTTCTGGCTACATTTAACTTATTTACAATATTTTGAGCAGCATTTACTAAGATATCATGATACAAAGATAGTAGGTGGATAGTTTTGTGACAATGAGTAGAAATCTATTGACTATTAAACTAGTTTTTTGTAATTTTATTTCTGTTCACTCTTTGAAGAGACTCTGAATTATTTATGACTAAAGGTGCATACACACACGATTTTGTAAATGAACGATTTTAGTAAACGATTTTTTCCCTTGAAAAAATGAACAAAAATAGGTTACTAAAATTGTTCATTTACTAAATGTAATGAACGATTTTTATGAACTACAAAAGATTTTTGCATATTAACTTACTGAAAATCGTTCAGTTGACAAGTCTGACTGAACTACAAACATGAACGCGCATGAACGATAATCTTTCATCATTTGACTCAGAAAGTGAACGATTTTTAGAAACTATTATCGTTAAACGAGTGTGTGTGTATGCACCTTTATTTAACTAAATAATAATGTTGCAGTTTGTGAAATCTACTTCACCATTACTCTATGGGGTGGTGCCTGCCTGTACACCCGTACATTTATATGCACTACTTTCCATTTAATCATACACAATAGGTAGGAACAGTTTAACAATGATAATACTAACATTCTTCAAGTGCATACCAATACTACAGATCTCAGACAGTGATAGATCTTTAGCATATTTTCCCACTTGTCTATTTGACAGTGATTTATATATAGCACACATAGGGCCTGATTCAGAGCTGAACGCTCTGACCAGAGCGCTCGCTCTGAATCAGGGCCCTCCTCCATGAAAATGGAGCGGCCTCCTGGCCGCTCGTATAGCTGTGGGTGACCACCCACAGCATATGCGAGCGGCCAAAAAGATGGTCGCGATGGTCTTGACCATCGGACTTGCGACGGAGACCCTGCAGTAGGGTCTCCCTGCCACAAACCCTGCAGTGATTTTGGCTCTATCAGAGCCAAAATCACTCCCACTGACATCGCTAGTGATGTCAGTGGGGCTGGCTTCAGACGGTAGGCGTTCCCATGGGAACGCCTCCGTCTGGCAGGCACGCCCACCAAAGGGGGCGTGCTGTCAATCAACATCGACAGCACGCCCCCTTTGGTGCGAGACCCGGAGCGATGGAAAGCCCATCGCTCCCCGGGTCTCGCACATGCGCACAACGGAGCTCCCTCCGTCGTGCGCATGTGCATTGGGGAATATCGACCCGCTTGCGAGCGTACTGCCGCTCGCGAGCGGGTCTGAATGACCCCCATATTCCGCAGTGCTTTACAATCTGAACTGTCTACCACATGCACACTATTTATTGTTGTCAGTAGCCAATTATCCTACCAGTAAGTGCCTGGCTGACAACTTTCAGCCCAGGGGGCAAACACAAGCAAATGGCTCCTGCCTTTCTCCCCGCTAACTGCAACAAAACAATGGTAAATGTGATAAAATCCCTGTGTGTGGTTTATCTAATGTGGGTGTAGTTGAAATAGCCAATTAGGTAATTGTTATGTCAAATAGCTATAAACAAACACCTACCTGATCCATTTTTCAAAGCAGAGAGCATTTCAGTGACTGCTACAATACACAGAGCTCTCTAGTGACCAATATACAATACAGTGACCATTCTAGTGACCGATATATAACAGTGGGAGAATTCTGGTTATTAATAGAAAGTACAGAAAGCATTATAGATAGATGCTTAATATCAGACATAATGGCATTATTTTACCAAGAATGGCCTTGGTCACAATCATAAAAAAAAGTTCCACACTATGGGGCTGATGTCGGATGCAGTGGAGCAAAGTTTTTCTACTAAGCATACATCTAGGTCCCAATTGTCGCAGTACTGCTTCGGATGCATGATCTTTGAAATGTATTAAATAAAACAACGGGGCACAATTGCAGGGATCCCACTGGTGCCCTATTACATAAGCCCCATAATATGGGAATTATGTTGCCATGAAGGCAAATTACAGACATCATTTAGATTCTAGTCGTATTTGAACATTAAATTTACAAAAGTACATTTAAAGCTCACAATTTATCCTGACTATACGAGATGTGGCTATTAAATAATGATATGGTTGCTATAATTTATGTTTAATTATAACAATATAATTTTCACTCTGTTCCCTTTCTATGTACTCCTTTTCTACATCCACACACTGCTGCATTCTTGATTTAAACTGGTAAAAGCTGTGCTGTAACTCATTATCTGTCAGCTGTCTCAACAGCTCCATCGTTTTCTCCTTTACCTCAGTAACTGATGTAAAACAAGTTCCCTTGAGTATAGATTTGACTTTAGGGAAAAGAAAGAAGTCACACGGTGATAGGTCTTGTGAGTATGGAGGGTGTTCTAGCCCTGCAGTCTGTTTCTCAGCCAAAAATTGATTCACAGAGAGAGCTGTGGGAGCTGGTGCGCTGTCCTGATGGAGGATGAAACCATTTTTCCATAAATCTGTCCTCTTTTTTCGGATTCTTTCCTGCAAAGTTGCTAGATCATGTTTGTAGTAATGTTAATTCACTGTTGCACCTTCTGGTACCCAGTCTTCCAAAATAACAGCCTATGGGGTAAATTTACTAATAATCGGGATGGCCCCGATTTTCAAGGAGATTAATCTCACAAGAACTCGGCAAAATTCAGGTGATTTAATCACATTTTTTTTACCAAATTTCCCAACAGGCGATTTCAGGCTAAATGAGTTGGCCGATGGTGAAGCATAACCAGATATCTCTCCAGAGTATCTCATTTTGCAGGAGATTACTCACCCAAAATTGCAGTGTTTTCTCTCTGCAAATCTCTCCCGAGCTAGCAGCCTGCACATATCAGTGAGATATGTGTTGGCTGTTTGTGTGTTAAGACTTTTAAAAAAGGGTTAAATGTTATTAAATAAAAAAATGATGTGAGGTTCCCCCTCCCAAAACACTAACCGGACTTGCCAGCCTGTCCTGGTTCTTAATTTACAGGGAAAAAAAAATGTGTAGGGTCCCACTGCAAATTTAAGAACCAGCACCATGCAGCAGGGACAAGGCTGGTTTTAAATATACGTAGAAAAAAAAATTACGTGAGGTTCCACGTATATTTAAAACCAGCCCTGGACCCTTTCTAGTGGGGGGGCTGATGCCACAGCCAGGGGTGCCCTTTCACCGGGCCCCCCAGCTGCAGCATCAGTCCTGACCGCTAGTAAGCCCAGGCCAGGGATCCTTGGGGAGTTGAGTACCCCTCCAATAAAGGGGTACCCCTCTCCAGGGCACCCCTGGCCTAGGCTGATAGCCCGGGGCTATCCCCGCCACCCCTGGGTGGCGGGTTGATAGTGTAGGTGTAGTATAAAATTAGAATTAACAACATTGTCTTTACAGTGGAACTACAGGTCCCAGCAAGCCTCCCCGCATGCTGGTACTTGGAGAACCACAAGTACCAGCATGCAGGGAATTAAGGGCCTATTGGTATGTGTAGTTCACCTGTGAAGAAATGTTTTAAAAAAAACACAACACACATCGTGAGATTAAAGTTTTATTACATACATACATGCATATGCTTACCTGCTGCCAGATGTTCAGGTCCCCCTCTCAACGTAAAGTATCCATTCAAAATGTCTGAAAAAAAAAGCCAATACTCACCTTTTTGTCCCTCGATGTTCTCCGCAGTAATCCTTTTAGGTGGCCGGACACTCTTTAACAACATGTATCAGCATGGTGTTACAGTATTGCGAATGACTTCAGTGTCCCGGCCGCCAGCCAATCAGCGGCGGCTTCCATTAGCAGCCGCTTATTGGCTGGGACCCACGTGGACTTAGCCAATGAGCTGCACCTCCACGTGGGTCCCAGCCAATGAGTGGCCACTAATGTTAAGCCGCCGCTGATTGGCTGGCGGCCCAGACACTGAAGTCATTCGCGATACTGTAACACCATGCAGATACATGCTGTTACAGAGTGTCCGGCCACCTAAAAGGATTATTGCGGAGAACATCGAGGGACAAAAGGGTGAGTATTGGCTTTTTTTTTCAGGTATTTTGAATGGATACTTTACGTTGAGAAGGGGACCTGAACATCTGGCAGCAGGTAAGTTTGTGTGTTTAATTTACCCTTCATTAGTCTGTTCATACCTATCTATTCCGTTCTTATACAGATTCAGATATCCTACGTCAGCATTATCTGTGGAATAACTGCTTTGCATAAAATCCACCTGGTAGTCATAATAATTTGGTCACTCGGTGTATATTTACCTTGTTGTGTTCTGTCATATTGTAGTGCAACCTGTGCGCTTCTGAAATGACCAACTAATTTGTGTGCAGATAGTATTAGTCTTATATGCCTGGAGTGCACTTCCTAAATCACCTCCAGTGTTTTTTGTCTGAACCTCTTTCCTTTAGCTTGAAAACAAATACAAAGTAATATGACAGCAGCAGCACAAGTCTAAATGTGATTCTGAATTTCCCTTACTGACAGCTCAACATTATTAATGCTAGGTAGCCATTGATGTAGGATGAGTCATTATTCCATTATCACTAGTACAGTGAATGACTCCTGTCGCTTCCATGAACGAACTATAGCTCCAATTTGGCAGAAACACAATTCAGCAAAACCACAACATTTTCCATAAGCTACATAAGTGTAAACTGTACTAAATGATTCTTACCTGTTTCAGTACATTATTTCCAGTGATATACAGTAAAAGTATGTTTAAATTTGCGATGGGAAGATTAAATGACAAGCTCTTGGGACACGGAGATCACATTATTCTCAGCTGAGCTCTCTACAAGTTAGATTGTAAGCTCTCTCTAGCATTGTCCTTCATACCCTTCATTGTCATGTCTGCATTTATTTTGCAAATCTTGTAATTCCCTCATTTGCTGATTTTATTTTTGCAGCTACACTGGTCATATGATGGGTGGGCCTCCGCCATCAAAACTTTCCATCACATCAAAAGAATTAGATGGAAATCAATATTAATATAATTCGCGCATGCGCAAAAAATCCCTGTTTGTGAATACGCAATAGCGCCCCGCGGCTGTACCCAATGTCAAACAGCTCATTTCAGCTGTATTTTAACATCGAATGGGCATCGCTTCCACACCATTCGATGGAGGCTATCATCTGAAAGCCACCATCGAATGGTGAAAACCCTACAATCGAAAGGAAAACATTGATGGTAGTAAAACATCGGAATCTGATATCCATCCCTACCTGTAACGCTGCTTGTTGTTGCTTGTCCATGGGGCTGATTCTGAGTTAGGAGCAAAGCAATAAAAGACATATTTCATTACAAGGAAGCAAATACATTTATTTTTTGAATGCAAGGTAAATAGTGGTTGCTTTTGCATGTAGGGCCTCATTCAGCTTGGATCGCAGGTCTGCGTTCGCAGCACCCAGTCAATGTTTGCGGTCTGCGTATGCACCGCAGTGCATGAACTTGCTGCTATGATTGCAAATGCAGTGAATACGCAGTGGCACAGAGAAATGATTGGCAGCAAGCGCCGTTTTGGGGTGGAGAGGGGGGGGTGATCGAAGGAACGCAGGTTTGCCTGTGCATTTGAACGGCGTTACAGGGGCTTGCATAATTAAGCCCCTGCAATGGCATACGCAGCCTGAGCTCTACATGGTGTTAGGAAGCTTCGCAGGTCGTGAGTCATGTCAAGCTCAACCACAACTCTGCATTTGGGTCCGATGTTACCAATGGTTTTGCTGACTTACGGATTTATGTAATGGGAAGCGGGCGGCTTTATAAGCTGGTGGTCATCTTGGTATAGTACTGCAATTGCATTCATTTGCATATTTTCACAATGTGCGGGTGCGTGCGATTGCAGACTTGCGATCCAAGCTGAATGAGGCCCATAGCCCACAAATACTGGACAGCTATATTTTTACATTGCAAGTTAAATTTAAATATGGACACACCCCTCCCAAACATAAGTCTCTGCACATTTAAAATCTCCCTCACCTGTAGTGCAACATGGTTTTACCAAGGTGCAAAGTTACATGCTCTTCATTGCTATGCTCCCAACACAGAATCATAGTGTGATGAATATGTATTTTAAATTTTGGATGAGAACATATCATATGTAAAGGTGGTGGTGATGGTGGGGGAGGGGGGGCAGGATGAGTGGTAGCACCATTTAGATGCTACAATTTAGATGAATGGATGCACCACCCCCAAAATGTCATACACCACGAGGCGTGGCCTCGCTGACACAAAGACACATCCCCTTTCACACACATTTGGTGCATGAGGGAAGTCCCGCAGCAGGATTTTAGAATGTTAGGAGGTATGGTAATGTGGCACTGAACTATACTGCCACAACTCAGCACACACAGAGGAGCAGAAGTTGGTTAGCCACACAGAGTGAGAAGCACCACGGAGAAGGGCACAGAATAGAGGAAGCTCCCAGGGCAGGAGGAATTTTCATACTCAGGACGTATCTACCAGCCCTGCCCATGCAAGATCAAGGAAACACTTGATCTGCAGCAAAGAAAGGACTTTTATTTTTAAGAACTTTTTTTTGCCAAACTCCAGAAATAATAAAATGTCTGAGTGATCTACCTTAGGTGCTGCACCCTACAGGCCCATCTGATTTATTTATAAACCAAAGCAATGTATTGAAGGGAGGAAGAGAGAGAGAGAGAGAGAGAGAGAGAGAGAGAGAGAGAGAGAGAGAGAGAGAGAGAGAGAGATGGGAGAAAGGAGGGGCGAGGCAGATGGATGAGAGGAAGAGAGGAGAAAGTTACTGTAGGTGGGAGAGGGTGAGAGATGACAGTGAAAAAGAGATGTAAGGGAGAGGGAAAGGAGGGAGCGAGAGATAGGTTGGAGAAAGAGGGTGAGATAGAGATGGGATGCCAGGAAGATAGAGAGAGAAGAGGAAAGGAAATAGAGATAAGAGCAGGAGAGAGAGACATGAGAGAAAGAGAGATGGGAGGAAGAATGGGAAGAGAAATGAGAGGAAGAGGTGGGGAGACATGAGAGGAAGGGGGGGGGAGAGAGAGATAAATGGAAGGAATAGAACGGGGAGAGAGGTTGATGCGAGGAAAATAGTTGAGAGAGGAGAGAGTTGGCAAGGTGGGGGAAGGGAGAGAAAAATAGAACCTCTGCAACACCAGGAACAATAGCTAGCAATCTAGTAAATTATAGGTCCACAATCCTGTCTATATATATATATATATATATATATATATTAGGGGTGTGCACCGGACACTTTTCGTGTTTTGTGTTTTGGTTTTGGATCTGGATCTTTCTTCGTGTTTTGGATCTGGATTGGTTTTGCCAAAACCACCCTTCCGTGTTTTGGGTTCTGGGTTTTGTGTTTTGGATCTGGATTTTTTCTTAAAAAATAAAAAAAACCGCTAAAATCACATAAATGGGCCTTTTTTTGTTCCTACGCTATTAATAACCCCAATAACATTAATTTCCACTCATTTCCACTCTATTCTGAACACCTCACACCTCACAATATTGTTTTTAGGCCAAAAGGTTGTACCGAGGAAGCTGGATGACTATGCTAAGCGACACAAGGGGGCGGCACAAACACGTGGCCCATCTAGGAGTGGCACTGCAGTGGCAGACAGGAAGCCAATCAGCGTTATGGTGCCCATTTGCATGTAGCACGAACCCGGGAGATCCGTGCTACATGCATCTGTGTGATTGGCACAGAGCAATGACAGGTCCGTGAGACCCGTCTGTGCTGCTGTGGTAAAAAAAAAAAAAAAAACCTGTGTAAAAAAAGAAAAAAATGGCGTGCACCCCCCCAAAAAAGAGCAACCAGCCCCGGGCATTAGTAACCCAGTGCTGGGTGTGCTTAAATACAGGGGACAAACGACGTAGGGGTCCCCTGTACTTAAGCACAACCAGCACCGGGCTAGTCAGAACCAGCGCTGGTTGCCAAAATACGGGGGACAAACGACGTAGGGGTCCCCTGTATTCTGCGCAACCAGCTCTGGGCTCTGATCCGGTCCTGGTTCTGGAAATATAGGGGACAAAAAATGAGTAGGGTTCCCCTGTATGTTCCAGAACCAGCACTGGACTTTTTCTAGCGGGGGGCTGATGCCACAGCCAGGGGAGCCCTTTCACCGGGCCCCCCAGCCGCAGCATCAACCCTGACCGCTAGTCAGCCCAGGCCGGGGATCCCTGGAGAGCTGGGGACCCCCCCAATAAAGGGGTCACCCTCTCCAGGGCACCCCAGGCCCAGGCTGATAGCCCGGGGCTATCCCCGCCACCCCTGGTGGTGGTGGGTGGCGGGTTGATTGTGTGGTGTGGTGTAAATAAAGAATATCAAACATTGTCTTTACAAGTAGAACTGCAAGTCCCAGCTAGCCTGCCCCGCATGCTGGTACTTGGAGAACCACAAGTACCAGCATGCAGGGCATTAAGGGCCCACTAGTACCTGTAGTTCACCTGTAAAAAAAATGTTTAAAAAAACACAGGACACACACACCGTGACAGTATAAGTTTATTAAACATACATACACACACACACATGTACACATACTCACCTATGTAACCTGTAGCATCGGTCCACTTGTCCGGTAAAGTATCCCTAGGGGACCTGTGAAAAAAAACATACTCACCATCTCCTATGCGAGGTTCTGTCCTCTTCGTTCCAAAGTAGGCATCCCCGGACTTGGCAAAAAAAAAAACGAAAACGCGATCCACGAACTTAGTACCGTTCTATAGAACGGTACTTCCCGAATGAGAGCTTAGCGGCGGGGTATCACCATGGAAACCCCGCTGCTAAGCGTTCATTGGCTGAGAGAGGTCATCTCCCGTCTCTCAGCCAATGAACGGCTCCCTCCATTGTAGTCAATGGTGGGAACCGCAGGGTAAACTTTAATAACCTTGCGGCTCCCAGCATTGACTACAATGGAGGGAGCCGTTCCTTGGCTGAGAGAGACGGGAGATGGCCTCTCTCAGCCAATGAACGCTTAGCAGCGGGGTTTCCATGGTGATACCCCGCCGCTAAGCTCTCATTCAGGAAGTACCGTTCTATAGAACGGTACTAAGTTCGTGGATCGCGTTTTCGTTTTTTTTTTTTTGCCAAGTCCGGGGATGCCTACTTTGGAACGAAGAGGACAGAACCTCGCATAGGAGATGGTGAGTATGTTTTTTTTCACAGGTCCCCTATGGATACTTTACCGAACAAGTGGACCGATGCTACAGGGTTACATAGGTGAGTATGTGTACATGTGTGTGTGTGTGTGTGTATGTATGTTTAATAAACTTATACTGTCACGGTGTGTGTGTCCTGTGTTTTTTTTAAACATTTTTTTACAGGTGAACTACAGGTACTAGTGGGCCCTTAATGCCCTGCATGCTGGTACTTGTGGTTCTCCAAGTACCAGCATGCGGGGCAGGCTAGCTGGGACTTGCAGTTCTACTTGTAAAGACAATGTTTGATATTCTTTATTTACACCACACCACACAATCAACCCGCCACCCACCACCACCAGGGGTGGCGGGGATAGCCCCGGGCTATCAGCCTGGGCCTGGGGTGCCCTGGAGAGGGTGACCCCTTTATTGGGGGGGTCCCCAGCTCTCCAGGGATCCCCGGCCTGGGCTGACTAGCGGTCAGGGCTGATGCTGCGGCTGGGGGGCCCGGTGAAAGGGCTCCCCTGGCTGTGGCATCAGCCCCCCGCTAGAAAAAGTCCAGTGCTGGTTCTGGAACATACAGGGGAACCCTACTCATTTTTTTCCCCTGTATTTCCAGAACCAGGACCGGATCAGAGCCCAGAGCTGGTTGCGCAGAATACGGGGGACCCCTACGTCGTTTGTCCCCCGTATTTTGGCAACCAGCTCTGGTTCTGACTAGCCCAGTGCCGGTTGTGTTTAAGTACAGGGGACCCCTATGTCGTTTGTCCCCTGTATTTAAGCACACCCAGCACTGGGTCACTAATGCCCGGGGCTGGTTGCTCTTTTTTTTGGGGGGGGCACGCCATTTTTTTCTCTTTTTACACAGGTTTTTTTTTTTTTTTTTACCACAGCAGCACAGACGGGTCTCACGGACCCGTTAGTGCTCTGTGTCAATGACACAGATGCAAGTAGCACGGATCTCCTGGTCCGTGCGTGCATCTGTGTCATTGAAATACACAGCAGCACAGACGGGTCTCACTGACCCATCTGTGCTCTGTGTCACTGTCAATCACACAGATGCATGTAGCACGGATCTCACGAGTCCGTGCTACATGCAAATGAGCACCATAATGCTGATTGGCTGAGAGCCGTGACAGACGGCTCTGTCAGCCAATCAGCACTTTGCCCATTAAAGGCAAAGGCATTTTTTTTAAAATGGCCGCTCGAGGCAAAACCTCGAGATCCGACAGCAGATCTCGAGGTTTTGCCTCGGGAGAGGGATCCGGGGCAGACAGGGAGATCCGAGCTTGGGCTCGGATCGCCCCGGATCCCCGAAGTTCGGGTGGGTTCGGTTCTCAGGGAACCGAACCCGCTCATCCCTAATATATATATATATATATATATATATATATTGTGACAAGAATCACATAGACAGATCCATCAGCAGCTTTATTGCTCACCACAGGCTAGTACACAGGATTTGGCAGTTTCACAGGCAAGATGTTACACAGTCTTCCAAACAGCGACATTTTCTTCAGTGGACTCACAGGTCCAGGATCCCTAACACTAGTCACCCCTGGGGCCTATAAGCTGGGCGACTATCTCACCGTCAGGCTCAGTTTTCTCAGTGTCTCTGCAGTTCTTAAACCAGCCTCACACAAGTGTCTGTAATCAGCTGCCTTCCAGATTCTGATTGAGGCAACACCTGAACTGGACATTCCTAATGCCTTTGCTCTGCCAAACCTGGGAGATCTGGATATTCCACATTTGCCTCATGTGGAATTATGCTGACCCTGTCACAATATAAATTTAGGGCTTCAGAGTCAAATCGAGTCACGGTTCACTTCTGCAGTCATTTCAAAACTTGGATGTAAAAAACGAACTTGGGTTTTGGATTGCATGGTCTGTAAATAGATCCAAAATAGCTGTTTAATCAATTTTTTTTAACGCTTCTTAATCGATTTTCAAGAATTTTTAAGGAATCCAAAAACATACCAAAGGTGAATCAGAACCAAAACACTTGAGGGTGGTTTTCCAAAACCACAATCAAATACAATGATGAATTAGAACCAAAACCAAAACATGGGGGTCCACGCACATCTCTATTTTTATATTTTTAAATTGTCGCTTTATAGACATTTATGTGTATTGTAAAATTTACACAATCATTTTTATTTCAATTGATATTTAGGTTAGCGGCATTGCCGGATTACGGGCCACATGGGCCTGGAGCTGAAAAAGTTCAAGGGCCTATTATGACCAGCAGAGGTGCTGTGTGGGTGTGTCCAGTGTCATGTGGGTGTGTACACCAGCCCCAATGTCTTCCTAAATATGTCAAAATTGCATCATTTTGTAAGGCAAATAGAAATACAATTGTAATACTTATGACTGACTGTGTGATTGGTCGGTGGCTGGTCATCATCATGTTTTCATGATGATGGGAGTTTTTCTATGTGGAGGTCTGGAGCTACTGCTCCATCTGCCCGCTTGGTTAAGATTTCCGCGATATCTGCAATTTACAATATACACAATTGCTATCATTTTACAACAGCTGAGAGCTAGTGGTTTTCGGGTCTTGCCCTATAATTTTATATGCTATACTTCAATGGAGGAGCTTTTCTAGGCACATTTTGCCCAGTGTGAAACATTTCAAACACACAAAAGTAACTCTTGTAATAAAGACAGCCCTGGGGGGTATATTTAGTAAAGTGCGGGTTTATAGAATGGAGCATACTTGCCTACCCTCCCGATTTGGTCGGGATCCTCCCAAAAATCGGGTGCCGCTCCCGACCTCCCGGGAAGGCAGGCAAGACTCCTGGCAGCTGACGACCCCCCCCCCCCCCCGGAATTACAAGACAATCCCCGGCAGCGGGGTGCCTGTGACATGATTCGCTGAATCGTGTCATTTTGGCCCCGCCCCCTGCTTTACAATGCCAGTATTATCGGCATTGTGTCGTGGGGGCAGGGCCAAAATGATGTGATCACGTGGCCATGTCCCAGTTCTGCCCACAAACGCCGGCCATGCCCCCCCGTTTATTAGCCGATCTGGCTGCCCCCTCCTGGAAGCCAGAATGTCGGCATGTCTGGAATGGAGGTGTTGCCCATAGCAACCAATCAGATTGCACATCATTTATCTGACACCTTCTAGAAATTAATAGCTATAATCTGATTGGTTGCTATGGGCAACACCTCCACTTCTATAAACTTGACCTTTAGTAAATATACCCCCTGGTGTCCTCTTACTCTCATGATTTATTTAAGTAAAAGTTTATTTACCGAAAGTGGTGGAGTTATTCCTTTTATGTCCTGCTTACTCTTTTATACCTAAAGAAACTAATAGCTTGCAGAATAATCTCATAGAAGCAGAGAAGTCCTATATATGCGGTATAGGGCCCAATCAAGTGCATCAGCACAAAGCTGTGTTTTGTTATACGCTTTGAATGTACTTGATTATTTCTGACTGTTGATGCTGCTTTTGTAAACAATGATTAGCTGGTCAAATTAGTTTTCTGTCTGATTTTCATATACCATGCTTCAAAACAATACCAAAGTGTGAGACCATGGATCCAAAATTCTCAACATAGTCCTCTGTGAAAAACAATTTTGTACAGTATCTGTGAACTAAAGGGGGGCATCCACTACACAATTTTAGCAGGCGATTGAACGATAACGACGTCGTTATCGTTCAATCGTTTAAAAATCGTTGGTCATTAATGATCAACGATGCGCGCTCCTGTTTGATCGTCTCATCAGTCGACTGAACATGCAGCTCAATTTCACTTGATCTACTAAAGATAGTTTACAAATCTTTCAGACTGAAAGATAAAATTTCAAGGGAAAAAATCAAGGGAAAGTCGTTTAGAGATTGGAGAGGGAGTAGATTGTCTAGTGGATGTGCCCCTTAAGTTAGAACCAAATGGTGCAATTCCATCCATCTAAAATGCTAATGCAGCAAGTGTCTCCTTGCTGCATCTGCGATCCCAGCGCTGCAACCGAGGTTGCAGCCTGGGATCACCATCATGACCATTGGTCACGATCAGGGCCGCCATCAGGGGGGGACTGTCGGGACTCCAGTCCTGGGCCCGGACAGAGAGGGGCCCGGGTAGCAGCGGCGAGGAATACACATGCGGCAGGCACTGGCAGGGAGAAAGTCGAAGGAGCATCGGCGCACCGGGCGCAGTGCAGCAGCAGCATTAGAAATATGGAGCTGCGAGCCAATCACAGCTCACGGAACGACAGCCAATCAGGAGCAGCTGCCATTCTGCGAGCTGTGATTGGCTCCGGCTGGCTCCATATTTCTAAGGCCACTGTTGCGCTGAGCCAGGTGCGACAATGCTTCTTCAACCTGCCAGTACCTGCCACCTTTGTATTCCTGGCCACTGCCACCACCCAGGACCCTCTCTGTCAAAAAATGCCAGACCCTGTGTTCATGTTAAAGAAAAAAACAGGTATGCTGACTGACCTTGCCCTGTGTCCCCCCTGTAATCCAGCCAGCCTTCCCTGTGCCCCCCAGCCTAGCCAGCCAGCCGGCCTTCTAGTAAAGCAAGCCTGCCTTCCCTGCCCCTCCCCCAGTCCAGTCAGCATTCCCTGTGCCCCCCCCTCCAGTCCAGCAAGCCTTCAATGCCCAAATCCAGCCAGCCTTCTATACGCCCCCCCAGTCCAGCCAGCCTTCCCTGCGCCCCTCCCCAGTCCAGCCAGCCTTCCCTGCACCCTACCCCTAGCCCAACCAGCCTGTCTTCCCTGCCCTGCCCAAGTCCAGCCAGCATTTCCTGCGCCACCCCTAGTCCAGCCAGCCTACCTGCCCCTCGCCCAGTCCAGCCAGCCTTCCCTGCCCTTTGCTGGCCCTAGTCCAACCAGACTTCCCTAACAACTTTTCGAATTTTTAAACTTTTACGCACCAATTGATGCCCCACCCCCGAAATAGCTCCACCCACATTATCCACAACTACGCCCACCTCTGCTGCATACCTCCTGGGGGCCCTACCTATTTTGTCAGTACTGGGCCCCACAATTTCTCATGGCAGCCCTTGTCACGATGGTTGCTTCTTTTGGCTAGTTAGCAGAAGCTGATGCTTACATCCTGACTGGGTCCTGGTCACTTGCGAGGCCAGGAAAACTGAATCAAATGATGCAGACTCTGGCCTCATTCCCTCCTGGAAAACGGGGGGAGACATTGGCCTCGCTCTGCCCCCCAAACGCCACAGCATGTCAGTCATGCTGTGGCTTGGGGGGGGGTATGCAGACCCCAAAACATCAGAGATGTGTGCTAACCATCTGGTTAGCGTACATCTCTGAATCAGGCCCTGAAATGTAATAGTGTTGGTTGAGTGATTACATTGGAGTAACATCAGTTGGTGCTGTTGCCAAATGTGTTAGATGTTATCATCTATAAATAGTACTGTACTTTGTTGTTACAGGTTTGTGTTAGAAGAAGAAGAAGAAGATATATGGGTCTATTTACTAACCAGTGTTAGGAGACAGAGGGTCTGATTCAGGCCCACTCGTGAGCGCACAGCGCTCGCAAGTGGGACGATGGTCCACCACTGCGCATGTGCAAGCCGGAGCCGGCTCCGGCATGCGTGAGACCCGCCCAGTGATGGGCGCTCCGTCACTACGGGTGTCGCACCAAAGCGGAGCAGCTGTCGCTGGTGATTGACAGCTTGCCCCGTTTTGGAGGCGGGCAGGGGGGATGGCTGGGCAAATGGAGGCGTTTCCTTCAGGAACGCCTGCCGTTTGTGGGCGGCCCTATTGACATCACTCGTGATGTCAGTAGGTGGACTTCCTGCTCTAATAGAGCAGGAAGTCCACTGGGGCTTGCGGCCACGAGACCCTACCACAAGGGTCTCATCGCAAGCCCTATGGTCCCGATGGTCTTGACCATTGCGACCATCACCTGGCCGCTTGCATAAGCTGTGGGTGGTCACCCACAGCTATGTGAGCGGCCAGGAGGCCGTCTTTAAAAAAAAATAAGGGTCGACCTGATTCAGAGCGAGCGCTCTCAAAGAGCATCCGGCTCTGAATCAGGCCCAGAGTGAAAAGTGATAAGACAGTGAAAAGGTGCCAGCCAATCAGCTCCCAACTGTCATCTCACAGGCTGTGCTTGAAAAATGACAGTTGGGAGCTGATTGGCTGGCACCTTATCACTTTCTTATCACTTTTCACTCTGTCTCCTAACACTGTTTAGTAAATAGACCCCATAGTGAAGTAATGATGTTATTTATATGTATACCTGTCATGTCCGTATGCTGCTGTTAACCAAAACCAGGCAGCGGGAGCACTGGGCAGTTAGCTCTCTGAAGTGACCCGTCATATGTCGTGTCACATCTCTAATATATGCCCATACCCAGACAAAAATGACCACATAACCCGGTTACCAGATACCCAGATACAAGGATCCTGGCACAAAACATTATCTGATAGAAAAATCTGGACCGCAGCAGTGAGTGACCCAGTATTATACCTCAGAGGGAATAGAGACATACACACAGAATAAAGATAGAAAGCAGCACAGATCGTAGGCTAGCAGTAGCCAAGCTGTTTAATGATAACTATCAACTACTGTCTGGAAAACTAAAGTTGAAATGCTGTTGTCTAAAGATGATTTGTGGGAAGTTATAACTACAGACAGACAAGAGATTAATAATCAGGAATAGGACAAGAAGTACAGACAGACGCATGCTACCATTTATTAGTTTATTAGTTGAAGATTATCAGCTAATTTGTTAAAGACAAGAGAATACTGCTAAGGGTATGTGGGATGCAATGCAGAGATTACATGAATGAACAAGTTTAAACAGTAAATTAATCCTGCTAAGAAAACTGTACCAGATGAGACTTAAGGTGCCCACACACATGGCGATCTGCACACGATCAGCCGATGTGTACGATTTGTGTACGATTTCCCTTGAAACTCTCCCCGGCAGCTCTGCACACGATCTCCATACAATTTGGTGTCCAATCTTAGGGCCTGATTCAGAGCCGGACGCTCTGACCAGAGCGCTCACTCTGAATCAGGGTCCTCCTCCATTAAAATGGAGCATCCTCCTGGACGCTCATATAGCTGTGGCTCACCACCCACAGCATATACGAGCGTGCAAAAAGATGGTCGCGATGGTCTTGACCATCGCGACCATCGGACTTGCGAGGGAAACCCTGCGGTCGGGTTACCCAGCCACAAGCCCTGGAGTGATTTTGGCTCTATCAGAGCCAAAATCACTCCCACTGACATCACTAGTGATGTCAGTGGGGCCGGCTTCAGACCGTAGGCGTTCCCATGGGAACGCCTCCGTCTGGCAGGCACGCCCCCGGCACACCCACCAAAGGGGGCGTGCTGTCAATCAACATCGACAGCACGCCCCCTTTGGTGCGAGACCCCGTGCGATGGAAAGCCCGTCGCTCGCCGGGTCTCGCGCATGCGCATGACGGAGCTCCCTCCGTCGTGCGCATGCGCAGTGGGGAACATCGACCCACTTGCGAGCGTACTGCCGCTCGCGAGTGGGTCTGAATGACCCCCTTAATACGATCTCTCCTGCATCCAGACTTTTACAGTGCATCGCCTCCTAGATTGTCAGATCTGCCCTACTGCACGGCAGATCTGAAGATGCGATGTGCAACCAGCGGGGACGCGCATCGGATCATGATCGTGAGTGGGGACTCACAATTTCCTCACATTTTGGCCATATTTTACACAATCTGTCGTTCCACTGCGTCGGAATCGGCCAGATCGGGTAAAATATCGCTATGTGTGTGGGCAGCTTTAGTAAACGAAAGACTATGCAAGAGAATATAAATGGGCTGCTGGAGATTGTATCACAGCTCAGATCTATAGAAGACAGAATATGCAGCCACATAGTAGCCATACTCACGTGCAGCTTACCTGATGGATACAGTGCACTGATAAATGCTCTGGAAACAAGGCCTGAAGCAGAACTCACATGGACAGAGACACAGAAAAAGCCCTTAAAGTTACAGTGACCCAGTTGCATAATAAGGAAACAAGAGCATGTTTTAGATGTAAGAAAATTAGAAATTGAAATAAAAACTGTTCAATTTGGAAAGTGGAACAGCAGAAACTATCTTTAAAAGGGTCCAAGTAGAGAGTTAAAACTCAGGGCCCGATTCAGACACGCTGGCTAGCTGCGTTGGCACGCAGCCTGTCGATGTTTGCAATCTGCGTATGCGTATGCATCGCAGTGTGTGTGCGCAAACTAGTCCATGTGATTGGGAAGCGTTCGCTCGCTGCACATAGACAACTCGCTAGTTAGAGTGACGGGACAAGCCGTTTATGGGTGGTGACGGTTGATGGTCCATGAAAACAGGGGAGTGGTGGTGCGAACACAGGCGTGCCTGAGCGTCTTAACGCCGTTTCAGAGGCGTGCATAATTAAGATGCAGCGTCATAGTACACGTCACATGGTTGAAATTGACACAGAAGCACTCGCAGTGCTTGCGGTAGGGTATGGTCAGCTACAAGTGCTGCAATCCCTTCCAAGGATACTCGATGTTACAGATGGTTGCATACACTTCTTGGACATGACGTGGGAATGTGGGTGTCTTAAGACAGGCTGGTGGGCGTCTGCATACACACAGCGATCGCATGCTAAGACATAGTGGGCGTGCTAATGCCTTGCCGCGCGATCGCGGATTTGCATACTTTTGCTGTGTGCGAACACATCTGGCGAGTGGGTAGTGAATCGAGCCCTAAAATCACAGACATCTGCACAAGCAAGTGTAGTGGAATTTTTAAAACAACGGTAACTCATTTAACCAATGGTTGGTATACACATTCAGGAGAAACAAGGTTATGACAAGTGACAGAGATTTCTTCACTGAGCTTGACATGAATCATGAAGAAGCAATCTATCTCACAGATGGTACCAATATTACTGTGGAAGGTATAGGGCATGGTCTGCTCATATGCTCCAATACAAACGGCACTCATTTACCAATAACAGTAAAAGGTGTATTATATGTTCCCAGATTGGAAGGCAGTCTGTTTTCTGTAAGGTGCTTGATAGCTAAAGGACATTGGCCCTCATTCAGAGCCGTACACTCTGAGCAGAGCGCACGCTCTGAATGAGGGCCGAGCTCCATTTTCATGGAGCGTCCTCCTGGACGCTCGTATAGCTGTGGGTCACCACCCACAGGCTATACGAGCGTGCATTGTGATGGCCGCGATGGTCAAGACCATCGCGACCATCGAAATTGCGAGCCGGAGCCTGCGGTTGAGGTTTTCAACCGCAAGCTCCGGAGTGATTTTGGCTCTATCAGAGCCAAAATCACTCCCACTGACATCACTAGTGATGTCAGTGGGCCGGCTTCTGACGGGAGGCGTTCCCGTGGGAACGCCCCCGTCAGGGAGGCACGCCCCCGGCACGCCCACCAAAGGGGGTGTGCTGTCAATCAACATTGACAGCACGCCCCCTTTGATCGGACACAACGAGCGAAGGACTTTCCTTCGCTCGTCGCGTCTGGCGCATGCGCACGACGGAGCTCCCGCCGTCGTGCGCATGCTCAGTCCATAACATCGACCCACTTGCGAGCGGACAGCCGCTCGCGAGTGGGTCTGAATCAGGGCCCTTATTCACAATGGAAAAAAAAGTGTTAGGCACAGCCAAATCAGAAGAACACCTGTATCGTCTTGACACTGCAACACAACAGGTGACATTAAGCACATGCAGCACACTGACTGTATTCATGTGTGGCACAGATGACTAGGACGCAGACACCCAGACAGCATTAAATAACTGCAAAAGAAAGACATAACAAAGGATCTCACAGTAATAGACTGTTTATCAACCATGAGGTGTGAATGCTGTTTAAAAGCAAAAGTCACAAACATAACAATCCCAAAACAAAGCGAGAGCAGAGCATTGAGACTACCTGATCTCATACACAGCAACGTGTGGCCCAATGAAAGTGCGCACACCAGGAGGTAACCAATATTTAGTGACTTTGATGACTACTCCAGTACACAGATGCAGTACTGGACAAGTTACAGTATTATATAACAATAGCTAGAAATAAATTTCAAAGAAATCTATTAGCATTTTCTAGCAACAATGGAGGTGAATTCACAGGACACAATGTAGAACACTTCCTAAGGCAACACGGGATAGAGCACCTCAAGACAATACCCTACACACCAGAACAGAATGGGATAGCCAAAAGAAATGACAGAACTTTGACTGAAATGATTAGATGTATTTTGACAAACTCAGAACTAAAAAATATTGGGATGAACCCGATCAGATCCCGACTCCGGTACTCCGTACACTGCAGATCCCAACATTGGAGGTAAGTATCCTATCTCTAACCCTCTCCCCCCCCCCATCCCTTCCTTAGTGGTGCCAAACCCTAACCTCCCCCCTAGTGTCTAACCCTAACCTCCCCCCAGGGTGCCTAACCCTAACCTCCCCCCGGGGGTGCCTAACCCTAACTCCCCCTCCCCATAGCCTAACCCAATGGTCTCCAACTCATAGCACGCGAGATACTGGTAGCTTGCGGGCTTAATTTTGGTAGCTCCCCCTTAATTTGGTAGTTCTGCCGAGTGAACTAGGAGGAAGTGGCCTCCGATGCGTGCGTGGTGTCAACGCAATGGGTGGAGCCATAGGGAAGCACATCAGGTGATTGCTGTAGCCTCTACAGCAATCACCTGACGTGCTTCCCTGTGGTTCCACCCATGACGTTTACGCTACGGCGGAGCAAGTGAGTCCCACCCAGCCATTCCAGAAAATCACACAGCAGCCCTGCCTATACTGTATCTTTTGCTCTTCTACTGCACTTACCTCCTTGGAACCGGTATTTAACAGTGAAATGTGCCTGTGCTTAAATTTTATTTACAAGCTACAACAATATCATTGTAATAATTAAATACATTGTTATTACTATGAAACATTTTTTTAAATTTCCATTAAATGACCTTCAATTGTTCGGCTATTATCCAGATTATTTTTTTCTACAATTTTAGTAGCTCTTCAGGAGGTTTCATTTCACTAAAGTGGCTCACACCCCAATTAAGGTTGGTGACTACTGGCCTAACCCTAATGTCCCCCTGGGGGTGGCTAAACCTTAACCCCCTATCCCCGGGGACAGTGCCATTCTTACTGGCGTCCGGACGTTCAGGCTTCCGGCGTTCGGGATGACGATGCTGGTATCCTGATATAATTTGGGATATCGGTATCAGCATTTTGCCTGCAGTCGGGATTCCGGCGTTGGTATATCGGCGGCCAGGATCCCGTCCGCCGGTATTTTAACTACATCCCCTCCAAAACAGTGGAGAAAACTCCATATGAATTATGGCATGACAAGAAACCCAATAAGAAACATATGAGTTTTCGGAATGTAAAGCATTTGTCTACATTCCTGCAGAAATATTCTGTAAACTGCAGAACTGGGCAATGGAAGAGATTTTTGTTGATTACAGAGAATGTTCTAAAGGATTCGGAATTTGACATCCAAAAACAGACACAGTATCTATACGCAATAGTGTGACATTTGTTGAGGAACTGAGAAATGAAGTGATGATCCCAGCAGATCTGGACAAAAAAGAGAACTCTAACTCCAAAGACACCAGCAAGACAGCCACTAAACAAGATTTAAAGCAGCTGCAAAACCAAATACCAAAGACGTATATGAAAGTGAAGGATTTAATCTGCTAAATACCAACCTCTGCTAACAGTGATGTCTGTGTCGGCTGTCCCTGCAGCCAGAGTATGGGCAGTCGGCGGTTTGTCAGTACACACATGCAGATGTACCGATATATATCTTTCAGATATATTGGCATCAGATGTGCTGCAGGGTTGCCAGCTGTCAATATGTCTGTGAAAGACATTGTTCACAGACATATCGGCAGGGCTGCCATCAGAAATGGTGGGGTCCGGTACTGACAAATTAGGCAGGGCCCCCCTCGCTCCGGGGTATGGGGCAGAAGTGGGTGGAGCTGTGGATGTGGGTGGAGCTACTTTGGGGGTGAGAGACAGGGAGGGCTGGACCTATTGGGGGCACAGATTAAACGTTCGTAAGTTCTGTTATATTACTTGCTGTGCTGACATTTTTATTTGCATGTTTTTGATTTAATATATCTAACCCCATAATGATTTGTGTGTGTGTATATATATATATATATATATAACATACATACACAAACAAAAGCCTCTGTTGCTTCGCTAAATTAAATTAATAGCATGCAAATGTAATCGTCAGCACAGCAAGTAATATAACAGCACTTACCCACATGTATGTGTATGATTAGATACAGTCAGGTCCATAAATATTGGGACATTTACAGAATTTTCATATTTTGGCCTCTATTCACCACCACAATGGCTTTGAAATTAAACAAACAAGATGTGCTTTAACTGCAGACTTTCAGATTTAATTTGAGGGTAATTACATCCAAATCGGGTGAACAGTGTAGGAATTACAACGGTTTCAATATGTGCCTCCCACTTTTTAAGGGGCCAAAAGTAATGGGACTATCTACTCAAAAGCTATTTCATGGACAGGTGTGGGCTATTTCCACATTATTTCATTATCAATTAAGCAGGTAAAAGGTCTGGAGTTGATTCTAGGTGTGACATTTGCATTTGGAATCATTTGATGTTGACTCTCAATATGAGATCCAAAGAGCTGTCACTATCAGTGAAGCAAGCCATCATTAGGCTGAAAAATCAAAACAAACCCATCAGAGAGATAGCAAAAACAGTAGGTGTGGCCAAATCAACTGTTTGGAACATTCTTAACAAGAAAGAACGCACTGGAGAGCTCAGCAACACCAAAAGACCCGTAAGACCATGGAAAACAACTGTGGTGGATGACAGAAGAATTATTCCCCTGGTGAAGAAAAACCCCTTCACAACAGTTGGCCAAATCAAGAACACTCTCCAGGAGGTAGATGTATATGTGTCAAAGTCAACAATCAAGAGAAGACTTCACAAGAGTGAATATAGAGGGCTCACCACAAGATGTAAACCATTGGTGAGCCACAAAAACAGGAAGACAAGATTAGAGTTTGCCAAACAACATCTAAAAAATCCATTACAGTTCTGGAACAACATCCTATGAGATGAGACAAAGATCAACTTGTACCAGAGTGATGGGAAGAGAAGAGTACGGAGAAGGATCCAAAACTGCTCATGATCCAAAACATACCACCTCATCAGTGAAGCATGGTGGTGGTAGTGTCATGGCGTGGGCATTTATGGCTGCCAATGGAACTGGTTCCCTTGTATTTATTGATGATGTGACTGCTGACAAAAGCAGCAGAATGAATTCTGAAGTGTTTTGGGCAATATTATATGCTTATATTCAGTCAAATGCTTCAGAACTCATTGGATGGCGCTTCACAGTGCAGATGGACAATGACCCGAAGCATACTGCAAAAGCAACCAAAGAGTTTGTTAAGGCTAAAAAGTGGAATGTTATGCAATGGCCAAGTCAATCCCCTGACCTGAATCCATTTGAGCATGCATTTGACTTGATGAAGGCAAAACTGAAGGGAAAATGCCCCAAGAACAAGCAGGAACTGAAGACATTTACAGTAGAGGCCTGGCAGAGCTTCACCAGGGATGAAACCCAGCGTCTGGTGATGTCTATGCGTTCCAGACTTCAGGCTGTAATTGCCTGCAAAGGATTTACAACAAAGTATTAAAAAGTGAAAGTTAGATTTAGGATTGTTTAGTTTGTCCCATTACTTTTGGCCCCTTAAAAAGTGGGAGGCACATATAGAAACCGTTGTAATTCCTACACTGTTCACCTGATTTGGATGTAATTAACCTCAAATTAAATCTGAAAGTCTGCAGTTAAATCACATCTTGTTTGTTTCATTTCAAAGCCATTGTGGTGGTGAATAGAGGCCAAAATATGAAAATTCTGTCAATGTCCCAATATTTATGGACATGACTGTAAGTATATATATATATATATATATATATATGTCACTGACAGATTGTCCGGCACTCAAAACTATAACGCAACTTGCCTGGGTGCACATGCAGAGAAGGTGATGCATACAATGGGAACGGCAGGCACTCAGCAGGACCAAATAACTTCACAATAATAGAGCCAGACTGAGCCGGTATCTGAGTCAACGTTTAAGCAATCACGCTGCTTTTATCAAGACATATATAATACAGAAGACAAATACATACATATATAGACTCACCCAGTGTCCATCACCAACACGGGAACCCCAGCTACCGCGCCGCGCGATGACGTCACCATCTGGGACACACCAGCGCTCTTGCATGCTGAGGGGGCGTGGTTGCACCCGTGCCATCACCATGGCTACAAGACAATAACAATACACATAATATGGAACAGAGAGTGTGCGAAATCACACCAAAATGCCTGAATAGAGCGGTCTACAACAAGATAATGTACATAACATCAAGGCGGTCTTTAAGTACAGTGATATAAATGTGGATATAAATGACATCAGGAGGTGGTGCATTTGTCACACAACAGAGTCTGAAAAAAACAGACTAATACTATCAAGCCTGAATGATACAAAATACATAAGTCACCTGAGGTGATGTAACCTGGAGATGCAAAAACATGTATAAGCTGACAGAACACTGTATCAGACATAGCAAAGGAAAAAAATAAAATAAAAATAATGATGGAAAAATACTAAAATTGCAAAAGACCAAAAATAGATTATAAATAGCAGGTAAAGGATAAATTCTCATTAAGGCCCAAGGGATATACCGTCTGGAGTGTATAAATCCATTTTACTTCCCTCTGCAAAAGGGTACTATCCCCTCCTCTAATGCTTGGTGGTATCCAGTCAATCATCTTATATCTTATGCTGGAAAGATTATGTTGTTGTTCACGGAAATGGCGTGCAACTGGTTGATCACAACCCTTACCCTCTAATGCAGCCCTAATACTGGACTGGTGCAACGCCATCCGCTCCTTAAATTGGCGAGTAGTTTTACCGATATACAGCATACTACACGGACATCTAATGTAGTAGACTACAAATTTGCTTGAACAGGTTAATGAATATTTAATAGGAAACTTTTTCCCTGATCGTGGATGTAAAAAGGAGTCACCTGTTTCCAGGAAACTACAGGTAATACATCCTGTACATTTGAAATTACCTGGCTTGCGTGTCAAAAAATGACAGGGTTTATTTTCAGTAAAGTGACTAATGTCATTGTGAACCGTGATGTCCCTGATATTTCTCCCCCGTTTATAGGATGTCAAAATAGAGGACCCTGCCAAGGCTGGAATTTGTTTATCAGCAGAAATTATAGGCCACATTGCTTTGGCTGTTTGCATCAGATTATAGCTGCCCATAGAGAATGTTTGTGTCCAGACCACTCGATTCTCAAATGTCCTGGGGGGGACTGGTGAAAGAGCATCCTTGCGGCTCACCGCTAATGCCCGATCTCTAGCTCTAATGAGTGTTTTATAATGATATCCTCGTTGGAGGAATTTCATCATCATAAGATGGATTTGCAACTTGGTGTCTTGTGGATCACTGCAGATTCTTACCACCCTCAGAAATTGAGAAAAAGGGAGTCCAAACTTAAGAGGACTTGGATGTTGGCTGTCTGATGCCAGTAGGGTGTTCCTGTCCGTGTCCTTGTAATAGAGAGAGGTACATATGGTCCCATCAGATTGCAGCTTGATAGAAACATCCTAGAAATGGATGCTGGTAAAACTACTGGCAGAGGTGAGTTTAATGGGGCAATCCCGTTGGTTAATTTCCTGAATGACATTGTCAAATTCATTAGATGTACCCTTCCAAAGTAGGAAAATGTCGTCGATATAGCGACAATAACCGCATATATTCTGCTCAATGGAAGCATCAGAAAAGAAAAAACTTTTTTCTATGGCAAACATAAAAATGTTGGCAAAGCTCGGGGCTACACATGATCCCATGGCACACCCCGAGCGTTGCAAATAAATCTTTTTATCAAAAAGAAAATAGTTTCTAGTAAGAGTCCATGTAAGTAGCTGGATGAAAAAATCAATATGGGGACCTTTATACTCGGGTCTGAGAAGGATATATTGTCGAACTGCCTCTATGCCCTGAGCCTGCGGGATGCTAGTGTACAGGCTGGAGACATCAACCGTACACATCAGAACAGATTGTTGGACTGGTGAAAGAGCCTGTAATTTAAGAATGAAAGCCGTAGTGTCCTTCAAAAAGGCTTTTTCTTTTTGAATGAGCGGCTGGAGTAAGTGGTCCAAATACTTCGAAATGTTGTAAAATAATGAATCCCGAGCTGCTATTATGGGCCTACCCGGTGGAGACACAGCATTTTTATGTAGTTTGGGAATGGTATACAAAGTGGGAATTTTAGGATATGATTGAGTGAGGGCTTCTTTGGTGTATAAATTGATGATATTATTTTGCACTACTTGAGTAAGAAAAATGTCAAGTTCATTTTTGAAGATCATTGTTGGATCACTTGGAAGCACCTCATAAACTGTAGAATCATTGAGTTGGTTATATACTTCCATTTTGTATGCTGAGGCATCTTGCACCACGATGACCCACCCTTATCGGCTGGGCGAATAATAATATCCTGATAGGCACCCAGATTTTTCAATGCCTGTCTTTCCAAGTAGGTGAGATTGGGTCTATAGTTCTCTTTATTTGGCCTGTAATTTTCAATGGTATTGTCCATGTAATTGGTAAAGCATTTAATATTATTGTTGTTAGAAACCGGAAAAAATGTAGATTTTTTCTGGATGGGTCCTGAATCCAATAGTGTCGGAGATGTTCCAAAATGTTCCTTAAGTTTGACACGACGTTCGAATTTGAAGAGATCAATTTTGTTCTGATATGGGTCAAACTCTTTTGAAGGGACGAAAGACAGCCCTTTATTTAACACTTTGAGTTTGTGATCTGTCAGGATTCTTGAAGAAAGGTTAAAGACTACCGTCTCCGGTTGTAGATTTTTCTTCACCTTCCGAGCCCACTGACCTCCGCGCCTGGTGCGGGGTCTTTGGTAAGATCTAAAGTAGTCCTGGTGGCTACCCCTAAAGGGGGCCTGTCGCTGGAGGAGGCTTTGACTTGCTCGACACATTCCGCCTCACTGGACGAGGCTGCTGCACTCGATTGATCCGTCTCCAAGGGAAATCTCCTAGTGTTCCGAAATTTTGGTCTTCTATTTCTATTCGGTCCACTATTTTATGCCCAGCTATACACCTTTAGCTCTGCATAGTCTCTGTTGACTGTGTGCAATTTTGACTTTTTAAATTGTACCAGGTCGGATCTATATTTATCGATTTGATCCTGCAATTTCTTGCACCAGTCCTGAGACGTGTCGGCTTTAATGTTAGCCAGATGAAGGGATTCAAAACTATCAATCTTTTCTTTAACTAATGATAGTTCTCTCCCTGATTCTTCGATGACTAGTAAGATGAGGTCATAAGAACATTTATTGAGAACTGCCGCCCAACGGCGGCAGAACTCTGGATTATATCTGCCAATAGTTGGAATGTTCCTTATGCAGAATCCCCGGGGTATTTTTTTGTCCCTGTAATAATCTGACAGCGACACTCCATGCAGGAAAAAGTCTACCTCTCGTTTCTTAAGTCTAGCAAGTTGCGCCACCAGTTGTTCTATCGACTCTACGCCTGATGAGTCTTGTAGTTTAACCTGAAACAGTATGCTTTCAGCATCTGAATCAGTGAAGCATAATTGTTCACCCGATGGTAAAGAGATGTCTCTGAATCCTGAAATATTATCCGTATTAGACATGCCAAAAGGCTGTCTAAATAAAGCAATGAACACAAAACAAAGGAAGTCTGATATATATAACACTTTAACAGAGGTGCCTTGACAGAAAACCGCTAGATGCTACTGCAAGATAGCAAATGCGGAATCATATAAGTCACTGACAGATTGTCCGGCACTCAAAACTATAATGCAACTTGCCTGGGTGCACATGCAGAGAAGGTGATGCATACAATGGGAACGGCAGGCACTCAGCAGGACCAAATAGCTTCACAATAATAGAGCCAGACGGAGCCGGTATCTGAGTCAACGTTTCACCAGTCACGCTGCTTTTATCAAGACATATATAATACAAAAGACAAATATATACATATATAGACTCACCCAGTGTCCATCACCAACATGGGAACCCCAGCTACCGCGCCGCGCGATGACGTCACCACCTGAGACACACCACCGCTCGTGCATGCTGAGGGGGCGTGGTTGCACCCGTGCCATCACCATGGCTACAAGACAATAACAATACACATAATATGGAACAGAGAGTGTGCGAAATCACACCAAAAATGCCTGAATAGAGCGGTCTACAACAAGATAATGTACATAACATCAAGGCGGTCTTTAAGTACAGTGATATAAATGTAGATATAAATGACATCAGGAGGTGGTGCATTTGTCACACAACAGAGTCTGAAAAAAACAGACTAATACTATCAAGCCTGAATGATACAAAATACATAAGTCACCTGAGGTGATGTAACCTGGAGATGCAAAAACATGTATAAGCTGACAGAACACTGTATCAGACATAGCAAAGAAAAAAAAAAAAAATAATGATGGAAAAATACTAAAATTGCAAAAGACCAAAAATAGATTATAAATAGCAGGTAAAGGATAAATTCTCATTAAGGCCCAAGGGATATACCGTCTGGAGTGTATAAATCCATTTTGCTTCCCTCTGCAAAAGGGTACGACCTCTATCCCCTCCTCTAATGCTTGGTGGTATCCAGTCAATCATTTTATATCTTATGCTGGAAAGATTATGTTGTTGTTCACGGAAATGGCGTGCAACTGGTTGATCACAACACTTACCCTCTAATGCAGCCCTAATACTGGACCGGTGCAACGCCATCCGCTCCTTAAATTGGCGAGTAGTTTTACCGATATACAGCATGCTACACGGACATCTAATGTAGTAGACTACAAATTTGCTTGAACAGGTTAATGAATATTTAATAGGAAACTTTTTCCCTGATCGTGGATGTAAAAAAGAGTCACCTGTTTCCAGGAAACTACAGGTGATACATCCTGTACATTTGAAATTACCTGGCTTGCGTGTCAAAAAATGACAGGGTTTATTTTCAGTAAAGTGACTAATGTCATTGTGAACCGTGATGTCCCTGATATTTCTCCCCGTTTATAGGATGTCAAAATAGAGGACCCTGCCAAGGCTGGAATTTGTTTATCAGCAGAAATTATAGGCCACATTGCTTTGGCTGTTTGCATCAGATTATAGTTGCCCATAGAGAATGTTTGTGTCCAGACCACTCGATTCTCAAATGTCCTGGGGGGGACTGGTGAAAGAGCATCCTTGCGGCTCACCGCTAATGCCTGATCTCTAGCTCTAATGAGTGTTTTATAATGATATCCTTTTTGGAGGAATTTCATCATCATAAGCTGGATTTGCAACTTGGTGTCTTGTGGATCACTGCAGATTCTTACCACCCTCAGAAATTGAGAAAAAGGGAGTCCAAACTTAAGAGGACTTGGATGTTGGCTGTCTGATGCCAGTAGGTTGTTCCTGTCCGTGTTCTTGTAATAGAGAGAGGTTCATATGGTCCCATCAGATTGCATCTTGATAGAAACATCCAAGAAATGGATGCTGGTAAAACTACTAGCAGAGGTGAGTTTAATGGGGCAATCCCGTTGGTTAATTTCCTGAATGACATTGTCAAATTCATTAGATGTACCCTTCCAAAGAAGGAAAATGTCGTCGATATAAAAATGCTGTGTCTCCACTGGGTAGGCCCATAATAGCAGCTCGGGATTCATTATTTTACAACATTTCGAAGTATTTGGACCACTTCCTCCAGCCGCTCATTCAAAAAGAAAAAGCCTTTTTGAAGGACACTACGGCTTTCATTCTTAAATTACAGGCTCTTTCACCAGTCCAACAATCTGTTCTGATGTGTACGGTTGATGTCTCCAGCCTGTACACTAGCATCCCGCAGGCCCAGGGCATAGAGGCAGTTTGACAATATATCCTTCTCAGACCCGAGTATAAAGGTCCCCATATTGATTTTTTCATCCAGCTACTTACATGGACTCTTACTAGAAACTATTTTCTTTTTGATAAAAAGATTTATTTGCAACGCTCGGGGTGTGCCATGGGATCATGTGTAGCCCCGAGCTTTGCCAACATTTTTATGTTTGCCATAGAAAAAAGTTTTTTCTTTTCTGATGCTTCCATTGAGCAGAATATATGCGGTTATTGTCGCTATATCGACGACATTTTCCTACTTTGGAAGGGTACATCTAATGAATTTGACAATGTCATTCAGGAAATTAACCAACGGGATTGCCCCATTAAACTCACCTCTGCCAGTAGTTTTACCAGCATCCATTTCTTGGATGTTTCTATCAAGATGCAATCTGATGGGACCATATGTACCTCTCTCTATTACAAGAACACGGACAGGAACACCCTACTGGCATCAGACAGCCAACATCCAAGTCCTCTTAAGTTTGGACTCCCTTTTTCTCAATTTCTGAGGGTGGTAAGAATCTGCAGTGATCCACAAGACACCAAGTTGCAAATCCAGCTTATGATGATGAAATTCCTCCAACGAGGATATCATTATAAAACACTCATTAGAGCTAGAGATCGGGCATTAGCGGTGAGCCGCAAGGATGCTCTTTCACCAGTCCCCCCCAGGACATTTGAGAATCGAGTGGTCTGGACACAAACATTCTCTATGGGCAGCTATAATCTGATGCAAACAGCCAAAGCAATGTGGCCTATAATTTCTGCTGATAAACAAATTCCAGCCTTGACAGGGTCCTCTATTTTGACATCCTATAAACGGGGGAGAAATATCAGGGACATCACGGTTCACAATGACATTAGTCACTTTACTGAAAATAAACCCTGTCATTTTTTGACACGCAAGCCAGGTAATTTCAAGTGTACAGGATGTATCGCCTGTAGTTTCCTGGAAACAGGTGTCTCTTTTTTACATTCACGATCAGGGAAAAAGTTTCCTATTAAATATTCATTAACCTGTTCAAGCAAATTTGTAGTCTACTACATTAGATGTCCGTGTAGTTTGCTGTATATCGGTAAAACTACTCGCCAATTTAAGGAGCGGATGGCGTTGCACCAGTCCAGTATTAGGGCTGCATTAGAGGGTAAGGGTTGTGATCAACCAGTTGCACGCCATTTCCGTGAACAACAACATAATCTTTCCAGCATAAGATATAAGATGATTGACTGGATACCACCAAGCATTAGAGGAGGGGATAGAGGTCGTACCCTTTTGCAGAGGGAAGCAAAATGGATTTATACACTCCAGACGGTATATCCCTTGGGCCTTAAGGAGAATTTATCCTTTACCTGCTATTTATAATCTATTTTTGGTCTTTTGCAATTTTAGTATTTTTCCATCATTATTTTTTTTTTTTTTTTTTTTCCTTTGCTATGTCTGATACAGTGTTCTGTTAGCTTATACATGTTTTTGCATCTCCAGGTTACATCACCTCAGGTGACTTATGTATTTTGTATCATTCAGGCTTGATAGTATTAGTCTGTTTTTTTCAGACTCTGTTGTGTGACAAATGCACCACCTCCTGATGTCATTTATATCCACATTTATATCACTGTACTTAAAGACCGCCTTGATGTTATGTACATTACCTTATTGTAGACCGCTCTATTCAGGCATTTTGGTGTGATTTCGCAACACTCTCTGTTCCATATTATGTGTATTGTTATTGTCTTGTAGCCATGGTGATGGCACGGGTGCAACCACGCCCCCTCAGCATGCACGAGCGCTGGTGTGTCCCAGGTGGTGACGTCATCGCGCGGCGCGGTAGCTGGGGTTCCCATGTTGGTGATGGACACAGGGTGAGTCTATATATGTATGTATTTGTCTTTTGTATTATATATGTCTTGATAAAAGCAGCGTGACTGCTGAAACGTTGACTCAGATACCGGCTCCGTCTGGCTCTATTATTGTGAAGCTATTTGGTCCTGCTAAGTGCCTGCCGTTCCCATTGTATATATATATATATATATATATATATATATATACACTGTATATACACTGCATATATACTGTGTATATATATGTGTATATATATATATAATATATAAATTAGGCACTCCCTCCCTCCTCCCTACAACAGAGCTCCCTCAGCGCAGAGTGATGTGAGGTACCGCGTCACTGGTGGCCTGCACCGGCAGCTGCCTGTGAAGAGGAATAGAGTCTCGGTGGCATTTAATACATGGAGCCGGTCGCAAGCCAATCACAGCTCGCGGAACAGCAGCCAGCCAATCAGCAGCGGCCGCTGCTGATTGGCTGGCTGCCATTCCGCAAGCTGCTGTGATTGGCTTGCGGCCGGCTCCATGCATTAAATGCCACCAAGTCACTTTACTTCTTTGGCTGCCCCCGATGCATTCCAGTAATGATGTGCGGTACCGCACATCACTGCATTTCACAATTTCACACCTCCGCTACCCTGGCCCCCTCTCTCTCCGGGCCCGGGACTGGAGTCTCCGCAGTCCCCCCCTGATGGCGGCCCTGCATATCGGGTGTTCACAAATTCTAATGTACTCGCGATACATTGTTCATTGATTGAATGAATGATATATCAACAAGTGTGTACCCAGGATATGGGTAACAATAAAGCAGGTCAAAGTGTTTTTTTTGTGTGTTTTTGTTTTAATTGAAGCCAGTTGCAGACAATAAAAACAATATAGGTATTTTAAAATATGTCTTACATAGTTAGATAGAGTCTAGAAAGTGCATATGAAATGTCAGTGCTATAACATTTCGGAATCGGTATGATATGCTGGCGGCTGAATTGCCACTGACTGAAATCCCGACAGTGTAAGGCCGCATGGTATAGAATGCCCACAGCGGTAGGTAAGTACTCTAACCTACCCCTCCCCCCTAATCCTAACCCTCCCTTAGGGGGCCTAACCCTAACCACCCCCCTAGTGTCTAACCCTAACCTCCCTCCCAGGGTGCCTAATCCTAACCCCCCATCCCCGCACCCTAAACCTAACCCTAACCTCCCCCCCAGTGGTGCTTATCCCTAACCCCCCCTTCCCCTAGCCTAACCCCCCCCAGGGGGGTGCCTAACCCTAATCTCCCTCCGGGGTGGCTAAACCTAACCCCTCCTTCACCGGGGACACAGCCGTTACTTACCTGTCCAGACGATCAGGATTGCAGCGCTTCGAGATGCCGACATTGGTATCCTGTTCACCTTCGGGATATCGGCGTCGGCATATTGCCAGGCAGCGGGATTCTGGCGGCGGTATATCGATGCCCGCCTTTTTGTCCACCGGCAACATGACTGCATCCCAACATTTCAATTGTATTTAATTTTTTATGGCTTAATTAACTGATTGTTTTTTTATATATTTGTTAAACATGCACAAATTTCATCCACGCAAATAAATATTCACTTGAATTGAATTCATTATGCATAATATGGTTATATTCAATATACCAGTAATGTTATTTTTATTTTTGTGCCCTCTTTTTGTAATGTGTGCTTAAATTTAGTTTCAGAATGATATAGGTTGTTTGTGGTTATATAAAAGTACACCACTCCCTCAGTATTCTACAAGCTGCTGGATAACTGAAGTCTGTGGTCTCCTTTTCATGAAAACACAATGATACTGTGCAGTCTGATCGGTTGTTTTATGTGTTTTTCCTGAATATATAAAATAGTTAGGAATATGACATATATCATACATTTTTTCTAGGGATAATAGAAAGAATGTATTTTTAGAAAATATGAAACAAGGTTTTCTTTCATTAGTTTTCTAGTTTTTTTAGAAACATTTAAATACTGTATCTTTACTTATTATTCTTAATCTCCTGGTCAAAAATATGCATTGGGGCCCACTTCCTCTGCCCTATGGAGTGGTAGTGACTGACAGGGAGAGGCAGTGGGTGATGGAGAGGGGCAGACAGTGGTTGGGAGAGGCAGTAAGTGACAGAGAAGCATTGTGTGACAGGGAGAGACAGTGGGTGACAGGGTGATAAGGAGAAACAGTGGATCACAGGGGGAGGCAGAGGGAGATAGAGAGGGGCAGGGGGTGGTTGGGAGAGGCAGTAGGTAACAGAGAAGCATTGCGTGACAGGGAGAGACAGTGGGTGACGGAGGGTGATAAGGAGAAACAGTGGATGACAGGGGGAGGCAGAGGGTGATGGAGAGGGGCAGACAGTGGTTGGGAGAGGCAGTAAGTGACAGAGAAGCATTGTGTGACAGGGAGAGACAGTGGGTGACAGAGGGTGATAAGGAGAAACAGTGGATGACAGGGGGAGGCAGAGGGTGACTGCAGAGGCAGCATACTTGCCTATTCTCCCGATAAAAGTAAAGGAGTCTCCCAATTTTTTGGATAATTCCTCACACCCCTGGAAAAGTGGGTGGGATCTTCCCCATCCCACCCACTTACTAGTAAAGTGGGCAGGATAAGGAGATAATTACCGGTCCGTAGGGAGGGGGCTGGTCCAAAATGCAGCAAAGTGCGTAATTTTAGCTCCAATCCCTCCCCAAGGACCAGCGATTTGCGCCATTTTGCTGTGATGGGGGCGGGGCCTAATTTTGTGAGTGTTCGACCCCTAAAGTGTTCAGCTGCAGGGATGGTGACAGGGAGAGGCAGTAGGTGGCAGAGGGTGACAGGGAGAAGCAGTGGTTGACAGAGAAGCCGTGGGTGACAGGGAGAAGCAGTGGTTGACAGAGAAGCCGTCGGTGACAGGGGAAATAAATATAAATCAAATAATATGTCTCCACATTAAGCAAAATCAAAGATGGCTTCTCTTTTAAAAACATATATTTATTGACTAAAACATAACATACTAAAACACATATAATAAATACATAGATATCGATAGTTAAAATACTTCTGCTGCTGCCAAGGATTTGTTTTAATTATAAACAGCATATATAAACAATTCTTTCTCTGACACAGTTATAAACAATGTTGCAAGTAAAGAAGGTACTGTATTATAAGTCCGGATCTCAAAGAGAAAACTCAGGTAATTAGGGGGGATATGCGTCCAATGTCCATATCTGGATCCCAAATACATGTAATTGCTGGTGTTTATACCTGGATACAATGCTTTGTTGGAGCAGTAAAAGCCGTATGTTTGTCACTATGTAGGACTTCTGTGGGTATATTTACTAAGGTCAATTTTGGTCAATGTTTGGTGGATTTTTGGTTGATTTTGTATTTCAGGGTCTAAATCATACATTAACTAACGGGAGTTTTGACATCATTTTAAACAATGTAAAAAATGATGTGTTAGTAATATATGTCTGATTTAGGAGTATATTTACTGAAAGTCGATTTGAGTTGATTTTTGGTCGATGTTGTGTCTATGTTTGGTTGATTTTGTGTCTCAAGGTCTAAATCACACATTTACTTAGAGATGATTTTTTGACATTTTTTAAAACAAAGATGTCAAATATCATCTGTTGTAAATGTGATTTAGACCCTGAGACACAAAATAGACCAAAATAGACTTTTAGTAAATATACCCCCTGATGTCTAGTGATTTTGTATACAGCTTGCCTTGTTGTAGCTGTGGGGAAAAGCTCTCATCTGCGGTCATGTGGTATTGACTCACCACTGTTGGTCATGACCCTTTGTGCACAGAGACCGAAGCGGTGAGTACTAACAGGCGGCCTTCCACTCTAGCCATGGTATGATCTGGATCACACTGATAACCAGACATAATTTTTTTTGGGGGGGAACTTAATTTGAGAGCTGGGACTTCTCTCATTCCAGCAAGGTTCCCCCACCATTTTAGGTGCTAGGTTGGGGGAGACAGAGCACATAAAGCCCATTCCCCTTGCAGTACTTGCAGCTGTTGGATTTTTTTTATATGAAAGTGATGTCATAATAAACATGACAACATCACTTCCCAGTGACCTCCCTAATGACTTTTTGACTCCCCAATAGTCATCAGTATCTGTGGAGAGCTTGTATAAAAAGATTTATTCTTTTGAGGGGTGGGGGAAGTTATGGCCCTTGATGCAGAATATGATGGCTGGGACTCCTCATCCACAGTTTTAAGGTATATGTGGACGTTGAGTTGGTTAATGTGAAAGTTGTCATAAAGTTGTTTGTACAAGAGAAATACCAATAATATACTCTTAACAGAACAGTACACATTAGTCAGTTGTTATGGAAACTGGAAGGTTACTTCCTTGACATACTAGAGGGTGGTGCTGTATTAGCTATAAAATAGAAGAGCGAGACAAAAGACACTGTGGGGTAGATGTACTAAGACTTGGGAGTCTATTTACTAAGCAGTGTTAGGAGAAGTGAAGAGTGAAAAGTGATAAGGTGCCAGCCAATCAGCTCCTAAATGCCATCTCACAGGCTGTTTGAAAAATGACAGTTGGGAGCTGATTGGCTGGCACCTTATTACTTTTCACTCTGTCTCCTAACACTGCTAAGTAAATAGACCCCTTGGAGAGAAATAAAATGGATGGAGATAAAGTATCAACCAAGCTTCTAACTGGCCAGATGTACTAAGCACTGAAAAGTGATAAACTGGGGAGTGATAAACCACCAGCCAATCAGCTCCTAACTGTCATTTTTCAAACACAGCCTGTAAAGTGACAGTTAGGAGCTGATTGGTTGATATTTTATCTCTCTCCACTTTATCTCTCTCCAAGGGGTATATTCAGCAATGATTTTTTTTACATAAATAATACAGAAACTATGGCCCTCATTCAGAGCCGCTCGTTAGCGGCAGTACGCTCGTTCCGAGCGATGTTTGCACATCTGCGCATGCGTACGGTTTTTAGTACGCATGCGCGAACCAGTCAGTGCGGCCAAAAATCGTTGGTACGCAATATAGCGAGTGCCTGCTATTTTGAATGACAGAATGAGGCGTATGTGGGTGGTAACAGGGGAAGGTGCTTGAAAATGGGGAGTGGAGATCCGAACGCAGGCGTGCTTAAAGGTCAAAAAGGGCGTTTTATGGGTGTGTATATTTAAAACAGCAGCGTCATTGTTCACGTCACTGGGTTATTTTATAGCCAGAACTGCTCGCAAATTTGTGGTAGCAAACACCAACCACAAGAATAGCGAGCAGTTCATACGCTGGTCGATGTACTCGATTAATCTAATAAATAGCGGACATGACGTAGGATGCGAGCGGCCAGGGGGCGTTTTTATCAAATAAACGAGCGTATGTTTTGCTCGCTCGTTCAGACTTAGAGGTGTGAACAGACTACAATGTGCGTACGGATCATTTGAATAGCCACCCCTTGTTTTTAAACGAACGACCGCAAATAACGAGCGGCTCTGAATGAGGGCCTATGATTTCTGTATTTTTTATGTAAATCCCCTATTCAGCAATGGGATAATGGAGAAGATAATGCAATTATCTTCTCCATTCATTCCCATCTCGCAGAGTAACGCACTGTAGGGATCAGCCACTGATCTCTACAGTGCTTTTACACTTTTTGCTATTCAGCAAAGCAAAAAGTGTTAAATCACTCGATAAATATTTACTTCATATAACGCCATCTCAGAATGGCGTTACATTATATTTCCTGAAAACTGCAGGGACAGAGGGAAATTTTCCCATAAGTCCCTGCAGAATCTTGTAAGCCCGCCCAGTCTCCGTCCCTGCTTCCCGGTGATCGGCAGCAAGTAAGTCACTCTAGAGGCTTTTAAACCAATTATATTTAACATTTATATATAAATGTTAAATATAAAAGCACATAAATATACATGTATACAGGTTAGTATAAAGCCTGTATACACATATCAATCAATTTCGGGAGGCTGGGGCTGTACTTACCCCTCTGTGGCCATCGGGAAGCCAGGACGGAGACTGTTCCCGAGTGCATGACTGAGCATGTGCAGGGAACAAACAGAAGGGGTTGTTTTCAGAAACCCGAAAACAATCCCTTCTGTGACATCGCAGGGACAGCGTGTCACCGCAACCGCTGTCCCTCCTGAAAATATTGCTGAATAGATTACATATTTTATCATAATTGCTAAAATATCGTGACGATGTTGCCCGATAATATTCTGGGTAACATCGTCACTGTTGCTGAATAGACCCCCAAGGCTTAGTACATCTCCCCCTAAGTAACTCCCATATGCCCTCGCCGTTGTTATCAAAATAATCTGTCGCATATAATAAACTGAAGCTTTGTAAAACACACAGGTTGTGCTAATGTAATATCTGAAGACACTGAGTGCTGCCCATATTACATGTTGTATGAAGATTTTTGTTTCAGGACGGCACCTGGCAGAGTAAATGTCACTACTTTCCTGGCATGACAGTTATTTAATTGCTATCCAGCATAATGTGTACTTTCATTTTCTTAAAGAATGACTTTAACATTATTGTTGTCTTCCTTCTAAGATGTGCATATTGCTAAATGAAGAGTGAAAAGAGGCTTACAAATCAAAAGCCACCTAAAATGATACAGCAAAGAGTAATTTCTATAGATGCCAATGAGTGTGCATCTTCCTTGTCCCCTTAATGGGTTGCACATTAGTTCTGTCTCCTTAATAGGTGCACATTTTTTCTGTCTCCTTAATTAGTGCAAACCTTTTCTATTTGCTTATTAGATGCAAACCTTTTCTGTTGTCTTATTGGATGCAAACCTTTTCTGTTGTCTCCGGAATTGTATAGACTGGTTATGCAAGGGCAGGTGGATATGTTTCCAAATGTTTTCCAATTTCAGTATCATTTGAGATCTCAATATTCCTTCTATAAGCATGTGCAGAGATGAGTGACTTCACAGGTATTCTAATGCCAGAGCTAAACACACATGCATACCATAAGAGTTATATTTACAGTGTGGGGTTTGCGTTTAAAATGTAGAAAATGTTATTGAATAATAATATACTATTATTAACTTCTGTTTCATTCAAGTGGAGCCTAATCCCACAGTACACTTTCAATTGTTTTTTTAAAACATGAATTGTTCACTAATGTGTCAATCGGGGGCAGTTGATTGAGGAAATGTTGAGATATCAGAAAAGTGTTGAGTAAATTCAATGTTATTGTGTAATAAGTTATTCATGTAGCACATTTAAGCAGTGTTGTTGTAAAAAGTTGTCATTGTTTACATTATTCCAGTAATTGAAGCTCCCACTGTTAACCATCCAGTAGTGTTGTTTTCAGAAAACAAAATTCACATTAATTATATTACAAAATTCACAGTGGTTTTTAGATTTTAGTTTCATAAATACTCATTGAGTGAGTAAGCATCGCTGGTTATATTAAAGTGCATAATGATGTATGTATTCGCAACGTATTATCCCTTACATCAGTAGATGGCATGTCCAGATCCAAATTTACACCATTCGCTGAATATGTTCCTAAGTAGCCTTTGTAACTTTATGCTAATACCTCTACAAGCTCTTCCTCTGTGTACATCTGTGCGTCTGAATGTGGAAGGCCTAAGACCAGCGGCAGCTCCTATCCTCTTGGACAAGGTGGGCTGCCACTGCCGAGAGAGAAGGGGACTGGGGAGACACTCACCTGCCGCTGCCGAGAGAGAAGGGGACTGGGGAGACACTTACCTCCCAGCCGGGTCCTGGTGCCTGCGTAATAGATCTGACTCCAAATCCACCCATTTGCACTAGCGGTGGGGAGCCGCACATACGCATATCACCAGGCATCGGCTACAACCCCTAGTAGCCGGGTAGGGCTGGCCAAAATACAGAGGATTGGCAGTCCCAGGGAGAGGAGACACCTCCCCCTGGGGCTGCCTGTTGTGTATATGACTGGCAGACAGAGCTTTCAATGGGAAGCCACTGCCGGTCACAGGGTAGGGTAGCCTGTGCAGTCACGGACTGCAACTGGCTCACAGAGGTGGCAGATTTTACTGGGGGGGTTGCAGCTCCTAGGTAAAATCTGCCACTGACTAATATGCCCACTTTGAGTATCTTAAGATACTGTAAATAGTGCTTGGTGCGTCTTTAGACCATCGGTTGCAGCACTGAAAATTGCACCAGTCCCATGATTACTGCAGAGTCTCCATCAGAGTATGGCCACCTATGTAAGTGATTAAGCATCTGAGTTATGCAACACGCCCATGACACTCCAATAACATGCCCCCTAAGGCAGACCATCTTCATAAGTATGACTAGCCACCTCCCAATCACCACCCAGGAATACCCAGCACAAGACACTTAGTATACCGTACGTCTCATTTGCGTACACTTTGTAGGACGCATGTGCTGTGCGGCTTTTTAGCATCCTAGATGCAGTTATAACACATCAATCATTTGTGCGAATATCGGCATTGGGTGAAACCCACAATCAGTCCCACAACCTGTCGCTCCTCCGTGACATATTGCTTCATACACCTGTATGTACTGCCAGAAATCTAGGAACATGGAGGACACAAAAGAGTTGTTAAGCTATGGGACGGCCAATTTGTGCATCTCCTAATACAATTTGATACATTTTCATCACATGGCAGTTATGTATAAAAGCTACACTCAGATTAGTTATTTGTCTTGGATAACAAGTGTATATTTTGCCTTAAATGCATCTATTTTTGCTGAAAATAATTATATACAGAGTTCTTCATTTTTCCATTATTGTAAATAATTTAATTTTATATTCCTTTAACATTTACCTGTTTAAAAGTAGGAAGTTTGACTTTAATTATAACAAATCTGCTTTGTAAATAGCTTTTGTTAAAAATATGTTTTTGAATTTTGTTTAAACACTTCAGTAGTCACTCCCTTCATTAGACACCTCATATAGCATTTTACTGAACTTAACATTACTTTGTATCTCCCATCAGTGCTGTGATAATCTCCTGATCCATATCTGTGAGATACATAACTGTCAGCAGTTTACAGTTACACTGGGACATGTCTGTGAATGTGTGATAATCATTTCATCATTTGTTAGTGTATTACAACGTAACTATATCAGCTTCTGATTTGCAATATGTCCAAGAAAGGGAACAACAGGTATTTTGAAAGTTTTCAATTACATGTGTTTGGTTCTACTGCAAAATGGCACTAGCTCTTTTGTCTAGGCTGGTATTTGAAACATTGAGGGGACAAAGGACATGCGGTCCACCCAATTTTTCAATTACCAGCGTAGGCTGAACAGCCAGACCATAGAGGGGAGACCTACAGTCAGTGTGAGAGACTCCTCCATCATGATTACACAAGCCCTAGGCCAGTTGATTCCATGGCTGGTTTGCCCAGGGATATGGGGTCCACAAAAAAGGTGCAAGCCCTAGTGTCAATAGTACTAGGGTTCTTCTTCTACGTACTCCTAGGGCTTTGAGTATGGAGGTAATGGTTATATAATAGTATAAATAATATTGTTCTTTACAGGTGTACAACTGGTCCCAGCAAGGCTGCCAGGGCATGATGGCACTTGGAGAACCACAGTGCCAGCATGCACAGTCATCAAAAGCCCACTGGTACCTGTAGTCCACCGGTAAATATTTGTTTACATTTCAATTCAAATCTGGCATACTGTATCAGGATTAAGGTAGTAGAATGTACCCCCTCCCAATGCCCCCCTTTCCTGGACAGAGAGGCAAGGACCATACAGTACTTCACCAACACATGCTGCTCAGACCACATCTGCACTTAGGGATAGGCCGCACAGACAGATTCTCACACCCGCTACTTGCAGCTCACAGCCCCATCAGCCACGCTTCCCCCATCCCCTCATCATGTGCACACGGCACAGGCAAATACAGGGGGGGTTTCCAGTCCCCCTCCCCAGCCCACACCATAACCACAATAGAAATAATTATATAATAGAATATTACTGCTACATGTTCTTCTCACTATCACAAATTAAATAATTAGCACCACCTGTACATCTGTGCACCAACTAGGAGATCTGGAAAACATGCACTTTTATGGGTGCACTGCAATAGACCATCAATAGGGTTAATTACTAATACCTAAAATAATACACTATTCAATCCATAACGACACCAATATGTACATTATGGACCTCATTCAGAGCCGCTCGCAAAATGCGAGTACTCGCTCTGAATGAGGGCGGACGCTTTTCAACCGCAAGTCCCATGGAGCTTCCTGCTCTAACAGAGCAGGAAGTTCCCTACTGACATCACTGGTGATGTCAGTGGGGCCGCCTACAAACGGCAGGCGTTCCTTCAGGAACGCCTCAGTTTGTCTGGCCACCCCCCCACCCCGCCTGCAAAACGGGGCGAGCTGTCGATCAACATCGGCAGCCGCCCCTTTTGTAGCGAGCCCCGGAGCGAGAGAATTTCTCTCTCGCTCTGGGGCTTGCGCATGCGCCGTGTGCGCAGTGCCCACCATCGACCCGCTTGGGAGCGCATAGGCGCTTGCGAGCAGGTCTGAATGAGGTTCTATGTCCAGGGCAGTGCTAGGTTCTTCTGCTGCTCCCCCAGACTCCCAGACTTTCTCCAATGCTCACATCTGAAATAAAAACATTCAGCTCAGCAGGATGATCCTACTGCTGCATTTTATGGCTTACTGTGATCACTGGTCCTGTATATGCTGGAAACCCCCCTCTAGAAATCCTGCATTTGCCCCTGCACCGTCTCTCAATATGTACACCCCCCAGAAAATAAAACAGGCATGCTCCCCCTTTTATCAGCAAGCCTCCCCCCTCTTCACCTACACACTGACTGTAGTGCGCTCACTTTTCAGTGGCAGTAAGAGGACAGGTGGTGGGCTGTGAAATGATTGAGGAGGTTTCAACTAAAATGTGACAGCCTCAGCTCTGAGAAGAGGTGACTGATTGCTTTACTGTATCTGTAAAAACAATAATTGTTATTCATTCATTGATTGTATTATATATAATTTTGTAGCCATATTGTGAACATTGAATTTGTCAAAACCTGTCAAACAAATTATACAACAGCAGATATACTACAGTGGTGTGGTATAAATGATCGACAGTAATAAGGTTGACAGTCAATAGGTCTACATCAGAATGTCGACATACAATAGGTCTCTTAGTGAAGCCTGTTCTACAGAGAGTAAGCTGCCTGTGAAGAAGCTGGCATTGTGTGTTAGGTACTGCTGCTGTTGAAGGCGATACACCCACCCAGTGGCCTGTCATAGTCATGTAATTTTTCGTTTGACCAGTAACGCTTGTCTACATATCTGTAGTTTAGACAACAATATACTCGGCACAATGGAATTTTCTAGAGCAAGAATAAGGGTTTTCTTTTAACGTACCAGTACAGGTGAGGAATTGCTGTTCTGGTAAAAATGGAATCTTGATGGAATTTGGTAACGGAGACACACGACCTCAACTAACTGTCTAAAACCAGATGCATTGGTGGCAGATATTGGTCACAGATCTAATGCTAGCATACACGTCATGGCTTCAGTGATCCGCTGTGCAACTGGCAGTATTTATATTTGCTTTCTCTTACAAAGTATTGTTTCACAGTCAATTGTTGTTTGAAAGTACTAGTTTTCTTGGTCTCCTTCTGTGATGACGATTCGCCCCCAGCAGCAACAGCAGCTCTAGTGCACAAGGATTCTACTAGGGAATCCTGGATAGGGGTGGTGTCAGTTAGTTATCACAAATTGGATGCAGGAGGACTACCTCCGATTATTAATGTGGAGATGATAAAGTGCTGGCAATAGAGATTGCATTTGCTGGGATCTATCCATGTTGCTGGTAGCTGATGCTTGACTGCTTGTTATTATTTTACAGGATATTTGAGATTTTCTCAAAAAATTTGCATGAGCTCGCTGCAAATGAAGTAACAAGGAGGAGGTTCCTAGATGGTTAACGTCCCTACCTCTACTTACTTTGGCCTCACAAATGGTACAGATGGCTTGACAAATTATGTCAGGATTTGGGTAAAAATTAATCCACAAAAAAGAGGTGGCTTTATGGTTGTCATGCATGAGGGTTGGAACAGGCATGGGACGCTGAAGTGGAGGATGATGGGTCCGAAAGCAAGGACAATAATACAATGTCTTTATTAGGAATGAGAACTGGAGATAATTATACTGTATAGATGAGTACAATTGGGTTGGGACCAATGATGCTGGATTGTTGAGTAGAGCTGCAGTGACCGGTAATGCTGAATTTAAGAGTTGGATCGGTTTGAAACTGATGCTGATGAATTGAAGAGCTTGATGGATTTGAATCTGATGTTAAAGAATTGATGAACTTGATCGGTTTGAGGGGGTCATTCAGACCCGCTTGCGAGCGGCAGTACACTCGCAAGCGGGTCGATGTTCCCCACTGCGCATGCGCACGACGGAGGGAGCTCCGTCGTGCGCATGCGCGAGACCCGGGGAGCGACGGGCTTTCCATCGCTCCGGGTCTCCCACCAAAGGGGGCGTGCTGTCGATGTAGATTGACAGCATGCCCCCTTTGGTGGGCGTGCCGGGGGCGTGCCTGCCAGACGGAGGCGTTCCCATGGGAACGCCTACCGTCTCAAGCCGGCCCCACTGACATAACTAGTGATGTCAGTGGGAGTGATTTTGGCTCTGATAGAGCCAAAATCACTCCTGGGCTTGCGGCAGCGAGACCCTACCGCAGGGTCTCCGTCGTAAGCCCGATGGTCGCGATGGTCAAGACCATCGTGACCATCATCATGGACGCTCGCATAAGCTGTGGGTGGTAACCCACAGTTATGCGAGCGTCCTTGAGGACGCTCCAAAAAAAGGTAGGAGGGCCCTGATTCAGAGCGTTCAGCTCTGAATCAGGCCCTGAGACCGATGTTGAAGAATTGAAGAGCTTAATTGATATGGGTCTGATGTTAATGAATTGTTTGAGTTTTCCCGTTATTGTTAGAGGCAATGTTTTTTTCTTTAACATTGTGAAATATTGTTTAGATTTCAAGTGCCCATTCTTTCCCCTTGACCACATTTAGTAGATGTTGAAGTACTATCATGACTAGCAGCAGCCGCAGCACTTGTACTGGATTACCACTGCTGCTCTTCTATCAACTGATCCATGATTAGTTGTATTTTTGACACCAGTCATGAAATGATGTATATATACTCGAGAATTGTTCTGGGGTGCAGAGTAAAGGTGGGACACCGCTGCACTGTCGCTTACTTTAAAAGCACTATGCAATTTTGTTTACACTAATGGCTTTGTTTTTTACAAAAAAAACCACTGGTAATTTTTTGAAAGCACTTGGAGAAATAGGTCTTTGTGAGAATTGCTTTGGGGTGCATATTAAGGTAGGACACCACTGCACACATCGTCGCTTACTCTGGAAGGATAATATACCATGCAATTTTTTTTGCACTAATGGCGTTATTTTTTTACACAAGAAGTACACTGCCAATTGTTTTCCTCTGATGTTTTTAATAAGGGGCCCAGCATTTGCAGACTGCAAAGTCTGTATAGCAAAGCTACAGGTAAGACCTATATGCATTTAGAACAATATAGCAAGTCAGTTATGGGGTGAATTTTGGGGCGTTGGGCCCCTTGAACTGCTCTGGCTGGACTTCTTTGGGGCATCACCACTTAACACATATTTTTAACACTTTATATCACTCTATGTTTGTTTTTGTTATTTATGTTACATTTTCACACATTTATCTTTTATTTTTCTAACACTTTCAACACTAAGCAGACACTTTCACTTACCTAACACTTCATCATTTCACTGCTATTTTTTATTTTATTTTGTGTGCTGCCCTGGGGTGGTTTGGCTGGGATGGTTTGGGGGTGCCCCATGCACCAGACATGAACTCCCATAGTGTTAGGGACTTATGCAATAAGGTTACCTTGACGTTGGTGGGTAAGCTCATAACTTTGGCCAAATTTATGCCAAAAACCTTGTATATGATGTATAATTATTAATGGTTGTATGGTGCGTCTGGTCTCTCTCTTTTCTCTATGTTGTAGTATTAAGTTTCAGCTAGTTAGCACATCCCATTAGAAAGAGCTAGGGTGTGCATTCCAGGCCCCCTCCCCCTGAAATATTTAATATATTATGTGTATATATACACACATGAAGGCCGAGACTCCTTCAATCTGGACTAGCACCCCGCCCACCTGCCTCTGTTTTCAATTAGGGACTCAGCATTTGCTAACTGCACAGTCTGTATGGCAAAGCCACAGGTAAGACCTAGAGGCATTTATAACTATATAGCAAGTCAGTTATTGGATGAATTTTGGGACGTGGGGGCCTCTTGAACTGCTCTGGCTAGACTTCTTTGGGGCATCACCACTTAACACTTATTTTTAACACTTTATATCACTCTATGGGCCTCATTTACTAACAAGTTTTATCACCAAAACGAGTGATAAATGTCACTGTGTATGATAGACGGTGCTCCAGCCAATCAGCTCCCAACTGTCAACTGTTAGAAAAATGACAGTTAGGAGCTGATTGGCTGGAACACAATTTATCATACACAGTGAAATTTATCACTCGTTTTGGTGATAAAAACTCGTTAGTAAATGGGGACCTATGTTTGTTTTTTATTTGTTACATTTTCACACATTTAATTTTAATTTTTCTAAAGGTGCATACACACACGATTTTTTGAACGATTGTCGATAACAATATCGTTTATCGTTCAATCGTTGAAAAAATCGTTCACTTTCTGAGTTAAAACGATGAACGATTTTCGTTCATGCGCGCTCATGTTTGTAGTTTGTAGTTTGTAGTGCAGTCAGACTGACCAACTCAACGATTTTCATTAAGGGAATATGCAAAAATCATTTGTAGTTCAAAAAAATTGTTCATTACATTTAGTAAATGAACGATTTTATTAAACGATTTTCGATCATTTTTCCCTTGAAAAAATTAACGAAAATTGGTTATTAAAATCGTTCATTTACTAAATCGTTGTGTGTGTATGCAGCTTAACACTTTCAACACTAAGCAGCTACTCTCATTTAACTAACACGTCAGCACTTCACTGCTATTTTTTATTTTATTTTGTGTGGTGCCCTGGGGTGTTTTGGCTGGGATGGTTTGGGGGTGCCCCAAGCCCCAGACATAAACCCCCATAGTGTTAGGGACTTACCCGATGAGGTTACCTTGACGTTGGTGGGTAAGCTTATTACTATGGCCAAATCTATGACAAAAACCTTGTATATGATGTATAATTATTAATGGTTGTATGGTGCATCTGGTCTCTCGCTTTTCTCACAATTGTTTTCACGTACCTGGAGGAATCAGTCTTTGGGCCTGATTCGGCATGGATAGCTATTCTGATTGTACGCACGCATTTCAGCTGTGATATTTTAATGTTTGCATTTGTATTGCGATTGCAGCCTGACATTAGGACGCCCACTTCCCCTTACTCACATCCGTATACTTGACCAACATAGTGAAACAATCGGTAACATCGAGTAACATCGGACAGTTAGAGAAGCCCAGACCGTACTCAGGAATTGCTTACTTATGCGCACGCCTCAGGCAGCATCTGGTATTGCAGTGGATAACTTATGCTCGCCCCTGCAATGCCATTGAAATGCACTGGCACACCTGCGTTCGCCCGACCACCCCCCATCATCACCCACAAATGGTACTTCCTGTTAATCACTCTGCCATGGGTCTGCATAGTCACTGCGCTCTCAATTCCTAATGCAGTGCCTAGCTCGCATGCGCCCTGCGACGCATGCGCAGTGTGAATTAATCGACGATTGAGTGCGAATAAGTAACTGCATTACTTGCTGAATCAGGCCCTTTGTGAGAATTGCTTTGGGGTGTAGATTAAGGGTGGTACACCACCACACACAAAACTGTATTATATGCTGTGTCACTCGTCTGAACTTAACACACACTTTTTGAAATACACAATATAATTTTTTTTCTTTTAAACACAAATATAAATATATATATCATATATATATATATTTGCAATTTTTGGGGCAGCCTCAAACACAGTAGACTATTTTTGGTCAGATAAAACAACAAGTATACTGCAGGGAGAAAAAAGTTGCAAATTCACTGTAAGAAGTGAAAAACAATCAACAGCAACACAGACAGTAGTTAGCCTGTCTGCAGTGTGTTTGTGCAGTGTGTGTGTCAAACACACATACTGTACACTGACAACTGACAATACCTTCAGTAACACTTCCCAGACACCTATTCCTGTCTCCAGATCTACCTATTAAACTCCTAAACCTAACTCCTCCTAACCTAATGATAATGGCACCCTAATGGTGCACGGAGGGCTTGCTAAAGCGTTTTGGTTTGTACGCATTGCCTCATAAGGGTATATTTACTAAAGTGAGAATTTTTAGAAGTGGAGATGTTGCCCATAGCAACCAATCAGATTCTACTTAACATGTAACTAGCACCTTCTAGAAGATAATAGCTAAAATCTGATTGGTTGCTGTAGGCAACATCTCCACTGCTAAAAACACTCACTTTTAGTAAATATACCCCATAGCGCTTCAGCACACAGTCCTACACCTTCTCCCTCTGCTCTCCTGTGTGAAATGGCACCCAATCACTAGGGAGGGACTTTAACATGCGATCTAAAATATGCGAGATCCGAAACCGGTTAGATGACGTGTTGCCTCATTTTGGGATCCGAACTTGGCGGGAATTTCCAAGCCGGGGATCGGAATCAGGTAGCAGATACCATCTCCTCTATTTACCAAAGTAGCAATAAATGCCCAGAACCTAATGTTTCTATTCTGGCTATTTATCATTCTGTGCCGGGACAGCTTCTCCAATAAGCAGCTGTCCTGGCAAAGCTTAATACTTACTATTTCAGTGCTTAGTAGGGGCAAAAATGTACACTGCCAAGTTCCATAAGTGTTACTACACATTTCCGGTAACATGTAGTAACACTGATGGATTTTTTTATCTTAGCTGATTATAATAATTTGTTTTTGAAAAGCCATTAATGTGTCATTAATATTAAACCACTGTCATCAGGATGATGATGGTTTAATACCACAGAAATGTTGATGTATTATCTTTGACAAATTCATGATATGATGAGTAACTAATCACTGTGCTCTGACTGCTTTCAATCCATCAACCCTCAATAAACAGTAGCAGCAGAGACCCCTGGTTATGAAAAACAAAATGCTAAATATAAATAATAGGAATGACATCATAGCAAAATAATATAATTAAATATTTTAATTTTTTTTCCTCAAAATAAACTGCAAAGTTAAATAATACCTAATTCTACAAAACATATCTGTTCTGATAACAGTTTTCTGTTAAACATGGGGATATATGATTTATATCTAGGAAAAAATCTGATTGTTATTTTTAAATAGGGAGCCATTTACCACATCACTTAGTGATAGATTGGACATGACTGTCAAATAAAAGATGCATCCTCCATTTAATATGTGAGTGTTCAAGACGTGAAACAGAACCAACAGTCCTTCTTTTGATAAAATAGTGTTTTAGCTAAAATACTGACGTCAACGCACTATAACTAAAACGTAACATTTGATCTGTTTGTTTTTCTTAGAGCTGTAATCATGATGACAAGAATAGAAATAGCATCATATTATCAAAGGCTAACGTATGCTGATGCAATGAGGGAACGTAATAAAATACATGGAAGAAAGAAAACATAATGTACAGTACAAGGTCACTGTGTACCAAGTCAGAAAGATACACAGAAACTTGTGCCATAAACGTCAGATCTCTTATGCTAGAAAAGCTTGGAGGAAGTTAGTAACATTTCATTGTCAATATGAAAGTGAATCCAGTGGCATCCCTCCCACTCGTGACACTCGGTGCAGGTAGGGGAGGTCAGGCTTGTATTGCGCGTGGTAAACCCATTCGCTGACAAAGAGGGGCGTGGCCTCGTGTCCCAAACCCCCCATTTAGTCACTCGGGGAGTCCAGGATACGCTGACTGCCCCCAGGGACCAGTCTGTTTGCAGTGCCGGCTCCCTCACTGTGTCAGGAGCCGAGTGGTGCACGTAATGGTACAGTGCAGTACCCGGCTCCTGTCACTGAGGAAGAGTCGGCACTGGGTGTCACCCCCTTGGCGGGTGACACCTGGGTGCGGTCCGCACCCCCCTTGTGATGCCACTGAGTAAATCAGGTGGAAGGGGGACCCAAAAATATAGAAGAACTATAATAGGGAAGATTATTAATAAGTAGTGCACTCAACACAGTGGAGTGTTCATAATAAGTCATTCATGTAGTGACAATGTTCCAGTTAAAAGAAAGAAAGATATAATGTAGTAGTGTACACTGGATAAAAGCTGTGTGATTGTGGGAAACATATAGCTTGGTATCTTTGTATCTGTTTTGTGGTCATTGTTTCATGCGGATACAATAGTGCTCATAAATAAAAATTATATTTTATGTGGTCTCACCCACATATCATGATGTATATTTTCATGTATAGGACAGCACGGGTTGTGTAATGGATAGCATTACTGCCTCACAGCATTGATATCTTAAGGCAGGGATGAGGAACCTCAGGTCCGAGGGCCATATAAGACTCTTGGAATCACTTGGTCTGGCCCTCTGAGCCTTTTTCTGCTAGCCTCATCTGGCTAGCAGGGTGCCTAGAATGGTACCCTGCAGCCAGAATCTATGCAGCACTGCCATCTGGAGTATCCTTAGGATGCTTCATACAGTTACACCGCTGCCTCTACAGCTCCCCAAAGCTTCCTGAGGATGCTCTGGGCATTGCTGTAATCACCGGCAATTGTGGTCCTGCCCCCGTGTTATGTCACATGGTGGGGGTGTGGCCTGCACCGGGCCTGCAAATAATATTCTATATACTGTATCAAATGGCCCTCGGCAGAAAAAAGGTTCCCCACCCCTGTCTTATGGTCTATCCAGTATGTAGGCAGAGGCATTTTCTCCCATCCACTTCCACGCATTTGGCAAAGCCCATCTGCTTTCTTAGTAAAGTTTTTAGAGAATGAAAGTTCAGGATATATATCAGTGCTCCATAGTAATTGACCCTATTCTGACATCCAATTGATTCTACCATAATGTCATGATTAAGCAGCAGCATCTTACAGTAATGACAAAAGAGTTATAGATCAGTATAAAAATATATACAGTGTCTCTGAGACAAAGGAGTGTTCCTACAGTCTCATTGCATAATTCTCGTACATAAAACAATTATAAAATAATATTATAGGTCACTTATTATACAAAATAGTTAACACATACACTGAAACATGATTCGTCTAATAGAGATATTGAGAGTTGAATGCTTTAAGAAACATTTAATTACATGGGAACTGTCTCCCTGTTTCTTCTTTAATACTGTGCTATCCTTATTATTTCACTTGTAACATAAAACAATATTCATGCATAGCTGCCGATATATCATTATAACTTAAGGGATGTCTCATATTTATTTAAACTTACTATTACATTGCAAGTTCATTATTCCAGAACAAGTTCATGTCATGAGTAAATATATTAGTTATATATTAAGTGACTCATCTAATGTTGATTCATACAAACCAATCACACCATGGTGATTGCCATGTAATCTGCTATTAAACTAGAGTGACCAATAAAAGCACAGCATGTGCCCACTTCTGTTCATTTATGGGCTGCATATCAAGTTACTCTTGGTATTTCACAGCGCTGTCATTTTTTCATCCTGCCTGAGCTGAATGTTTTTATTTTAGATGTGAGACCCATTCCAGAGCACTTGAGCAAGTCCGGGAGCCTGGAGGAGCAACAGAAGAACTTAGCACTTCCCTGGACATATACAGTCAGGTGCATAAATATTGGGACATTGACAGAATTTTCATATTTTGGCCTCTATTCACCACCACAATGGCTTTGAAATGAAACAACCAAGATGTGCTTTAACTGCAGACTTTCAGATTTATTTTGAGGGTAATTACATCCAAATCAGGTGAACGGCGTAGGAATTACAACGGTTTCTATATGTGCCTCCCACTTTTTAAGGGGCCAAAAGTAATGGGACTATCAACTCAAAAGCTATTTCATGGACAGGTGTGGGCTATTCCCTCATTATTTCATTATCAATTAAGCAGGTAAAAGGTCTGGAGTTAATTCTAGGTGTGACATTTGCATTTGGAATCAGTTGCTGTCGACTCTCAATATGAGATCCAAAGAGCTGTCACTATCAGTGAAGCAAGCCATCATTAGGCTGAAAAATCAAAACAAACTCATCAGAGAGATAGCAAAAACATTAGGTGTGGCCAAATCAACTGTTTGGAACATTTTTAAAAAGAAAGAATGCACCTGAGAGCTCAGCAACACCAAAAGACCCAGAAGACCACGGAAAACAACTGTGGTGGATGACAGAAGAATTATTTCCCTGGTGAAGAAAAACCCCTTCCCAACAGTTGGCCAAATCAAGAACACTCTCCAAGAGGTAGGTGTATATGTGTCAAAGTCAACAATCGAGAGTGAATATAAAGGGTTCACCACAAGATGTAAACCATTGGTGAGCCACAAAAACAGGAAGACCAGATTAGAGTTTGCCAAACAACATCTAAAAAAGCCATTACAGTTCTGGAACAACATCCTATGGACAGATGAGACAAAGATCAACTTGTACCAAAGTGATGGGAAGAGAAGAGTATGGAGAAGGAAAGGAACTGCTCATGATCCAAAACATACCACCTCATCAGTGAAGCATGGTGGTGGTAGTGTCATGGCATGGGCATGTATGGCTGCCAATGGAACTGGTTCCCTTGTATTTATTGATGATGTGACTGCTGACAAAAGCAACAGAATGAATTCTGAAGTGTTTCGGGCAATATTATATGCTCATATTCAATGGACAATGACCCGAAGCATACTGCAAAAGCAACCAAAGAGTTTTTTAAGGCTAAAAAGTGGAATGTTATGCAATGGCCAAGTCAATCCCCTGACCTGAATCCGAGTGAGCATGCATTTCACTTGATAAAGACAAAACTGAAGGGAAAATACCCCAAGAACAAGAAGGAACTGAAGACATTTGCAGTAGAGGCCTGGCAGAGCATCACTAGGGATGAAACCCAGTGTCTGGTGATGTCTATGCGTTCCAGACTTCAGGCTGTAATTGCCTGCAAAGGATTTACAACAAAGTATTAAAAAGTGAAAGTTAGATTTAGGATTGTTTAGTTTGTCCCATTACTTTTGGCCCCTTAAAAAGTGGGAGGCACATATAGAAACCATTGTAATTCCTACACCGTTCACCTGATTTGAATGTAATTACCCTCAAATTAAATCTGAAAGTCTGCATTTAAAGCACATCTTGTTTGTTTCATTTCAAAGCCATTGTGGTGTTGAATAGAGGCTAAAATATGAAAATTCTGTCAATGTCCCAATATTTATGCACCTGACTGTATGTACATATTGTGCTCTATAGCAGTGCATCCCTAACAGTGCATGTTTTCCAGATCTCTTAGTTGATGCACAGGTTATTTATTACTGGCTGATACATGTTAAAAGATAGTTGGTGCTAATTATTTCATTTGTGATACTGAGAAGAACATGTAGCACTAGTAAAATTCTATTATATTATTATTTCTACTGTGGTCATGGTATATGCTGGGGAGGGGGTATCCAGGCAGACGGAAACCCCCCCTGCATTTGCCTATGGCTTTCCACAGCTTCATAACTATGCCCGAAATCTGGACTGTTGGAAGATATGATATATTTCTGTTTTTCAAACAAAAATGTAGTTTTACAAAACTGATTTAACTTGAAATCAAAGTGCATTTGTTCTAAAGGTCAGCCAACATTAAAACATAGTGAAATCCAGATTGGGGTTTGTCCGAACTATAATGACTTTAAATGACCTACTGTAATTTCACTTTTTCAGCATTAGCTATAACAAAACTAAGCATTTAATAAATAGTTTTACTTCCATTTTTAAGCACATTTGCTTTATTTCTTAATGTTTCTAAAATGTATGACAGAATCTAAATAGAATTAGGTTTATTTCTCTATACTTAGTATGGTGAGGGGTAGACATATGTGGTTTCACTGTCTTTCATTTGAAAAACAATGTTTTGAGGAAGCAAAGAAATGGTTAGGAAAACAATACTTATAGCTTATTTTGGGCAAAACTGTTATAATTGAAGCCATGTTTTCATCTCAATTATATATCAGGAGAATTAGCAAGTACAAAGTCCAGTACTTGTGCTAGTTTGTTGTGTATGGGCAAAGACAAATATAAATTATTCACAAGTAACACAACATACCTACAGACATACATACAGCCATGGCCAAAAGTTTTGAGAGTGACACAAGTTTTGGTTTTCACAAAGTTTGCTGCTTCAGTGTTTTTATACCTTTTTGTCAGATGTTACTATGGTATGCTGAAGTAAAATTATAAGCATTTCATAAGCATCAAAGGCTTTTATTGACAATTACATTAAGTTTATTCAATATTTGCAGTGTTGACCCTTCTTTTTCTAGACCTCTGCAATTCGCCCTGGCATGCTGTCAATCAACTTCTGGGCCACATACTGACTGATGGCTGCCCATTCTTGCCTAATCAATGCTTGGAGTTTGTCAGAATTTGTGGGTTTTTGTTTGTCCATCCGCCTCTTGAGGATTGACCACAAGTTCTCAATGGGATTAAGGTCTGGGGAGTTTCCTGGCCATGGACTCAAAATTTTGATGTTTTGTTCCCCGAGCCAGTTAGTTATCACTTTTGCCTTTAGCAAGGTGCTCCATCATGCTGGAAAAGGCATTGTTCGTCACCAAACTGTTCTTGGATGGTTGGGTGAAGTTGCTTTTGGAGGATGTTTTGATACCATTCTTTAATCATGGCTGTGTTCTTAGGCAAAATTGTGAGTGATCCCACTCCCTTGGATGAGAAGCAACCCCACATATGAATGGTCTCAGGATGCTTTACTGTTGGCATGATACAGAATGAAGACTTTTGGAGGATGGCCTGGTATCAAGAAGGGCAGCAAAGAAGCTACTTCTCTCCAGGCAAAACATAAGGGACAGACTGATATTCCTCAAAAGGTACATGGATTGGACTGCTGAGGACTGGGGTAAAGTTATTTTTCTGATGAATCCCTTTCAGATTGTTTGGGGCATCTGGAAAAATGCTTGTCCGGAGAAGGAAAGGTGAGCACTACCATGAGTCCTGTGTCATGTCAACAGTAAAGCATCCTGAGGTAGGATGCTTTACTGTTGAGGTAGAATTAATCATGGAGATTACTTCTACATCATATTCCTTGTAAAACTATAGAGATATAAATAGGTACCTTTTTTAAAAAGCACGCACCCACCCTTAAGGTGTCACTAGCACTGATGCTCAAAGCCTAGGTTGGAAGTGGCAAAATTTGGGGACAAACTGCATGGGTTTCCATTGAAAAAAGTACTACCAGCATAAGGCTTGGACCAGATGGGCTGGAGACATCATCCTGATTGCTGAACCTTGGCAATATGTTCAACAATTGAGTTCTGTATTATGGGAAATGCCATATTATATTCTAGACTAATGATGTTTTCTTCTGTACTATGTGCTGTTCTTTAGTGCTGTAATATTGCTACATAAATTACTTTTTAAGTTGAACAAATAAAGCTTAATTATTTTAGTAAGAAATGCTGGTCATTGTTGTGCAAATTAGAAGCAAGAAGGTGAGCTTGGTATTGAGGCTTTTTGCATTGCCAGACCTACAATTTTCTATCAACACTCATTCAAAAACTAAATGGGTACATATTTCAGGATACCTGGATGTAATATAAGAGCTTTATTAATTAAAAGCATGCCCTCATTTATAAATCTATAAAGTAATTGTGCCCCTATAAATGTATTTTGTTTTGACCCCTTAAGTATTAATTGCATTCAGTATGTTGAATTTGGTTTCTTATTACATCCGTGTAAGACAGACAGCTCAAACTGAACAATCTCGCTGGCCAGAGGCACGTTTTTTTTTTGGAGACATTTCCCGGTGCTTTGGTGGCAATTTGTGAAAATACAGCTTAATAAGTCCAATGACTTGTATACAGAACATTAAGAAATAAATCTGGATAGCCACTTGTGGCAAGTTGTGTTTGGAAATTGCAATTTTATGATGATTTTCCAGCAATTCTGACCATAATAAATCCGGTGGTTCAGTGGTGAAAATAGCGAGTGAAGGGCCCAGGAAGGTTGGAGGCAATTAGAAGAGGAGGGAGGGGACAGGTAAGAAGACAGGAGTAGGAGGGGAGGGTGAAATGGACAGTATAAAAGAGGGGAGCAGAGGAAGTGAGGGACAGGTGTTCATTTCACTAACTTTGATTGACATGCTTCCCCTAAAGACCCATGTTTGTGCTGGGTCAGGTACCATCTCTACTGCTAACCCTTACCCCAACCCCTAACCCTCCCTCCATGGTGCCTAACCCTAACATCCCCCCTTAGTACCTATCCCTAACCTACACCCTAATCCTAACCCTCCCCCCTTAATGCTTAACCATAACCCTCCTCCTAGTGCCTAACCCTAACCCCGAGATACTTACCTACAGGATGCCGGCTGCCAGTATGCTACAGCCGGGATCTCGACTGCTGTTGGGATTCTGGCGCCGGTAATTAGACCGTCGGCATCCCGTAAGCCAGGGTGCTGACTACATCCCGTTTGTGCCCCCCCAGTTTCCCCATCCATTATAAAGTAAAAAATTACTCCTAAGGAGGACAGGGCTTGCATATTTTAATCGGTTATTAGTTGTCCCAATGTAATAATGTCCACACATTTCTCTTTTACAGTAAAAGTCTTACTGTGAAAGAGAAGGTGAAAATAGAACAAATCAGAAGGAGATGTGAATGGAGAACGGGGAGGTGGGACGAACCAGGGGGAAGCGCAACAAAGCCCCTCTTCCTTCATTACTCACGTGGCCCACAGTGATGGCGTACTATAATAACTCACTAAGACTCATTAATAGTAATGACTAATGTCCAAAGTGTGAGCTGGCTGCGTGCCCTTCCATCACTGTGGGCCCCGATGCAATGCAGCAGCTGCATCACCAATAGTTCTACCTATTTAAAGTCCATGTAAAGCTATTGTGCAAATGCAGCAGGAGGTGTATGACACCCCCTGCTGCATTTGCAATCCCAGCACTGCGACGGAGGTCACACTCTTAGATCACCATCACGATCATCGGTGGTCAACGGTTGCGATGGTGGACGGCGCCAGGCTGCCAGCCTGCCAGTCACCTGAGTAATCCTCAGCTTATCAGCTTACTCAGGCTGGCCCGCTTGCGAGCCCAGGACACTGCGCCGACTCATTTTTTCTCTGAAGCCACAGAGACAGCATTTACCTGGGCTGGGACGTCAGCACAGATATCCAGATTCACTATATTAAACAGGTACCGATATGAAAGACTGCTACATTCTATTCTCATTCAGATATTTATACAGTGTGCTAAACAGAAATTAAGCATACTTTTGAACTTATGTTGGATTCGAATACACACAGGGCCTGATTCAGCAAGGATCGCTATTCTGCTTATACGCACGCATTGCAGTTGCTAATATCAGCAGTGATATGTAAATGTTTGCATTCGCAATGCGATCTCAGCCTAACATAAGGACGCCCACTTCCTCTTACAAACATCCGTATACTTGGGCAACATACTGTAGCAAAACAATCGGTAATGTCGAGTAACATCGGACCCTTACGCACAGTTAGGGCAGGTCAGACCTCACTAAGGAATTGCTAACTTCAGTGCACGCTATGAGTCCTCAGGCTGTGTATGGTATTGCAGGGGATAATTTATGCACACCCCAGCAACAGCGTTGCACCTCACTGGCACAACTGCGTTTGCCCAACCACCCCGCTGTCACCACCCACAAAGGGCATTTCCTGTCAATCACTGTGCCCTGGGTCTACATAACCTCTGCAGACGTAGTTCCCCTCGCAATTGCTAGTTGTGCACGCGCACTACGATGCATACGCATGCGCAATGTGAATTAATTGACCGATTGAATGCGTCTTGGCAACTGCGATCCTTGCTGAATCAGGCCCACAGTCATAAGTAACTACTTATCTTCCAAATAGCAACATTGTATTATTCTTAACTGTGATTTTTATGACAATGTAATTTTCCTTATCTGCCACAATTGTATGCGTATTTTATATACAGTAATATGTTGGTGTTTACTTTATAAAGTAAAATTATTTATTGCTTCTCATAAATCTGTGTAGCATTCTATATTTTTGCACACTCTGACAACTCTTAAGCCGTGACCAAGGGCAGTGTACAGTATATCTTTCTTTTTGATGTATGTCCTTATTGAACTTTGCACTGAACTTCATACATCTGCTGCTAGTTGTCCCTGCTGATTTCTATATTTTAATTGTATGAGCGCCGGGAGTTTGATAGGGCTCTACCACCTGTAGTGCTAGTTCCTGGGCTTGCCACTCCCGTCTCCGGAAATGCCGGCCGCCCCCGCACCACCCCTGCTCTGCCTGTCAAAAAAACACCAGTCGGCGAACATCAATGATTGCCAATTCAACATATTAAAAATCCCTGACTCTGCGATTTCAACCATTTTCTGTTTGGTTTTGGAGAATCGAGATTGTCCAACATGTTGGTTTTCTCAAATCTCCCGACCCTGTCATTGGCAGAATGGGGAATGGATCCGATACAGGATAGATGTATGGTCCCTAAAAAATGCCTAATCTCCCTTTATCCAGGCACCTATAAATTTGTTTGAAAGGGGGAGTCACGTCTTTCAAAAGATGTGGCCCCTAAATAGTTATTATCCAGTGATCTCCAAACAATAACACCCTATACTACAGAAAGCATTAAGAAGTCCAGAGATGAGGAAGTTCTAATGCCAAGATCTCCCACATCCTGGCATCAATAAACACAGGGATGTCCTCATTTATTGTAGTAGTTTGTCTATTTTTCAGACTAGTATGGCTTGTTGGGCTATTATATTATACTAAGATATTTTAAATGTTTCATTCAAACTAGTGAAAAAAAGAGCATTATCATTTTCAAGTGCAGATTGTATTATCAAAACGTGAATTATAAGGATTTTTTATGTTTTGTAAACGTAGATTTATGTCGATGCAGGAGTCACAAAATATTCAAGGTTGTAGTTGGATAGAATTTTAAAAAAATAAAACACATTAAAAAAATAAATAAATAAATAAACTTTTCTGTTTTGGGTAGATTTTTTTGGCATTATATCGACAGGAGAATGTAAGCATTCTCCTGTCAACATAATGGTGTCAGTATTCTTCTGTTAACATAATACTGTCAACAGCACACAGAGCCATAACTAGACTTTTTGGTGCCCTGTGCCAGAGAGAGCATTGGAGCACCCCCACCCATTTTTTAAAATAGGGACATAAGATAGTGCACCTGAAAGAGGGCCATGGCATCATGGGGAAGGGCCAGGAAAGAAATAAGGGAGGCCAGGAGATGCTGGGGATGAAAAAAGAGGAGGATAAAAGTGAGAATGATAATAAATAAGAAAATTGACAGGCCCAAACAGCACCCCCTGCCCTGCGGTGCCCTGTGCCATGGCACTGGTCGCACTACCCTAGTTATGGCCCTGACAGCACATTACTGTCGACCAAATGACCACTTCTCAATGTCACTGCTTGGTAAATGGCTTATATTATGCTAAAAACATTACTTTCAGGAATAACACTGCAGCCGTGTTGCAGAATCAAATTTTGTGGACAGGACTGGAGTAGATATGAATTGCAAAGTGTGAAAATGTTGTATGCAATTAAACAAGGTTATCAAGCAACATGTGTATGGAAATAATGAGAGAACATACTTACCTACTCTGCTGATATTAATGGGTGACTCTGAATTTATGCGGGGTCCCACGGACTACCAGAAAAGTAGCTCACCATCCCACATCCCACCCACTTCCTAGTGCAATGTGCACAAAGGGAGAGGCTCTTGATGACGTAGTTCTCAGATTCACATAATTGACTTGATTTCCAGCATTATTCCACAAGAGTGTGGAGCCTAATAATAATAAGCACTCAGCATCATATTCTCATTGATCCTGGAACCAGGGCAAAGTTGTTTTTTGGTGCCCTAGGCAAAATTCTAGCCTACCACCCCTACTCCTTCTGATACCCACTTGCCAGTCCATCACAAGGCTGCAGTCTAATTGCACTGGTGTTTGCTGCAGAATGCTATTCAGACTCCCAACTATTTTTGCAGTCTAGAGTCATTCTCTCCTACCTGTTCTTCCAGCTTTCAATGTATGCTAGTGTCTTATAAATATTTTTCGCATAAGTTGCAATCTGAAAATGAATATTTTTATGCAAATTTACTATTTCATAGATCATAGATTATATCATACAGGCGCCCAAGATGGCTGCCTCACCTTTTACATGCTCCTGAACATCTCCATAAAACAGCTCTAATTCTACAAAAGTGACATTAGAAGCACAAGAAATATCCTAGGACTTACCTTTAACTGGTACTGCATGGACATCTTTCCAAAATCAACGGATTGCATCCCTGCACTGAGATTCACATTGGATTGGATTGAAACCTCTGCCCTCTCCACCAGAACACAGACTGGCATTACCTCTGCAGTGGACACCCCAGAGCAAGGTACTGTGGAATACAAATTATCTTTGGCTCCAGCTCCCCCTAAGACATCATTCACCTCTGTTCTCTGCTCAGCAAATAACTCTGATTTCTTGCACTAATAATCTAAAATACCGTATCCCCAGTCTCTGAAATCTGGAATTCTGGTCATTTTAAAACACAGGATCCCATTTTTTTTCCCCTGGAGACATGTTATCTTTACCCTTGCACAGAATATCTACTTCAAAAGGAGTCTCACACTGGGATTTTCACACCTATACAATAGGAATGGCTTATAACACCTTTCCAAAAGCCTGCTTTGCCCTGGAATACTTTGTATAACTAAATCATCAACTGAAAAGACAAGTTAGCTTATTAGATACTCCTTATTCAAAATATACCTTTTGTACAAGAGAGAAGCAACTGGACATAGCAATGGCCAAATTATATTAGTCTGCTCATGAATCCCATTATAACTTCTGGATCATACACAGAGTTGAGAAAACAGAAAAATAAAAACTACTTGATCTCTCATCATCATATGTAATTCATGCTCTCTCATCGATGACCCAATGTATTTTTACATCTCCAGTTTTATGCTTTCACTCCGCCCACCACGAGCAGCAGTTCCTATTGATCCAGCACAGGCTTCCATTCTTAAATCCCTTGGCATTTAAAAAAAAAACTCAATGGGGCAGTTGTGGGAAGCGAGGACGAAAATCTCTTATCCACTGTAACCACGTAAGTTCCTTGCCTTTAGGTTCACCAGTCTCATATAGGAGACACATAGAAGTGGTACCTATCAAACGGCCCTGTGCTTGGAAGAACAGATCATTAAACTCCCGCTCTGTGACTGACATCCCCAGAGCTCCCACACTCAATATAAAGAAAACTACAGGCACTCCGGTATGCCCAATCAGGTCTGTCCTTTGTAATGCCAGATCTATAAGAAACAAGACTGCCACAATTGCTGACCTTATTGAGTCTGCAGATCTTGCCTGTATCACAGAGACTTGGCTAGATGAAAATGCAGCACCTATCTTGGAAGCTGCAGTTCCAACAAATTATTCTGTCATTCACAACCCAAGACTTAACCTCAGGGGAGGGGGAGTGGCCATCTGCTTTAGAAAAGCACTTAAACTTAGGGTCCACCCAATGGAAACGACTCACTCATTTGAGTGCAGCGTTGCTCGGAGTTCTACAGAATTAGGATTCAGAGTACTTCTCATTTACCGCCCCCCCCTGGAGATGGAAAGATATTTCTACAAGAATTTGCAGATATTGTTGCTGGACTAGTTCTGGAGCATCAAAGATGGATGATCCTTGGGGATTTCAATGCATGGGTTGATGATGAGCTCTGACACCTTGGCCAAGATCTCCTGTGCAAAATGAATGCTCTGGGCCTCACACAAGTCATCCCTTCGGCTACTCATATAAGTGATCACACTCTTGATCTTGTCTTCCAGATTGGATTAGATGTCTCTGACCTAAATATAAACCCAGTCACGTGGTCAGACCACCACTCAATTCACTTCTCAGTTGCAACCCCTCAAAATAGAACTTTACACATGGAGTTGACAAGGTATCGTCCAAGTAGGGGCATGACTCCCTAGGCTATTGCAGCAAACCTGGATCTTTCTGCGGTAATGGGGGCCTGTGAAGATACTTGTTCCCTTGTCCATTACTATAACAGGGATGTGACAGCTGCAATGGATATAATTGCCCCTGTGCATATACGACCCCTCATACCACACCGTCCAGCCCCTTGGTTTGACAATAGTGTTAGTGAAATCAAGAAAAGGGGGCGTAGACTTGAAAGACGATGGAGGAAGACGAACCTGGTAGAGGATAAGTTAACACTAATCAAACATATAAGAGAATATCAATCAACAATCACCCATAAGAAAACAGAGTTCCTTTCAAATGAGATCAAGGCAGAAAACAATAGGCCACCTCAGCTTTTCCGTACAGTGGAGATGCTTTGCAAACCAGCATGCCTGCAGCATGATGAAACCCTCTCCCAGTCAAGATGCAATGAGTTTGCAAAATTCTTTGCAGATAAAGTATCCTCCATCCGGGCTGGAATCCCCACAGTGCCATCAAAGGAGTGCCAAACTACCAAGCCTGCCAAGGTAAGCCACCTGTCTCCCTGGAACAGCTTTGACATTATGGATGGAAAAGACATTGCTAAAATTATCAGAATGTTGCGACCCACCACCTGTGATCTGGACCCTGCCTCAACCAAGCTTCTCATAGGGTGTATAGATATTATTGGCCCTGTAATTGCAAAAATAGTTCAATGCTCTTTGCAAACAGCCATTTTTCCAGAACCACTAAAGGAAGCAATTGTTAGACCACTTCTTAAAAAACCTAATTTAGACCCCGACTGCATGACCAACTATAGACCAGTATCAAACCTTCCTTTTCTAGGAAACATCATTGAGAAAGTGGTGGCAATGCTACTGGAAACCCACCTGTCTACCCATGGTATTTATGATCCATTCCAGTCAGGATTCAGGAGAAGACAAAGCACTGAAACAGCCCTGGTATGTGTGCTTAATGATCCTCTGATGGCAAGAGACAGAGGTGATTGTTCAATCTTAATCCTTCTGGATCTCTCAGCAGCATTTGATACTGTGGACCATGGGATTCTAATTGAGCGCCTGAAAAATTTCTGTGGACTGGATGGCACAGTCCTTAGATGGTTCAAATCATTTCTCACTGGCAGGTCACAGAGAGTTTCTTCTGGAGTAAACTCTTCATCACCAGTGTCACTTCCATGCGGTGTCCCACAGGGTTCTATACTATCTCCCATGCTTTTTGCAGTATACATGCTGCCACTGGGTGAAATAATCAGACGTCATGGCCTGGTTTACCACTGCTATGCAGATGATACACAACTGTACCTGTCCTTTGCTCCAGGTACAAATGACCCAATAACAACCCTAAATGGCTGCCTAGCTGAGCTTCAGGAGTGGATGAGTGCCAGTTGGCTGCGACTGAACCCTGATAAAACAGAGGTTCTTATGATAGGTAACAGGACAGAGCTACAGCATAGCCAACCAACAGGACTTACGCTTGGGGGTTCAGAATTACAAAACACTAAACATGTGCAGAATCTTGGTGTTGTCCTGGATAGTGGCTTGACACTTAAACATCAGGAATCAGCCACAATCAAATCCTCATTGTTTCATCTGAGGAACATAGCCAGAATCAAGCACTTAATTCTCTCAGAAGAATTGCCTAAAGTCATACATGCATTTATATCATCACGCCTAGACTACTGCAATGCCCTCTACCTTGGTCTCCCAGCAAAAGAATTACACCGCTTGCAGATGGTACAAAACGCAGCTGCCAGGCTATTAACAAACAAGCCCCGTTCCAGCCACATAACACCCATTCTCTACTCCCTTCACTGGCTGCCTGTCAGATGGCGAATTGCTTTCAAGATTGGATTAATAACTTACAAAGCCCTTCATGATCATGGCCCAGGGTACCTGAAGCAGCTTCTGATTCCCTACTGTCCCACTCGATTACTGCGATACGTTGACGAAGGACTATTAACAGTACCTAGTGTCACGACCAGCATGGTAGTCGACGGTTAATACCTGTGAGGACGCTATGGCGAGGGGCGTCTGGTGGTGGCGGTGGTGCCTGGTGAAGAGCATTGGCTGTGCGTGGTTCTGTGGGGGCATACTGTCACTCTGGTCTGGTTAGGCCTGGGGGTGCTTCCATTCCGTTCTGGCATGGGCGCCGCCATCTTGTCTCTGGTCAGGTGACCTAGTTGCCCTATCCTGTTGTGTCATGCTCCTCTCTGACCATTCATGGCTGAGCACTGGGGATTTAAGGGAGTTCAGAGCTCCCTTGCATTGCCAGTGCAACGTGTTTCTCTGCGAGAGCTGAGAGAGAGTGTTCCTGTGCTTAAACCTGTCTATTGGATTCATTGCCTAAGCCTGCTTTTCCTAACCTGCTCCAAACCCTGCTGGATTCCACTACCTCCTCCATATACCTTTCTACCTGCCTGAGTACCTGAACCTGCTGTTTCCCTGCACCTTGTTTCATTTCATTCCCAGCTGGACTTCACTGCCTCTGTCTGCATCAACTACAGCTCACCAAACCTGCATTCACTTACAGCTCATCAAGCCTGCATTCTGTTTTAGCTCACCATACCTATACTGGACTGTTCTGCCTGTCACTACCTGGACATTTGTTCATTAACCCTCATAACAGTTATCAAGTGCACTTTAGTGCTATACCTGGACTTTTGTTTGCCACTCCCATGTCTTCTCAGTCCCTTATTAAAAACCCCACTTTTTCATTTAAGTCTGCTCCTGTGTCTGCTTCTATCACCACCCCGGGTCCACAACAAATTCAGAACCTGACAGTTTGCACTGGCCCCATGGATCCGGCCACGGAAAAGGATTCTGGAGCGGATTTTTTCTGAAGTATTGCAGGCCGTTTGGAAAACCTGGAAGCTATGCAGCACCAAGTGGCTCAGTTCCTGCAAGAAATAACTAAACAACAGGATTTAATTCAGAGCATAGCAACTCGCTTGGAGAGTGTGGAGACTATACAGCGACAGATGGCACAGTTTGTGCAAGACATTGCACGCCATCTGGATACTGTACAAGCTACTTCAACGGCTCCTAGTGTGCTTGCAGCTACTCCTGTCCCCACTCCTGTGATTTCTTCATCTGTATCTACTCCTCGTTTGCATCTTCCCACACCTGATAAGTTTGATGGTACTCCAAAACTGTGTCGTGGATTTCTCAATCAGTGCGATGTGCACTTTACTTTGCAACCCTCTAACTTTCCTGCTCCTAGAACCAAAGTGGCTTACATTGTGTCCTTGTTATCCGGCTCTGCCCTAGAATGGGTTTCTCCGCTCTGGGAGCGTTCAGATCCGCTTCTGGACAATTACCCAGAGTTCCTAGCAACATTCAGGAGGATTTTCGACGAGCCTGGAAGAACTTCCTCTGCTTCCTCCAGTATTATGAAGTTAAAACAAGGGACCCGTCCTGTCAGCCAGTACGTCATTCAGTTTCAGACTTTGGCATCTGAACTCAAGTGGAATGAAGTAGCCTTGACATTGGCCTTTTGGCAAGGTCTATCAGATCGTTTAAAGGACTTTAAAGTGACTCGCGAATTACCCTCTAGTCTTAGTGATCTCATTTCCCTTTGTAATAAAGTTGATATACGCTTTAGAGAGCGCCAAGATGAAAAACACAGAGCTAAGCGTTACCCTTCCCCTACCCGTCCCACTCCCTCCCTTTCCAAGGAAGAACCCATGCAGGTAAATCATACCCGTCTCTCTAACGAAGAACGACAGAGACGCTTTAAAGAGAACCTTTGTCTATACTGTGGAGACTCGGGTCACCTGGTGGCTTCCTGTACCCGCAAGCCGGGGAGCGTCCCGTTTCTAGCTAATTCTGGGTGCAGTCAGCTAGGAGCAATTCTTCCGTCCTCTAAACATATTGACTCTGTGTTGTCCATAGCCTTAGACATTAATTCTAGCCCTGTGTTTGTGTCCAGCCCCAGGATGGGGTTTTCAGCCCCATACCTCAAGAGGATGTTTCAAGTTTTGTTCCCCAGGAGGGGATTTCAGATCTAGCACCCCAGGAAGGGGCCTCAAGTCTCGTACCCCAGGAAGGGTTTTCAGTTTCTAGTTCCTGTTTCTGGTGGGTCAAAGCTGACGATATCCACGTTTCCAGTCCTGTCAACAAAGTCCACTTGGCTCATCCTGAAAAGCCTAGGTATCCTGAGGCCACCCGTAAATGGGGGGTACTGTCACGACCAGGGTCTCTCGGCATGGTAGTCGATGGTTAATACCTGTGAGGATGCTATGGCGAGGGGCGTCTGGTGGTGGCGGTGGTGCCTGGCGAAGAGCATTGGCTGTGCATGGTTCTGTGGGGGCATACTGTCACTCTGGTCTGGTTAGGCCTGGGGGTGCTTCCATTCCGTTCTGGCATGGGCGCCGCCATCTTGTCTCTGGTCAGGTGACCTAATTGCCCTATCCTGTTGTGTCATGCTCCTCTCTGACCATTCACGGCTGAGCACTGGGGATTTAAGAGAGTTCAGAGCTCCCTTGCATTGCCAGTGCAACGTGTTTCTCTGCGAGAGCTGAGAGAGAGTGTTCCTGTGCTTAAACCTGTCTATTGGATTCATTGCCTAACCCTGCTTTTCCTAATCTGCTCCAAACCCTGCTGGATTCCCCTACCTCCTCCATATACCTTTCTACCTGCCTGAGTACCTGAACCTGCTGTTTCCCTGCACCTTGTTTCATTTCATTCCCAGCTGGACTTCACTGCCTCTGTCTGCATCAGCTACAGCTCACCAAACCTGCATTCACTTACAGCTCATCAAGCCTGCATTCTGTTTTAGCTCACCATACCTATACTGGACTGTTCTGCCTGTCACTACCTGGACATTTGTTCATTAACCCTCACAACAGTTATCAAGTGCACTTTAGTGCTATACCTGGACTTTTGTTTGCCACTCCCATGTCTTCTCAGTCCCTTATTAAAAACCCCACTTTTTCATTTAAGTCTGCTCCTGTGTCTGCCTCTATCACCACCCCGGGTCCACAACAAATTCAGAACCTGACACCTAGAATCTCACGGAATTCGTCTGGGGGTCGAGCTTTCAGTTTTGTGGCTCCAACCTTAAGGAACTCACTTCCCCGCACAGTTCGAGAGGCCTCCACTCTAGAATCCTTCAAAAATAGACTCAAGACTCACCTGTTCACCCAAGCATTTCACTAATGTCCCTTGTTTAAGCTTGTTTTGTATTTTGTACTGTAAATGTAAAGCACTTTGAGTCCTTTAGGAGAAAAGCACTATATAAATAAAATTATTATTATTATTATTATTATTATTTGTCTCTTGCTCTGATAAGAGCTTGTCCTGTCGAAAAGCTAGAAGCAGTGTGATCCCTCTCCAGAAGAATTTGCGACACAGCAGCCGATAGGCTAACTCCATGTGGAGATGGCGTTAACCTATCGGGGCCAAGCTCTGGGATGTGAAGCAGAGCTCACAGTTATATGCTGTCTCCCTCTACCTCCCAGTCACACTGGAGAAGAGTCAGATGGACTTGTGAGATGGTAATGGCATCAACTTGCATGTCCAGAAGATTTGCGGAGCAGTGTTAGGGAAGGACTTTGGAAGCCTGGCATCCAACGGCTGCCAGTATTCCGACATCAAATCTAGCAATGAGATGGCTATCAGTCATCATGGGTTGGGTACGGGATGCCAGCGCTCAGGATCCCGATGGTTAGAATATCAATGCTAGCATCCAGACTGTGTCACAATCCCGACAGATGGAGGTAAGTATATTACTTCTCCCCTACCTCTACCCCTAACCTCCCCGCAGCCTAAATCTAACCCTCCCCATAGCCTAAACCTAACCCCCCCTGCAGCCTAACCTTAACCCTCCCCCTAGTGCCGGTCCTAACCTTGAACTCTCCCCTTAACCGCAATACTTTCTGTCGGCATGCAAGCGGTCAAGATGCCGGTGCCAGGTTCTGACCCATGTAGGGATCCCGACAGCTGGGATAATAACTACATCCCGTCATTACAATACAATAATTTGATGACATAACCAGTGTTGGTTTTACTGTGCACAAGTGCAGAAGCAGACAGTGTTTTGCGCATGTGCATAATTGCTAAACTGTGACACCACTTCCGGGTGTCTGCAGCTGCACAAAGGCAACCAGCCATTGGATAGGCATTGGAAAGCTGTACCTAATGGCTGGCAACCATCAAAAACCCGCAATTTGATGCGAAAAGTACATCCATTGGATCGGGAACATTGATAGTTGCTAACCATTGACTTCCAATGTCCATCCCTAAGCAGTGACAGCCAGAACAGCAGAGGTCAGGGTAACAGTCAGTGGCTATGCCTAAGGAGAGCCACTCTGCTGGATGGATGGATGAGGGTGGCCGCTTGCCTTTTCAAGTGCGGCCTCCTGGTCGCGAGCTAAGCTGTGGGTTACCACCCACAGCTTTAGCGACCAACCAGGTTGATGGCCGCGATGGTCAAGACCATCGCGACCATCGGGGCTTGTGACGAGACCCTAAGGTTGGGTCTCGGCAACTGCAGGCCCCAGGGAGCTTCCTGCTCTCAACGAGCAGGAAGCTCCCCACTGACATCACTGCTGATGTCAGTGCGGCCGCCCACAAAATGGCAGGCATTTGTGAAACCACCCCCCCACCACGCCTACAAAATGGGGCGAGCTGTCGATCAACATCGACAGCCGCCCCTTTTGTAGTGAGCTCCGGAGCTAGAGAATTTCTCTCTCGCTCCGGGGCTTGTGCACGCGCAGTGCGGCCACTGCACGTGCGCAGGACCTAAACATTGACCCGGTTGCAAGCGCTCAGCGCTTGCGACCGGGTCTAAATGAGGTCCAGTGTCTTTGTCCAAGTTTTTGACATTTGCCCCAAAAAAGGGAACATTCTTTAGAAAAAAAAGAATATTGCCACACAAGTGAAACATATAAATAGCAAGTAACACACTCTCTCACTGTAGATGTAAGATCATAATATAATGCAGTGCTATCAGATATTCCAGACACACTGTATATAACATCGTGATCTAAAAATGGTGGGAGAAGTATACAAACATTATCACTGAAAGAAAGTACCCTCAGTGTCAAATGAGGTCAGAGGGCACCTTACAGCTCACTCCGGCTGGGCAGTAGACCTCTTTTGGCTGCAGCATTGCCTGTAAGTCTGCCTGTGAGGAGAAAGTCTCATGTTACAACTATCTGCACAGACCCCTCTCTCTTCACCTACCGGCATAGCTGCTGCTATCAAAGTGCATGCATGTCTCCCTTCAGTGATTGCTGCAGTCTCTAAGGTGTGTAAACATCGACTGAGCTGCACAGTGCACACATACACACTCACGGGACACTGACCTCCACTTAGCACTTGCAAACAAGGAGACTGGTGTGCAGAGTCGGACTGGCCCACAGGGGAACAGGGGAAATCCCTGGTGGGTCCAATGCCTTAGGGCCCCACACTTCCCTTTAGGGGTCAGTACTAGACTTCTGCTGGTGGGTCCTCCATGCCCCAGTCCGACACTGCTGGTGTGACTGACTGAAGGGGAGAAGGAAGGTGAGGAGAAGTAGCGATGTAAGGGACGGATCAGCTCAGATCCTAATGGCAACATGATAGCAAATCAGCATGCAGGAGATTTTTATTATTATTATTCCCATCCTCGGTGGCGCCCCCAACAAGCCGGCGGCCTAGGGCAGCTTTACCTTAAGGTAGCGCCAGCCCTGCCGAGAACTCTACCAGAGAAAAAGATTTTAAAGTTGGCAATTATACGCCTCTTTCTCCAATACCAGTGTGGTTCTTATTTTAATACCATTTATGGCCAAATTGAATCTGCTTGTATTAAACAGATAACAATAGTTACAAAATAAAAATAAACGAAAGTCCGCAGGAGTTAAAAATATGATTGAAGGTCGTATTAGAAATAATTTTGTAACATATTGAAAAAGCAATCTTATTGGTGAGGCAGACCAAGAAGTCCATGGCCTATGACACTTTATACCCCTATTGTTAGATAGCGTATAAGCAGTTTATTCCATCTCAAATAATTATTTGTTTAGTGGGTTTGACTGATAGCATAAGTCACAGTATAAACAATATAAAATAGAAAGTGATTATAGAAATATTTATTATAGCCGCTGAAAGGAGAAAAGAGCTACAGTATGTCAATAAAGCAGGATTTCCTAAATGATATGTGGGGGGAAGTACATTAGCAAAAAAGGCTTTTAACATGTAGAGATAAAAAGAATGCGTTCCACTGGACAGCTAAAAAAAGATTATTTAAGACGTAGGAGTAGGAGTTAACTGCCTAATGACTGTCTTGATATCAGAGTAAGAGCTTTTTGAAGTGAAACATGAAGGAACTCATACGGTGGCTATAATTAAGTGCAGCTGTACCACACATTATTATTCATTCTCGCTGTAAGTCCAAATGTGCTGGAAAAAAACGTATGCTGTGTTTATTATTTTAAATATAAATCATACATGGTTTTTAGTAGGATTGTTAAACGTTTAAGTACACAGGGATTCTATAATTCTGAGTGAGCAGATCGGGCCCAGAAGTCTGCCTTCGTCTGTAATTGCCACATCTTGCTTGCTTGCTTTTATCTGTAAAATGCATTATCAAAGCATTTTACCATGAATATTGTTAATCCACATGCAATAAAGGTTTGAATTCTAGGAATAGGTATTGGAAATATCTGGACTTGGGAAAGTATGGACACACAGACGTCCTGCACATGTATCCCCAACTATGGTAGGCTCTGTGCTGAGATTAAACAGCTTCAGCTCTTCAGCTGTATCCAACAACCGTCTGACCACAATCTGGGGAGTAGAATAGATGGAGCAATGCTGAGTACCTGTCTCTCAGTGCACCAGTTGCTATGCTGACTTTAAATTCTCCTTATGAGACTGATTCTTATTCTGGGCCTGATTCTGAGATAGATGCAGACGCAACCTCGTCATTTGGTGGTCACCTAGTTGTGACTTTATGCAAATGCCGCTAAAAAGCCATTCCCTGGTGTACATCTGTGTGTAATAATATGCAAGGAGTGAGACGCCCACTGTCAGACTATAGAGACGCTGTCATACCGCCTGGTGCATTATTAGACGCCACCAGTCACACCATTGAAACTTCTGCAACCCCTATGGCAGATGCAAATTTTCCATCTGCGAGTGGCCTCCAAAGTTAACAATGGAGCGTCTGTGTGCGCAAACACTTCAGCGACATACCAGTGACACTCCCATAACATGCCAATAAGATGGAGCATCTCTGTGCCTCTGCTTAGCCACCTCCCAGGAATGTCCCCCAATCATTTCAGGAGCAAGCATCATAGGAGTTTTTAGGGATTATTGCACATACATTGTAGCAAATGTTATTTGCTTTGTGAAGCCCTGGTGAGGTCTACTGTGTCCAGCCTTACAGGCTATACCTGAGTCACCCCATTAGGCTATCTTGGATAAAACTAACATAAAAAAATTATAAAAACAATAACCTCCTTGAAGATTATGGTCTTATGCTGAGTAGCACTAGGCTCATCCTGGTACCCCTGAGCACCGAGTAATATTCTTACCGTTTATTTTATTCCGATCTCTGTTTGAGCAATTCAAGTGACTATTCCTGTTTGGCTGCTTGGCTATTTGTGTTATGTGCTCCTTGGTTGAAAGCAGACCATTTGACCCTTAGAGGTTTAATTTTATCTCCTCAAGGATTACAAGGTTATCATTGGATTACAGTGAAACAAGAAACAAAGAAGATTTAGGTAAGTATTGATTATGTTGGTAACAAGTACTTTCTACTTCAGGGTCCATAGGGTATCCTCAGGATACCTTGGGGGTATAGGTGTGACGTCAGTCATCGGGCACCATAGAGTTAAGCTTTCAGCCTCCCAGGATGCACTAGGGTCCCCCTCCTATACCCCGCCCCCGAGCCAAGGCATCCCAGTTTAGTTCGGTGCCCGGCCGGAGTCGGTACCTGTTAGAGGGGGGCCATGAAGAGCCCCTGAAGTTTTCGTTTTGCAGCTGTGGCTGCACATCTGGAAGTACAGCATGGAAAGTCAGTTTTGACGTCCATGCTGTCTTCCCTACACCCCCGCCGGTACCAGAACGCCGGTACCGATCCGGGGATGCTGGTAAGCATCTGGGGTCACAGCTAGCGGTGACCCCAGATGTTTAGGACCATGGCCGGATTCAAGGGGGGCAGCAAGGTAAGCAGCGGGGTCCCGCGGTGGGTCCCCGCTGATACATGGTCCAGAAGTCCCCAGGCAGGGGGCTCCCTGGGGACTGGCTGCAGCGTGGAGCCAGGTAAAAACCTGCGCTTCCACTACCCCCCTGGGACTGCAGGACCGCGGCAGAGCGGTAGCGATGCAGCGTCCCAGGGGTTAAATGCATGCCAGGGGAGTGCGCCTTCCCTGTCGCACAGCTGGCGCCTCCCCCGCTGCACACAGCCCTCTCTGCAACACGCCGACTGGCCCTGTGGCAGCGCTCCTCCCCCAGGCCAGCCTCCTCTCTGCTCCTCGGCGGCCATCTTCAAGAACGCATGGTGAATGCTGCTGGAAGTCTGGACGGAGGCATCGTGGTCTGGGTCCCCCCGCATACCTCTCCTCCGCTGTGGTCAGGTCTGTGTATGCAGCGCCGTGTCCTACCAGACTCTGTGTCTGTGTAGTTGATTTATCAGTGCTGTTAGTGCAGGAATTGAGTTTCTTTGCATTGTATGTTACTGTGCTAGCGCTGCTGCCTGTACTTTCCATTTCTGACTGTCAGCCTTATTACTGTCCCTGTTCTTTCTGCTAAAGCCCTTGCGGTGCTGCAGGGTGGTCTCTCGCCTTTTTAAAAAATTGGTGAGAGGGGTCACATACTTTCTACCATCATGTCTGAAAGTGACTTTCCTCTCCAGCTGCAGTGTACTACGTGTAAAGTACCTTTAGCGGAGGGGGAGGGTAGCGCGGAGGGCCTCTGCCGGCAGTGTTTGTCGTTGGTGCGGCCTATTACGGTACAGCACCGGTACAGGAGCCGCCCTGGGCTTGTTTCGCTCAGGCGCTTACAACCTTAGTGGGCCAGTTAGCTCCGCAGCCCGCGTTTACGCAGATGGGTTTGACCCAGCAATCAGTGGTGTCGTCACCCATGCAGGGTTTCCCACGACAATTGGTGGTACCCCGCAGTCTCCCTATTTCCCCTCTCCCGGTTTCTCAGGAGCTGGCGTGGGTTAACTCCCTGACGAGTTCTGTACAGTACTTGTCAGATGTGTTGCAAGGAGAGTCTGTGATGCGGCCACATAAACGGCCGGTGGCGTCTCCTTATGAGGATGACGAAGGGACGTCTGATGATGGGGAGATTCTGGATCCTTACGATCAGGAACCTCTCCGTACTTAGGAAGCGGAACGCTAAGTCCAAGGTGTATATTCCTGGACTTATTAGGGCAGTCCGCACAGCCTTGGTGATTGAGGACGAAGTTCCCCCAGCGGCTAAATCCAAGTATGCCTTTTTTAAGGATGTGAAGGGTGACGCCACAGTCTTTCCTCTTTCGGGTCAGTTGGTGGACCATTTAGAGGAGGCGTGGAAACAGCCTGGCAAGCGATACCAGCCGCAGAGGTGTCTGGCGGTGGCTTATCCGTTCGCGGATAATTATTTTGCTAAGTGGGAATCCCCTCCACAGGTGGATTCTCATGTGACATGTCTTGTCCGTAGTGCCACATTACCAATGCCATCCATGTCCTCCCTTAAGGATGCTACGGACTGCAAGGTGGAGATCTGCCTGAAGTCTGCTTATTCACTTGCGGGGGGGGGGCAGCGTGGCCGACTATGGCCATCTGCTGGGTTGCCAGAGCTATGGAGCACTGGGCGGATACGTTGGAGGCGTCCTTCGATTCCGACTGTCCGGCTGAGCAGGCGGAGTTGATTGGTAATCTCCGTGATTCGGCCACTTATATCAACGAGGCGGTCTTAGACATTAGTACCCTGGTGTCTCGAATTTCTTCGGCAGCGGTGGCTGCTCGTCACACCTTGTGGTTGCGATCCTGGAAGGCGGACTCTGATTCCAAAAAGGGTTTGCCCTTTAACGGTTGCCCTTTAACGGAGAAGTTCTCTTCGGTCCAGATCTGGACAAGATTGTAGCCACACTGGCGGCAGCTAAATCGGCATGTCTCCCGTCGGCTGCTGTCCCTTCTGGTTCAGGGCCATCGTCCTTTCGGTCTTATAGGGCCCAGGGCAGGCCCAAACCACAGTCTTTTCCCCGACAGGCTGGCCCCAAGAAATTAGCCAAGCCCCGGAAGCAGGCCTGGAGTACCAGACGTCCGGCCCCTAAGCCAGATGACAAGCCTGCGGCCTGACGGTCCGGGCCTCCCTTTGGGGGATCCCAAGGTGGGAGGCCGCCTGCTGGAGTTCGCCCAGTGTTGGTCAGTCACCACGACAGACACTTGGGTTCTCGAGGTGGTCTCCCACGGGTATGCCCTCTCCTTCCGGCACAGAACCCCGGCTCGATTTTTCACGACGGGTCTACCATCAGACCGGAACAAGGCCACGGAGCTGCGGAAGGTCTTGCACACTATGCTCCAGGCTGGAGTTATAGTGCCTGTTCCATTCTCCCAGAGGGGCCAGGGTTTCTATTCCAATCTCTTTTTGGTGCAGAAACCCAATGGGTCGTATCGTTCGATTCTCAACCTCAAAGCTCTCAACAAGTCTTTGCGGGTGCCGAAGTTTCGGATGGAGACCCTACAGTCCATCATTCTGGTGCTGGAACCTGGGGACTACATGGTGTCATTGGACATACAGGACGCTTACCTGCATGTCCCTATTCTTTTGTGCCATCAACAGTTCCTCAGGTTTGCAATCCGCAGCGACCACTTTCAGTTTCGGGCGTTACCTTTTGGCCTGGCGACAGCACCGCGTGTGTTCACCAAGGTGATGGCAGTTATGGCGGCTTCTCTGCGGCTGCAGGGAGTCCGCATGTTGCCGTACTTGGACGACCTTTTATTAGTGGCAGTATCGCCGGAGCTCCTTCGGCGTCACCTGGACCTAACCATTGCCCTACTGCACAGGCATGGCTGGTTGATAAACTGGCAGAAGTCCACTCTAATCCCGTCTCAGCGGATTCTGCTCCTCGGAGCCTTATTGGACTCGTGACAGCAAAGGATCTTTGTTACGGGGGAAAAGATCTCTGCCTTACAGTCGAGGGTGCGCAGTTGTCTGCACAGCCGCCGGGTGTCTCTACACTCGGCAATGTGGTTACTGGGCTCCATGGTGTCGGTGTTCGACATGGTGGAATATGCCCAGTTTCACTCCAGACCTCTGCAGCACCTAATCCTGTCCAAATGGAATGGACTGCCTCAGTCTTTAAAATCCCAGACGATAGTGCTCACCCCGGAGGTTCGCCTGTCCCTTGCCTGGTAGTTGCAGACGACCCATCTCAACAAGGGTTGTCTGTTCTGGGTACCGAATTGGGTCCTGTTGACAACGGACGCCAGTCTTCGGGGCTGGGGAGCAGTTTCGGGTCCACACTTGTTCCAGGGCAGGTGGACTCCGACAGAAGCAGAGCTTCCAATAAATATCTTGGAACTCCGAGCGGTCTTCAATGCTCTCTAGCAGGCACATCGGGTTCTCCAGGGTCGCCCAGTGCAGGTCCAGTCGGACAACGCTACCACCGTGGCCTACATAAACCGGCAAGGAGGAACCCGAAGTCGGGCGGCTCTCGTAGAGGTGTCTCGGATCCTGGTATGGACGGAGCGCAATCTTGCGGCCATATCAGCTGTCTTCATCCCGGGAGTGCTAAATTGGGAGGCGGACTTTCTAAGTCGCCAGGACGTTCATCCGGGGGAATGGTCCCTGCACCCGGACGTTTTTCAACTGCTGGTGGACAAGTGGGGTCTTCCAGAGATCGACCTCATGGCGTCCCGGCACAACAACAACAAGTTGCCGGTGTACGGGTCTCGCACAAGAGACAAAAAGGCGTCTCTGGTGGATGCTCTGTCTGTCCGGTGGACTTTCTGGTTCCCTTACCTGTTTCCTCCGGTTTCCCTTCTTCCACGGGTAATCCGGAAATTCAAACAGGAAGGAGGGACGCTCCTGTTGATAGCTCCCACGTGGCCCAGATGGCACTGGTTCTCAGACCTTCAGGGTCTGTCCGTGGACAGTCCTCTGCGGTTGCCGATACGACCGGACCTTCTGTCGCAGGGTCCTTGTCTTCACCCAGACCTGAGACAGCCATGTTAAGGTCCAGGGGGTTTTCCAGCTCTGTAGTGCGTACCATGTTAAGAGCTCGGAAACCGTCTTCCGCGAGGATATACCATCGCGTCTTGCATACGTTCTTCCAGTGGTGTCGACCGAGAGGTTATGCACCGCGGGAGTTTCGTCTGTCTCGGATACTCGCCTTCCTACAAGCGGGACTAGACCATTGGCTTCGCCTTGCTTCTGTGAAGGTACAGGTTTCGGCCCTGTCTGTCTGGTTTCACCGTAGGATTGCTACAATCCCTGATGTGCGCACCTTTATGCAGGGCGTTCTGCGAATTCAGCCGCCTTTTGTTCCACCTGTTGCACTTTGGGACTTGACTGTGGTCCTGCGGGCTCTCCAGGGACCGCCGTTTGAACCACTGGGCTTAGTGGATCTTAAATGGCTAACAGCTAAGACTGTTTTCCTTCTGGCCATAGCTTCGGCCAGACGTGTTTCTGATTTAGGGGCTCTTTCTTGTAGACCCCCTTTCTTGATTTTTCATGGGAACAGGGCAGTGTTACGCACTCGTCCTGAATTTCTTCCCAAAGTTGTTTCCCAGTTTCATGTTAACGAGGAAATAGTTGTTCCGGCTTTTAACTCACCTGGCCTTTCAGTGGGTGAGGCCACTTTGGATGTTGTGCGGGCCTTGAGGACTTATGTTGACCGAACTTCTTCGTTTAGGAAGTCGGATGCCTTGTTTGTCCTCTATGGCTTCCGTAAAAAGGGTTGGCCTGCTTCAAAGCAAACTTTGGCAGCCTGGATCCGTATGGCTATTTCTGAAGCTTATCTTCATGAAGGCCTGCCGTTTCCTCCTTCTGTGAAGGCTCATTCCACTAGGTCTGTGGGTCCTTCGTGGGCAGCTCGACGTGGTGCCTCTGCAGTCCAGATCTGCAAGGCTGCTACGTGGTCCTCTGTCCATACCTTCGTGAGGTATTACAGGTTTGACACCTTCGCCTCTCAGGATGCTTCCTTCGGGCGGCGGATTCTCCTTTCAGCACAGGAGCGTCCCCACCCTTAAAGGATACTGCTTTGGGACATCCCCAAGGTATCCTGTGGATACCCTATGGACCCTGAAGTAGAAAATATGAGATATGGTAAGAACTTACCTTTGTTATCTCTATTTCTACGAAGTCCATATGGTTCCACAGGACTCCCGCCCTGTCGCACCTGTGCTGCAGATGGGCTTTGCTCTGGTCACCGGTTTTTCCGTCTCCCTCTGGTGAGAATGTGATTCTTGTGTGTATCCAGATCTTTTTTATCTCTCTTCCTTCTGCTCCTCCGGCCTATGGCTTGGTACAAAACTGAGATGCCTTGGCTCGGGGGCGGGGTATAGGAGGGGGTCCCTAGTGCATCCTGGGAGGCTGAAAACTTAACTCTATGGTGCCCGATGACTGACGTCACACCTATACCCCCAAGGTATCCTGTGGAACCATATGGACTTCGTAGAAATAGAGATAACAAAGGTAAGTTCTTACCATATCTCATATTTTTTAACTATAGCAGCAATATATATTTAACTATAAAGTAGGCACTACTATGTTATTATTTGTACCAGGGACCACTACTATTTGTTTTCTTTACTATTGGGGCACCATCTTTTGTTCTCTTAATACTGGGTGTACTACTACTTATTTTATCTTTAATAGGACACTTCTAGTTGATGATTTAACACCAGCTGCTCTACTATTTCATTTATTACTGGGACAATCATTTTTTTTCATTATGATGGAGGCATCAGTTATTATTTAAGGATGGGGACAATTGTAGTATGCACTGGTGAATTACAAGCACCTGCATGCAAGAGTAATCATGGCACCTGTAGTGCCACAAGAAAGTGCACTATATTATCATGTTATATTACCCTAGTGCCTGAAGTCTAGGGGAACCAGTAAGGTTCCAGTGCCACTCAGGGTACTCTCAAAATGGGAGTTAATAATTTTTTGGGGGGCCTCCGTCCTAATGAACTGGTCTTGATGCTAAGTAGGCTGGGATGTTACAGAATGAGGAAGGAATATTTTTTTCTTCATTTCATTCATTATTTATATTATCAGTTGTGAAACATCATACAGTATGAGATATTTTACCTGTCAGAACCACATGGTTTTGCTTTTTTTGCCTTTCAGTTTGATAAACTGCTGCTTGATACACAAGACAATTTGTATGACTTCCATATGTAAAAATCAGGTTTGTGGTTTTAGAACTTGCAGTTTTCATTTCTAACCTTTAATATGAGATTTCAGTGGTGGAACCTGTGAGTGGTGTGCCCAGGTGCAAAAATATGCTTTGAGAAGCGCACAGTTCTGCCTATACCATAGTGATGCTGGCTGCGTCCTCTGCGCCCACTGAGACAGCATGGAGCCACCAGGTGTTGCATGCATCTTTCTCAGCTCAGGGTCTGGAAGCAAACCGCATTCTGTAGTGTTGTACTAGTCTTCTCTTCAGTCATCCTTTCCGCTGCCTGTGACCACACCTCTGGCCCCTGGTCTGACGTCACAAGGTTGTACCGACAGCTTCCTACTGGTCAGTCGAACCCTGTGGAAATAGTCGGGCGACTCGGGCCAGGAAAAACACATTTCTGGTATTAATTCCCAGGGGCCCCGATGCAGTGTACATGATACACTGCCAGTAGTATCGCCCCTGTGTGGTTTGGCCTTTAGCAAATTATACAGTTCGCAAACCACACATCAACGTCCTGAAAACTGTGCTTTGGCAAAACTGCATTTTGAAAACTGCAAGTTCTAAAACCACAAACCTGATTTTTAAATATGGAAGTCATACGAATTGTCTTGTGCATTTTGGTGGATTTTGAGCTGAATTATAAGAAACAGTTTTTTTGTAAAAATAACCACAAACTTTGCTCTGCATGAACCTATATATGCTTTCATTTGGAGAAAAATGAATGACCATTAAATACTGGCAATCATCAACTAAATTATTCTTTCATGGCATACAATTAAATAACTGTGTGTGAGAGACAACAAAAGTAACCTTTTGGTGCTTAACAAGTGTAACACCCTTTTCAAATAGGCAGAGCTGAATATAAGGTTTATTTTGTGATAAGAATTTATAGTATTGCAGGATTATTATTATGTTAAAGGCAGTTGGCAAAAATACAAATCGACTATAATGATAATAAATGATAAAGTAACAACATAGATAGGGTATTTAAAAAAAAAGTGCAAGATATGTGAATGAAGAATGCCTAATTGATGTCTTTGCTCATTAACCACTTAACTGATGATTTTTTTTTAACTAATATTACTCGAAAATTTTCTATTTCAAATCAAAATGTAATTAAGTTGAAAACATATTTCTAATACCCCTTTTCCACTGCTTTGCCGGGTCGCACCCGGGATTATGTTCATGTACCCATCCTGGGAGAAACCCGGCTGAGACCGCTGTCAGACAGGCGGCCTGACCCGGCACTAATGCCAGGTTGATGACGCCATGATGATCTCATCTCCAAGCGCCATCTCTCCCTATGCAGAGAATGGGACCCGGGTCACATCGACCCGGGTTACCCATTCACACTGCTTCACGACCCGGGTTGAACCCACGTTCAACCCTGCTCGTGACCAGGGTTGAAATGCCAGGTCACTCGACCTGACTTATTTTAACCCTGCCCTTTCACACAGCAAAATAATCTGGGTTGCTGCACGCTCACGTGTATAAAAATGAATGTAAATATTTTATTGAAAAATAATATTACCTACCACTTCCCATTGGCAATAGACCCCCCCCCAGTGGCAATAGATCATATTAACATTACCACCCCCTTAATAATAAGACACCCTGTTTTATAACTCCACAGCCCCAGTGTAAAATGGCCCTGTTTTTTTGCACATCCTCCTTCCTTGTGACCAGTGTATTTTTTATTACTATTACAGGTTGAGTCTCCCATTTCCAAATATTCCGAAATACGGAATATTCCGAAATACGGAATAATTTTGGCATGACTGAGATAATGAAACCTTTGATTTTTGATTGTACAATGTACACAAACTTTGTCTAAGGTACAAATTATTCAAAATATTGTATACAATTACCTTCAGGCTGTGTGTATAAGGTGTATATGAAACGTAATGAATTTCATGTATGTACACAAACTTTGCTTGAGCCACAAAAAGATTGAAAATATTGTATAAAATGACCTGCAGGCTGTGTGTATAAGGTGTATATAACACACAAATGCATTATGTGTGTATATTTGGGTCCCATTCCCAAGATATTTCATTATGATATGCAAATATTCCAAAATACGGAATATTCCGTTATCCAAAATACCCCTGGTCCCAAGCATTTTGGATATGGGAGACTCAACCTGTATTATTATTATTATTATTATTATTATTATTATTATATAAAACCCCCAGGATCAAATTACTTTAATGGGAATTACCACCATCTACTACCCATCCACCCCCCCCAGGGAAAGTAGATCCCCCACTGGGCGTGGTAGATGGTGGTAATTCCCATTAAAGTAATTTGATCCTGGGGGTTTTATATAATAATAATAATAATAATAATAATATTATTATTATTAGATCCACCCGCATGGGACAATACCCCTCCCACTCCCCCAAATGCAGAGTGCAGTGGAGCATGTGTCAGAGGGGACTGGTGATCAGGCTCCCACTACTGCAGCTGATCTTTGTACTTGGAGAAATAGTGCTCAGGGGGGGTACAAAGTTCACCTCCTTGTACTTTTGGATCCATAATTATTAGAGGCACTATACTAGACAGTGTATATAACCCCTGCATAGAAACAAATAAGATATGGATTATTTCCAAAACATTTATCTCCTAAAACAATATCCAACAAGGTAGATTTACCCATTAAATGATAACGCTTTTATTCAGTTTATCTAGAAATACTTGCATTAATGTATAAATAATAAAAATGAACAAAATTTTCTAGATAGTAAGGTCATAATTATAGATAAGACATAACAAAATCAATTTTTATTTATGAACTTGAGAATGGAAATATGTGACACCCCACCAACACCCTGTGTTCCTACCCATGCTGATGTGCTTCTATGAAAATGTAAAATATTAATGTGACTCCTGCCATTGTCTATTATAGGGCATGATTTAACTGGTTTCATTAAGGTTCAGGGACTATTTGCACTGCCCCCTCAGTGGTGGTGGATGTTAGGGGACCAGTGAGTACTGTAGCAAGCTCAAGGATTTGACCTAGAGAAAAATGGCAGTTGGTGTGTGCAGTTGGTGAGGTAGCTGGACAGGAGAAGGGGCTGCGCTGCCTTGATGCTTACCTGAGGGCAGCGGCCGTACTCCGGGACAAGCAGCGGAGGTCTCTGAGGCGGGGATCATCCGATGGGACCAAGTTGTATCATCCAGAGAGGTTCCTGAGAACAATCAGCATAAGAAGGGTGTGTCAGATGACCCCTAAGGGAGTGCCTCAGGCGGAGCTGTGGAAATATAGAGAGACTGAGCTTGTAAAGGAGCTGGAGGTTGAGAGCTGATACTGGAGGGGTAAGAAAGCTGCTGCAACCTCAACAAATAGACACTCAGTGACATTAGCGCCTATTAACTGGAGGCCTACAGCTGTCCACCATTACATATGCACAGCAGTCCCTTCAGAGATCAGCGTGGGGTTTATAGACTACAGTCATGATAGTAAAATTAACCCCCTGACACCGCATATTGGAGGTTAGGTACAGCAGTTACCAGCAGTGTTAGGGCGACACTTCAGTGCCAGCACTTGTAATACTATGAACTAAGGTTGCTAAGCAGAGAAGGAACTGACTGTAATACCAACACCATCGCAGCAGGATCATTTGCAGAGGATTACAGTGTTGCATTAAATACAGACAAGTACTGTAGCTGGAGCAGTTTAAGAACTGTTCTTCATATCCCGGGCAACAAGGGTGCACCCTATTAACTATTTCAGCGCTGAACTAGCATTATATGAGACATGTAAAGTGCAGTAGTGTGAGGAAAACATTTTCCTAAAAAGGTGTATAGAAAACTTTGCAATTGTATTCTTGATGTAACCTTGTCAATTTATCATACTCACGTGAGGTTTTTGTATATATTTTAGAGATGTTAGGGGAATTGCAAAATTAGTCATTTGTTAATTTTCACTAGAGTATACTTATCCATTTATAGTTTGCAGGTTCGAAGTCCAGAGTTCGCTAGTGATCTGCAGGTTCCTGAAAAATAAAATAAACATAAGAAAGGATTCACTATTGCCATCTCTATTGTTATACTATGTTGTCTGATTACATTGTGAATAAACTCATAGTATAGGGTATCACAAATTGGTGTCCACGAACAGGATACGACCAGAAAATGTCAGCACCTCAGCCTCCTGCATCGACCGCGGGCTGGAGACGATTACCTGCCTCTCCAGGACAGAGAGCTTCACCATCAACAAATGCCTCACCCAGCAGTGGTATGATACATATGACACAGACATCACCCATTATGATGCCATACTATTTTGGGGCTCCATGGTTACCCACGTATTCAGGGGAGATATGCACACAGGGTGCAAGCACTATTGAAGAATTTAAGGACAAAATGCTATCAATGTTCATATTATATCCACTGAATGACGAACAAAGAGTGGAAATAGTAATTGGACAGTTGAAAGGAGCTGCTTTGCGAGAGGTGAAAGCGTGGGCGGATGATGAAAGAAAAACAGCGGAGGATATTTTCAAAAAGTTACAAAGTTTATTTGACGCAAGGACAGTCTCTGAACTTAGAAGACGTTTGTATGCTAGGAAACAGCAACCTCAAGAGTCACTGAGAGAATTTGCTCTGGGCCTACAGGAAGCTATGAAGGACATCCTAGCCCGAGAATCGAGGGAAGTAGAATGAGTCGACGAGACTCTAATTAATTTATTTATCGAAGAGGCGCGAGGAGAAGCCATACGGGCTCAGCTCAGGATGTGGAGACGTCAGAATCCTGTATGCCCATTCTCCAAGTTCAAGGAAGCGGTATTAGATATTCTTGGGCTCAATCAGAATGCTGATCTTGAATTTGACTCATCTACAGAACAGTGGGAAGTTGGAAATTCTAGAGAAGCCAAACCATATATGATGCCTAACACTACGTCATCTAAGGAAACAGTCACCCAACAAGTACAGTCTGGTCAAGATCTGATCGGAATTTTTACTACTGCTGTCACTGAAATCATGAAGGAGATAAAGGTGATTCGGCAAGAGCAGGCTGGAGCAAAATGCAGAGACTGGCACCAAGAGCGCGGGGGAAGGAACCAGTCTTACTGGGACAGTCCTCGAGAGACAGGTCGACGTCTAACAGGCCAATTTGATACAAGGGAGGCCTATCTGCAGAAAGTGCTGGCAAAGTGGCCACATTAAATGCTATTGCATCCAGAGAGAGCCTGAGGACCAGCCTCCATGAGAGACAGAAAGAATAGGTCCAAAAATGGAAGAAGGGCAACCCAGAGATGCGAGTTTGAGCCCAATAGTACAGAACAAAATAAAATTTATGAGCACGCCGACTGCAGGGAATGTTACATCAGCTATCGCAAAAAGGAATTCAGGAAAGGTTGTATGGTTCCACATGCAACGAGGCTATGGATTCATAAATCGAGATGACACCAAGAGCGATATTTTTGTACATTACTCGGCCATCCTAAAGAACAACCCAAGAAAATATCTTCGAAGTCTGGGAGATGGAGAGTTGGTAGAGTTTTACGTGGTTGAGGGAGAGAAAGGTACAAAGGCCACTAATGTAACTGGTCCTGGTGGAGTTCCAGTCCAAGGCAGCAAATCTGCATCAAGCCACAACCATTATTGGCATTATCCACATCGTAGAGGTCTTCCACATAACTATCGACACAGTGAAGGTATAAAGAGTCCAGAAGAAGTTGAAAGAGTGGCAGAGGAAAAGAGGGTTAATCAACAATGGCCTTACTGGAGGAGTCGCTACCCATACCACTGGCTAAAGAGACCATACGGACACAAACAATATCCCGATCTCTCAGAGCGTGGTGAAAGGCTGGCTGGAGTGTTTGGTAAAGAAGTAGGAATGCAAAATATACAGGTGTGCCAGTACCGGCAAGAAATAGTCCGGCCAACATCTCCTCAAGAACCACAAGCAAAGAGTCGACCAAATGTGTATGACAGCACTTCTTTTATGCTCCTCTGCAATCAACAAGACTTGAGTACAGCTGTACATAAAGAAGACACAAAGAAAGCTCCGGACTCACCCTTAGCAGAGAGGTTGGAGCACCCTGAACAGAATTGCCTGGATTCTGTTATGGAAATATCGAAATCTGTTGTTCTGGAGGAGCCATGTCTTGTATCCAAAGAGCCCTTACTGTCTATGCCATCAGAGTATAAATTCCCAGTCAATGAGTATACTGAACTAAGTTCAAGTGAAATAGCATTAATTATGCAAAGAGTTCTGGGAAAATCGAAAAAGGAAAACAAGAATGCCCCGCATATTCAGTGTAGACACTAGCCTGTGAGGTAGAGTGTTCAAAATTACATAACTTGAAGAAACTTTGTGTTAATATGTAACAAATGTAGTAATCTGTTATGCTATTGTTACATTATAGCAAGGAGCTAAAGTTTTCTAGACTTACCTGGTAATTGTAACTAATGGGGGACATCCACTAGACGATTTTATCCCTGTCCAACCTCTTAACGATTTTCCCTTGAAGTTTCCCTTGAAATATGATCTTCCACTCTGAACAATTTGCAAAAGTTTTGCAAACGATTTGCAAAAGATCTAACAATAAACTATGTTGTTTTAATCTGTGATTGAGAGCTTTCAGCTATAGTGGGCAGACAGTGATTCATCGTTTGATCGTTCAGCGTGAACAATGTGTAAACGATGTATAAACGATGTGTAAACAATTTGTAAGCAATCAAGTGAAATTGACCTGCATGTTCAGTTGATGGAGGAGACGATCAAACGACCAGCGGGAGCGCGCATTGTACATCGTTAGAAACAATTACTGCACGATTTGCAAACAATGTTCAAACGATGTTTGAACGATTATCGAACGATTATCGAATGATTTTATCATTATCGTTCAATCGTTCAACTTTATCGTCTAGTGGATACCCCCCATAATTGTGATCTGCGTCATGCAATGAAAGAATGTACCTAATATGTATGTAAATAATTCTGAAAAGATACTGATGTATAAAGTGGATGTCTTCAGGAGTATATAGAGGTCTAAGATGCGTGAGGACACGCATCATTCTAGTGGGGAAGTATGTGACACCCCACCAACACCCTGTGTTCCTACCCATGCTGATGTGCTTCTATGAAAATGTAAAATATTAATGTGACTCCTGCCATTGTCTATTATAGGGCATGATTTAACTGGTTTCATTAAGGTTCAGGGACTATTTGCACTGCCCCCTCAGTGGTGGTGGATGTTAGGGGACCAGTGAGTACTGTAGCAAGCTCAAGGATTTGACCTAGAGAAAAATGGCAGTTGGTGTGTGCAGTTGGTGAGGTAGCTGGACAGGAGAAGGGGCTGCGCTGCCTTGATGCTTACCTGAGGGCAGCGGCCGTACTCCGGGACAAGCAGCGGAGGTCTCTGAGGCGGGGATCATCCGATGGGACCAAGTTGTATCATCCAGAGAGGTTCCTGAGAACAATCAGCATAAGAAGGGTGTGTCAGATGACCCCTAAGGGAGTGCCTCAGGCGGAGCTGTGGAAATATAGAGAGACTGAGCTTGTAAAGGAGCTGGAGGTTGAGAGCTGATACTGGAGGGGTAAGAAAGCTGCTGCAACCTCAACAAATAGACACTCAGTGACATTAGCGCCTATTAACTGGAGGCCTACAGCTGTCCACCATTACATATGCACAGCAGTCCCTTCAGAGATCAGCGTGGGGTTTATAGACTACAGTCATGATAGTAAAATTAACCCCCTGACACCGCATATTGGAGGTTAGGTACAGCAGTTACCAGCAGTGTTAGGGCGACACTTCAGTGCCAGCACTTGTAATACTATGAACTAAGGTTGCTAAGCAGAGAAGGAACTGACTGTAATACCAACACCATCGCAGCAGGATCATTTACAGAGGATTACAGTGTTGCATTAAATACAGACAAGTACTGTAGCTGGAGCAGTTTAAGAACTGTTCTTCATATCCCGGGCAACAAGGGTGCACCCTATTAACTATTTCAGCGCTGAACTAGCATTGTATGAGACATGTAAAAGGTGTATAGAAAACTTTGCAATTGTATTCTTGATGTAACCTTGTCCGTTTATCATACTCACGTGAGGTTTTTGTATATATTTTAGAGATGTTAGGGGAATTGCAAAATTAGTCATTTGTTAATTTCCACTAGAGTATACTTATCCATTTATAGTTTGCAAGTTCGAAGTCCAGAGTTCGCTAGTGATCTGCAGGTTCCTGAAAAATAAAATAAACATAAGAAAGGATTCACTATTGCCATCTCTATTGTTATACTATGTTGTCTGATTACATTGTGAATAAACTCATAGTATAGGGTATCACAAATATATTCAGAGGGATGGGTACAGGATGCCGCTGCTCGGGATCCTGGCGGTCAAAATCCTGATGCCCGCATCTCGACAGGGTTAGGATACCAACACCTGTCCATAGGTATCCTAACCCTCCTCTTCTCCCTGCCCTAACCCTCCCTCCCCGATGCCTGAACCTAACCTCCCCCCAATGCCTAAACCTAACCTCCCCCTCCCCGCACCAATAACCAAACCCTCCCCCTTAGTGCCTAACTCTAACCCTCCCCCCTAGTGCCTAAACCCAACTCTCCCCCAACCCCAATACTTACCTTACAGGAGTCAGGATTCAACGCCGATATTCTAAGTGCAGCCATCCCTTGTGTCGGGATACTGAACGTATCCCAATTCAGATTATTTTTAAATTAACCTATATAATTGGGAATTTTTTTGTTTGCATTCAGTTTCCAGGCTTCTCGCACTGATACCTATGAATGTCAATTAATTATTTCTAAAATAAAACAAAATAGCACTCATTTATGGCACTCTGAGAACATTTAGTACTTGCTTCTGAATAAAGTATATGTAATTGGAGGTCATTTAACTCATAAATTACAGTTGCCAAAAACTATTGTAAGTGTGACCGTTTAACAATAGTGCATAAAGGTCACCAGTGAACTATGTGTATGTGCTGTTCAGTATTGTTACCTGAGATATACTACTATGAAAACTGAAAGACATACAATTATAGTCTTCATTTTTACTTTACTACCTTTTAAGGATGACAAGATTTTCTTTAAAACATTATAAAACAAAGTTATAAAATATGTTTAAACTTTCTATTGTCCCAGGTATGCTCACATTCACACACAAGCATTTCCTTAACAAAATAATGACTCAAACAACAAATTACCAATTATAAGGTCAGCTTTTATTTATATTAAAGGGAAGTATGGTGGCAAATGAATGGCCTAGCATGAAGCAATATAAATTGAACTTCAGTTTAAAATAAACCAGCTGTCCTAACATAATTGGAAAAGGGGACCCACTGCCAACTCATCCTTCAAATGACTCAAAAGGGGAGGGACAGTTGGCATCTCTTTCTGGGACAAAGTATGGATGGGGGGACTGGCCACCCATCTTTCAACAACTTGAGGTGACCAAAGATCCCCCCCAATAAAAGAAGGAGCCCACCTGGACCAGTGGTGCCCCTGCCACCCAAAGAATAACATTTGTCTACACTCCCATTGGCAGGAATCCACACCTAAGCTGTCCCTTCCGCAAAAACTGATAACCAACAAGTATGATGGGAGGGAGGGTAATGAATCCAAGGAAAGAGACTGCCCATATCCCAGCTAGACAATATAAACCTACAAAACCCACCCCCACTAACTAAAAACTCCTGCTTATTGGCTAACCCCCACAACTATGACAACAACATTTAGCCATTTGTGTGCACATGCCAGCAGACCCCAAAGGCCTGGAGGTTTATGATACTCCATCCATACCATGGGGTCTATTTACTAAGCCTTGGATGGAGCTAAAGTTGACAGAGATAAGGTACCAACCAACCAGCTCCTAACTGTCATTTCTCAAACACAGCCTGTGACATGGAAGTTAGGAGCTGATTGGTTGGTACCTTATCTCCGTTCACTTTATTTCCATCCAAGGCTTAGCAAATAGACTCCGAAATGTCTTACATGTTCTTAAATTTTCTATTGACCTAGGTCTGCTCACATTCACACACAAGCATATCCTTAACCAAGTAATGACTCAGACAACAGATTGCCAATTAAAATGTCAACTTTTATTTATAAGAGAGGGAAGTATGGTGGCAAAAGGATGGCCTAGCATGAAGTAATGTAAATTGAACTTGAACTTAAAATAAACAGAGGACCAGCTGCCCTAACAAAATTGGAAGATGATGGTCCCTCTGAAAACTTATCCTCAAAATAACTTGAAAGGGGAAGGGCCAACATCCACCCCTTTCAGGGCCAAAAAATAGTTGGGGAGGGGCCAACTGTTCACTCATCTATCAACAATTTGAGGCAACCAAAGATCCCTACCAAATGGGAGAAGGAGCTCACCTGGACCAGTGGTGCCCCTGTCACCCACAGCGTAACATTTGTCTACACTCCCATGACAAGAAACCGCAGCATAGAGGCCAACATCAAACAACATAGTAAAAAGCTGTCCCTTCCACCAACAAAGGTTCACCGAACCGCAGCAGCCATCATACGCTGAAAAAAACAACAAACAATGCCATGCCCTCCTCATTCAAATGCACTTCATCTTCCAAAAATAAATGCCCATCTCTGAACCGAATGTGCGTGCGACCACAAAACCTCTGACATCCGATAAGGCTCTACACCACTGCATCAACTCTCCTGCATGCCAAATCAATAGCCTCTGGCCTCTCCAACTGATCCCACAAAATGGTCAACTCCCCACCAAATTAAGCAACTAACACCTTATGGTTGACTGCAAATCAAGTGACATCCGTAATGTGAGATCATTCCCCCTAGATGGGCAACCAAACCCAAAAAGGGAAACCAAAGGAACTGACAAACTGCCAAAAAACCACCATAAAAGCCTCCCATTGCATGCCCTGGTGACCGATCCACCATACAAAACCCAATTCAGGATAAATAACAAGGTCAACAGACACAAAAACTGCAAACCAGAAAACATATGCGTGCCGTAAGACCCAAATAACTGAGTTATCCAAGCAACATCCTGCAAAAGAAATAATAAAATGTAATCAAAGATAGAAAAAACAACAAGACCATAACAAACGGTTCCTTTAAATAACCAGCAAAGGAAGCAAAAACTAAAAAACTGATAAGCGATGAATTTAAAACTATGAAGATGAGTGTAACATCTAGTGTGGGATAGGAGGAACAGGGGAATACTGACTCAACAAGAGGCAAAACCTGCTGCATAGGCATAAAGCCTGGGACTTTAGAAAAAATAACAGGAACAAAATTCCTCAAGACCCACATCAAAGATGGCGAGTGGCTAGTCCGCAAGTCAAGATAGAAGCATCAGATCGAAGCCTAATGTATCTACGATATGTGTTAAACTTCCATCTGCCATCTCCAAAATGGACCACCCAGCAATAGCAGCGACGTTGCTGAGCTAATATGGAATGAATGAGTCCCGAACTCCACCAGGGAAAGTCAGAGAGCCAAAATGCAATGTTTCAAGACCCATCCAATCTGATACCTGGTAAGTAGTGACCCATCAAGACGGATCAATCAGGCACAGGCCCATCCGGCCTCTGCCGATGATACAATAAGACCAATAAAACAGGACTAGTGTTCACATCAGGATAACGGTTCAGAGAAATCCAGCTACCCCTGCATTGCTGATCGGTTTTGGAGTGCTGCACCCTGCACAAGACCGGGTCATCCCCCAATAAAACATGCTTAAGCAACAATGGAGACAGTGCCCTTATGTTAACTCTCCAACCAGGAAGGTGCCATGGAACGCCATTGCAAACACCAGCTGGAACAATAAAGTCTCATAAGGAGATGCACTAATCCTATACACGATACCCAGCAAATGCTGCAACAAGTGATCATTGATTGGGCGATTTGGATCCGGTGGAGCTAGAGACACCCTAGCCCAATCCTTTAAAATTCGAGTCAACATAAATGATTTGGTAAAATCTGTAACCCCTTCTAAATGCTAAACATAAAACAATGCCCACAAGAACCTCCCTGACATATGCTCTGGACCTCTCTGTAGTGTAAAAACGCCAAACTCTGGCAAGGATCAAAGAACTTTCACGCTTACCTTGATTGGCCCAACCATTAGCAAACCTCCGCCACTTTTCCTAAGTAGAACGATACACTCGATATTTTGCAAGCGCAAGAGATCGATGGGCTAATTCCTCCATGTCAGCCAGTTAACCTGCCATAGTTAAGAATGTCACAACTCGTGAAAACAACCCAATCAAAGCATGAAAGTGTATTTGCAATACAGTTGTCCAACACCGGGACATGCCACTCCTGGAAAGCAATATTGAATTGACAAAACAATTTTAGGCACCACAAAACAATTTGAGCTAAAAGCCAAATGGCGGGTAAAAACAAGGTTAGGTTACTTACCTCTAGCTGTCGGCATTTGAAATCAGTCAGGATGCCGCTGTCGGGTTTCTGAGTGCTGGGATCCTGAACGCCGGCATCCTGTAACTGTCACAGCTCTCGGACAGATTGTGGATGCGGCCCGTATTTAGGAATTGGCTAGACCTATGCCTGAGGCGCGGAGTCTAATGTGCCGGCGGTATTCACCAGGGACCCTCGCAAGAAGGTATGGACTTGACTGCGTCCGACACACAGGTCGCGACCCTAAGGTTAGGTTCCCCTATACAGGTACTGGGGGACACTGGATCAGGTGCAGGAAAATAAACGTAGTTGACAGGCCGGGACAGAACCAAACAGACGAGATGGTACCAGGGAGCAGACGTAAACGGGTCATAGGAAACGGCCGACGTCAGAACAAGATATCAGGAGCAGTAGAAGGGGTCAGACGAAATCAGAGTCACAAACAAGTCAAGGTCAAGATCAGGATAACAGTGCTGCAAAGTAATTTAAAGAGACAGGGGCGCCAAATGTGAAGTCACGTTTGTCGCGCCTGTCTCTTTAAATTACTTTGCAGGACGGCGCGTGCGCTCCTTGGAGAGCCGCGGCCGCCTGCACTTCCAGCCGGCATGCGGGGGACCCGGAGCAGACGTCGCCCGCTGCCTGCCGCAGATTCCAGTTCTGCCGGACCCGGTAAGTGGTAGCCGGGGTCTGGCATACTGTGACAGTAACCAACCCGCATCTGCACTACAGCACAGCAGCTGATGCCGATATACTGTATATATTGATATGTGCGACTGTGTATATGAGCGACCTGTACACTTGCTGCAGGGACCCTGACATTTCTACTGGGTGAGATGTCAGCACAGATACATCGGCCGAATGATTGGTAAGTGTGTATGCTAAAGTTAGGCACCAGGGGGAGGGTTAGGCTGTAGAGGAGAAGGTTAGGGATAGGCAGTGGGGGGGGGAGGTTAGATTTAAGCTGCGGGGGAGGGTTAGGTTTAGGCTACAGGGAGGGTTAGGTTTAGGCTACGAGTAGGGTTAGGGTACTTACCGGCAGGTGTCGGTATCCTAACCATGTCAGAATGTCAGCGTCGGGATTCCGACCTCTAGGTTCCTGAGCTCCTGCATCTACTACCAATCCATCTAGACACAAAGGGGTGGAGCATGGGTGCAGGGGGTCGGGAGTGGTTAAAGCAGTCTTAGTAACTACGCTCAATATCTAACTTTAACCAGTCACATTAAAGCTAATTATTGATTGGTTGCTATGATTTGTTTTTGCAAATTTGCACCTGTGAGCATTGTTAGTAAATTATGTCAATATACTGTATGCTATAATGTGAGAAACATGCAGCATCGGATTTACAGATATTTGCCATAAAGCTTTGATTATGGGGAATGTTTTTATCTTAGTGAGCAATGTGTTAGATATCAAGGATCAAACATCTTTACTTGGGACATGGGGATGTTATTCAGAAGAAAGTAAAAAGCTATCCTTTGGTGAGTCACTCCCAAGGGACAAAAAATTATTATATCAATAGTATTTCTGACCATCTTAGCGAAAAACAAAGTGTTTGTGTGTTAATGTGTTGGACAATCAACAAAAAACACATACATAAGAGTTTCACATATTATTATTCATTAAAATGCAGATAAAAAGCAGGATATTTAAAAAAATATATAAGTAGTATAAAATAATCAGTACATTTAGTGCTGGCACACTGCACCTTTGGTGTCTAGTAATGATTCTGAGGTGTATAATTTTGTAGAAAAAATCAGCCACTACGGGGCATATCCAATAGAAAGCGAGGTAAAAAAACGTTGTGCCCCTCGCGCCCAATTTTCGATTACCATAGGTTTGCGCGCGGGTATGCTGTATTTAAATTTAAAAAAAGTGGTTGCTTGGTTTTCAGAGCTGAAAACCCTGCGGCGGGTAAAAAAAAAAAAATTATACTCACCTGTCCAGTGGTATCCGGTTGGCTCCGCGGCTCCCGGTGACCTCCACTATATATTGACACTGGGGAGGTGGCTGCTTGGAGTCCCAGGAGTTGGTGGGAGACTCTGGAGGCAAACACCACAAACACTCACACATACTCACATACTCACCCTGCTGCAGAATACCTGGCTCCTGATGCTGGATGCAGAAGACACCGCTTTAGAAGGTAGAAATATCAGACTTGCTTTGGAGGTGCGAGAAAAAGACGCAGTGATTTCTATAGAAATCACTGCATCCCATTTTCAGTCACCTAATTCAATAGCAAAACTCCGCGGCTGCAGGTAAAACCACACGCCGCGGGGATTTTTTAAAAAGTACACCCTCAATTGGATATGCCCCTGTGAGGTAATTTATCAAGTTGCAATTTGGTTAAATTGTGGATTTTTGGATGTGTTTTTGGGCAAGTTACAAATGGCTCACCTTCTGTAAAATCACAGCCAAACCACCATTTCCAAACCATATTCACACACTGCAATTTGTCATCCAGACTTTTTACATGTTTAAGTTACAAATCAATGGATATATTAAATTCACCAACTGCTGGAAAACTTGCCCACCAATGGTCTATTAGTACACAGGGTACCTATAAAAAAACTCCTTTCACCTCTTGATAGGGCAGACATTGGAGTGGAGTATGTGTTGAGAAAGAAGGAGGAGGCAGGGTGGAGGAGGAGACATACTAACAGAACCAGTGGTCTAGGAGTACTTATAATGTTGCTGTGAGAATATACAAGGAAGCTGCAGACTAGAGATGGCAATCTCTCTACCATCGAAGGTTAATGGTTTTAAACCAACGGCTGAAAACAAAAGGTTAGCCATTGAAAGCTGAATGCTGTACATGTGGAGATCTCAGATATAGGCCAGGTTACACCGATGTACTTCATCATTGGGGAACCACCAGTGGCAGATTTTACCTAGGCACTGCAGCCCCCCAGTAAAACCTGCTACCTCCAGTGAGCCAGTTGCAGTCCGTGTGCACTGGCTACACTGGCTGTGGCATGCCATGGGAAGCACTGTCTGCTAATCACACACAGAACAGGCAGTCCCATGGGAAATAGTACTGCTCTTGGGACTGCCAGTCCAGAATGCGATTAACAGAGAGCGCCACTTCCCTGTCTTACTGTCAGCCTTACCCGACTCCTAGGGGCTGTAGCTGATGTAGTCCCTAGAAGCCGAACTTGTGCACATGCACAGGTCGGCCGGTGTTTGTGCGGTACCGGCACCTATCAGATTCATTGTACATGTGCAATAGACCTGGCAGGTGCTGAGATGCTGGCATTGTAGTCTGCAGTGCCCAATGCAGCCTGTGACCAGAAAGCAGCACGGCTGCATGCCCCCCCCCCCCATCAAGGAAGGTAAGAGCCGCCAGTGGGTATCACCATCGATGATACAACATTGGTGCTGCGCCATTGATGGCAAAAACACTTGCCATCGGCCGTAGATTATTGATGGTTACAAAATGGCCATCCCTACTACATGCAGGTTCATTAAAACAAACCTTTCACATATAAATGTGCGCTAAATTCACATCCATATATGCTTATGCTGTTATTATTGGAAGGAGTGTTCACCTGCGGTGCCTCCCTCCAGCATCTGACAGGTAGGACTGAGATGGCGGACCTGCCAGAGCTCAATTAGTCATGCCTGATCATTGTGTGTATTGCTGTTACACTTGTGATATCCCTGTGTCTGGAGGACTACTACCAGCACAATTGGCTTGCACATTATAGTGACTGTTTACTATGCTATCAGGTCATACTCAGCCTGCTATCACCCCAATACTCTGATAATAGTTATTACTAGAGATGAGCCCGAACCCACCCGAACATAGGGGATCCGAGTAGGATCTGAGTCAGGCTTGGGTCTTCCTGTCTGACTCCAAATCCAAAACGAGGCAAAATGTCATCCTCCTGCTGTTGGATTCTCGTGGGGTTTGGATTGTATATAAGTCCTTGCCCGCAGTGATTGGTGCCATTTCGTTGCTGAGTCCCAGGCTGTACAGTTGTGGTGTGCTGTGCTCTATCCACTCCAGGGGGCAGCTGTGTGTCCAAGGGGCAGCCATTTTCCACTGTCGAGGGGGTGGCTATGTGTCCAGTGTCCAGGGGGTTGTTGTCCAATCCAGGAGTGCACTGCTGTCACTGTGCTCTGTCCCCATTCAGGAGGGTGCTTTGCTCCGTCAACTCAAAGGGGGGGGCTGTGTGTTTTCCAAAGCCGGGGTGTGCCCTGTCCCCATCCAGGGGTGTGCTGTGCTCCATCCACTCCAGGAGTGGCTGTCTGTTCATGGGGTTCCGAGATGCCCCTGTTACATCATCTTCAGTACATCCATCCAAAGTTTTTGCCAAATTCAGAAACTTTGTCTAAAAAAGTAACAACAAGCAGTCCAGCATCAGCTAGCTCCCTTCTCTCTGCTAGATCCAAGCACCTGCCATCTTCACCACCAATACCTTCATCAACAATATCCTCAATCATGAAGTGATTGGTTTGTTTGTTTGCTTGCAATGATCTCTACATGCATAAACTGGCTTTACAAAGGCAAGATGTTGTCGCCATCATCATCCGATTCCTCACCCTCAATGTGTTCATTATCTTCACACAATATTAATTTGTCCCTACTGGAATCCACCATTACAGATGCCTTTGAAATTTTTGGATGTAATTGGCGGTAAAGGTCTTCCTCGTAGAAATTGTAGCTCATTTTGATGAACATCATCTTTTCCACATTTTGAGGAAGTAGCCTTCTACGCCAATCACTGACAAGGTTCCCAGCTGTGCTGAAAACTGAGTACACACTGGAGGGTGGACAGCTCAAGTAAAGCAAAACCAATTTGTGCAAGGGCCTCCAGATTGCCTTTTTTTGCTGCCAGTAGTCAAACAGACTGTCTGACATTCCTATTTGGATGCTATCATTAAAATAGTCCTCAACCATTCTTTGAATTGTGGCCGTATCAGATGGAGTCAAGGTAGAGGTCTCATTATTTGTAGGCAATTCTTTTAAACCCGACCAGATGTCAAAACTTGGTTGTGTTGACTCATCTGCATCACCAGTGGGTCTTTTGGGTAGGTTTTGTTTTTTCTTGGCAGCCGCATTTGCTGGAGAAACTGAAGGAGGAACAATCTCTGCATCATGTGCCACTTGAGCTCACAATTTGCTTACCAACAGATCTTTTAATCTCTTCAGATCTGAGGGCCTGATTCAGCTTTGGGAATAGAGTGAGAAATAGCACTTAACTGTGAACCTGGACAAACCATATTGCAATGCAAGGGGTGTAAATACATACATTTCTTTTGCATGTGGGGTAAATACTGGCTGCTTTTGAATGTAGTCCACAAATACTGCACATCTTTATTATTACTCTACAATTTAGATATCAGTTTTGACACACTCATCCTTAATCTAAAACTCTCTGCATTATTTTAAATCTGCCCCACCTCCAGTGCAGCATGGTTTTACCAAGATGATCAGTTGAGTGAGATATCTCACTCTATTTCCAAAGCTGAATCAGGCCCTGTGTCCTTTTGGAAGAAAGACACAATGTATGACTTAAACTTAGGATCGAGCAAGGTCGCTAAAATGTATTGATCCTATTGGAAAGTCCTGACAACCCTTGGATCCTGGTGAAGTGAATAAAGGACTTGATCTAAAAGTCTGACATACTTAGCAGAATCGCTTCATTTTAGCTACTCCTTCAGTTTCTCATGCTGCTGTTCCAACAGTCTAATTAAGGGAATTATCTAACTCAAGCTGGCAGTGTCTGAACTCACTTCACAGGTGACTACTTTGAAGAGTTTCAGCACTTTGCACAACACAGAAAGTATTTTCCACTGAACTTGAGTAAAGAACATCCCCCCACCTCTTCCTATGTCATAGTTCGCTGTGTAGCTTTGGATGGCTTTTTACTTTTCCTCCATCCGCTGAAGCATATAAAGGGTGGAGTTCCACCTTGTAACTACCTATTGCTTCAGCTGGTGGTAGGGCAAATTCAACATTTCTTGCAGGTGCTGCAATCTTCTACATGCCCCTGCTGAATGGCGAAAATGTCCAGAAATTTTTCGGGCTACAGATAGCATCTCCTGCATGGCCCTGTCATTTTTAAAAAAAAAATTGCACCACCAAGTTGATTGTGTGAGCAAAACATGGGACGTGTTGGAATTCACCCAACTGTTATGCTCTCACAATATTGGTGGCATTGTCAGAAATCACAAATCCCAAGGAGAGTCTAAGTGGGGTAAGACATTTTGCAATGACTTCCCTGAGCTTTTCTAAAAGCTTGTGAGCATTATGCCTCTTAGTGAAACCAGTTATACACGGAGTAGACTGCCCCTGAATGAGCTGCTGTTTCTTAGATGCTGCTGCTGTTGGTGCAACTGAAGGCAATACACCAACCCAGTGGGCTGTTACAGTCATGTAGTCTTGCATTTGTCCTGTTCCGTTTGTCCACATATCTGTGGTTGAGTGGACAGCCGGTACTATGGAATTTTGAAGGACACTACGTTTTTTTAACGTCCCTGTACAGGCTGGGAATTGTTTTTCTAGTGAAGTGGATTCTAGATGGAATTTGGTAGCAGGGACATCGGACCTCAGTTAACTGTCTAAAACTAAAACCTACTGTTTTATTGACGGATATTGGACGCACATCTAATACCAGCATTGATGTTATGGCGTCAGTGAACCGCTGTGCAACTTGGTGACTGCTGTCATACTTGCTCCCCCTTGCAAAGGACTGTTTAACAGTCAATTGTTTTTATAAACTACTACTAGTAGTCTTCATGGTCCCCTTCTGGGATGAAGATTCACTCCCAGCAGCAGGCGTAGCATTCACGGATTCTTTTGAGGAATCCTGGATATGGGAGGACTGAGTAACCTTATCAACTTGAATGCAGGACTTCTTCTGATCAGAGTAGTAAGTGGAGGTAGGGACCTTAACTACCTACAGTAGGAACCTGAAGTGATTGGTTTGTTAAACTGTGCATGTCCTGTTTAATATATACAACATAAGAGTGGGTTGAAGGGCCCAAGAACAATTCCATCTTGCACCCAGGGGCGTAGGGAGGGCAGTTCCAGTGGAGCACAAGCTCCAGGCGCTGAAGGTGTTTGTAGGCGCCGCCCGCTGTGTACCCGGCAGCTGTGTAAGCTGACAGCCTGCTGTGCAGAGGCGGGCTGGGCCGGGGGGCAGGGTGTCATGTGCCCCCCGGGCCACAGTGCCATGCGGGACGGGGGCAGTCTGTGTCTCTGTGACACAGCTGCATCGCGTGTATAGTGCTGACTGAAAGGATTGACTATTTTCACTAGAATCGCATCATTAAGCCCCACCCCTACACTGGGACCCGCGATCACAGCGGAAATTCTCTCCATTCTGCCCACTTCATTAGGCAGTGGGCAGAATACGGGAGAAGTGCCTAACCTTCCGGGGGTGCAGGGGGTTACCTGAAAAATCGTGAGCCTCCCGGGAAAACCGGGAGGCTTAGGCATGTATGCACAAGGGCACTACTGCTTGAGAGCCAGTGGGGGGAGGGCAGCCTGAAAGTGGGGGGATGATGCCTGGTGTCATGCTTATGGGGGCAGAGTAGAGCTGTTGAGATAACTCCAGGGGGCGGGGCGCAGGAGTGACACATGGTGGAGCTATAGTGTGTACTATGTGAATCTTGCTTTTTTAATGTATTTTATGTGGTTATGGATTTCAAAGTGTATTTTATGTGGATGTGGTTTTTAAAACATATTTTATGTGGATCTGGCTTTTTTCAGTGTATTTTATGTGGTTCTGAATTTTAATATGTATTTTATGTGGATGTGTTTTTTTAAAATGTATTTTATGTAGATCTGGCTTGATTCTGTGTATTTTATGTGAACGTGGCTTTTACGAAGTTTCTATATTTCTCTGGCGTTTTTTTCCCTTACTCATCAAGTCTTCATAGAACGCACACTGGAGCCAGTGAAAGCAGCAAAACAACCTTAATATATAGACAGCCCGATGACCATTTCGGGGCAGAACACCAACTTTTTTGCATCTCATAAAGTGTGCTGATCTCTCCTCCTCTGGATTAAATTATGCATTTTTTTATGATTAAGCACCCATTATTTAAACTTGTATACTGAGTGTGCAATGCTCCCATATATATATATATATATATATATTTACTGCTAACAGAGGGAGACATACACTTCTTTGGACTGAATAGAGTTACATTTATTGGTTGAGAAACATCCATCTAATCATTCCAGTAAAATCGTTATAAGAGCTACTTGTGTTTACCCCTGATGAAGTCCCATAGGTGGACGAAACACGTAGGGTCATTGCTTTGAAAAACCTGCACCTACCACATAAGAAGTCCACCTAAGAGCTCACACCTGTAAAGGTGTAGGTGGCAGATAACATCTATCCTTCTGTACTGGGGCAGGTTTACTAAAAGTTGTTTTATGCTATTTATGTATTGGTTTGTATTGTATATTGTTTATATTTTTACCTGTTGATATACCAAGAATAAAATATTCAGGTATAAGAATTATGGGCTACCATAGGGCTTTTATTTTATGAACAATATCCAAAACATAAACTTATGATGATTTGAAGACTAACTAGAAGGTTGTGTTTGACCAACAGCTAATATTGCAATATTTAATCTAAGTGGTGGAAATTTCTTCTATTCAATTAATACTCAAACTTGTAGCGCACCAAAGGTACCCCTTCTCTTCCATTTGTATTTTTAGGTCCTCTACTAGCAGAGGTTCAACTAATTGGTGCAGCTGAACCAGTGTACGTGCGATATAAGGGTTCATTTTGTATATATATATCTATATATATACCGGGAATTGTCCTGCACTCTCAACTCAGAAGGAGACAACATTGGGGTGCTTCCAAGAATCTGTTGATCCCATTTAAATACTTGAATTTCCCATACGATGGAAGGAGGCACTCGCCGTATACACGATAAAAAATAATTTTTATTCATAACCGATTTTCACACTTGTTTTGGATGCATCAATGTTTGGGTCAACGTTTCGGTCCCCAGCCGGACCTTTATCAAGACCACATCCAAATGATCAAACATATACATGATAACACATATTTTCTGTGAAGAAAAGAAAAAAGAACATGTTGACATGTCTAGCAGGCTCCCCAAAAAGTGATATATAACAGTATATCACCCAGCATAATATATGTGACGTTTAAGGAAAAATGTGCAAATCTACCTGCATACACTGGGTGATGTGTATAATATCCACATACCCTGGGATTGTAAACAGATTGAACAAACAGCTATATTAAAGATGAATCTATAGCCCATATATAAGTGTTCACGTATATATATATGAATGAATATAAGACCACGCATTTAAATGAAGAGTGTAACACACCACAGCACACACGGAGCACCTGATACCTGGCAATACAGGACATATAAACATATGAAACAATACCTCATGGGTCAATCACATGTTCATAACGTCATAATATGGAGCACGATGCAATCGCAATTTAAAGCCTGAAGCAGATGAACACATCATGACCTAACAGGTCAACAACGTTAGCCACACCATTCCACGGGTATACTCTTACCTCATAGATCAAGGCTGGTGCATGGATCATGTGAAACATCCGTGTGTTGGTGCTGTGGGTAAGTCGATCAGCTGCTTAATGCTGATGTCCCAGAGGCGGCTATAAAAGCCGCGAGACCGGAAGTGCGCGATCCCACCTTGCCGCACTTCCGCGTGTCAGCTTGGCCCGCATGTTGCAATACGGTCTCCCAAATAGATCAAAGGGCTAATGGAATCCTGCCTAGATGCACTTCCGTGTGTCGGGTTGACACGCATGTTGCAATACGGTAACTGAAATGGGTCAGAGTGCTAGTACTTGGCTGCAATGCCGTGGATCCAATAAGAAAATCAATAATCATCCAGTGTGTCAGGAGTTTAAAGATATCACACTAAGGGAGCCTGATAGTATCGTGCCAATATGCCTGTACACTACAACACTAAAACAATAAACTAAATCAATACATCTATAACATACATAAATATTAAAACGAATATTTCAATAATCCTTGTGGCATTAAATAATTAAATACCACAGCACTATTGAAATATCAAACTCAACTAACATATTAAAATTTATAGTCACACTAATTCATGCAATTCTCTGAATGTTTGATTACAACATATGACAAACACTTAGATAAGCATATAGATGACACAAAAACCACACTATGTTATAGTGTGAATAATTTTGTTTATATATATTTTTAAACAAAATAGGTACTTCTTATTATAACAGACCAGTATTGAACCAAGGTGTGATCATAGAACCCCTTAATCGAACCGGCAACATATATGTAATTAAAGAAATACATTCAATGGATTACATTCATTCAGTCCTCTGGGCATCACTGTGTCCAGTTCGTGAATCCAAAAACTTTCACGTCTTTTTAATGTGACGAGCCTATCACTGCCCTGTTTGGGTGGTATCCAATCAATGAGTTTACATCTTAATGAAGCTGCTTGATGGCCTTGTTCCATAAAGTGCCTAGCCACTGGCTTATCACTAGAGCCAGTTTGAAGGGCTGCTCGAATAGATGCTCTGTGGTTGGCCATTCGGTCTCTAAACCTCCTGGCTGTCAATCCTACGTAATATAGACCACATGGACATATTAGAATATATATTAAGTGATCTAAAGCACAGTGGAGTCTATATTTAATTTTTATTTTTCGACCAGAGTGAGGATGCGGGAGCGTAGGTCCCACCACCATAGCGGCACAGGATATACAATTGCCACATGAGTAACTACCAGGTCTTTTCAACATGATGTCTAATATCTCACTTGGTTTACCCGGATACTCAGTAGGTCGCATTAGCAACTGTCTCAAATTTGGTCCTCTTTTGTATGCCATCATAGGGGGTGGCATCTTTTGAAAAGGTAGCATTTGATCACTGGCAACAATAGGCCAATACTTCTTCAAATATTTTTGCGTGGTTGTGGCCTTGCCATCAAAGGTAGTAATGTATGTGAGACGGGAATCTTTTTTAGAAGTCCGCTTAGCTGCACCTATTTCCGTTGAAGCAATTAACTTTGCTTTCTCTAAACAACGTGTTAAGGTTGATTGTGGGTAGCCCCGCTCAAGGAATCTACCAGTCATCTCATTTATATTGAATAACTCTACTAGCTTCAGTGGAATTTATGCGTATAACCCTTAAATATTGTGACAGCGGTAAATTGTCTTTCAAAGCAGTGGGGTGATGGCTAGTGGGTAGCAATGTTAGCTTTCTATCTGTAGGTTTTCTAAACAGAGTGGTGTCAAGTTTCCCATCAGAATATATGATGGTGACATCCAAAAAATTAATGGATTTGGAATTGATGTCATGTGTAAATTTAATAGAAGTGTCCAATGAATTTAAATTGGTTACCATCGTTTCAAAGGTTGCGATGGACCCACTCCAGATAAGGAAAATATCATCGATGAACCGTCGATAAAACTTAATCGAGCTGCCATAAATCGAAAGAATATGTTCCCTCTCAAATTTAGCCATGAATAAATCGGCGTATGATGGGGCCAAATTAGAACCCATCGCTGTACCGGATACTTGCATATAATATTGATCTTTGCATTGAAAATGATTTTTATACAATACCAAAGTGGCAAGTTCAGTCAAAAATGATGTAGGGAATGCTTTCGATGATCTAGTCATCAGTGCTTCCTTTAATGCCTCTAATCCTTTATCATGGGGGATCACCATGTAGAGTGATTTAACGTCTAGAGTGGCAAGTAAAATATTGTCAAGGGCTCCAATGTCCCTGATACACTCTAGAAAATGACCTGTGTCACGTAAATAGGAAGTATTACCACAAACTAAAGGTTGTAGCTCGCTGTCCACAAAGATCGCAAGAGGTTGCAATACTGACCTCTGGGCCGATATTATCGGTCTCCCGGTTGGTCGCACTAAGGTCTTGTGAATTTTCTGTGAAGAAAAGAAATAAGAACATGTTGACATGTCTAGCCGATAAGGGTGGAGCGGTGGTAATGCAGAATTGGGAGGACTATGATGCCGAGATTATGTCACAGTTAAACGATCCTAATGTATATACTGCCTTAACCGTTAGGCCGGTTGAGGATATTAAACATCAAGTTGATATTGTTTTAAAGTATGCCCATGCACAGAGGTGGATCGATGATGATCGACTAAGGTTTCTGACAGTGGACAAACCACAATGCCCTATTATCTATACATTACCAAAGATCCACAAGACCTTAGTGCAACCACTCGGGAGACCGATAATATCGGCCCAGAAGTCAGTATTGCAATCTCTTGCGATCTTTGTGGACAGCGAGCTACAACCTTTCGTTTGTGGTAATCCTTCCTATTTACATGACACAGGTCATTTTCTAGAGTGTATCAGGGACATTGGAGCCCTTGACAATATTTTACTTGCCACTCTAGACGTTAAATCACTCTACACGGTGATCCCCCATGATAAAGGATTAGAGGCATTAAAGGAAGCACTGATGACTAGATCATCGAAAGCATTCCCTACATCATTTTTGATTGAACTTGCCACTCTGGTATTGGAACATATTCTTTCGATTTATGGCAGCTCGATTAAGTTTTATCGATGGTTCATCGATGATATTTTCTTTATCTGGAGTGGGTCCATCGCAACCTTTGAAACGATGGTGACCAATTTAAATTCATTGGACACTTCTATTAAATTTACACATGACATCAATTCCAAATCGATTAATTGGTTGGATGTCACCATCATATATTCCGATGGGAAACTTGACACCACTCTATTTAGAAAAAATACGGATAGAAATTTAACATTGCTACCCACTAGCCATCACCCCACTGCTTTGAAAGACAATTTACCGCTGTCACAATATTTAAGGGTAAATACGCATAAATTCCACTGAAGCTAGTAGAGTTATTCAATTAAATGAGATGACTGGTAGATTCCTTGAGCGGGGCTACCCACAATCAACCTTAACACGTTGTTTAGAGAAAGCAAAGTTAATTGCTTCAAAGGAAATAGGTGCAGCTAAGCGGACTTCTAAAAAATATTCCCGTCTCACATACATTACTACCTTTGATGGCAAGGCCACAACAACGCAAAAATCTTTGAAGAAGTATTGGCCTATTGTTGCCAGTGATCAAATGCTACCTTTTCAAAAGATGCCACCCCCTATGATGGCATACAAAAGAGGACCAAATTTGAGACAGTTGCTAATGCGACCTACTGAGTATCCGGGTAAACCAAATGAGATATTAGACATCATGTTGAAAAGACCTGGTAGTTACTCATGTGGCAATTGTATATCCTGTGCCGCTATGGTGGTGGGACCTACGTTCCCGCATCCTCACTCTGGTCGAAAAATAAAAATTAAATATAGACTCCACTGTGCTTTAGATCACTTAATATATATTCTAATATGTCTATGTGGTCTATATTACGTAGGATTGACAGCCAGGAGGTTTAGAGACCGAATGGCCAACCACAGAGCATCTATTCGAGCAGCCCTTCAAACTGGCTCTAGTGATAAGCCAGTGGCTAGGCACTTTATGGAACAAGGCCATCAAGCAGCTTCATTAAGATGTAAACTCATTGATTGGATACCACCCAAACAGGGCAGTGATAGGCTCGTCACATTAAAAAGACGTGAAAGTTTTTGGATTCACGAACTGGACACAGTGATGCCCAGAGGATTGAATGAATGTAATCCATTGAATGAATTTCTTTAATTACATATATGTTGCCGGTTCGATTAAGGGGTTCTATGATCACACCTTGGTTCAATACTGGTCTGTTATAATAAGAAGTACCTATTTTGTTTAAAAATATATATAAACAAAATTATTCACACTATAACATAGTGTGGTTTTTGTGTCATCTATATGCTTATCTAAGTATTTGTCATATGTTCAGAGAATTGCATGAATTAGTGTGACTATAAATTTTAATATGTTAGTTGAGTTTGATATTTCAATAGTGCTGTGGTATTTAATTATTTAATGCCACAAGGATTATTGAAATATTCGTTTTAATATTTATGTATGTTATAGATGTATTGATTTAGTTTATTGTTTTAGTGTTGTAGTGTACAGGCATATTGGCACGATACTATCAGGCTCCCTTAGTGTGATATCTTTAAACTCCTGACACACTGGATGATTATTGATTTTCTTATTGGATCCGCGGCATTGCGGCCAAGTACTAGGACTCTGACCCATTTGAGTTACCGTTTTGCAACATGCGTGTCAACCCGACACACGGAAGTGCATCTAGGCAGGATTCCATTAGCCCTTTGATCTATTTGGGCCACCGTATTGCAACATGCGGGCCAAGCTGACACGTGGAAGTGCGGCAAGGTGGGATCGCGCACTTCCGGTCTCGCGGCTTTTATAGCCGCCTCCGGGACATCAGCATTAAGCAGCTGATCGACTTACCCACAGCACCAACACACGGATGTTTCACATGATCCATGCACCAGCCTTGATCTATGAGGTAAGAGTATACCCGCGGAATGGTGTGGCTAACGTTGTTGACCTGTTAGGTCATGATGTGTTCATCTGCTTCAGGCTTTAAATTGCGATTGCATCGTGCTCCATATTATGACGTTATGAACATGTGATTGACCCATGAGGTATTGTTTCATATGTTTATATGTCCTGTATTGCCGGGTATCAGGTGCTCCGTGTGTGCTGTGGTGTGTTACACTCTTCATTTAAATGCGTGGTCTTATATTCATTCATATATATATATACGTGAACACTTATATATGGGCTATAGATTCATCTTTAATATAGCTGTTTGTTCAATCTGTTTACAATCCCAGGGTATGTGGATATTATACACATCACCCAGTGTATGCAGGTAGATTTGCACATTTTTTCTTAAACGTCACATATATTATGCTGGGTGATATACTGTTATATATCACTTTTTGGGGAGCCTGCTAGACATGTCAACATGTTCTTTTTTCTTTTCTTCACAGAAAATATGTGTTATCATGTATATTTTTGATCATTTGGATGTGGTCTTGATAAAGGTCCGGCTGGGGACCGAAACGTTGACCCAAACATTGATGCATCCAAAACAAGTGTGAAAATCGGTTATGAATAAAAATTATTTTTTATCGTGTATACGGCGAGTGCCTCCTTCCATCGTATGGGAAATTCAAGTATCTATATATATATATATATATATATATATATATAGTGATAACTTGGGGCAATTAGCTCGGTAAATGGTGCATTGGTGCAGTGTTTAGGTGCTTAATGAGGGTCCAAACACAGCTTTCAAGTAGGTAAATTCAATGGTGCTTTACTTTCCAGCATGGAAATCAGGAAACAAACAGAAAATAATAAACAACCTAGCCTTTATTTAGGACATCTAACTCACTTCCTGACCCCGGACTGTCATGGTGCAGCAAGTCTGACAATAAAGTCTCTGCCTGCTTCTCTACAGGTCTATTGCCGGCTCCAGCCTGGCTAGCTTTACAAACACAGTCAGTCTTGGTGGCCTTCCTTGTATCCTACAGGTATAGGCCCTGGCTTCCTCAGCCTGCAGCCAAGTTGCTTCAATGTCACACAGTCTGAGAGGTTTGTAGTCCCCCCTGCCTCCTGCAGGTCAGGATTCAGGCCTCCTGGCCCCCAATGGCTTGGCTTAGCTTCACTGGGCTCTCTGGCTGCCACAGTCCCAGGAAAGTGCACATTTATCTTCACAGACATTATATATCTCACAACTGGCAATTTTCTATAAATGTGCAAGTTGCATAACATTTAGCAAACTTTGTAGCATGGTTTTTCAGACATGCATACAACTTTTCCATGAAATACTTCAAAACAGATTTTAACTTTTCTCTCAGCAGAAAATATACTTGCAATTTCACTTTTGCAAAACACTTCTGTTTCTGGCAAACTTTGCCTCTCCCATAAGCAAACAATTCTCCAGCAGCTTGTGTAACACTTATTTCTGTTCCTTTCCAAGGAAAAATGTGCACTGCAGCAATAGTGCTCACTTGCAGACAATTTTTTTGTTTAAACAACACTTCATAACAGACTTATCTTCACTCTCCACCTTGATGAGCATTCCACCATGCAGGTGCAGTGAGACTCCTTATTTCCACTTACTTGCTGTAATCCACTTTTGCACAGATCTGTCTTGCCTAGACCTGTGTTGCGTAAACCTTTATTGCATTGAATCTGTTTGCCCGCATTCTCCACCATATGTGTAAACTTGGGGTAATTAGCTCGGTAAAGGGTGCATTGGTGCAGTGTTTAGGTGTTTAATGAGTGTCCACACAGTTTTCAAATTAAAATAAATTAAAAGGGGCTTTACTTTCCAGCATGGAAACCAGGAAACAAACAGAAAATAATAAACAACCTAGCCCCTATTTAGGGCATCTAACTCACTTCTTGACCCCTGCTAGTTTGCCAATAAAGTCTCTGCCTGCTTGTCTGCAGGTCTATCGCCAGCTCCAGCCTGGCTTGGCTGCCACAGCTATACATACACAGTCAGTCTTGGTGGCCTTCCCTGTATCCTATAGGTATAGGCCCTGGCTTCCTCAGCCTGCAGCCCAGCTGCTTCAATGTCACACAGTCTGAAAGGTTTCTGGTCCCCCCTGCCTCCTGCAGGTCCAGGCTCAGGCCTCCTGGCCCCCAATGGCTTGGCTTAGCTTCACTGGGCTCTCTGGCTGCCACAGTCACACTTAGACTGTCTACAATGGCAGTCTGACTGGTCTGCCTTCTCATCAGCCCACACCTGAGCTCTCTCCACAAAGCAGCCATTACACATCTTCCCAGAATCCTTTTCACCTCTGTGTGGGTGGCTCTTTCCGGCCCTTACAGAATCTGCTGCTCACCAGCACCATTGTGGTGATGCTGCCGCATATCCCCATCCCCAGCTTGAAACCCCTGGGTTCAGTGACATGGGATGAGGCATTCTCATGATAATGTCCCTCTTCACTCTGCTCATGAGGGAAATCCACTGCATCTACGGTCATACAAACTCTTGTGATCTCTGGGGGTCTGGAATTTATTTTCCTCCTAACTTTTCTATTCACTTTATGGTAGCAATGGTACTTCTTTCTTTCTTTATGCAGTACTTGAGGCTCATCCCTGGGTACCATGTCAGGTATTAAAAATGTGAAATAACTTTTCCTAAGGTGACATGCTTCATCTTCATATTTGTCAACTGCATCAAAATCCTGCCAGTTGTTTTCCTCAGAATCTTCTGATTCAGACCAAGAACAGCTTTTTCTTTCTTTATTTTTCATAGAACAAAGGTTCCTGTTGCTTAAACCTCTTAAACTCACACCTTTCGGTCAACTTCTGCTTGTCACATCTTTAACCTTCAACCTTAAAGCCCTGTATTGGCTACTGGCATACTTCACTGATAGCTCCTCTTCTTTCAAGGGACCAACATTATCCTGAGAGTTTTCAGCATCTGGACCTTGGCTTTATGTCAACTGACCATATACTGGCACTGCCACCCTCAGATTCCAGACTCTCATGTCCATGTAAGATACTTGAATCTTTGCTCCATTGATCCACAGAATTTATCTCACAGCTTTGATGGCTATCTGCCAATTCATTAATGCATATATCATTTGCATTTTCTTGTGCTCCCGCTTTTTGAGCCTTGAAAATATGATGAACAAATTCAACATGTTCCCCCAGCACAGGTTGAAGTTGACTCTCCACAGAGGTCTTTATTTTCAAATACTGTCTAGCTAGACTACTTGCTTCAAGATTTATCATGTGAGACCACTCCACTTCCTCATAGACAAATTCAGCAGCATTACAAAATCCATCCTGCTTGCATGAAGGCATTGTTTCACATACATGAGTATTATTCTTCACAAGACTCTCAGAATTAACTTTCTCCAAGGTTCTGCTTTCCACAGCAAAGTCACATTCACATCACTCTGAACACATGGCAACATTTGAGTCTCATCCTTTGAAGCCATCACTATCTTTGCAGACTTTTGTACATGTTGCACCTTTGCTTGACAAGTCATGCAATCACCATCTGTATTCATCAGTTCTTTATCATCAAGTTCAGCCACAGTTTTGCAATCCAGACCTGTGCCCCTTTGGGATGACTTCACACCCTCAGCTATCACTGTAAGCTGAAAGACGCTGCAAGGAATCTCATCCACTTTTACAAGACAGACCTTTAGGGAATTTCCCAACGCTGATACTTCTGTCCCTTCTTGTACACTGGAATCGTTAATGAGAACATCTCTATGGTCCCACTGCTCATCACACTTTGCACTGGTACAGGGTAGTCTTAACAACAGTGTGGGCCCTGGGCAAAGCAATGCACTGGGCCCCCTACCCATTCATTCATGGTAAAACAATGTAAATAGTCAATAAAATGAAAACCTCCTGCATGCCCATCAGACCTCCCACACATGCAGAGAGACTCTGTCTGACTGGTCTGAAGCCGGCTTATGAAGTGAAACTGGGACTGAGGTGAGTACTTGTCACCAGGGGTGGGGGAGGTTAGATCAGAATACAGTGCACAGGCGGCCGGTTTATAAAAATATTACAAATTTACCAACTGGCCGGGCTGCACGGGGGTGGGTTGGTGTACCCCTACAAGCTTCAGGCCCTTGGGCAACTGCCCAATAAGCCCAATGGAAGAGATGGCCGTGCACTGGTAGCATATCACTCTGCACGACAACCTTTTCAAATTCAACATGTAAGAATTGCTGCTTGTGTTTATGCACTTCTGCCACACTGGGTTCAGTGAAGATATCAGACACCATTTTCGGCACAGAATCTAACTTCAGAATGTTATTTAACTTCTTTTCTTCTTCTGATTTTCCCACTAGCATGTGGAAGTTTTTCTAAGCCGTAGACAGATGCTCTTCCAGCTGGGCAATTTTTGCCAGGGCGCTTTCCATCTTGCTCTCAGATTGCAGCAGATTGCTCTCCACAACTTCAAATTCAGCAAGTCTCAACTTTTGTACAATTATTTCAGACTCTGCCACGTTTAATTCACTTTGCAACTCCAGTTCTTTGGTATTCCTCTCCACTTGGAATCTTTGCAACTGGTTCTGTGTACTTAGCAGACACTTCTCAAGGTTCTCACTCTGTTCTTGCAACTTCCAAGCCCTGCCATGGGCAAGGTTAAGCTCTCTCTCCAAAGATTCACTTTGCTCTGCAGCTTTAATGTGGCTCGACTGTGTATATGTATATATATATATATATATATTTGAATTTGCCTCTAATACTTACTTTCTCACAACAGACAACGTCCACTATCAGCTCCCATTGTGACTTCTTACATTAAATAGCAGTCTAGTCTGGTGGCCTTGGCGTAGCTGTACTCACTATCGCAGTCAATGATGGACTGCTAATGTGAGGTTGTGCCTGCCAGTCCCAGTGCCCCGGGCAATAATCTTGCCAGTCTGGGGTGCTGAATTTTTATTCATAAAGGCACACATACTGTATATACTTTATTAAATGAAGTGGACACACATTAGTTTAAATAAAATACTGCAAAAGGCAAATTAATTTTTTTACCTGTGTTACCCAAAAGGCAGGGATCAAGGGTTGGTTTTTCTATTTTTTTTTAGGATGAGATGCAAGATTGTTGCAGTTTGAGCTATTATGCCTGTCACACCCATCACTTTCTGGGCATTTTTTGGTGTGTATATCTGCACTTGTGTAATAGCAGGTGTAATGTATCAGGCAGTTTGTATTTTTGTTATGAAAAATCAAGATGCTGATTTACAGCCGGTCAGCTTTGAGAATGGTAGACTTAAAAAGATTTTCAAGTGGTTTTGTTTTGAGAAGTCACTCTAAATGATGTAAAAAATAGATAACTTGTTATACATAGCTGGCTCTTCCTCCTCTGTCTTATCCTAATGAGGAAATGCCTCTTCCATCTCCACTGCAGGGGTTTGTTCCTCCATAACAATTGTGGGATTTGTGTTCTTCAAAAAGAGGATCTGGAACGGCCTCCTGCTCTGCAGCCTCCTCCAACATGGAAACTTAGGCCCTCATTCAGAGCCGTACGCTCTGAGCAGAGCGCACGCTCTGAATGAGGGCCGGCCTCCATGAAAATGGAGCTTCCTCCTGGACGCTCGTATAGCTGTGGGTCACCACTCACAGGCTATACGAGCGTGCAGTTTGATGGCCACGATGGTCTTGACCATCGCGACCATCGAAACTGCGAGCCGGAGCCTGCGGTTGAGGTTTTCAACCGCAAGCTCCGGAGTGATTTTGGCTCTATCAGAGCCAAAATCACTCCCACTGACATCACTAGTGATGTCAGTGGGCCGGCTTCTGACGGGAGGCGTTCCCGTGGGAACGCCCCCGTCAGGGAGGCACGCCCCCGGCACGCCTACCAAAGGGGGCGTGCTGTCAATCAACATCGACAGCACGCCCCCTTTGATCAGACACAACGAGCGAAGGACTTTCCTTCGCTCGTCGCGTCTGGCGCATGCGCACGACGGAGCTCCCTCCGTCGTGCGCATGCTCAGTCCAGAACATCGACCCACTTGCGAGCGGACAGCCGCTCGCGAGTGTGTCTGAATCAGGCCCTTAATTCACAGCCACTTCCAGTGAGTCCTCCTCCTACGCTGGCTCTGTGAAACGCTAATGACAAACATTTGTTTGTTCACTTCATATTTTGAAATAATTATTTCTGGAATTAATAATACAGTATGTATGTGGGAAAAGAATAATGAAGCACACATTATATGCCCCAGATCAAAAAAATAGAATATGCGTTATTGTTGTTGACCAAAATGTCTATTAAGAAAATACCTATAAAAAAATGCAAAACAACTTCCTGTTTATATTGAGGATTATAAGACAAAAAATTCTCTGACAGAAATATGTCTAACTTTAGCGTGTAAAGATTGCCTCCCATTCTTACATTATGTTTTACAAGGTACTTCACAACAGCAGGGCCTTAACAGGGCTTAGCAGTGGCCTGTGCCACCCTGCACTCTTTGCACATGACACTGTGCATAGGGGGCAGGACCACCAGCACCCGGAGGTGCAGCAGTACGATGTTCCGGCAGCTGTACACATGGCAAGGTGTCGGTCTGTAGCGTCCAAAGGATGCTACGGGTGAACTGCCGCAGCGTTACTGGCTGCAGGATGCCGTTTCAGGCACTCTGCTAGCCAGAAGCAAGGGTGGGTCATTGGGCAGCCACAGTGGCACCGGTCATACATCTCTAGTTACTGCCCTGCGCAACAGTAATGCACTTTTATGTTCATGTTACCACTGCCTTGAGAAAAATTATTTAGCTGAAACATGGTGGAAGTTGTGGTGTGTAGGCAGGGGCGTTTCTAGAGAGGAGGGGGCCCATGTGCAGTCTCCAACACAGACCCCCTCCTCTCCATCTGGCGGCCGGCAGCGCACTGAGCTGTGTGTTGCCAGTGCTGGAGTTATAGACTCTGGGCACTAGAGTGTGCCCAGAGTCTATAATGAATGCACAGGTCACCGGGAAAATGGCCGTGGCAGCCATTTTCCAGTAGTTTTACAGTGCCAGACCCCCACGCCGACATGGGACTCCGGAGAGGTAAGTAATATTATGGGTGCACCCATTATAGATATGCCCCTGTGTGTAGGACTTGTCTGGACACATGGGGGTTGATTTACTAATGCTTCTAAAACAGACAAGTGGCCGTGTTACCAATAGCAACCAATCAGATTCCATCTATCATACTTCTATTGTATCCTTCAAAATGATAGACAAAATCTGATTGGTTGCTATGGGCAACCCCACTTGTCTGTTTTAGAATATTTATTAAATCTACCGCGTGATGTCATGCATCCCGGAAATTGTCTGGAAGCACATCAATTGATCTGTTAAGCACTTTCCATTTTCATGTACTGTAGGCAGGGGCGTCTTAAGAGAGGGGGCCCATGTGCACTACCTGTGCGGGGCCCCCTCCTCTCTCCCCTGTTGCCGGCAGCCGACTGACGCGGCTGGCCAGCCACCGGAGCATTAGTAGACTCCGGGCACTAGAGAGTACTCGGAGTCTACTGCGCATGTGCAGAACACCAGAAAAATGGCCGCGGTGGCCATTTTTCCTAAGCAGCGCTGACAGCCGCCGTGGGACCACGGACAGGTACGTTTAAAATAATATGGGTGCAGGGTGTGCGGTGCGGGGCCCCCCTGGACCCAGGGGCCCATGTGCTCCATTCACACTGCACCCATATAGATACACCACTGACTGTAGGGTAGGAGGCTTGCATGAACAGAGGGGACGTGTTAAAGTTTTGATGTTGTGTAAGGAACACTGTCATGTGAGTCCAATTTGAAAAATGTGTTTTTATTGTTTTATTATGCACTTGCCTGGTGTGGTCGCACTATTTGCTACCATGCTAGTTGTGCATTAAATGTCATGGTAGCAAACAACGCGACCAGCCAGAAACACACTCTGGGCAGCTGCCAAAAGATAATCTTCCAACAGCCACCAATGGCATAGGCAGCTCCCAGTCCCTCTGCATTCCTGCACGTCCCCCAGTGTCTGCTGTGCTGCTAATCAGGCAACCTGGCAGTACCAACCTCCCAGCGGCTCCAGCGAGAAGCAGTCGCAGAGGAAATGTAACCCGGCAGCCGCAGAGAGGAGCAACCGCTGGGAAAATGTAAAGTTGTGATGTCTCAATGATCGATATTTGATATATTGTCGGTTGATATTTTAAAAAAATCGATATTATGTTATGTGTTTAAAAATAAAAATGGTTAATAAAATCATGTAGAATAAGTTAAAAATAGATGTTTTTGACCTAATTCAATCATTAAAAAAACACAATTTCTGAGCAGTTTTAGGAAAAAATATTAGCCAGATAATTGGTTACTGTTATACAAGATAGAGGTTGGGTACAGCATCCTGACAGTCCGATGCCAGTAGCGCAATCCCAACAGTGAAATTGCCAGCAAATTTTGGTAAGTATTTTCACACTAACTCTTACCCTAATCCTAACCCACCCCTCCCGCAGCCTAACTTTAACCCTCCCCCCTGCAGCCTAACCCTAACCCTCCCCTTCCGCAGCCTAACCCTAACTTTCTCCTCCTGCAGCCTAACCCTAACCCACTCCCATAGCCTAACCCTAACTCTACCCCCCCTGTAGCCTAACCCTCCTCTCCTGCAGCCTAACCCTCTTCTCTCGTAGCCTAACCCTAACATTCTGAGTGTCAGAATGCCGGCTACATCCCCAAGTGAGATCTGTGCATTGCTGCATTGTTTTGAAAAAATCTCTGCTAAAGGGGAGAAACGCATCAAGGTACTTATGCTGGACTGCTCATGTTTCTGAATTACCAGTCTCTACCCAAATAAAATCCTGCTGCCTCTGTTTGATGTGATCATATAAGAGCACGGAGTGCGGAGCATGGGTTACGGAGCCTATTCTCATCACGTTCCTGCTAGCAGGTTGTTGCTTTTACTGTCCAGCAGCCTGACGGCGGCCGAGATATATTCCTCCCGCAGACTTCCACACAGACATCGTGGTGGATCCACGTGGACAAGTTGCTGCCGTGCTCATCTCTGGCTCTCACTGTGCCCAGTCAGCTTTCCTGGGACTGCAAACAGGCTCACTGATGCCAGGCGGCCACGCTCCATTTATTACTTGGGACTTTGATATTCACCTAAAGGCTGGTCCAATTGGAGTGGTGAGTGACCGTATTACCATTGAGGGCTCACAGTAATCCCTAATTTAGGATAGAGACTCTGGGCCTGACAGAGCGCTTGCTATGAATCAGGGCAGGGCTTTTTTATTTTTGGAGCGGCCTCTCGGCCACCCACAGCTACAAGACCATCGCGACCATCGGGCTTGTGACGAGACCCTTGTGGTAGGGTCTCGTTCATCGCAAGCCACAGAGAGCTTTCGGCTCTAACAGAGCCGGAAGTTCTTCACTGACATCACTTGGGGGCGAGCTGTCACTCAACATCGACAGCTCGCCACCTCTGGTGCGAGACCCAGAGTGACTGAGTGCCCATCGCTAGCCGGGTCTCGCACATGCGCACGACGGAGCCGGCTCCGTCGTGCGCATGCGCTGTGGGCCACCAACGACCCAGTTGCGAGCGCTCAGCACTTGCGACCGGGTCTGAATCAGGCCCTCTGTGTTCACCATTGTGTCAGCAATATTTTCATCACAATTTGTAATATTCCTATGGGACCCTTTCTGTGCTGAAAAATTAACTTTTACAGTATGTTAGCCTTATTCTATATGAGATCATTACAAGGTCCTCATTGTTGTTTTTGTATGCTATGTAACAGATTTGTTATTTATTTCAGGAACTGCAGTTCATTGTATTTTATACATTGTTGCTTTTTGATATTTTGATTAAAACAGCTAACAGCTGAACATTTATGGTTGTCACATTTTTCTAGTGGTCTCAGGTGCAGACTAGGGAAGTGCACCGGCCACTTTTTGTGTTTTGGTTTTGGATCTGGATCTTTCTTCGTGTTTTGGATCTGGATTTGTTTTGCCAAAACCACCCTTCCGTGTTTTGGGTTCTGGGTTTTGTGTTTTGGATCTGTATTTTTTTTAAAAAGCATAAAAAAAGCTAAAATCACAGAATTTGTGGGTTTTTCTGCTCCTATGATATTATTAACCTAATAACCTTCATTTCCACTCATTTCCAGTCTATTCTGAACACCTCACACTTCACAATAGTGTTTTTATGTCCAAAAGGTTGCACCGAAGTAGCTGGATGACTATGCTAAGCGACACGAGTGGGTGGCACAAACACGTGGCCCATCCAGGAGTGACACTGCAGTGGCAGACAGGATGGCAGTTTGAAAAACTAGGCCCCAAACAGTACATAATGCAAAGAAAAAAAAGAGGTGCAAGATGGAATTGTCCTTGGGCGCTCCCACCCACCCTTATGTTGTATAAACAGGACATGCACACTTTAACAAACCAATCATTGCAGCGCCAGGGTCTGCCACACGACTGTGGCTGAAATTATTGGTTCTTTTGGGCCCCCACAAAACAAGCTGGCAATTAATCTGTCCCTGCACAAACTGGCTCTATGGAGGCAAGATGTCGTCCTCATCCTCCTCATCCACCGATTCCTCACCCTCTTCAGTGTTGTGTAAATCCTCATCTTCACAGAGTATTAATTCGTCCCTGCTGGAATCCACCACCACAGGTCCCTCTGTACGTTCTGGAGGCTGGTCTACCTGGAAGAGTTGATAATTCATTTTTATGAACATCATCTTCTCCACATTTTGTGGAAGAAACCTCCTACGCCTTTCGCTGACAAGGTTCCCGGCTGCACTAAACACTCTTTCGGAGTACACACTGGAGGGGGAGCAACTCAGGTAAAATAGAGCCAGTCTGTACAGGGGCCTCCAAATTGCCTCTTTTTCCTGCCAGTACAGGTACGGACTGTCTGACATGCCTACTTGGATGCTGTCACCGATGTAATCCTCCACCATTCTGTCAATGGTGACAGTATCATATGCAGTGACAGTAGACATGTCAGAAATTGTTGCCAGGTCCTTCAGTCCAGACCAGATGTCCAAACTTGGTCCTGCCTGCCCTGCATCACCGCCAGCGGGTTGCTTAGGATAGTTTTTTCCTGGCAGCCCCAGTTGCGGGAGAAAATGAAGAAGGAGCTGTTGATGTGTCACGTTCCGCTTCAGCTGACAGTGTTTTCACCAGCAGGTCTTTGAACCTCTGCAGGCTTGTGTCGGCCGGAAAGAGAGACACCACATAGGCTTTAAACCTAGGATCGAGCACGGTGGCCAAAATGTAGTGGCTGATTTCAACAGATTGACCACCCTGGAATCCTGGCAAAGCGAATGAAGGGCTTCATCCACAAGTCCTACATGCCGAGCGGAATCGCTCCATCTTAGCTCCTCCTTCACTTTCTCCAGCTGCTTCTGCAAAAGCCTGATGAGGGGAATGACCTGACTCAAGCTGGCAGTGTCTCAACTGACTTCACATGTGGCAAGTTCGAAGGGCTGGAGAACCTTGCACAACACGGAAATCATTCTCCACTGCACTTGAGTCAGGTGCATACCCCCTCCTTTGCCTATGTCATAGGTGAATGTATAGGCTTGAATGGCCTTTTGCTGCTCCTCCATCCTCTGAAGCATATAGAGGGTTGAGTTCCACCGCGTCACAACCTCTTGCTTCAGGTGATGGCGTGGCAGGTTCAAGAGTGTTTGCTGGCGCTCCAGTCTTCGGCACGCAGTCACTGAATGGCGAAAGTGGCCAGAAACTTTTTGGGCACCACCAAATTTATTGTGTGAGCAAAACATGGGATGTGCTGGAATTTTCCCAGATGTAATGCCCGCACAATATTGGTGGCATTGTCAGATATCACAAATCCCCAGGAGAGTCTAAATGGGGTAAGCCACTGGGCGATGATTTCCCTCAGTTTCTCTAAGAGGTTGTCGGCGGTGTGCCTCTTACTGAAACCGGTGATACACAGCGTAGCCTGCCTTGGAACGAGCTGGCGTTTCTGAGATGCTGCTACTGGTGACGCTGAGGACACTTTTTCTGACGTTTCTGTACAGTCTCTGTATCGCCTGCCTAGTGAAGTGGAATCTAGATGGGATTTGTAACCGGGGACACACTACCTCCATCAATTGTCTAAATCCCTCTGCACTAATGGCGGATACCGGACGCACGTCTAACACCAACATAGCAGTCAAGGCCTCAGTTATACGTTTTGCTTCAGGATGACTGCTGTCGTACTTCATCCTCCTTGCTAAGGACTGTTGGAGGGTCAATTGTTTAGTAAAAGTAGTGGTGTTCCTACTTCCTCTCTGGGATGATGAACGACTCCCAGCAGCAACAGCAGCAGTGGCAGCAGTAGGTGTAGCAATGAAGGATCCACCAGAGGAATCCCGGATAGGAGAGTCAGTCATGCCAGTGACATGGCCTGCAGGACTACTTCCGATCCTGACTAAGGAGGAAATTGACGAGGAGGGAGTTGACAGTGTGGTTTGCAGGCACTTGTATACAACAGGACAAAGGGATTTAGGTGTCCCTGGACTGCTTATGGTCTTAGCCAAAGTTTCTGAACTTGACAGTAACTTTTTATGAACGCGCTGCAGGTGACGTATAAGGGAGGATGTTCCTAGGTGGTTAACGTCCCTACCCCTACTTATTTCACCTTTACATATGGTACATATGGCAAGACAGTTGTTGTCCAGATTTGGATAGAAATATTGCCAGACCAAAGAGGTGGAATGTTTGGTCTTCTGCCCAGGCATGACCGTGATGGGCTTTTTCATCCCACGGACAACAACTGTCTCCAACGGAGCCTTATTTAAACAAACCACATCACCATCAGAATCCTCCTCGCCAACTTCCTCCTCAGCGCCAGCTACACCAGTATCCTCATCCTGTTGTTCTTCAACAGTGACATCTTCAATTTGCATATCAGCAAGTGGACCATGGGTGCTCCTTTCAGCACTTGCAGGGAGCGTGCAAATGGTGGAAAGAGCCACCTCTTCCCGTCCAGTGCTGGGAAGGTCAGGCATCGCAACCACCACCACACTTGGACTCTCCTTGGGGATTTGTGATATCATCTTAGAACGCACAGTTCTTCGCTGTGCTTTTGCCAGCTTAACTCATTTGATTTTTTTAGCGGGAGGAGGGCTTCCATCGTCATGTGAAGCTGAACCACTAGTCATGAACATAGGGAAAGACCTTAGCCGTTCCTTGCCACTCCGTGTCGTAAATGGCATATTAGCGAGTTTACGTTTCTCCTCAGATGATTTAAATGTTTTTTTTAAGGTCATTTTCCTGAACTTTGTCATTTGGGATTGTATATGCCCTCTACTATGACATTGGGCATCGGCCTTTGCAGACGACGTTGATGGCATGTTATCGTCTATGTCATGACTAGTGGCAGCAGCTTCAGCACTAGGAGGAAGTGGTTCTTGATCTTTCCCTATTTTATTTTTATAGGAGAAAGTGGTCCTCCATTTATGTTATATTGATATATACGTGCGGCTAAGGCGCACACAAACACAGAAAATATTTTTTTCTTTTTGTTGGAGACTAGTGCACTTTGTGGGTTACACCACCCTTTAAGAAATGAGCCAGCCAGCTCTTTACTTATGGGACACAGGCGCACGCTTGGCGCTGTTCCTTTGTTGATGCACGTGCAGCTACAGTGCACACAATTCACAAGGACAGAAAAAAAAGAAGAATTTTTTATTTTTTGTGGAGCGCACTTTGAGGGTTACACCATCCTTTAACAGACAGGCGCACGCTTGGCGCTACTGCTTTGAGGATGCACGTACAGTGCAGAAAATTCACAAACACAGAAGAAAATGTTTTATTTTTGTTGGAGTGCACTTTGGGGGTTACACCACCCTTTAACAGACAGACGCACGCTTGGCGCTGCTGCTTTGAGGATGCACGTACAGTGCACACAATACACAAACACAGAAAAAAAAATTTTTTTTTTGCAGTGCACTTTGGGGGTTACAGTACCCTTTAACGGATGAGCCAACTGGCCATTAACTTATGACACAGGCGCATGCTTGGCGCTACTTTGTTGATGCACGTGCGGCCATAGTGCACACAATTCACAAACACAGAAAATTATTTTTTATTTTGTTTGGAGTGCACTTTGGGGGTTACAGCACCCTTTAACGGTCAAGCCAGCCGGCCCTTTACTTATGACACAGGCGCACGCTTGATGCTACTTTGTTGGTGCACGTGCGGCTACTGTGCACACAATTCACAAACACAAAAAATATATTTTTTTATTTTTTTTGGAGTGCACTTTGGGGGTTACAGCACCCTTTAACGGACAAGCCAGCCAGCCCTTTACTTATGGGACATAGGCGCACGCTTGGCGCTACTCCTTTGTTGATGCACGTGCAGCCACAATGCACACAATTCACAAACACAGAAAATAATTTTTTTTTTGGTTTGGACTGGAGTGTACTTTGGGGGTTACAGCACCCTTTAACGGTCAAGCCAGCTGGCCCTTTACTTATGACACAGGCGCACGATTGGCACTACTTTGTTGATGCACGTGCGGCTACTGCGCACACAATTCACAAACACAGAAAATAATTATTTTTTTGGTTTGGACTGGAGTGTACTTTGGTGGTTACAGCACCCTTTAACGGTCAAGCCAGCTGGCCCTTTATGTATGACACAGGCGCACGGTTGGCATTACTTTGTTGATGCACATGCGGCTACTGCGCACAGAATTCACAAACACAGAAAAAAAAATTATTATGTTTGGAGTGCACTTTGGGGGTTACATCACCCTTTAACAGTCAAGCCAGCTGGCTCTTTACTTATGACACAGGCGCACGCTTGACGCTACTTTGTTGATGCACATGCGGCTACTGCGCACACAATTCACAAACACAGAAAAAAAAATTTCTTTGGAGTGCACTTTGGGGGAGCACCCCTGATGCACAGATCACCCCCTGGACAACACTACAGCACCCCTCTAGGACTACAGCCTTTATGGGACACTGCACAGCACAGTCCAGCCAGCCCCTATAGACTTTGGAGTGGACACAGCCCCTATGACTGCAACTGACTGCACAACACAGCCCAGCCAGCCCCTATGACAGCTGCACAACACAGCCCAGCCAGCCCCTATGGACAACAGCAGCACAACACAGCCCAGTCAGCCCCTATGGACTGAGTGGTCACAGCCCCTATGGACAACAGCAGCACAACACAGCCCAGCCAGCCCTAGCTCCCACTCTCCCTCTTCACTGTCCACAGCCGGAGTGAGAAATGGCGCCGATGCGGGGACCTTTTATAGAATCCAAAACCCGCGAGATCCGGAAAGCGGGATGATGATGTTTTGCCTCGATTTCAGATCCGAGTCAGGTGGGAAAAGTCGAGCCTGACTCGTATACGACTCAGATCGGGGGGTTCGGATTTCAGAAATCCGAACCCACTCATCCCTAGTGCAGACACATATTTTTTTTATTCTCTTGTCTTGTTTTGGGAAAATTTTGGCAGGAATCCCCTTGTGTCCGCTCCCAGCGATCTACTATTCATCTCTGTTTGAATTAGCGCTTAACTTTTCTGTTTTATCCATTGCTGTTATTATGTGGGATGTAAATCTAATTTGCTGGTCCTTTGCAGTGTGTTGGGGTAATTAGGGTTAGGATGTAACCCTGGTATTAAACTGACTGCATTGACTGATGGACGCTGTTTTAACAAATTGTTATCATTTTTAAAGCAAGGCTTAGTCCTTGAGATTACCTGCCAGTATGAAGAACAGAGGGAGATTGGTGCAGCAGTGGTGGCCATACTCACTAGAATGGTTCCCCCAGCCCCAGGGCTAGACAAGACTAGCACATTTAGGGCCTAATTCAGTCTTGGGAACAGAGAGAGATATCTCTCTCAACTGATCATCTTGGTGAAACCATGCTGCACTGCAGGTGGTGCAGATTTAAAATGTGCACAGAGATTTAGATTTGGGAGGAGTGTTTCCAAATTGACATCTAAATTATAGAGTAATAATAAGGCAGTGCAGCAGTGCCAGATTAATGTCCACATGGGCCTGGAGCTGAAAGTTATGAAGGGCCTATTGTGTGCCGCTGCAGGGGGTGTGACCAGCGCTGCAGAAGTGTGACTGGTGATGTGGGGTTGTGACTAGTGTGGTGTAGCTGTGATTTACATAGGGGTGTGGCCTGTGTTGTGGGTGTATTTTGACTGCATACAGTGCCATAACCGCAGGTATGCGACCGGTGATGCTGCACAGAGCGCAGGGCTCTGTTTGCAGCACCATCGCTACCCTATGGCGTTTGTTACTGGCTAGCACGGTGCTTGCACCCTGCAGCCAGTATCACTGCTGCAGTACTGCCCAGACAGATACCCTGCAGTCTTTGCAGCCTACTCCGGATGCTCTGGGCAGTGTTGCACTTCCAGGTGCCGGTGGCCCAGGCCCCTCTACACGACAGCATGACGTCATGTGGTTATGGGGCAGTGCCGGCACAGGGCGCTCTGGAGCCAGCTGTTTGTGTGTGTGACACTCTGGACGGCTTGTATAAAACACACTGACCCGTTTATGTAAGCAATGTTTCAGAATTTGTATTTGTCATTTTGCTAATCCTGACGAAATAATGACTACAAGTTCTGAGACGTTGATTACTTAAATGTATTCTAGTGTGTTTTATACAAGCCGACAGTCATAATGTCAATATTGATTATGTTGACATTAAAGTTAATTTAAAAATGACTGTGTGTGTGGGGGGGTTAGGCCGGTATACAATCGGGAAACCGGCTGCCTTAATACCGACAGCCGGCTTCCCGACTGTCATATCCCGGCGAGGGTGAAATGCCGGGCGTCTATATCTAGACGCCTGTCATTTCTCCGATGCCGGGAGACAGGCGCCTGGCATCCCGATCGAAGGGATGCCGGGCGCCGGGAGCGGACAGCCACGGGGTAGGCTAGGGAGAGGGAGGGTTAGTGTTAGGCACCCCCCGGGGGACTTGGGTTTAGGCAGCGAGGAAGGGGGGGTTAGGGTTAGGCACTTAGAAGGGGGATTAGGGTTAGGCACTTTGGGAGGGAGGTTAGGGTTAGGCACGCCTAAGGAGGGTTAGGTTAGTTTATACTTACCTTAGCGACGATCGGGATTTCCAGCGCTGTCGGGCTTCTGCTGCCGGGAACTCTGCTTTTGTCGGCCAGGCGGCCAGCGGTAATTCATACCGATTCCGGTTAGGCTCTAGGGCAGGGGAACCTTTTCTCTTCCAAGGGCCATTTTATAACATTATTCGCGGGCCAGGTGCAGGCCACGCTCCCTCCATGTGACATTACATGAGGCGGGGCCACAATCCCTGGCGATTACAGCTATGCCCGGCGCATCCTAAGGATTTTCCAGGGAGCTGTAAGGGCTTCTGGCGGCACTGGTGCATCGATTCTGGCTGCAGGGTGCTATTCTAGGCACCCTGGTAGCCAGATGAGACTAGCAGAGAAAAGTTCAGAGGGCCAGACCAAATGACTCCGCGGGCCTTATACGGCCCCTAGACCTGAGGTTCCCCATCCCTGACCTAGGGGAAGGTTAAGGCTAGGCGGCGGGGGAGGAGGATAGGTTTAGACACTGCATGGAGGGTTAGGCATTAGGGGAGGTTACAGTTAGATTGGGGGGGGGCGTGGCTAAGGTTAGGCCCTATAGGGAGGGTTAGAGGTAGGGATTAGGGTTAGGCTGTGCCGGGGCGTTAGGCACTAGGGGAAGGTTAGGGTTAGGCTGCAGGGGGAGGAGTGGGTTAGGCACTACAGGGAGGGGTAGGGATTAGGTTTAGGGATGGGGGTAATACTCATCGGAAGGCAGGAGCAGCAGAGGTCATGACTGCTGGGACCCAGAAGCCGCGCTGGAGCTGCTACAGCCATCAGGAGCATGTTAGTGGGCCAACAGGGATGATATGTCGGCATTCCATCACTGTCTACATGATGAATGTCGACATATAATACCACACCCACTTTAGTCCCCATAAGTGTGCCTCAAGCTCCTGTACCCTCTCTATTTACCAATGTGTGTGTTATATATATATATATATATATATATATATATGTTATATATACAGTATATCACACAAAATCAATCGGGACTCACAGTCCAAACTAAAGGCAGGGTGCCCAGGTGCCCTCCCAAGGAATATTCATACAGTAGGTGCTTGTTCAATCCTAGGAAAGAAGAGGGGGCACTCCGGGACTTGAATGCACAAAGTATTTACTTGAAAATTACCGACATTTCAGAGCCCACCCAACTCTTTTATCAAGGTCGGCTCTGAAACGTTGGTCATTTGCAAGTAAATACATTGTGCACTCAAGTCCCGGAGTGCCCCCTCTGTCTTTCCTAGGATTGAACAAGCACCTACTGTGTGTGTGTGTGTGTGTGTGTGTGTATATATATATATATATATTAGGGATGTGCGCCGGACCATTTTTGCCGGATTTGGATTTGGTTCTAATTCATCGTCCGGCTTTGGATTTGGATTTGCCAAACTGCGGTGACTGGCTTTGGATTTGGATTTGGATTTGGATTTTTTTACAAAAATTGACAAAAATAGCTAAAATCACATAAATTGGTCTTTTTTTTCTTCCTAGAGTATTATTAACCTCAATAACATTAATTTCCAGTCAATTTAGACCATATCACAGCTTATAATATTGTTTTCAACATTATTGGCCAAAGGTTGCAGTGAGCTGACTGGTTACTAAGCGACAAAGCAGCGGCACAACGACACAGACACCACAGTATAAAGCACATCTATGACACATTGCCACACAGCAGTGGCAGAAATGAAAAGTAGTGCACCCACCCAGTGGGGTACGGCCAGCAGAGTCACAGTACTTGTTTACAAAGTGGGCTACGGCCCTAGGAGTCACAGTGCACAATCTTATTAGCATTACACCGCACATAGGGCCTGATTCACATTACACCATAAAGTAGTGTCTCTTATTTATGTTACGACACACAGTAGTGCCCCTTTTACACAATGCCCACAGTAGTGACCCTTTTACACAATGCCCACAGTAGCGGTGTCCCTTACACAATGTCCCCCAGCAGTGGTGCCCCCTATGCAGTCCCCTTAGTAGTAGGGTCCACTATGCAGTGCCCCCAGTAGAATGCCCCCCAGTAGTATGCCCCCCATTAGCAGGCCCCCCCAGTAGTATGCCCCCCATTAGCAGGCCCCCCCAGTAGTATGCCCCCCATTAGCATGCCACCCAGTAGTATGCCCCCCCAGTAGTATGGCTCCCCCAGTAGTAGGCTGCCCCAGTAGCAGGCCCCCCCAGTAGTAGGCTGCCCCAGTAGTAGCCCCCCCTGTAGTATGGGCCCCCCCTGTAGTATGGCCCCCCCTGTAGTAGGCTGCCCCAGTAGCAGCCCCCCCCAGTAGTAGTAAGCCCCCCCAGTAGTATGCCCCCCCCCAGTAGCAGGCCCCTCAGTAGCATGGCCCCCCCAGTAGCAGACCCCCCCAGTAGTATAGCCCCCCCAGTAGCAGGCCCCTCTGTAGTATGGCCCCCCCAGTAGTATAGCCCCGCCCTGTAGCAGACCCCCCCCAGTAGTGCAGACCCCCCCAGTAGTATAGCCCCCCCCAGTAGCAGGCCCCTCTGTAGTATGGCCCCCCAATAGTGCAGATCCCCCCCAGTAGTATGGCCCCCCCAGTAGCAGACCCCCCCAGTAGTATATCCCCCCCCAGTAGCAGGCCCCTCTGTAGTATGGCCCCCCCAGTAGTATTGCCCCCCCAGTAGCAGACCCCCCCCCCAGTAGTGCAGACCCCCCCCAGTAGTATAGCCCCCCCAGTAGCAGGCCCCTCTGTAGTATGGCCCCCCCAGTAGTATAGCCCCCCCAGTAGCAGACCCCCCCAGTAGTGCAGACCCCCCCCAGTAGCGCCCCCGGACCTTTGACAAGTAAAAAAATAAAAAAAATAAAACTTACCTGATTCCCCGCTCCCGCGCCGTCCGCTCTGTCACACGCTGAGGAGGGAGCCGGAAGACGGAGCTCATGTGTGAGCTCCAGCCGGCTCCCTCCGTGCAGCAGCCAATGAGAGTCTGTGACTCTCATTGGCTGCTGTAACAAACACACAGCTGCCGCTGGCGGCTGTGTGTCTGTGTCTGTGTAGGGCAGAGCGCTATCACTGCGCTCTGCCCTACACGCGAGGAGACCTGATGTTGGATTCTCTAGTGAAAATCCGACATCAGGCGGCCGCCGTTCGGCCCCGAACGGGGATCCGAGTCTGGCGGTGAACACCTGAACAGGGTTCGGGTGGACTCGGATCCCCAATGTTCGGAGCGGTTCGGATTCCACAGAATCCGAACCGCTCATCTCTAATATATATATGTATATGTATACACATACTGTACGTATGTATGTATATATATATATACCTACACATACTGTATATATATATATATATATATATATATATACACATATTTATACATTATATGCTCCTGTACCCACCTAATTTAACACACACATATATATAGCCATGTAAATAAATATATATACAAAACAAATATATATACAAAGCATACATAAATTGTACACAGGGGCCAAACATTACACTGACCTGTGGAATGTGACATGCTGGGCTGAAGTGCCTTCCCTCCTGAACTAGGCGATTGGTCTGGTGCACAGTCACAGGACACAGCTCTGCAGTAGGATGTACAGGAGGCGGAGCTTAAGGCACATAGGGGCGGGGCTTCGGCGGGCTGTAGTGGGCGGGGCTTAGGTCGAGCAGCCGAGAGGAGAGGTTGGGGGTGACAATGGGCTCAGCTTCGGGCGGCCAGTAAGTGAGTGAGCTGGGAGGTGAGTGAGCCGATAAGTGAGTCAGCTGGGCTGTCGGTGGTGACAGGAAAAAAAAAATCTTTTTTTTTTTCCTGCCTGCACTGCAGTCCTTGTATCCTGTGGGCCTATTTTCAATGGGAGGCCTGGAGCTGTAGCTCCATCCGCCCCATTGTTAATCCGGCCCTGCAGTGCAGTATTTGTGGGCTACATGCAAAAGCAGCCAGTATTTACCACACATGTAAAAAAATGTATGTATTTTCACCCCTTGCATTTCAATATAGTTTGTTCAGGTTCACAGTTGAGAGAGATATCTCACTCTATTCCCAAGTCTGAATAAGGCCCTAAGTCCTAGTGAGTTTTAGTCAGATGTTGTCTGAATTTGCTTTTACAGTCCCATTAAGAGATTTAAATAAAACAAAGGGTGCAGACCAGATTCCAACATTTCCCCTTGTCCCTTAGGGTTAAAGTCCACGCAAAAGTTAATGTGTTTTCCCCTGTAAAATAACATTTCAAGTAAATTAAAGTTCTATTATTTACTACAAATCTCCTGTATGCCATCCTTTTTATATTATCCATACATATTGACTTATTTAAAGTAAAGTATATGATATACATTTTAAATAGTCTCATTATTAATCCTTAAACATATAACAATATATAGCTTAAACAGGGCCAAAACTAGGATATCTGTCACCCGGTACAAGGTAGCAATTTTGCGCCCCCTCCCTTCCTGTACCTGGATTTTGTCCTTGCTCCTCCATAAGGCAGTGCACTAGTCAAACGTCCCTGGTATAGTGACTTACATTATTCCACACACAATAATGCCCATTACACATTATGCCACACACTATAATGCTTATTACCAAAGTGCCACTTACATATTTGCCCGACACCATTTTATGCCCCACAGTAAGGCTTCTAATTACTTTAAAATTACCTGCTCGTTGTCATGGGTTTTATGTTCGTTGCCAGGGGGTTCCATGCTTGTTGCCAGGGGGTTTCATGCTCATTGCCAGGGGGGTTTCATGCTCGTTGCCAGGGGGGTTTCATGCTCGTTGTCAGGGGTTTTAATGCTCGTTGCCAGGGGGTTTTATGCTCGTTGCCAGGAGGTTTCATGCTCGTTGCCAGGGGGATTCATGCTCGTTGCTATGGGGTTTATGCTCGTTGCCAGGGGTTGCATGCTCATTGCCATGGGGTTTATGCTCGTTGCCAGGGGGTTTCATGGGAGAAGATGCAGCTTTCAGCATCTTCTCCCAGCACTTGCGCTGGCCTAACAGACACTAGAGGTCCAGTAGGACCTCTAGTTTCTGTCTCCTCGTCGTCGTCGACGGCCATTTTCCAGAAAGGACCTCTAGCATCTGTCTCCTCCTTGGAGGCGGCCATTTTTGGATGGCCATTTTCTGACTTTGCAGCCCCCAAGCCACCATGAGTCATCCCTTTTTCACCCCCTGCATTCCGGCACCCGGTGCACGTGTACCTCTAGCCCCTCCCCTAGTTGCGGCCCTGGCTTAAACTGCACTGGAGAAATTTTGTGGACTCTATCACCAATTTTGAGGATAACATTGTCAAAACACATCAAATATTATTTTTAAGTGTAATGTTAATGCAGACAACATTATATGGCCATGTGAACATCAATTGACCAAAAGCTTATTCTTTGCCTTATAACACAAGCTTACATGGCTTTGAGAATTAGCTGTAAGATGTTTTCTGTCACAAATAGAACAACAATTGTTATTATTACATTATTGTTTTTCTTAATATTTTATTTGAAGTTGTTCTCACGTCTGAAGTATGGTAGACAAAAAAAAACAGATCCACATCCAAAACATGAAGATGAATCCAGATCCAAAACCAAAACACGGGGGTCAGCGCACATCTCTATCTCAAACCCTATGACTTTCTTACATGGAGGAAGGCTCAAAGATGTTCTGGTGGCTACAAAGCATCAACAACCTCCTCCTCCATACGGTATGTACCCCATTATCTATTTCACATTATGGAATATCCCACACAGAGTACAATGTTGTGTCAGTGCTGTTTTTGTCTGGACCACACACTAAGAATATTATCACTTTATATATAAAGGAGCATTGTGTGCAAAACAATCCCATCTTTGTGAAAAACCACTTTGATTTAATAATAATAATGTTAATTTATATAGTGCTTTTCTCCGAAAAGACTCAAAGCGCTTTATGCTGATATGTAGAAAATGAGTAATGTATGTTTTCTGCTCTTTACACTTTCACCAAGATAGATGCAAGGATGAAGCTTCATCTACCTAACACTCAATTCTCATACTTTTCCTCCACACAGTTTCCTCTCATAAATAAGCATGATATTAGTTAGATATGTACTCGTGACTGAACTCTCCCTTGCAGAATATCTGTTCTGGCTGCAACATATTTCTTAGTATGAAGAAATGGATGACGTTCAGTGCAGGTTTGTACAGTATGTCTCTTTCAGGGAAATCATGGATCCACAATGACAGTGTCACGTCCAGGGTTTCTCGGCATAGTGGTCGACGGGTAATACCTGTGAGGTCACTGTGGCGGGGGCGTCTGGCGGTAGCGCTGTTGTTTGGTGAGGGGTATTGGCTGTGCGTGGTTCTGTGCTGGCATGTTGTCACTCTGGGCTGGTGAGGCCTGGTGGTGCTTCTGTTCCATTTGGCATGGGCGCCGCCATCTTGCCTCCGGCCATGTGATTCAGCCGTCCTATCCTGGTGTGTCACGTGCTCTCTCTGGCCAGTCACGGTACTGCACTTGGTGTTTAGGGAGGTCCAGAGCCTCTCTTCATTGCCAGTGCAATGTGTTTCTCAGCATAGCTGAGAGAGAGTTCCCTGTGCTCACCATCTGTTCCTGTGAAACGCTACCTGCCTGCCTGCTTGTCTTCTCCTACCCCGCTGGACTACCCTGCATCCTCCATTACCTTCCCCTTGCCTGAGAACCTGAGTCTGCTGTTCACCCTGCACCTTGCCTCCACTGACATTCTGCTGGATGATTTTCCCTCAGCCTGTATTCCTCATTTCAACCACTACACCTGATTTCCCCTGCCTGTAATTAACTGGACAATTCCCTATTAACCAGAACCTCACACTGCTGGATAAGTCTTTTTTCACCACCCTCACAAGACCCGGATACTGGACTGCTCCTATCTGCCACTACCTGGACTTTTACTCATTGCTTCACCTCAGTTCCCATTTGCACTTTAGTGCCATCCCTGGACTTATTTTCTCCCATTGTTCAAGTCTGCCAAACCACTTATTAAAAGTTCCACATTTTGTTTTAAATCTACTTCTGTGTCTGCTCCTATCACCACCCCAGGCCCACAACAAAACTGGGACATCACAGACAGCAGTTGTTTGGGACCCCTTTAAAGCATAGGCTATCATTATAAAAAAAAATGCTCTGAGATTTATAACCTCTCAGAATGTTGTTCTCTGACTCCCCTAAACTGGTGAAATTTTTTAAGTTTTATTAAGTTTGTTTTACTAACAAAAAATTGTGAGGGAGTAAATCCTAAATCTGACCTCTGGTTGCTTGAAGTGTGCATCCTTGTAAGCACTAAGCACTCTTATGCATGGGATATTTGCATTCTCATGATTTTGCTGAGTATAATTTGGACAAGTAAATCATTTTACTGAATAGTTTGGGCAACCCTGATCACATTGCATGTTTCACTGAATCTGTAGGTGAAAAGACGTTAACAAAATTAAACACTGCATATTTCTGCATATTTTAATGTACAATTCATTTGTTTGCTCAATTTAACAGATTGACAATAAAACAGCAAATATGCCATGTGCAACATTTTGGTCACCCTGTATGCAGTACACTTCCTTTTACAGAAATTACAGCTTCCACATATTTCTTATTGCCAGATTACTGTGGTTGTCATGTTTCCTCTGTCACCATTCCCCGCCACCTCAGAGCACTTTTTAAAACCTACTTTGTTTTTACCAACAAACTACTTTTGTTTTCAAACTTTATTGGAATGCTTGACATTAGATAGTACATAAATACACAATGCAAAGTGCAAAAGGGACAAGCTTAATAAATACTCAAGTCTCAAAACAATGAAACCACATTCTGTGCATTTCAAGTATAGAATGGAATTGGCATTTAGGAAAGATCTGCAAAAAAACAGTATAGTCAAAACAGCAGTGCAATCTAAATTAACAAAATAAACAAATAAACAAACAAATTCCCACAGTTTCACAGCTCCAACCCAAATCTCAGAAACCATAATCAGAGGCATCGAAGTTATAAGAAAGTGTGAGAGGAATGAGAGTCTGGTTCCCCAATGCAACATATGACTTTTTAAGGATTATGTCTATTATGCCATGCCATTTTACTTATTTACATCTAAACAAGGTCAACAAAAGCTCTTAGAGTGCCATAGAAGATCCCCACTTCCAAGTTACGTCCCCATAGGTTTTATTTACTTTACTAACTTTTACTTTGGGATTCGAGAGGTAGAGTGTGGTGCTTGAACATGACAACATACAGTAGTCAAGTGCCACACTAGTAATGGATCAATGACAATGAGTAGGAGCAGCTAACAGATCCACAGCTAAGAACCGGGCTCCATGTGGGGGTCTGTGTCAGAATTAAAAACATTGGATGAGGTTTTTTGAGACATACTGTTGTAGGGTGTTGTACCACCTCTACTTTGAGGTGCCAAAACAAACATCGGTCATGGTAGTAATAGTCTAAGTTAACATATGATAATCTATTTAATGCAAAATCCATTCTTCCTTTTGGAATACAGGAACGCAACCATATAAAATATGTCACTGTTTATTGCTTCAATCATGAGACTTCAGAGTTTGCAAAAAATATATCTACATTGCCTGAATTCTGAGATAAAGAAATGAATTCAGCATTTCTCTGTAATCAGATAAGCTCCAGGCAGGGTTCTTTTATATTAAAACTGGAATATGGTGATCATGAAAACAATACTGTATAATAAAACAAGTAAAATATGGGTTGTCATAGATAAAATGAAAAAAGCTTTTAAATAACATAGGGATCAAATTAAAAAGCCTTATTAGCAATTATGCCATAAAAGATCTTGCCATGAACTATATAAAAGAGACATAAGCAACAATTTCCGGTGGCTGCTTTTCAAAATGTCACACTAAATATATGTTTTATGACCTATGCGGAATACAAAAAACCATGCACAATCACTTTGAAATGATGACAATTAGGGCCCGCTCAGAGGTTCACGGTAACTGCACGCAATGCCCATGTACAAGTAGTTAAGTATTTATTTGATATTGCGTATACGCAAAAAGTTCCGAAAACCCCTACGACGTATGTGTTATTCTGTGTGTACCCACAAATGTGCTAATGTGTACTGGACCACTGGTAACAACACTGGTGAGGCAAAGCCATGGGCATTCCTGGCTGGTGACTGGGAAGTGGCCTGAAGTGAACACAAAAAAACCATTTCACGTGGACCTGCTGTGGGTGTTGCGGGCGTGTCAGTGAAAATGGTTTTGTTCTCAGATGCAGAGGCCATGTTTAGCGGGAGTTCAGACAGAGACACTGCCCCTGCCATAGGTAAGTGTCGATGGTAAGCAGGTGGTGGAGTCAGTGCTTGCAAATTCAGGTGCACGCTAGTATACAAGGGGCAGGCTGAATTATTGCCGTTGTGGCACGGCAAAAAGTAGCAACTGCAGCGCCGACTGCTTGTGCCTCTGAATTAGACCCTTATAGAGATACAGCACAAATAAATATGTTTAGAATTAGCAAACACTGCAATTCTGAGATTTGTATATATTACTGTGTTAAATTATATTTGTCATTAAGGGATGTACATCTATTGTTTTAGTACTGTTTTAGTAAAAGATTAAAATTTCTGTTAAAAAAATAAATAAAAAACAGTGTGTTTGCATACATCTGCATAAACAATATAATGTGAATTGCTGACTTAGGCCCTCATTCAGAGCCGTACGCTCTGAGCAGAGCGCACCCTCTGAATGAGGGCCGGCCTCCATGAAAATGGAGCGTCCTTCTGGATGCTCGTATAGCTGTGGGTCACCACCCACAGGCTATACGAGCGTGCATTTTGATGGCCGCGATGGTCGAGACCATCGCGACCATCGAAATTGCGAGCCGGAGCCTGCGGTTGAGGTTTTCAACCGCAAGCTCCGGAGTGATTTTGGCTCTATCAGAGCCAAAATCACTCCCACTGACATCACTAGTGATGTCAGTGGGCCGGCCTCTGACGGGATGCGTTCCCGTGGGAACGCCCCGGTCAGGGAGGCACGCCCCCGGCACGCCCACCAAAGGGGGCGTGCTGTCAATCAACATCGACAGCATGCCCCCTTTGATCAGACACAACGAGCGAATAGTGAGGTAATAGTGTGTTAAATAGTTCCAAACTATTGTATTTTACAGTGGAACTAAAGGTGCCAGCATAGCAGCCCTTTGGCACTTGTGGAACTACAAGTGCTAGCATGCGGCCGGCACCCGTACCCCCACTGTAAAATAAATAGTAAAAAAGACAAAACACAGACACCGTAAATAGTACAGCTTTATTACATACCTACCTACCTCACTCACACATACTTACCTACTGCTAGCTGGTCGGTCCACTTCTCCCATGTAGAATCTAATGGGTGTACCTGAAAAAAAGATGTGATACTCACCTCCATCCTCGTACTGCTCTCCGTAGCATCCAGGAGTCTTGGCAACATAACAAACCGAACCCATACGGATAAGTATTGGCATGTGTTGTCACACATATCAATACTTTGTGAATGACAGCTGACGGGCCTCTTCATGAAATACCACGGCCCGCGAACCAATCAGAGGCCGCTTTACATACAGTATAGCGTACTCTCATTGGCTGGGACCCACGTATTACCAGCCAATGAGCGACCGCTATATGTAAAGTCTATATGACCAGTCCGGGGCTGGTTATGCTTCTGTGGGGGGGGGACCCCAAGTCCTTTTTTTTTAAATAAAAAAAAATATGTAGACTCAGGCTAGGCTGTTGCTCCTGGCTATTGACTCCTTTGTTGCTTCCTGAATCCCCTGCCGACCACAATTATAATGATGCACATAAGGCCACTAGAGCAGTGATTGTAGGATTTTTGGCCCTACTATAAAGCAGGTTCCATTGTCAAGACAGTTCCGGGGGTATTTTGCATAACAAACAATGACAAATTTTGCTCATTGTCCTCAGCTGCTGTCTATTACATATTGTGTGTTTGCAACAACGACAAACACATGACTCAAAGAGACAGATAAGGCAGATCCTCATCCTGCAACACTTGAGCCGTAAGTAAATTGTGATTACTTTCTGTTAAATAGTATGTTTTGCATTTACTGTACATGACTAATTGTTTGGCCCATGTGTTTTTTTTATTTTTTAGAAACATTAGAATAAAGCTACAAATTAAAATTTGCTCAAATTTGAAAAACATTGCAAAGCAATCACATTGATATGAATCTTGTTTGCTATGGCCAACATCTCCATGTGAGTAAGTCTAAATTTCTCTGGAAATACATAATCCCAAAAATATTACTATGGTATTCTTATCTTACATCTTGAACCGCATATTTACATGATTCAGCATTTAATGACACTTTTAAAGAAGCCACACAAAACAGGAAGTACTATTAATTATGCATACCAACTCAGGCTACCCACAAATGTTTATACCTTTAAAAAAAAAAAAACTTACAAACAATGTAGTACTACAAAAAAAATTTGAAAATTAAAAACTAGAGGGTAGGTATGTACTGGAATGTAACATTTTTGCATTAAAATGATGCATTATGAAATGTGTCATCAATGACATTTGTTACTTAACAATGTAATAAATGCAACATAGCCCAATAAGCTGATAATGTGCATTATTGTCTGCTTTTAGTTTTAATAGCCTAACCAAATGAAAAATAAACTAAACAAAATATGGCTAAACATTACAAAAGCTCCTTTATTTCTAAAATAATTTCACAGACAACCCCTAGTGGATCTTGAAGCTGGCGGATGAGACACTTGTTCTGCTGGTCTGCGTAGCGCTCGCCTTTCGGGAGTAACAACAGGTGTGTTTATAGGGGTGGTGCCAGCTGATGTACTGGATGAGGTGTCAGGGAGGCTTCTAATTACTTGGCTCCCTAGTTGGGAAATAGTGGAATTTAAATTCCGTACTGCAGAATTTGGGGATTGATAAAGACCAGTTAGGGTCTGCTAGTTTGTTGTATTTGTTTGCAGCAAATGGATGTATGCTTGATGGAAGCGTTGGTTGTCTTCCAAAAGTATTAGAAAGGAATCATGGAAACTATTGTGGTCCCCCTGCATTAAATCTAGTGTGTTACCCACAGGGTAACCTCGGTTGTTAATGTGCTAACATTTCTGTTAACACGTTGTGTTGATTTTGTTTTGGCAGCAATGTGATTTATCTGTGTTTTGAGGCATTCTAATTGTTGGTTCTGATGTTGGGTCCATGAGGCCCAAAACTGATTCTCCCGACTTTGATCTATGTCAGAATGGTGAATAAATTGTTGAGGAGGGGGTGTAGTTGGAGGAGTGGTAATTGGAGGAGTGGTAGGGGCATGCGACACAGGTTCTAAATTTAAAGTACCGTAAATGTCTCTTCACTTGTAGGATCCACCAGAATGCCAGGAGAATGTGTTGCAGGCAAGTTGTCCGCTTCAGGCTCTACAGTAAAATGCAAGGGTCATTTTTTTAGATTGGACATTTTTAAAAACACATTATTGGCCTAAATTTGTGGAGTCAACTATCAATAATAAAATGTACTACAACACCGTAAAATTTTAAATTTTGGTGGAAAGTAAAATGTGTGGTTAAGGAAAGGAATACTACAATAGCTCTGTTGGACTATTTTATGCACTGGACTTACATTGCTCAAGTTCATGAGATTGCCCTCTCTCTATTGAGCCCTTGGAACTCTGCACCAGCTGTGCACCCACCCGGCACCGAGCCCCCTGGGAGCAGGTGGTTGCTATACAGTCGGATTATCACAGGCCCTCAATGCAGCCGCTGAACCGTGACATTGAGATGGAATTCCTGCTAGCCGCCTTGATTAGGCTGACATTCCCGCTGAGGCGGTAGAGCGCCCATCACACACACAGAGAATCTGCACCCTTGTGACTGGACGGTGAAGCGCTGCACCCCGTACAGGACCATTTGGGGTGAGTTTGTGTGTATAACAGATATTGTGCCATAACGGGTATGGCTGGTAACATGGTTAATCATTTTTTATCTTGTACGAACTGTCTTACCTACACATTCTGGAGGACATACCAGTTCTTAGCTCATTTGAGACGTCCAGTGTTTTTGGATTACATCCATACCGCCATGGGTATCAGGACAGTTAGCATTGCTATACCTGTGTATGGTATATTTCACATTCACCAGCTGAGTCAAACACTGCTCTAAAATCCCATAAGGACTAAGGCCCTCATTCAGACCCACTCGCAAGCGGGCGCACGTACGTTAGGTGTACGTACAAAATTATTTAAATTCAATGGCTCGCTCGTATTTTCGTTCGCATCTAAAATTCCTCCCTAAACTCAGGCGACCCCTCCTCTAACTAACGAGCGTGTGAAATAGCGAGCGTACATCCCCGAAATGGCTTGAAGGGAACGCACGCACAAGTGAAACCGGAAGTGGCCTTGTCAGATGTCGATTACCTGCTCCTTTATTCTGCCTACCTCCCTCAATCGTATCATGCCAATCAATGTATCAATTAGCTTAATTGTTTTTTTTTTTTCAACACAATGCAAGAAACTTTACTCTTGTCCGTGTTTGTGTTTACCCGCAGAATACGTACGGATGGAACATTCGCTTTTATTGTTCAAAAAACATGTGAACCACAATTAAACAATTGTTCTATTGCTGTGGATCCCCGCATATTTTCCGGGGTTCATTTCTTTATTTAAATTTGCAAACGCATGTCACTGCATCAAGCCTATCATAACTCTCCAGAGATTTCTGGCCCTGTTGAACACATGACTCATACACTAACCAATAAAATTGCTCCTGTTAATTTCCAAAATACATTAGCCAATCAGAAATTTTTTGCACACTTTATCAAAAATGTTTTGTATGAAAAACTCCATTGCCATCATGAGAGCCTCCGCATTCACCAGGCGTGAGCTACTGGTGCTTACGGAGGTGATGGATCGCCGTATCACCAGCCAGACTCCACCCATCACCAACCGGCAGAAGCGCTCCGCATATGCGGAGGCACGGTCCCGCCTGCGGTCCTTGGGTTCACGCCGCAACATCGGGCAGCTGGAGCGCAGGTGGTCAGACCTGCAACGGCGAACGCCCCGCTTGCTGGCATGCTTTCGCATGCAGATCCTGGAAAGTAAGTGTTATGTATTGTGGTTTTCATGTTTGTGTTTGTGGGGCAAACTGCGTGTGCATGTTTTCCTGTCTGTCCTATTTATTATTTGTCCTCATATCTGCGTGTGCATGTTTTCCTGTCTGTCCTATTTATTATTTGTCCTCATATCTGCGTGTGCATGTTTTCCTGTCTGTCCTATTTATTATTTGTCCTCATATCTGCGTGTGCATGTTTTCCCTCTATTTCTGTTTTTTTCATTCTACTCCTATTTGCATGTTTTTTGTTGGTGGTTTTTTTTTTTTTATTTGGGCCCCGGAGTTGCCCAGAAACTAACCTCAATTTGTTTGACATATTTTAGGAGGACAGCCAAGACTACGCCGTCACCGTCCGGCCAGACGGCGTTCCCGGCCACTATCCCCAACCCCCAGCCAACACTCCACCCCAAATATTTCCCCTATACCCCACTCCTCCCCAGCCTTCCAAGACCCTCTCCCGGAACTGTCGGGCCTCCTTCCCCTCCGTCCCACTTCCCCCTCTCCTCCACCCACCCCTCTTCCAATTACCCCCTCCCCGGAGTCCGTCATTACCCCTCCCCGTTCTTTGGGGAATGAAGGCTCCTCCGAGGAAGAACATGGAGGGACTTCCGGAGCTCCCGTTTTGGCTCCCGGTATGTTTTTCTTTCACATTTTTTTTAACCACAAACTGTTTGTATGTAATCATGTGTCGTGCCTTTATTCGTGCTTGTTTGGTTTACTTTTGGTGATTTAGCAGTTTGCCTTTACCTCTTCCTGCTGATTTCAACATACACATATCACACCTGTGGGAATTTGTACATAGGCCTTGTATTTTTGGCAGCACCCCCTTTTTGTTTTGTTTTTTTATATTTTAGGTTTAGGAGTGATTTCGTTGTGTTTTTGTTTTTTTAATGTGGATTCCCTATTGTTTTATTAATCCACACACTTTTCTCACCCACAGAGGAACAGAGGCGTCGACAAGAGGTGGACGAATGTGTTGGCCAGATGCGCCAACATGTCATTGGCATTCTTGTGGGCCTTGACCGGCTGTCTGGCATCCTTCGCCAGTAGTTTTTTTTGTTTATTTTCGTTTTCTAAATAAATTTTTTAGTTCTAATATACGTTCTGGCTCATTCTTTTTTTCCAAAACAAAAATAGTTTTCCCTGACATAAGTAGACTGTTCCTGCAAGGATTTCCCTTTTTTAAAAGTTAGATTGTGTTTTGTATTTGTATGTTAAACAGCCACAAGAAACACATAACAGTAACAATGTCATTTCCCTTTTTGGGTGTAGTGTCAATTAGATATTTCGACATTTTACAGGTTCCTAGTTGGTGTGCAAGCTGCTTAGGCCAATCTTCAAAATCCAAAGGTTTGGACAGGCTTCCTTTTGGTGTGGGTTGGGAACCTGAAAACATATATCAGTTTACATCAACTGGTGTCAGTACTGGATTACCCCTTAGTCAAATGTAAGGTGTGTTAACCTGGTTACACTTGCTGTTAACGTCCAAAAAAAGGAAGACCATTTCACTCTCCAAACATTTATTCACAACATAAATGAGAAATCAAAGTGGTCACTCCCAAAAAAAAAAAACAGTGATAATCTCAAATACAACACATACAAATAAAATATTTAAATAAAAAAAACAATCAAGAACTGGTTGACGAAGGACCATGCCAACATGATTCCACAAACATGGCGTTGCGATATGGGTTCCAGAATATATGCCCAAAATCACCAGATCCAGGTTTGGTAAGGGTAGCAGGAAGTAGTGAGCGTTGGAGTGGCAAAGATTATGTGAACAAACAGAAGATGGTGAAAAAAATAAAAATAAATTAGATGTTCGCAAACAAACACAAACACATTAGGTATAAACACTGTAGTTTTGGTCAAACTTACCTAAAAAATCTGGCCACCACATCATCGCGTATGGCCCCCCTACATACTGACCTCCGACCAACCTCGGGGGGGCCATCCTCAGGTAAGGCATCCTCTGGCTGCATTGGGACACCACTCCTTATGGCGATGTTGTGAAATATCCCACACAGGACCACAATTTTTGACACCATATCCGGCAAATACATGAGCTCGCCACCAGAGCGGTGGAGGCATCTGAATCGGCCTTTTAAAAGGCCAATACAGCGCTCCACCACTTGCCTGGTGGCTGTAAGTGCGGAATTATACTCACTTTGTGGGCCTGGTGTGGGAGCCAAATAAGGAGTGAGCAGCCAGGACATGCAAGGGTATCCACTGTCTCCTGTGAAAAATAAGAGACAACATCAGGAACACTGTGTATCAAGCTTAACATTGTTATGTACTAAAGGTCTCCACTTACCCAGAAGCCACGCATCACCAGCTTGTAGGTTGGTTAATTTCTGCCATATCCCTGATTGCCGGATGACGAAGGAGTCATGTGCACTTCCTGGTAATTTAGCATTCAGGGACAGGATCTGGAGGGAGGCATCACATACCACCATTACATTCAGGGAGTGATAGTGTTTCCTGTTTCTAAATATTGCCTCCAGCCGTGCTGGAGGCTGAAGTGGTATGTGAGAACCATCCACAACCCCTATGATGTGTGGGAAGCCAGCTATTTGGTAAAAATTGGCCTTGGCCACACTAAGGGCACCCATATCCAAAGGCATTTGAATAAAATGATGGAGGTGCTTGAAAAGTGCCTCCATCACTGCCCTCAGGATCCGGGAAAAGGAGGATTGGGAGATGCCCGCCACTATTCCCACCGTTGTTTGAAACGATCCTGAGGCACAGAAATGTAACACCGCCATAAATTGCGTCAGTGGTGGTATTGCTGTTGGACTGTCAATTTGCCGCTCAAGATCACTTTCTATTAATGAGAGAGTGTCTATGATGATTTTGGGAGGTAGACGGTAGCGTCTTAAAACCTCATCATCGGGCATTCCAAAAAGGGTGACACGTGTTCGAAATATCTGGGGCCTTGCATGCCTACGATGCCTACGCCTGGGATGAGATTGAGGTTGGTCGGCTTCCGGGAGCATGGCCAGAACAATCCGCCCCAGATCAACCTGAAATTCAAAGATTTCAAAGTAAGGCTTTTGACCCACCCCAAAACTATATTAAAACAACTTAGCTTGATGATACCATCCATTGCTGCTTACATGCCGGGGTATTGTCATGATACGTCCAAACTGAAAATAAACACCAAAATTACTTGACACATTTCACTCTGTGCATTTTTGTTTATAAATTTTGTGCTAGACCAAAGTTAAAATATGCCAAACACCCATTTAGCAAAACCGCAAAGCGACATTTAACACAGTACATCAAAACGGGTCAAAATGTTGGCTCAAAAAGCGAAAGATAAACCACCAAAAAGTTAGAATGATTATTAAGCTGTTTAAAATGCGCTAATTAGTTCGCTAATACAAGTCACAAGAGTAACTACTAAAAATGCGCTAATTAGTTCGCTAATACAAGTCACAAGAGTAACTACTAAAAATGCGCTAATTAGTTCGCTAATACAAGTCACAAGAGTAACTACTAAAAATGCGCTAATTAGTTTGCAAATACAAGTCACAAGAGTAACGACTAAAAATGCGCTAATTAGTTCGCTAATACAAGTCACAAGAGTAACTACTTAAAATGCGCTAATTAGTTTGCAAATACAAGATAAAAAATGGACTTACCAAGAGCAAATATCTAAGATGCAAAATCAAAAGGTCTTTGGGGTCGAAAATAAACAAAATCTAAAATAGAAGAAATTAGGGATCCAAAAATTACAAAATATACGAAACACAATGAAACAACAATTGAACAAAAGTTAGACTTCACAAAACTTACCAAATCAAGAAACGAGGTCCCAAAAATATAAACCAACAAAGATAACGGAAAAAAAAACGCAAATCTAACCAACAAACGAATCTCCAACCTCCAACTCCTTTCTACGCAATCAATAAACTCCAGCCAAGATAACCTCCAACAATCCAAAAACGCCACCTCGACTTGAGACACACCAAGCCATAAATAGTGTTTCGTTTCCCGCACAAATTAAGGAGGGATCATAGGGCCGCACAATCAATGATGCGGCCGCAAAATAAGGACGCATGTATAAATACGTCACGAGAACACATTCAAATTCTGGTGTATTTCTTGTTTGGACCTCAGACATGGCGACAGACCAGGGAAAAAATGCCCAAGAGTCAGGCGGTAAGTCTTTCATGCATTTTCTATCAACGATTAATTTGGCAAGTTGTGATTTTGTGAATTCTGTAAATTTACACAAATAGGTGAGGAGGATGACATGGAAGAGGCTGCTGGGCCCAGTATTCCGGCCAAAGCGGCCAAAAAAAAAAGGCAGCCACATTTCACAAGAAAGGAGATGGAGGTTTTGATCCAGAAGTGTGTGGACATCCTGCCACAGGCAGACAGGAATATGAGTCTAAGCCAGAAGTGGAGAATGTGGGAAGAGGTAGCCATTGCTGTCAATAGAGTGGGTGATTATGTCCGTCTAGCCCGGGATGTCAAACGGCGGTAAGTAAACCCTTGCCCCCCCTAAAAACAAACCCCATTTTAAACCAAAGGATAATGGCTTCCATTTTTCCCCACAGATGGGGCGACTTCAAATATCGCCTAAAGCAAAAACTCGCGGACAGGGCTAGGCATGCAAGGGGGACAGGTGGGGGTCCCACCCCTGTGTCATTGGAGTTGACGGAATTAGAAGAGCTGGCACAGGGGTGTGTGCAGCCTGTGGAGGTGTTTGGCGTGTCCAACATGGATACGGACATGCCAGACTTTGTGGCTCCTCATGTTGGCCCAGGTAAGTATTGTGATGTCACCAACTCTGAAATGCTATTGTGCCAATATGTAGATTCTAATGTGACTCTTTTCTCATTTTTCCAACAGAGACACAGGCGGATGAGTCTGCTCCAGAGGGAAGCCTTGGCCGCAGAATTTCTGCTGGCTCTGCAGGGGAGGAACCAGTACATCCGGCTGAGGACCCTGCAGAAGCCAGTCCAGGGCGTGCCCCCTCGCAGGCAGTGGGCCTCCTCACAGAACTCAATTTAAAATCGGATTTCCATACGGAGATTCTGCAGAGGATGGACGCCAGTCTGATACGGGTGGCTGAGGCCCTGGAGCAAAATGCTGCGGCCAACGTGACCATTGGTCAGGCCCTGGCGGAAAATACCAGGGCCAACATCCGCATCGCCGATGCCCTGGAGCAGCTCGTTCGCCAGCACATGGTGGAGCCGACCTCCCTTCCTGCCGGAACATCAGGATCCTCCACCTCTGGCACAACATCAGCCAATCCTCCAAATGTGCCTAGCCCTGTGCCTAGTCCAGAGGCCACAACATCTGCCTCTGGACAGGCCAGCCCGATGGCATCCCGGACCCGGTCTGGCGCCCACCCTCCCCCATCCAAACGGGCGAAAAAACGGTGACAGCAATGGCGACTTTTCCCACACTCCTTCTGTGCTTGGCTCATATTCCTTTCTGGTCAAAACTTCCCTCTCCTTTCTTGTGAAATGTTTTTAATTTATTTTTGTACATTTATGTTAGCAGTTATTGATTATTTATTTTTGATAAAAAGTATCTTTGCCAGAAAAAAAGAAAACAAAATATCATGCCAATTGGTTTGTGTTTAAACAATAAATTTATGATAAAAATCTGACATTGTATTGTGACATTATTGTACAAATGGGTTACATTTAATCCTGGCCCTAAAGGCAAAAAAGGACACAAAAAACCATTTCATTTGCAAAAAAAAAAGGCCTCTTGAAGGAACGTTTAAAAAATCAGATAACGATGCAAATTCCACATTAAAAAAAAAAAGGGGAGCTAATTAAAACATGATGACATTATTGTCACAATAGGCCATAAGCAACAAATTGAGGCCAAAAAAAACCCCAAAAAATGTACGCCAATTGATTGTGTAATCCTGACATTAGCAGGTATGATTTCCACCTGCGTACGGTTTTGTGCTATCCCAATAAACTGCTTGCCAAACACATACCAAGCCGGTTTTCAATTAGGGGTGAGCGGGTTCGGATTTCTGAAATCCGAACCCCCCCGAGCCCCCCCGATCCGAGTCCGATCCGAGTCAGGCTCGACTTTTCCCGCCTGACTCGGATCTGACATCGAGGCAAAACGTCATCATCCCGCCTTCCGAGTCTCGCGGGTTTTGGATCCTATATAAGGTACCCGCGTCGGCGCCATTTTCTCACTCGGCTGTGGACAGTGAAGAGGGAGGGTGGGAGTTAGTGCTGTGTAGTGTAGTGTAGTGTAGTGCTGCTGTTGTCCACTACTTCAAAGTCCATAGGGGCTGGCTGTGTTGTGCTGTGCTGCTGTTGTTAATAGGGGCTGTGTCCACTACTTCAAAGTCCATAGGGGCTGGCTGGACTGTGTTGTGCAGTCAGTTCCAAAGTCCTGTGCAGTGTCCCAGTCCTAAAGGGGTGCTGTAGTGTTGTCCAGGGGGTGCTCTGTCCATCAGGGGTGCTCCCCCCAAGTGCTAAAAAAATAATATATTTTCTGTGTTTGTGAATTGTGTGCGCAGTAGCCGCACGTGCATCAACAAAGTAGTGCCAAGCGTGCGCCTGTGTCATAAGTAAAGGGCCGGCTGGCTTGACCGTTAAGGGTGCTGTAACCCCCGAAAGTACACTCCAGTCCAAACCAAAAAAAAAATTATTTTCTGTGTTTGTGAATTGTGTGCGCAGTAGCCGCACGTGCATCAACAAAGTAGTGCCAAGCGTGCGCCTGTGTCATAAGTAAAGGGCCGGCTGGCTTGACCGTTAAGGGTGCTGTAACCCCCGAAAGTACACTCCAGTCCAAACCTAAAAAAAAATTATTTTCTGTGTTTGTGAATTGTGTGCGCAGTAGCCGCACGTGCATCAACAAAGTAGTGCCAAGCGTGCGCCTGTGTCATAAGTAAAGGGCCGGCTGGCTTGACCGTTAAAGGGTGCTGTAACCCCCGAAAGTACACTCCAGTCCAAACCAAAAAAAAATTATTTTCTGTGTTTGTGAATTGTGTGCGCAGTAGCCGCACGTGCATCAACAAAGTAGTGCCAAGCGTGCGCCTGTGTCATAAGTAAAGGGCCGGCTGGCTTGACCGTTAAGGGTGCTGTAACCCCCGAAAGTACACTCCAGTCCAAACCAAAAAAAAAATTATTTTCTGTGTTTGTGAATTGTGTGCGCAGTAGCCGCACGTGCATCAACAAAGTAGTGCCAAGCGTGCGCCTGTGTCATAAGTAAAGGGCCGGCTGGCTTGACCGTTAAGGGTGCTGTAACCCCCGAAAGTACACTCCAGTCCAAACCTAAAAAAAAATTATTTTCTGTGTTTGTGAATTGTGTGCGCAGTAGCCGCACGTGCATCAACAAAGTAGTGCCAAGCGTGCGCCTGTGTCATAAGTAAAGGGCCGGCTGGCTTGACCGTTAAAGGGTGCTGTAACCCCCGAAAGTACACTCCAGTCCAAACCAAAAAAAAATTATTTTCTGTGTTTGTGAATTGTGTGCGCAGTAGCCGCACGTGCATCAACAAAGTAGTGCCAAGCGTGCGCCTGTGTCATAAGTAAAGGGCCGGCTGGCTTGACCGTTAAGGGTGCTGTAACCCCCGAAAGTACACTCCAGTCCAAACCTAAAAAAAAATTATTTTCTGTGTTTGTGAATTGTGTGCGCAGTAGCCGCACGTGCATCAACAAAGTAGTGCCAAGCGTGCGCCTGTGTCATAAGTAAAGGGCCGGCTGGCTTGACCGTTAAAGGGTGCTGTAACCCCCGAAAGTACACTCCAGTCCAAACCAAAAAAAAATTATTTTCTGTGTTTGTGAATTGTGTGCGCAGTAGCCGCACGTGCATCAACAAAGTAGTGCCAAGCGTGCGCCTGTGTCATAAGTAAAGGGCCGGCTGGCTTGACCGTTAAGGGTGCTGTAACCCCCGAAAGTACACTCCAGTCCAAACCTAAAAAAAAATTATTTTCTGTGTTTGTGAATTGTGTGCGCAGTAGCCGCACGTGCATCAACAAAGTAGTGCCAAGCGTGCGCCTGTGTCATAAGTAAAGGGCCGGCTGGCTTGACCGTTAAGGGTGCTGTAACCCCCGAAAGTACACTCCAGTCCAAACCTAAAAAAAAATTATTTTCTGTGTTTGTGAATTGTGTGCGCAGTAGCCGCACGTGCATCAACAAAGTAGTGCCAAGCGTGCGCCTGTGTCATAAGTAAAGGGCCGGCTGGCTTGACCGTTAAAGGGTGCTGTAACCCCCGAAAGTACACTCCAGTCCAAACCAAAAAAAAATTATTTTCTGTGTTTGTGAATTGTGTGCGCAGTAGCCGCACGTGCATCAACAAAGTAGTGCCAAGCGTGCGCCTGTGTCATAAGTAAAGGGCCGGCTGGCTTGACCGTTAAAGGGTGCTGTAACCCCCGAAAGTACACTCCAGTCCAAACCAAAAAAAAATTATTTTCTGTGGTTGTGAATTGTGTGCGCAGTAGCCGCACGTGCATCAACAAAGTAGTGCCAAGAGTGCGCCTGTGTCATAAGTAAAGGGCCGGCTGGCTTGACCGTTAAAGGGTGCTGTAACCCACAAAGTACACTCCAGTCCGAACCAAAAAAAAATTTAATTTCTGTGTTTAGCCGCACGTATATATCAAATCGATATAACATAAATGGAGGACCAAACTTTCTCCGATAAAAATAAAATAGAGAAAGATCAAGAACCACTTCCTCCTAGTGCTGAAGCTGCTGCCACTAGTCATGACATAGACGATAACATGCCATCAACGTCGTCTGCCAAGGCCGATGCCCAATGTCATAGTAGAGGGCACATACAATCCCAAATGGCAAAGTTCAGGAAAATGACCTTGAAAAAGACATTTAAATCAGCTGAAGAGAAACGTAAACTTGCCAATATGCCATTTACGACACGGAGTGGCAAGGAACGGCTAAGGTCGATCCCTAGTATGTTCATGACTAGTGGTTCAGCTTCACATGACGATGGAAGCCCTCCTCCCACTAAAAAAATCAAAAGAGTTAAGCTGGCAAAAGCACAGCGAAGAACTGTGCTTTCTAAGAAGATATCACAAATCCCCAAGGAGAGTCCAAGTGTGGTGGTGGTTGCGATGCCTGACCTTCCCAGCACTGGACGGGAAGAGGTGGCTCTTTCCACCATTTGCACGCCCCCTGCAAGTGCTGAAAGGAGCACCCACAGTCCACTTGCTGATATGCAAATTGAAGATGTCACTGTTGAAGTACAACAGGATGAGGATACTGGTGTAGCTGGCGCTGAGGAGGAAGTTGGCGAGGAGGATTCTGATGGTGATGTGGTTTGTTTAAATCAGGCTCCGGGGGAGACAGTTGTTGTCCGTGGGATGAAAAAGCCCATCACGGTCATGCCTGGGCAGAAGACCAAACATTCCACCTCTTTGGTCTGGCAATATTTCTATCCAAATCCGGACAACAACTGTCTTGCCATATGTACCATATGTAAAGGTGAAATAAGTAGGGGTAGGGACGTCAACCACCTAGGAACATCCTCCCTTATACGGCACCTGCAGCGCGTTCATAAAAAGTTACTGTCAAGTTCAGAAACTTTGGCTCAGACCGTAAGCAGTCCAGGGACACCTAAATCCCGTTGTCCTGTTGTATCCAAGCGCCTGCAAACCACACCGTCAACTCCCTCCTCGTCAATTTCCTCCTTAGTCAGGATCGGAAGTAGTCCTGCAGGCCATATCACTGGCATGACTGACTCTCCTATCCGGGATTCCTCCGGAGGATCCTGCATTGCTACGCCTACTGCTGCCGCTGCTGCTGTTGCTGCTGCTGCTGGGAGTCGTTCATCATCCCAGAGAGGAAGTAGGAACACCACTACTTTTACTAAACAATTGACCCTCCAACAGTCCTTAGCGAGGAGGATGAAGTACGACAGCAGTCATCCTGAAGCAAAACGTATAACTGAGGCCTTGACTGCTATGTTGGTGTTAGACGTGCGTCCGGTATCCGCCATTAGTGCAGTGGGATTTAGACAATTGATGGAGGTAGTGTGTCCCCGGTTCCAAATCCCGTCTAGATTCCACTTCACTAGGCAGGCGATACCGAGACTGTACAGAAACGTCAGAAAAAGTGTCCTCAGTGTCCTGAAAAATGCCGTTGTACACAATGTCCACTTAACCACGGACATGTGGACAAGTGGAACAGGGCAGACTAAGGACTATATGACTGTGACAGCCCACTGGGTAGATGTATCACCTTACGCAGCAACAGCAGCAGCGTCACCAGTAGCAGCATCTCAGAAACGCCAGCTCGTTACAAGGCAGGCTACGCTGTGTATCACCGGTTTCAGTAAGAGGCACACCGCCGACAACCTCTTAGAGAAACTGAGGGAAATCATCGCCCAGTGGCTTACCCCACTTAGACTCTCCTGGGGATTTGTGATATCTGACAACGCCACCAATATTGTGCGGGCATTACATCTGGGCAAATTCCAGCACGTCCCATGTTTTGCTCACACAATAAACTTGGTGGTGCAGAATTTTCTGAAAAGCGACAGGGGCGTGCAGGAGACGCTTTGGGTGGCCCGAAAAATTTCTGGCCACTTTCGCCATTCAGCGACTGCGTGCCGAAGACTGGAGCGCCAGCAAACACTCTTGAACCTGCCCCGCCATCACCTGAAGCAAGAGGTTGTGACGCGGTGGAACTCAACCCTCTATATGCTTCAGAGGATGGAGGAGCAGCAAAAGGCCATACAAGCCTATACATCCACCTATGACATAGGCAAAGGAGGGGGTATGCACCTGACTCAAGCGCAGTGGAGAATGATTTCCGTGTTGTGCAAGGTTCTTCAGCCCTTCGAACTTGCCACACGTGAAGTCAGTTCAGACACTGCCAGCTTGAGTCAGGTCATTCCCCTCATCAGGCTTTTGCAGAAGCAGCTGGAGAAAGTGAAGGAGGAGCTAAGACGGAGCGATTCCGCTCGGCATGTGGGACTTGTGGATGAAGCCCTTCATTCGCTTTGCCAGGATTCCAGGGTGGTCAATCTGTTGAAATCAGACCACTACATTTTGGCCACCGTGCTCGATCCTAGGTTTAAAGCCTATGTGGTGTCTCTCTTTCCGGCCGACACAAGCCTGCAGAGGTGCAAAGACCTGCTGGTGAACACACTGTCAGCTGAAGCGGAACGTGACACGTCAACGGCTCCTTCTTCATTTTCTCCCGCAACTGGGGCTGCCAGGAAAAAACTTAGGTATCCTAAGCAACCCGCTGGCGGTGATGCAGGGCAGGCAGGACCAAGTTTGGACATCTGGTCCGGACTGAAGGACCTGGCAACAATTTCTGACATGTCTACTGTCACTGCATATGATACTGTCACCATTGACAGAATGGTGGAGGATTACATCGGTGACAGCATCCAAGTAGGCATGTCAGACAGTCCATACCTGTACTGGCAGGAAAAAGAGGCAATTTGGAGGCCCCTGTACAAACTGGCTCTATTTTACCTGAGTTGCCCCCCCTCCAGTGTGTACTCCGAAAGAGTGTTTAGTGCAGCCGGGAACCTTGTCAGCGAAAGGCGTAGGAGGTTGCTTCCACAGAATGTGGAGAAGATGATGTTCATCAAAATGAATTATCAGCTCTTCCAGGGAGACCAGCCTCCAGAAGGTACAGAGGGACCTGTGGTGGTGGATTCAAGTGGGGACGAGTTAATACTTTGTGAGGATGAGGATGTACACACTGAAGAGGGTGAGGAATCGGTGGATGAGGAGGATGAGGATGACATCTTGCCTCCGTAGAGCCAGTTTGTGCAGGGACACATTAATTGCCAGCTTGTTTTGTGGGGGCCCAAACGAACCAATCATTTCAGCCACAGTTGTGTGGCAGACCCTGGCGCTGAAATGATTGATTTGTTAAAGTGTGCATGTCCTGTTTATACAACATAAGGGTGGGTGGGAGGGCCCAAGGACAATTCCATCTTGCACCTCTTTTTTTCTTTGCATTATGTACAGTTTGGGGCCTAGTTTTTCTAACTGCCATCCTGCCTGCCACTGCAGTGTCACTCCTAGATGGGTCACGTGTTTGTGCCGCCCACTCGTGTCGCTTAGCATAGTCATCCAGCTACCTCGGTGCAACCTTTTGGACATAAAAACACTATTGTGAGGTGTGAGGTGTTCAGAATAGACTGGAAATGAGTGGAAATTAAGGTTATTGAGGTTAATAATAGCATAGGAGCAGAAAAACCTACAAATTCTGTGATTTTAGCTGTTTTTATGCTTTTTTTCAAAAAAATACAGATCCAAAACACAAAACCCAGAACCCAAAACACGGAAGGGTGGTTTTGGCAAAACCAATCCAGATCCAAAACACGAAGAAAGATCCAGATCCAAAACCAAAACACAAAACACGAAAAGTGGCCGGTGCACACCCCTATTTTCAATACAACACTAATTGCTTTTGTGACCACCCGCGATTAATCGCTGCAACATCATGGAGTCCCGGGACGGAGGAGAAGGCCATCGCCAATGTGGTCGAGTAATCCAGACCCTAAACTGTGCGAGCATTTTGAAGGGAAAGAGGATGTTCCAGTGACGTATGTGACGGTCCGAACACATTTGACGTTCGCATCTGCTAATGTATGTACGCCCCAAAAACGCCTCGCCACGCCTGCGTTTTTCCATGTCCACCCCCGTCAACACCCAAAAACGCCCTGTTCTGTCAATCACATTTGACATGTCACTTCCTGTACGCTATTTTAGGAACGAGAGAAAAAAAGCTCGCAATCTGCCGTACGCACATGCGCAGTGTAACACTGACGCATGCGCGGTTAGTCAACATCGGAATGCAACGAGCGTACTGTTGGTAACGTGCGGCTCTGAATGAGGGCCTAAATCTTCTATAATCATCCGTGCAATGTCCCATTTTACAGAGAGCTATATATCCTGTATTGACATTGTGAGTCAATACGTTTTATTCAAGAACACTGCATACCACATTTATGTTATTTATTGTATTATTTATTGTATTTATTAAATTGCTTACTATAATATTTTAAATTTGTTTTTTGTCCCTATTTTTTTTATTATAAAAAAAATACATGGTAATGTGTTTGCATGCCTAATGTTATGCAAAACAGTGCATGCACAATCTAGTCATGGTTTTTCTTATTTAAAAAGTTAAGTTATATTCATTTATATTTTTAGAAATATTGGTTTCCATTTACAGCATACAGAAAAATACTGATTAAGGGGTGTATGTAGCCAAGCAGTTTTGGTTTGTAAAACGTGAAAGGTTTTAAATTATGGCCCGTGTTCAATTACAGGTTGAGTCTCCCACATCTAAAATGCTTGGGACCAGGGGTATTTTGGATATCGGAATCCGTATTTTGGAATATTTGCATACAATAATGAAATATCTTGGGAAGGGGACACAAATCTCAAAAAACAGAATGAATGTATGTTTCATATACACCTTATACACACAGCATGCAGGTCATTTTATACAATATTTTCAATAATTTTGTGGCTCAAGTAAAGTTTATGTACATACATGAAATTCATTTATGTTTCATATACACCTTATACACAGAGCCCGCAGATAATTTTATACTTTATTTTTAATAATTTTGTGCCTTAAACAAAGTTTGTGTACACATTGAACCTTAAAAAAGCAAATATTTCACTATCTCAGTCATGCGAAAATAAAATTTGTATTTCAGAATATTCCGTATTTCAGAATATTTGGATACAGGAGACCTGTATACGCAAAAAGCTGTGTTTTGTGAAAAAAGTTTCGCCTATTGCCGCTTTTCGCCTGTCCAAGACTTATCTCCACATTCAATTCCAGCGGAAAATCAATGCATTTTACTAGGTGAAAAAGTATCGCCTATGAATAGCAGGTGAAGAGAAGTGTAAAATAAGTTAAACATTTAAACATATGTAAACTCCTCAGACCCATTAGGACAGCCCCCCAAGTGACAAATCAGCCATAATTTTATACTAAAAAACATAAGAACATCCCAAAAACGACCTTTCCTTTTTTATGGCGAAAAAGTTAAATTGGGGGGACAAGCATAAAAACTACCAAAATAGACTTTTTGGGGTGTTGCAAGGATGGATGTGGTGTGTTTTGGATTGCTGTTGCATGCAGAAGGTGGTTTTTTATGTTATTTTAAAATTCACTTTATAACATCAAAATATGCTAACACCCATTTTCAAATAGACCAAATTCACATGAAGTACTTATTTTCAGCTAAAAATACTGCTAGATGCCATTCCTCACCACTTTTACAAATACGCTAAAAGCAAGCAATTAACCAAACTTAAGTACACCAAATAGCTTGATTAGGGCTATCAGTACACATGTATATTGATTTCCTATGTCAGTGATTTTTTTATTGTTGTACAGATTGATTTCCACATTTCTTTCAGTACTTTCCGCCTGTTCTGCTTACGGCGATTCATGTTTTCACCTGCTTTGGATTTTAGTAAGACGAAAATCGGTGACGCGAAATAAAAGATTTTGCCTATGAAATTGGCGAATGAGGCGGAAAGTCGGACAGGCGAAACGCAAATGACTTTTTGTCTGTATTTCAATACATACATAAATAACAAATTAAAAACACCTTGGATTATCAAAATTGTGTGGATTTGATTATTAACCCTTTGGACACACCCCCTAATGTCAATTAAAAACAAATTAAAAAAAAAGACAAATAAAAAAACAAAAAATTATGTAAGGGACAGGTGTTTTGAGGAGTGAAGGGAGCAGCAGCAGCTGTTAGTAACCCACCCCCAAATAAATAGAAAAAGGATAACATGAAAACAAATACATTTATTGCATATGTCCATGGTACGCCGCACTGGGCCCTCTGCATTAACAGAAGCCAACACATTCTCCTATATGGCCTAGTGCTAACCCGTGCAGCCTCCCGCCCAAACAATTGGCGATGGTGCTGCATAACCTCAGTCATTAGGGCCATATTCTCGGCAAAAGAGAACCGTACATTGCGCCCTGACCTCATCCTAGTGCGGGGCGTGTCCTCCCCCATGCTCACTGGCTCAGAGGACTGCACATCCTCTGACTAGCCTCTGGCCCTGACATGAGGCACTAAACAAATAGAAAAGAAAAATAAAAACAAACAAACACAATTCACCACTCCCACCACACAAACACAAATACGCACACACACAAATAAAGACAAGAGACTTTAAATAAAAATACACAGACCAAAAAAATATAGTCTTTAAAATAATAACAATACACAAGACACCAGACTACTCTCAACACAATACTACACTCACAAATCACTACACCAACTTCCAATATCGCAAAAAAAACACCAAGAATCACCAACCACTGCCGTCTCCCTGGTCCTCTAATTCCAACCACGAGGCCCGTCCGGTTTGGGGCGTTTTTACATGCCAGAGGCATATCACTCCCACTAAGACTAGCAACCAATAAAAATCCTTTGACGTAAACGGCTGTAATGCTTCTAAAGCGGCCGCATTAAAACCAAATGTACCGATTACAACAGGCAAGTCAAAACGAGCGAAAAGGTAAAATCTGGAAAATAAATCACAAACCATCGGGCAACACGTACCAGACAAAATCGGGACCTTAGTAAATTTACGATTTGAAAAGTGAAAAAAAACATCCGTGTTGAAGCGATATGATCCGTGATGTTATTCGGTTCAAATCGGGACCAACACGATTCTTAGTAAATTTACCCCCAGACTTGTATAAGTAGATAGGAGACCCTCTAAGCCTATGGACCTTATATAATATGCATAAGTACCATCTGCGCATGTGCCCACAAGAGGGGTTTTCTAATGTGATTTTCACAAAGTATAAGTACAACATACATAAAATTAATAATAAAGTTAAGTAAACAAACATATACAATACGCTTTGTTTATAGCGCTATTTATGCATTTAATTGTGTATCATTGACATACAGTATGTATTTATTAGTAACATTATATATGTTTTCAATTCATTTGATTTTCTTAAAATATCTTTTAATTCACAAGTTGCCTTTTTATAACCCATATTACAGAGGTTCCCATACGTGGTCCTCAAGGCCCCCGAACAGTTCAGGTTTTAGGGATATCCATGGTTGGGCAAAGGTGACTTATTTAGTACCTCAGACAATTTCATTTAACCTTTAGAAGAAGAGGAGGTAGGATATCTGCGCACTGAGAATGGGTATGATTGGCGAGCTGCAGTAAGTGGTACAGCTGACACTGTAAATAGGCAAATGGATAAATAAATATACGTACTGCACTCAGCTTAACCTTAATCTAGGCTAGGAAGATGGTCTCGTGTGGACTGATATATAAACCGTGAGAATCAGTATGATTATGAAACAACGAGGGGTTTTAATGCAAAAAACGGGGGGGCATATACAATTCATATGTATATATCACAAAATGTACAAAAACAAATAAATTAATAGGGAAGGTGATAATATATATCACTATTTATAACAAAGACAAATAGATGGGTAGATAAGTGATAAACATTAATCAAATACAATGATCAATAAAGATGGGCATGCATAGGAGATCATGAATGAGATATACTGCTGTTTGTACAGATGGTTCAATATCAAAGCTCAGAATGTGTTCAAAGTCATTTAGTTGGACAGATCGGTCTTTAGGAATGGGGTTGTAGCGGCGTCCCGCTTGTGATATGGTATAGTCTAATGTAGCGCTAGATGAGGTGCCCGGGTGAAACTTCCTGAGGAAGGGAGTACGGAGAGATCGGCAGCCAGGGGGTTAACTCTGACCGACTGCCGCTGACTCCCGTGCAGGTGCCGGCGGTGCACCTGTTCCCAAGCGTCCGCCGGAGCCGCAGTCCGGAACAGCTGCTGCCGTGGTGTGGGAGATGCTATAGTCAGACTCTGTGTAGCCAGTGACCATACGTCCCTCTCACATCAGAGACTTACCTCCCTTGGTACCGCCGCTGACCGCTCCTACCTCTTGCCGGCTGTGCTGGTCTGCAGTGCTTGTCTGCCCTTCGTTCTGCCTGGTCTCCTGGTCTGGTCATGTATCGGGCCCTTCTCCTCTGTGTGTTTCTCCTCCGCTTCTGGGTATGGTCACGTGGGGGTTATCTGAGCTGCGGCCACAGAAGTAGCAGTATTTCTCTTGAAGATCTCTGAATGTAGAATAATTGTAATGATCTTATGGTGGATTAGTTGTCCTCCAACGCGTTTCAGCCCAATGGCCTTTTTCAAGGAGTTGTCTGTCAATGTTTTTGTACATTTTGTGATATATACATATGAATTGTATATGCCCCCCCGTTTTTTGCATTAAAACCCCTCGTTGTTTCATAATCATACTGATTCTCACGGTTTATATGTCAGTCCACACGAGACCATCTTCCTTGCCTAGATTAAGGTTAAGCTGAGCGCAGTACGTATATTTATTTATTTATTTCATTTAACCACCTGTGCTCAGCCATGGATATCTCTAAAACCTGAACTGTTGGAGTGCCTTGAGGACCGCGTTTGGGAACCTCTGCCTTATTAGAAAAATTGTTCCTATGTTCAGCTTGCAAGCAGGCAGCAATCACTCAGTGTAACAACTAATCCTGAGCCTCTATTTCACACTTAAGATTGCTTTATATTTCTAGCATGCAAGCAATTTGTGCCAGATTATATAATCAATTATTTCATTACAATGAGTTATGATGGCATTTTACAGTGATATTTGTCTTATGTGTTGATGATATTTACAACATTAAAGCTTATTATGTTTTAGCACTGGTAAATTGATAATTGATGTATTTGTGCTTATGCCCATAATTTCCAGGGTTATGACTAGAGCTGAGATCTTTTATGTAAATACATATTTTTTTCCTGGCCATTTAGATTAATTTTGATTACTGCTATAAATCTTAGACTTATTTGATATGACTTATTATGACATATGTATGCACATGTATTGTCTTTAAAAAAGTTAAAGAATGAATAATGATTTATTATATTTTTTTAGGTATAAATAATAATAGTGAGTCTCTTACTGCTGCCCCTTATATTCTTCTCCCAAAGGCAAGGAGTTTACCATTTGGCATATCTTATTCCTAATGTTACCAAATGCATTCAGTCTGTTGCTGTATACTTCTATTAATACTGTAATAATCATCAGGGCCATAACTAGGGGTGTGCGAGCGGTGAGGCTGCACAGAGCGTAGAGCCCTGTGGGTGGCACTGCCGCTCACCCATGGCTCCTGCATCTGGCTAGCAGAATGTCTGGAATGGCACCCTGTAGCCAGCCAGGATCTCTGCAGCAGTGCTACCTGGAGTGTCCTTAGAATGCTTCAGAGGTGCACAGCGCTGTCCTTACAACCACTCGAGGCACCCTGAAGCATCCATTGCTGTAATTGTGTGTTTGTAGCCCCGCCCCTTCACGTGATGTCATACAGAGGGGAGGGGCCTGCACCGGGCGCCGCAAGCCATATGGCTCTGATAATCATAAATCCACACAAAAATAAAGCACAAAACATGGCTTATTTCCAAACAAACAAATAATCCAATGTCTGTAAGGTACAGATGGGGAAAGAAGATGGCATTTCTTCTTAAATAACTTGGTATTAAAAAGGCAACTGCAAAATATAAATTTAATTCAAACCATTTCTTTAATGGATGTTATGTTACTATTGAAACATGAGTGTCAGAATTATTATTATTGTTGTTGCCATAGATACACTATCTCACAATTACATAAAATGTGTCACTGACACCTTGATAATGCCAGTGCATGTATTAGTGTGACATACAGAGATAAGGCTATGTACACACCCGCAAAAGAAACATTCAAATGTCTTTTACTATTAAATCATGTGGTGAAGTTTTCAGAATAAAATATATACTGTATATTCTTATTATTACGCCTAAATACATGTATTTTGTATTATTTTTAAAGTTTTCAATGTATAAATGCACTGCAAATTATCTAGTTTACGGAAATCACTTAATATACAGAATCAATTAAACTTAAGTTTAACTTTTTATTTTTTCTACAAGTAAAAAAGTGTTTTTACCCTTTGTTCCTCACAATGGTCTACTATTTATATTTAACTCATCATGTGCTGTGACATAAAGTGTTGTTGTTTTTTTTGTTATCCGAATCTTCATGTAACCCCCCTTAGGCTCTCTATCCTGGTGGGATTACACTATAGCTAGTGCCTCCACCTAAACTATTCCTCTCTATAACTAGGGTAATGTCTAAATCCCCTTCTTGGAGAGGACCTTGACGTCATCAGTTAATGTCATTCCCTACCATCCAAGTGGGCATAGAGGGGAATATAACCTTGTGGCGAGCGTAGCGAGCCACCGTGCCCCAAGCGTGGTGAGCACAGTGAGCCCACGAGGGGACAACTTTCTTCTTTAGGTGGCCTTATAGGGCATGGAACTGCACTTCCGCCCTCACTCGCGTCACTTCCAGGTCCCTAGCATGAAGGGGAAGTAAGCTCAACCCTATAACTAGGGCTTGCTTGGGCACTTACAGTCATTTTCCCTAGTGGTAACTGATATTGCCTAAAATACAAAATTATTACAATATACTGTATCTATATTAACTGAAACAAGATGTGAATAATAGGATTCTTTTTATGTTTCAGGAAGCCTTCCTCAGATCTTCACAAACAGTTCCTTTAAAGGTATGTTTTAGTAGTAACAATAAGCAGTGTAACATAACATTAAAGGTAACATTTGTTATTACAGTTGTTACATGACAAATACTCCAATTACTCCTTCGTTTACCATTTAGTAATCAACTTCATCACTATGATATATAAAAACATTTAAATAGGATGTTTACTCATATATCCAGCCTTGATACGTGATGCAGCACCAATTCCCTGGCGTGAGTGAGCCGCCAGGTCCCTTGCTACTCTGCTAACATCAGACGGGATGCACCAGTAGACTGTGCTTATTAATTTTATATACAACACTTGTATATCTGTGTGCTACTGAGTCGCCGAATCTGTATACAAAGTGATACAATGTAGCACAGGAGTATAACAATTATAGGTTAATGTACAATAGGGATATGAAGCAGTCAGGGGGTGCTCCTTGGAGTAATAACAGTTTGGTTGAGAGAAAAAAGAAAAGACCCCATAAAAATGAGGCATACCCCAAACGAAAAATAAAGAAATAGAACAATAGGAAGAGCTGTATAAATTAAGAATTAATATAAAATAACACTTTATTAATATTATTAAAATCAGTCAGAAATCTATAGGCAAGAGTCAAAAGACAAACACATAACAAATATCAACGTAAGCTGGAGACAGCCCAAAAAAAACACAAATCTATCAAAATCGTGTTGCACAATAAAGCTGATAACACCGATATGGTAACTACATTAGTAAGTCCTGGTGCACGTGGTCATAAGAATTGGTCAGTCAGGAAATCACTTGATATAGAGTGTCCCCCCTCAATTCCAGAATAATGCAGGTGATTAATAATTGCTAGTGGGGCAACATTCTATAGCCATACATGTGTATTCAACCATGTACATGTAATAGCTTGAATATAGAGTAGCACATTCCAAGAATTAGCTCTTGAATTCAGTATTGCAACACAGATAATGGTACTCCACATTAAGAGATATATTCTCATAGAGAAGGCGAAAATATGACACAACATAACATATATAACATAGAACATAACATAATTAAAAAGCTGTACACCACACCCAAATGCTGACCCAGTATTATCAAGGGTCTGGTATATGATATATAAAGAGGCGTCCCTCTATTAGATGTAGGAGAGCATATGGCAGATAATGTATAATAGGTTTGAAAAGCAGAGCGTATGCGCTTACAGGTCAGATGCTGCTGTTCCACGTCATGAAATTCAGAGGATGTGGAATGAGTTTCACTGTCACATGGCATACATAGAAACAGTGCAGGCAGCTTCTGCTATTAGTGCCACCGTATAAGTGATATCTCTGTTGCTCTAGGCAGCGCAGACTCATAATACAGGCATCTAATGAGAGAGCAGGAGGGAAGATAAAGGCAGTACTTGTAAAAAGAATGCTCTCCATACGGGTGTTGGGTGAAGGGGTCCTCAGTGCGCACTGGGATCCCCCAGCTGACAGGCCGATGCGCGTTTTGCCGGAAGCGGGCTTTCTCAAGGACGCTGTCTCCGTCTTGTGTGTACGCCGGATGTAAATAGTGCCGGCCATCGTATGATTGGTAACGTTATGTGATTGACATTACTAAAGGCCAATCAGAATCAAGGTAGGCGGGGACAAATGCCGTCCCTATGGTAACACATGCCATAGTTAATAATAAATGTCATAGCGTTTGAGGAGATAAGCATGATAATAAACATAATCAGAGGTTCCAAAATGCTAAACATATGTGTATCAAAAAAGGTATATATAAATAGAACAATTGTGTATAAGCCAGATATGAATGGTACCGGCCATCTCATGATTGATAGCATTATATGATAGACATTCCTAAAAGGCCACACGGAGTCAAAGTAGGCGGGGACAAGTGTCGTCCCTATGGTAATGGATAAGACAATAGTATGCCATAGTAAGACTTAAATGTCATAGCTTTTAAGGAGATGAACAAAATAATAAAGAAACACAAACAGAGGTACCAGGAACAAAGCGCCAAGTATATATATATATATATATATATATATATATATATATAAATTATAAATGAATAAAAAGCTTAATCTTATGCGTGAATCTCATGTTAATAATGCCGGCCACCATATCGTTGATAATAATCCTATAAGACCAATCGGGGTCAAGATAGGCAGGGACAAATGCCGTCCCTAAAGAATAGAGTAAGGCAATAATATGCCATTATAAGATGGAAATGTTATAGTGCTATGGATAAACATGATGGTAAAGACAATCACAGGCAAAACGCTGAGCATATGCAGACAAGAAAACACATAATGTTAATAACACATACCCAGAATGTGTACTGGAACAAAAGTAGACATACTGAGACAATATTATATCAGTCCATAATATTACATCAATTGAGATAATAGTTGGTATTCTCAAAAATTTCAAGGCAGGAAACCGACATAAGTGTTCTCAAAGATTTCAGAGACAGAGAGGCCTATGCATAATATCAGTAAACAGAAGGAAAAAAGTAGAGAATTCATCAAAAACATGAAAGTGATGACCAATCTACTAGCACCTACTATTGTTGATCACAAAACAAATGGTGCCTAATATTGTTGACAGATCAACCCATCAGCATAACAACCTAACAGACAGAAGAAATGATGTTATTAAATGTTCAAAAAGGGACTATAATTAATCATTTCATTCATGCCCCGTGCACTGACCGTATCCAGTCTAAATGTCCACTCACATTCTTTTTTTAATAGTTCCTTAGTAAGGTCTCCTTGTCTGGGGCCTATTGACACCTTTTCAAGGCCAAAGGCTCTCAGATCTCTCCAAGATCCATGATGACAAAAGAGAAAATGCCTTGCCACTGATGTAATCTTTTTCATCCTCCGCAAGTCCCCGTTGGCGTTCTTGATACTTCCAATATGCTCAAGAATGTGCTGTTTCAAAGGTCTAGTAGTCATAACGACATACCTTTTGTCACATGGGCATTCTAGACAATAAATTACACCAGCTGTATTACAGTTAATGTAGTGTTGGAAGAAATGTTTCCTCCCAAACTTGTCTACTATCTCCATTTTATTACTTATCATGTTAGGGCAGGCTTTGCACTGTCCACAAGGAAATGAGCCAATTATTACAGGCTTTTTTTTGGACTCCATTGAGAAATGACTCCGAACACACATGTCCTTCAAACTTCTGGCTCTACGCCAGCTAAATTGGACTCGTGAGCCTAAAACTCGTTGTAAATCTGGGTCCAGCCTCAAGATATTCCAATGTTTCTGAACAATGGCTTGGATTGATTGCCATTCAGGACAGAAATTGCCAATAAATCTGATCTTGTCTGGTATTTCTGTACTTTCTCTATTACTGGGAAAAATAAGTGTATCTATCAATCTTGGATACCATATGGTAAGCTTTTTTGATTTGACCTATTACTGTATCCCCTGTTCCTTAGTCTAAGTGCCAGTTGTTCACTCTGAATTTTAAAGGTACAACTGTCAGAACAGTTTCTCCTTAACCTTAGATATTCACCTTTCGGTATGTTGTGTATTGTAAAATGACTGCTATCATGGTGTAGCAGACTGTTAGTAGCAGTAGGTTTGCGAAAGAGATTTGATGACAGATTACCTTGATTATCTATGAGTAGTTTAAGGTCCAGAAATGTTATTGACTCTTTACAAATCTCATAGGTAAATCTCAAATTGAGGTCATTGATGTCCAGTTTAGTCATGAATTCATGGAATCTCAACTCTGGTCTGTTCCAAATTACCAGGATGTCATTGATGTAACGGATCCAGAGTAATATCGATGAATTAAATTCATCGTTTTCCTCATTAAAGTCATGGGTACGCTCCCACCACCCCAAAAATAAGTTGGTGTAGATAGGAGCGCATGCTGACCCCATTGCTGTTCCCCTTGTTTGCAGATAATATTTCCTATTGAAAATAAAGAAATTCTTATGCAAGATAAATTCTAGTAGTTCAGTTAGAAATCTGTTAAAGTCTGATGTATCTGTCATATCAAGAAAGAATTTTACAGCCTGTATACCCTTGTCATGATGAATACTCGTATACAATGACTCAACATCGATACTGGCCAGTATCTGATTTGTTTCTAATTTGATATCATGAATTTTCCTAAGTACATCACGAGTGTCCTGGGCATAGGAGGGTAATGTGATAACATACTGTCTCAGATGTGTATCGACAAAAATACTTGCTTGTTCTGTCAGTCCCCCTATGCCAGACACAATGGGTCGCCCTGGTGTTTCAGTTTGCCCTTTGTGTACCTTAGGCAATAGGTAGAAGGTAGGAATTTTTGGGAACATCACACGTAAGAAGTCAAACTCATGTTTGGTTATAATTCCCTCAGATCTCGCCCTTTCAATGATCTTATTGTATATGCTGGTATAGTTTTCTATAGAGTTGAATAATAAATGTCGATAGCAACCCTGATCTTCTAGTTGGCGATAAGCCTCTCTGAGGTACATATCAGTGGGCCAGATGACAACGTTCCCCCCTTTATCTGAGGGTTTAATAACTACATTCTGCCAGCTTTTAATTTCTTTCAAAGCTAGAATCTCGTCTTTATCCAAGTTATTTTTAGTCAGTGTGGATTTAGTTCTAGTGGTTTTGAGGAACATCTCATCCATATCCTTAGATATAAGGTCTTGGAAAATTTTGATCTCAGGACAGTTGATATTTTGAGGAAAGAAGGAAGATTTCCTTTTACATAATGGCCTGTTCCCCCCTATACATGGTACTGAATCAGGGATGCTATTGGACTCCCATAATTCTTCAAGATTAGCAAGTGCCTCCATTTCTTCCATAGTATCGAGCATGGAGGAGTCCTCAATGGAATCAGTGGAATACTCAGGTGTGATTAACCACTGTTCTAATACTGATATCTTTTTAGGTGAATTCTTATGTGTCCTACAAAGCTCACCCAAATTAACAGTAGGATACTCTTCGTGAGTATATTCCTGGTTATCTTTTCTCTTATTAGAATGGAATTTAGATAGAGACAGTTTCCTACAGAAGAGATGTAAGTCCTTCTCCCAACCGAAGCGATCAAATTTCCCAATTGGGGAAGATGATAGTCCCCTCTGTAGGACCGATATATGTTTATCACTTAGTACAATGTTGGACAGGTTAATAATTAATAATTTATCACCATCCACTACCGTCGTCTGTTGATCCGCTGGGACTGACGCTGTGGCATAGGTGCCTCCCATAGTCTGTCCTCTCTTTCTCTTCTTGCCCCTCCTCGTCTGTTTCCTCTTGGTGTTTTGAATTTGGACCTGCGTCCTTGAGGATTCTCTAAAAAAGATGTAAAAGAGGAAGAGGGTCTAGAGGCAGCAGTATTAGAGTCTAGAGTGTCCTCGGTACCTGAAGACTCTGCCTCTGAGGAGGTATATTGTGGATTATAAGCCTTTATATAATCCCTTCTGGTTTTTTTATTCCATTTGAAAATGAGGCCACTCATGAAATCACGTTTGTCCCTAGCAAACTTATTTTTCTTCCTCTCAATAATGCCCTGTTCATATTCATCCAATTCTGATTTGGTCTTTTCAAAACATTTTTGGAAATTGAGGTCTTTCTCCCAGGACTCTAGTTTTTTACCTAGTAACTCGACCTCCTTTTCACATTCATCAATAATGAGTAGGTTATGTTTAACTAGTATAGTCATTAGGTCCTGGGAGCACTTCAAGAGACATGCTTCCCATTCTCCTTGCAGAATTGGTGTAGCTAACTGGAAAGCAGGAAAAAATTTGGGTCTCAAGCCTCTAGGGGAAATTTTGTTTTTTAGATAACTTTCTAAAGTATTAACATCCCAGTGTGTTCTTATCCTTTTTTGTAATACCTGTTTCAGAGAATTAAAGTCCTGTTCCCAGTTAGTATTGGGGGAAATGTCTTGGATCGTTTCTGGAAAAATGTCCTCTAGCTCCTCAATAGACTGCCGTTTATTAATTAATTCACTCCTTAAAATGAAACTTGCCATTGATTAGAAAATATAAAAGGTAAAGATAAAGAAACCCTATTGATCAATATAATGTCAGAAAATTACCTAGATGGTAAACTCCGTGCTGACTGTAAGAACACTGGATAACCAGTATAGGAATATATTGTGTAAAAAGGGAAGAGGGGGGAGAGAAAAAACAATCGCACAGGAGTATAACAATTATAGGTTAATATACTCACGAAGAGTATCCTACTGTTCATTTGGGTGAGCTTTGTAGGACACATAAGAATTCACCTAAAAAGATATCAGTATTAGAACAGTGGTTAATCACACCTGAGTATTCCACTGATTCCATGGAGTACTCCTCCATGCTCGATACTACGGAAGAAATGGAGGCACTTGCTAATCTTGAAGAATTATGGGAGTCCAATAGCATCCCTGATTCAGTACCATGTATAGGGGGGAACAGGCCATTATGTAAAAGGAAATCTTCCTTCTTTCCTCAAAATATCAACTGTCCCGAGATCAAAATATTTCAAGACCTTGTATCTAAGGATATGGATGAGATGTTCCTCAAAACCACTAGAACTAAATCCACACTGACTAAAAATAACTTGGATAAAGACGAGATTCTAGCTTTGAAAGAAATTAAAAGCTGGCAGAATGTAGTTATTAAACACTCAGATAAAGGGGGGAACGTTGTCATCTGGCCCACTGATATGTACCTCAGAGAGGCATATCGCCAACTAGAAGATCAGGGTTGCTATCAACATTTATTATTCAACCCTATAGAAAACTATACCAGCATATACAATAAGATCATTGAAAGGGCGAGATCTGAGGGAATTATAACCAAACATGAGTTTGACTTCTTACGTGTGATGTTCCCAAAAATTCCTACCTTCTACCTATTGCCTAAGGTACACAAAGGGCAAACCAAACCACCAGGGCGACCCATTGTGTCTGGCATAGGGGGACTGGCAGATCAAGCAAGTATTTTTGTCGATACACATCTGAGACAGTATGTTATCACATTACCCTCCTATGCCCAGGACACTCGTGATGTACTTAGGAAAATTCATGATATCAAATTAGAAACAAATCAGATACTGGCCAGTATCGATGTTGAGTCATTGTATATGAGTATTCATCATGACAAGGGTATACAGGCTGTAAAATTCTTTCTTGATATGACAGATACATCAGACTTTAACAGATTTCTAACTGAACTACTAGAATTTATCTTGCATAAGAATTTCTTTATTTTCAATAGGAAATATTATCTGCAAACGAGGGGTACAGAAATGGGGTCAGCATGTGCTCCTACCTACGCCAACTTATTTTTGGGGTGGTGGGAGTGTACCCATGTCTTTAATGAGGAAAACGATGAATTTAATTCATCGATATTACTCTGGATCCATTACATTGATGACATCCTGGTAATTTGGTACGGACCAGAGTTGAGATTCCATGAATTCATGACTAAACTGAACATCAATGACCTCAATTTGAGATTTACCTATGAGCTTAGTAAAGAGTCAATAACATTTCTGGACCTTAAACTACTCATAGATAATCAAGGTAATCTGTCATCAAATCTCTTTCGCAAACCTACTGCTACTAACAGTCTGCTACACCATGATAGCAGTCATTTTCCCCCCAAAATACACAACATACCGAAAGGTGAATATCTAAGGTTAAGGAGAAACTGTTTGACAGTTGTACCTTTAAAATTCAGAGTGAACAATTGGCACTTAGACTAAGGAACAGGGGATACAGTAATAGGTCAATCAAAAAAGCTTACCATATGGTATCCAAGATTGATAGATACACTTATTTTTCCCAGTAATAGAGAAAGTACAGAAATACCAGACAAGATCAGATTTATTGGCAATTTCTGTCCTGAGTGGCAATCAATCCAAGCCATTGTTCAGAAACATTGGAATATCTTGAGGTTGGACCCAGATTTACAACGAGTTTTAGGCTCACGAGTCCAAGTTAGCTGGTGTAGAGCCAGAAGTATGAAGGACATGTGTGTTCGGAGTCATTTCTCAATGGAGTCCAAAAAAAAGCCTGTAATAATTGGCTCATTTCCTTATGGACAGTGCAAAGCCTACCCTAACATGATAAGTAATAAAATGGAGATAGTAGACAGGTTTGGGAGGAAACATTTCTTCCAACACTACATTAACTGTAATACAGCTGGTGTAATTTATTGTCTAGAATGCCCATGTGACAAAAGGTATGTCATTATGATGACTAGACCTTTGAAACAGCGCATTCTTGAGCATATTGGAAGTATCAAGAACGCCAACGGGGACTTGCGGAGGATGAAAAAGATTACATCAGTGGCAAGGCATTTTCTCTTTTGTCATCATGGATCTTGGAGAGATCTGAGAGCCTTTGGCCTTGAAAAGGTGTCAATAGGCCCCAGACAAGGAGACCTTACTAAGGAACTATTAAAAAAAAGAATATGAGTGGACATTTATACTGGATACGGTCAGTCCACGGGACATGAATGAAATGATTAATTATAGTCCCTTTTTGAACATTTAATAACATCATTTCTTCTGTCTGTTAGGTTGTTATGCTGATGGGTTGATCTGTCAACAATATTAGGCACCATTTGTTTTGTGATCAACAATAGTAGGTGCTAGTAGATTGGTCATCACTTTCATGTTTTTGATGAATTCTCTACTTTCTGTGATTCATGTTCTGGAGTATAACAGATTACCATCAAGTATATTTCGTCTATCGTCCATTCATATATTATATATGCAGATGCATGTATTGCAGCATAATCTTTTGCTTGTGCCCATTACATTAGTGCCATTATTACATTATCTACACTAATATGAATTGACAGGCTATACTATATTATATATAGAACCAGCCAAGTCATCTTATTCTGAGTAATTTTCTGATGAGACCACACTTTACTTATTTATAATGGTTACTATTTGTCTGTTTGTCATGTTATTGGTATCTATGAATAACAATATGACTATGATAATTGACCCCTTTTTTCCTTCTGTTTACTGATATTATGCATAGGTCTCTCTGTCTCTGAAATCTTTGAGAACACTGTTATGTCGGTTTCCTGCCTTGACATTTTTGAGAATACCAACTATTATCTCAATTGATGTAATATTATGGACTGATATAATATTGTCTCAGTATGTCTACTTTTGTTCCAGTACACATTCTGGGTATGTGTTATTAACATTATGTGTTTTCTTGTCTGCATATGCTCAGCGTTTTGCCTTTGATTGTCTTTACCATCATGTTTATCCTCAGCGCTATAACATTTACATCTTATAATGGCATATTATTGCCTTACTCTATTCTTGACCCCAATTGGTCTTATAGGATTATTATCAACGATATGGTGGCCGGCATTATTAACATGAGATTCAGGCATAAGATTAAGCTTTTTATTCATTTATAATTTATATATATATATTTATATATATACTTGGCGCTTTGTTTCTGGTACCTCTGTTTGTGTTTCTTTATTATTTTGTTCATCTCCTTAAAAGCTATGAAATTTAAGTCTTACTATGGCATACTGTTGTCTTATCCGTTACCATAGGGACGACACTTGTCCCCGACTACTTTGACTCCGTGTGGCCTTTTAGGAATGTCAATCATATAATGCTACCAATCATGAGATGGGCGGTACCATTCATGTCCGGCTTATACACAATTGTTCTATTTATATATACCTTTTTTGATACACATATGTTTAGTGTTTTGGAACCTCTGATTATGTTTATTATCATGCTTATCTCCTCAAACGCTATGACATTTATTATTAACTATGGCATGTGTTACCATAGGGACGGCATTTGTCCCCGCCTACCTTGATTCTGATTGGTCTTTAGTAATGTCAATCACATAATGTTACCAATCATACGATGGCCGGCACTATTTACATCCGGTGTACACACAAGACGGAGACAGCGTCCTTGAGAAAGCCTGCTTCCGGCAAAACGCGCGTCGGTTTGTCAGCTGGGGGATCCCAGTGCGCACTGAGGACCCCTTCACCAAACACCCATATGGAGAGCATTCTTTCTACAGGTACTGCCTTTATCTTCCCTCCTGCTCTCTCATTAGATGCCTGTATTATGAGTCTCTACGCTGCCTAGAGCAACAGAGATATCACTTACACGGTGGCACTAATAGCAGAAGCAGCCTGCACTGTTTCTATGTATGCCATGTGACAGTGAAACTCATTCCACATCCTCTGAATTTCATGACGTGGAACAGCAGCATCTGACCTGTAAGCGCATACGCTCTGCTTTTCAAACCTATTATACATTATCTGCCATATGCTCTCCTACATCTAATAGAGGGACGCCTCTTTATATATCATATACCAGACCCTTGATAATACTGGGACAGCATTTGGGTGTGGTGTACAGCTTTTTAATTATGTTATGTTCTATGTTATATATGTTATGTTGTGTCATATTTTCGCCTTGTCTATGAGAATATATCTCTTAATGTGGAGTACCATTATCTGTGTTGCAATACTGAATTCAAGAGCTAATTCTTGGAATGTGCTACTCTATATTCAAGCTATTACATGTACGTGCTTGAACACACATGTATGGCTATAGAATGTTGCCCCACTAGCAATTATTAATCACCTGCATTATTCTGGAATTGAGGGGGGACACTCTATATCAAGTGATTTCCTGACTGACCAATTCTTATGACCACGTGCACCAGGACTTACTAATGTAGTTACAATATTGGTGTTATCAGCTTTATTGTGCAACACGATTTTGATATATTTGTGGTTTTTTTGGCTGTCTCCAGCTTACGTTGATATTTGCTATGTGTTTGTCTTTTGACTCTTGCCTATAGATTTCTGACTGATTTTAATAATATTAATAAAGTGTTATTTTATATTAATTAGCCATCTACTTTGCCTGACTATATCTCTATACATTGGATGGGCACCAGGGCACGCTTATATTTGTGGTCCGAGCGCTGGACATAAGCAGTTTAGATTTTTTTTTATATATATATATTGTGATAGGATCACTGGTAAAGTGGTCTGTGGCAGGTACATTTGTCCCAGATTCCTGTCTTATGTGTTTTAAACCCCCAGGAGAAAGTCTGCAGTGTAGCAGGCTTGAGTCTCGGCTTTTTGAAAAGCTGGTTTGGGACCTGGGGGTTGTGGGTGAGAGGAGAGGGAGGGCTCCACCCACGGCCACTCCAGGTTTTGGGCCTTGCAGCCTGGTAACAGGCTTGTTAGGGTTTCCACCTGAGAGTTGCCAATATAAGCCTAGTTTGTCTCACCTGGGAGAGCAGGCAGGGAGTTTGCTCAGAGACACTTGAAAAACCTATCTGTAAGTGCTGTGCCGTGCCTTTGTTGCTGGTGAGGGCACTAGTGCCCTGCCAGGTTCTTGTAGTGAGGGAACCACCTGTAAAGTTAGAGCCCAGCCAGCGCTAGGATTTATGTTTATGGTTTCTTTATGTTGTTTCTGTTTTGCACAATAAAGACTGGCGCCGACCAGCTTGTACTTGAATCCAGACTGGCGTACTGTTTCCCAGCTGCTGTGTGTGTAAGGAAGGAGTCCTCTACTCAGGAGAGGGACCCCTAATCTGACTGTGTCACAATATGGTGGAGAATGTGGGCATCCACACACACTGAAGTTGCAGCGAGAGGAAAACTTTCCGTTTAAAAATTAAAGGGACAGACACCCAATTTGTGAGTGTGGAAATAACGCTGTGTCCTTGGAGTCCCATAGAGGAGGCGTCAGCCAATGCTCAGAGACGCAAGGTTCAGCTTCCAACCTACACCCCAGGACAAAATGGAGGACATTATTAAGGCCTTGCTCCAAGCTACAGCAGCTCAGCAGGAGACAAACAAACTTCAGCAGGAATCTACCAGGGCTCAGCAGGAATCCACCAGGGTGCAACTGTTGGCCTTGGAGACCGCCCAGAGGCAACAACAGGTTGCCATCGAGGAAACCCACCAGGCCTTAGCAGAAAACTGCCAGGCCATAAAAGAGGTGGTACAGCACCTGGTCGCCCGGCCCAGAGATGTTACTACTGGTCCTCCCACCACCACTCACTCCATACGAGCCAGTCACTTCCTCCAAAAGATGACTTCGGGCGATGATGTGGAAGCCTATCTCATCGGATTTGAAAGAACGGCCGAAAGGGAGAGTTGGCCCAAGGAGCAGTGGGCAAGTCTGGTGGCACCTTTTCTGTCTTGGGAGCCACAAAAGGCCTATTACGACTTATGCCTGGCTGATGCCAAGGACTATAAAAAACTAAAACAGGAGATCCTAACTCGCTTGGGAGTCACCACCTTTGTTCGTGCCCAACGGGTCCACCGCTGGGAGTTCCATATGGACAAGCCTCCACGTTCACAGATGCATGACCTCGTCCATCTGTCCTCAAAATGGCTACAGCCCGAGACGCTGATGGGACCACAGATCGTGGAAAGGGTCGTGATGGACCGGTACCTGCGATCGTTACCTGTGACTCTGCGCAAGTGGGTGAGCCATGCAGACCCTAAGTCCACGGACCAGTTGGTCGAGCTGGTGGAGAGGTACGTGGCGGCTGAGGAGCTGATGAGTATGCCCCACCGAGCCCCGATGGCGCACCGGCGAACTCCCACAGACACTGGTAAGACTGTTCAAGGAGAGAAGGGTACTGGGCGGTGGAATGTACCTAAGACTGAGGGTGTAGAACCTGGAGACAGGCCTGCCAGGCCGGGAAGGTTCTTGCCCCATAAACGACTAGACATTAATATGACTCAGTGTTTCCGGTGTGGTGGCTTCGGCCATATTGCCGCTAATTGTTCACTTACAACTGAACCTATGCAATGTGATACTGCTCATGTCTACCGCAGGGGGTCTTTCTTTGCACAGACAGCCTGTACGGCTGACCGGCAGGCTGAGACTGATAAGCACATGTGTGTACTCACTGTAGATGGCAACTGAGTAGAGGCACTGTTAGACTCTGGTAGCTTGGTGACACTTATGAAAGCTGAGCTGGTGAACCCCTTGAGGCGTAAGGGGAAAACTGTTGGTGTGACCTGCATACATGGGGATACTCGATACTATGTTACTGCCGAAGTGAACATCGAGACACCATGTGGTTCTGCTATAGTTTCTGTGGGTTTGGTGCATGGTCTGATGTACGATGCAATATTGGGGAGAGACTTTGCTCACTTCTGGAAGTTGTGGGAAAGCCGTTTTGTTCCAGAAGTGAACAACCCCGACCCATTTGAGAAGGTTGTCGATGTAGTGGAGGAGGGAGTTTCTTCTGAGTCAGCGTTATTCCCTTTTTCTACTATGATTGGCGAACTAGAGAATGCGGAGCGTGACGGTGGCCCGCCAACTGATGTGCCTCCCACTGAGGTGGGAAGTGTTGTTGGGCCAGTTGATCATCTGCCTGATTTAGAGGTCAGAAGAGAGGTCTTTGCCGTGGAGCAGTTGAATGACCCTACTTTGGTAAAAGCCAGGGAGAATGTAAAAGTAGTTGATGGTAAACCCGTAGACCCTGATAGTCCTTTGTCCTATCCCCACATGGCAATGTGTCAGGATTTGTTATATCAGGTGACTAAGAAGGGGGAAGATATTGTGGAACAACTAATAGTTCCCAAAACCTACAGAAGAACAGTGTTGGATCTGGCCCATGGTCATATAACGGCAGGCCATCTAGGGGTAGAGAAAACCACTGAGTGAATAATGCAGAGGTTTTTCTGGCCCGGGCTCCATAAAGAGGTATCTGACTTTTGCGCATCCTGCCCTGAGTGTCAGTATCATGCTCCCAGACCACATTTTAAGGGTCCACTAGTTCCATTGCCTATTATAGAGGTGCCATTTGAAAGAATAGCGATGGATTTGGTTGGACCCTTGATGAAGTCTGCCAGGGGACACCAGTATATTCTGGTCAAAATGGATTACGCTACCAGGTACCCGGAAGCGATCCTGTTGCGCAATATGTCAACCAAGACCATTGCCAGAGAGCTAGTTCATGTCTTTAGCAGGCTGGGTATACCTAAGGAGATACTAACTGACCAGGGTACACTGTTTATGTCAAAAGTCATGAAAGAGTTATGCCGCCTGTTCAAAGTTGAACAGTTAAGAACTTCGGTTTATCACCCCCAAACCGATGGGCTGGTCGAGAGGTTTAACAAGACGTTAAATCACATGCTTAGGAAAGTGGTCAACAAGGATGGTAGGGATTGGGATTACTTATTGCCGTATTTATTGTTGGCCATAAGGGAGGTTCCCCAGTCCTCCACCGGGTTTTCACCCTTCGACTTGTTGTATGAGAGACACCCAAGGGGGTTACTAGACATTGCCAAAGAGACATGGGAGGGGCAGTCTAGTCCTTATAAAACGGTGATTGAGCATGTTTCTCAAATGCAGGAGAGAATTGCTGTGGTAGTGCCGATAGTGAGAGAGCACCTGGAACAGGCTCAACAGGCACAGCAGAGGGTATACAACCGCAATGCTCAGTTATGCAGCTTTGCTCCTGGGGACAGAGTGTTAGTGTTGGTTCCCACTGTGGAAAATAAACTTTTGGCTAAATAGCAATTACAAAGTTTACCAGCCGGGGAAAAGAAAGCCGGAACAGATATACCATATAAATCTGTTAAAGCCCTGGAAATATAGAACGGTACTGTCGGCCGTCCGAGCCCCTCCAGTAAATCCAGGGCCCTTAGTTCCCGAAGTGACAGTGGCAAAAACCCTGTCGGCAATTCAACAACAAGAGGTCAAGGAGTTTCTGATCAGAAATAGGGTGCTGTTCTCTGACGTACCTGGGAAAACCTCGGTCATTAAACATGACATAATCACTGACCCAGGGGTTAAAGTTAATCTAAAGCCCTATAGGTTACCAGAAGCACAAAGAGAATCGGTGTCGAAAGAAATTAAAAATATGCTAGAGTTAGGGGTTATTGAAGAATCACATAGTGAATGGTCAAGTCCCATTGTGTTGAATCCAAAGCCCGACGGGAGTGTGCGTTTCTGCAATGACTTCCGAAAGTTGAACAGTGTTTCAAAATTCGATGCCTACCCGATGCCAAGAGTGGATGAACTGATTGAGAGACTAGGGACGGCAAGGTATTTAACCACTCTTGACCTAACCAAAGGGTATTGGCAAGTACCGTTAACCTAGAGCGCCAAACAAAAGACAGCTTTTTCAGCACCAGAGGGCTTGTTTCAGTACAAGATGTTGCCCTTCGGGCTACATGGGGCACCTGCTACCTTCCAAAGTATGATGGACAGGATTCTAAGGCCCCATAGACGGTATGCGGCTGCTTATCTGGATGACGTGGTCATTCACAGTCCTGATTGGCAGTCTCACTTACCCAGGGTACAAGCAGTGTTGGACTCCATCCATAAGGCAGGTTTGACAGCCAACCCAAAAAAGTGTTGTCTAGGCATGGAGGAAGTAAAATATCTGGGATACACCATTGGCAGAGGCCTGATAAAGCCTCAGCTCAATAAGGTTGATGCCATACAAAACTGGCCACGGCCTCTGAATAAGAAACAGGTGAGAGCCTTCTTGGGAATTACGGGGTACTACAGGAGGTTTATACCCAACTTTGCCACCATGGCAGTCCCACTGACTGACCTGACCAAAGGCAAACAAAAAGTCATGGTAGAATAGAGTCCTGAGGCAGAAAAAGCTTTTCAGGAGTTGAAAGTAGCGTTGTGTTCCCAACCAGTCCTGATGACTCCTAATTTTGACAGGGAATTCATAGTACAAACCGATGCATCAGAAGTAGGTATAGGAGCGGTCCTGTCCCAGAACAAGGAGGGTGAGGAACACCCTATTTTCTATCTAAGCAGAAAGTTGAATGTACATGAGAGAAACGATGCCACAGTGAAGAAGGAGGCGTTGGCCATAAAGTGGGTGTTAGAGGCTCTCAGGTACTACTTGGTTGGAAGAAAGTTCAAATTGATCACTGACCATGCCCCTTTGAAGTGGATGTCCGAAAATAAGGACAGTAATGCGAGAATTACGAGATGGTTCTTGGCGTTACAAACTTTTAAATTTTCAGTGGAACACAGGCCAGGAAGCCAGCTGGCCAATGCAGACGCGTTGTCACGCGTTCATTGTTTGGGGGCTTCAGTTGTTCCGTCCCACAGGTCGAAACAAGGGGGGGGGATATGTGATAGGATCACTGGTAAAGTGGTCTGTGGCAGGTACATTTGTTCCAAATTCCTGTCTTATGTGTTTTAAACCCCCAGGAGAAAGTCTGCAGTGTAGCAGGCTTGAGTCTCGGCTTTTTGAAAAGCCGGTTTGGGACCTGGGGGTTGTGGCTCCACCCACGGCCACTCCAGGTTTTGGGCCTTGCAGCCTGGTAACAGGCTTGTTAGGGTTTCCACCTGAGAGTGGCCAATATAAGCCTAGTTTGTTTAGGGCTGAGTGTCTCACCTGGGAGAGCAGGCAGGGAGTTTGCTCAGAGACACTTGAAAAACCCATCTGTAAGTGCTGTGCCGTGCCTTTGTTGCTGGTGAGGGCATTAGGCCCTGCCAGGTTCTTGTAGTGAGGGAACCACCTGTAAAGTTAGAGCCCAGCCAGGGCTAGGATTTATGTTTATGGTTTCTTTATGTTGTTTCTGTTTTGCACAATAAAGACTGGCGCCGACCAGCTTGTACTCGAATCCAGACTGGCGTACTGTTTCCCAGCTGTTGTGTGTGTAAGGAAGGAGTCCTCTACCCAGGTGAGGGACCCCTAATCTGACTGTGTCACAATATATATGTCATTATTTTTTTATTTGTGTAGACCCGCTTCACCTCCGGATCGTGGTGGTGGATCCTCATAACGGCCGCATGTTTTATATAAACCTTTGTCGAAGAGGGAGAGTGTTAACTCACCTCTCTTGCGGATTGCACTCTCCCTCTTTTTTAGCTTCTAACTGGCACTTGCAGTGCAACTCTAAATGCACCGGTCAGAAGCCCTCCAGCAGCACCTGTGGCTAATTGAAAAAAAAAAACCTTTATTAATTTTTTGCAAGTACTATCCCTGGCTGCAATTCCAGCAGCAAGGGCCAGTGCTGTGTTGCAGCATTGACAGCTGCAGCTGTCTAAACCAATAGCTGCAGTTATCGGAACGGTCTGTGCCTCTAACCATTTATACATTTGCCTGCACATCTGTGCACTATCTTGAAGATAGGAGCGCCGATAATGACAGGGATACATAGCGCCCCCTGTCATTTCAAACACATCTCCACATTAGTACATGGGGAAAAGCAGTATCAGCGCACATAGGGGCAGATGTATTAAGCTCTGGAAAGTGATAAAGTGAAGAGTGATAAACGACCAACCAATCAGCTCCTAACTGCCGTTTTCCAAACACAGCCTGTAACATGACAGTTAGGAACTGAGTGGCTGGTCATTTTTTACTCTTCACTTTATCACTTTCTAGAACTTAATACATCTGCTCCGCTCCCCCTACTCAATTTCCACTGCTCATCTCTCCTCCTCAACCAGCTCTGTCTGCCTCCCGTAAAACAGCTCCCCTTTGTCACCTGCCAGACTCCTCACACTAGAGAACACAGGCTCTGTCTTAGGTGCCTGGCTCCAACTTGTCTCCCTCCTCTTATAGCCATCACTTCAGCCGGGATGCAGTTGATAGACCAGCAGACTAAATGCCGCCGGGTCTATATCCCGACACGATAAGCCCGATGGTGGTCTTCAGATAGGTGTCAAAATACTGATGCCTATTTGAATCTCAACGCCAGAAAGTCGAAGGATGACAGCCCGAATGAGGTAAGTTTGGGGTGTCCTTAGCTTAGCTGCGGGGGGAGGGTTAGGTTTAGGGAGTGTAGCGGGGTTAGGGTTATATTTTTTGGGGGGAAGGTTAGGGTTAGGTAGTTCTAGGGGGGGGTAGGTTTAGGCACCCCTGGGAGGACTTAGGGTTAGGCACCAACTCAGGAGTTTTAGGGTTAGGCACCCCTAAGACAGGGTTAGGTGGGGGAGAGGGGAGGATTAGGGTACTTACCAGCAAGCATCAAGATCTGTTACTGTCGGGCTTCTCGTGTTGGGAATTGAACCTACATACTGAGAGGTCTCTTTATCAAGCAGTGAAAAGTGTGGAGTAGTGAATCAGTGGAGAAGTTGCACATAGTAACCAATCAGCTTTGAAGTGGCATTTATCAAGTACAGTCTATAAAATTATAGGTAGGAGCTGATTGATTGTTATGGGCAACTTCTTCACTGGTCCACTTCTCCACACTTTTCACTGCTTGATAAATAGATGCCTGATTCCCTTCAGCCCAACCCAGCTCTCACCCCTCTCTCCAACTGTCACTTTTTGATCAGTCTCCGTGAGCACAGACTGTAGCACCGGCCCCAACCAGTTCTAGGCAGCCAGACCAGAACCCTCCAACAGCCTCTGGCCCATACCACCAAAAATATAGGAATACAGTAATATAGTTTGAAACTACGCCAGTTTAAATGTTTTCCCTTTAATTTGCAGCTAATACATTTATTATTTTAATAGGTTTTAAGCCTACAGGCAAGAAAGTGATAGTTTATTCTTGCTTTTCAAAAAGTAAAGTTTGAAGATTTTGGAGGCAACTCTCTGTGTTGGATCAGGCATAGGGAAAGTAAGGAAGAGTTAGTACTGGTGTTGTGGAAGCTGAACACACTATATAAATGAATTGGCTAAAGGGAAAGTAATTTAGGTAGATGTCAATGAAGTGGGAGGTCCATGCATTCCAAGTACAATAAATTAATTACGGCTGTCATGAATTATACTGGTGATTGATACTGTATATATGGATTGATTTCAGTATATAATTCTGATAAAACCAAAGTTATATACCAAAGCTTTCCAGGCAAATTAACAAAAATGACATGGGAGTCTATTTACTAAGCAGTGTTAGGAGACAGAGTGAAAAGTGATAAGAAAGTGATAAGGGCCCTCATTCAGAGCCGCTCGTTAGCGGCAGTACGCTCGTTCCGAGCGATGTTCGCACATCTGCGCATGCGTACGGTTTTTAGTACGCATGCGCGAACCAGTCAGTGCGGCCAAAAATCGTTTGAACGCTATATAGCGAGTGCCTGCTATTTTGAGTGACAGAATGAGGCGTATGTGGGTGGTAACAGGGGAAGGTGCTTGAAAACGGGGGAGTGGAATTCGAACGCAGGCGTGCTTAAATCTCAAAACGGGCGTTTTAAGGGTGTGCATAATTAATCCAGCACCGTCATTGACCACGTCACTTGGTTTTTTTAAACTCAGAACTGCTCGCAAAATAGCGGTTGAAAAAACCAACCACAAGAATAGCGAGCAGTTCATACGCTGTACGATGTACTCGATTAATCAAATAAATAGCGGACATGACGTATGGTGCGAGCGGCCAGGGGTGTTTTTATCAAATAAACAAGCGTATGTTTTGCTCGCTCGTTCAGACTTAGAGGTGTGAACAGACTGCAATTTGCGAACGGATCATTTGAATAGCCACCCCTTGTTTCTGAACGAACGACCGCAAATAACGAACGGCTCTGAATGAGGGCCAAGGTGCCAGCCAATCAGCTCCCAACTGTCATCTCACAGGCTGTGTATGAAAAATGACAGTTGGGAGCTGATTGGCTGGCACCTTATCAATTTCTTATCACTTTTCATGCTGTCTCCTAACACTGCTCAGTAAATAGACCCTTTAGGCTTTAAATGGTGATTTAATAAAATAAAATATCTTGGAATCTACAGTGTACATTTGTGTAGAACAAATCATTAACAACAGGACACCAGAGCTGCAAAAATTACCTATACTACCAGACTTCATAACCAGTATCAGGTACATCTACATCCTCCATTTTCAACATTTGAAACATAACAGGTTTCTGGGTGCAAGACAGTGTATACATTGCATATGTACTAATGCAAACATGGAAGATATGCTGATTGGAGAGATTGCTACAGAACAAAGTCCTGGAATTTATAGCATTGGGCTTGGATACACTTCCAGAACTGGTGATGAAGAGCGGGCAAAAGGAACAGGCTTATTCTGTGAACCATCAATATTGGGTGATGGCATGGGGATGTCTACAACCCTTGCAGGTCTGGTATGCACTGAGAGACTGATTCAGATTTGGCAATAAAGTAAGATTGTGCAAGTAACTGTGTACCTGGACAAACCATTTTGCAATGCAAGTGGTGCAAATACATGCATTATTTTGCATGTGAGGTATATACTGGCTGCTTTTGCATGTAGCCCACAAATGCTGGACAGCTTTATTGTTACACTGTAATTTAGATTTCAGTTAGGACATACCCCGCTCAAATCTAAATCTCTCAGCACATTTTAAATCTGCCCCACCAGCTGTGCAACATTTACCAAGATGCAGAGTTACAGTACTTGCAGGGGCGCCGAGAGGGGGGTGAGCGGGTACAGATTACCGGGACCCGGGCTTCCTGAGGGGCCCGGGCTTCCTGAGGGGCCCGGCGGGGGCCCGGGTCTGGCGCCGCTCCCCCTCCCTCACAGCAGCCCAGCACACAGCGTGTGCTGAGCTGCAGTGGAGACTGCTCGTGGCTGCTGAGCAGCAGCCACAGCAGTCTCCTATGCCTGTGCGGGGGAGCGATCACACTGATCGCGCCCCCCCTGGCTTTGTGCCGGGCTGAGGGGGCTCAGAGCGCCCCCTCCCCAGCACGCAGCTCCGCTTTGTGGCGCTGCAAATCTTTTTTCTTTTCTCCCGCAATTAGGCCACGCCCCCTATTACCGGGGTCCGCCATGGCTCTTGGCGGGCCTGAGTACTTGCTCTTTCTTACTCTATTCCCAAATCTGAATCAGGCCCTGAGTCTCTGGTGTGGTATGTACTGGATCTATGTCCATAACAATAGGCTCTTGAACAACTTCAGCAGGTGGTGTGGCAGGCGATATTGCAGGTTCAAGAACTGTCAGTATTTGATGCCAGTTTCATTCATACAATGTTCCATCAGCTTCCACAACATAGCTGTTGGGAGTGTTAGCAAGTCTCTGTAAGATGCCGAATGCCATGGGTGCTTGTAGCTCAGATTAAACATGGCTTGCCTTGACCCATTGCCTGGAGTGTACCAAAGCACTTTGTACATTGTGCTCTACCTTTAGCTGCAGTTGTAATTTGGAGATGGGTATCACTGTTCATGTGTGTCTGGAGAAGAGGCATTGTGTTGGAGAGAATATTCCACCCCTTGCAGTGTTCCTGATATTTAGGAGCACCAGTAACATGTCATTTTTAGGGTTTTATATCCAAGTCAGGACCTGTGGACTGGGCTGATGGGTTGTATCAGAATAGAGGTGGTAGGATCAGAGGTCTACCCATGGGTGAGAACCATGTGGTAAATGCCTGGTGCCATCAGAGAGGTTAGTGATACCTGCAAGTCTCCCAGTCTGCCCCTGGAACTAATTGAGTGGAACTAAACCCCTTACACTAAATGTAGGGATAAGGGTCCAGAACCAGGGTTTGAGAACTTAAGAGACAGAGCAGCAAGTAATTCAAGTAACTGGTAATCTGCTAACAGATGCTGCAGACTGATTATCAGAGCTCAATCACTAGAGCATACATTTTTAAGGAGGAGCATAGGTCCAGGACACATTCCCAACAACCAGAAAAAATGCTGTAACAGAAGCTCAGCATGAACCCCAACACTCTAAGAGAGGACTCACAGAGCGAACAACCACCATCGATAGAGGTACCGATGGTATAGTGAGTAGTGAATCCCAAAGTAGATCAGGAGCTGCAATGCTAGCTACAAGCAATATAATGCAGGACAGAAGTAAATTGAAGTACAGTGAGGATAAAGTCCACTTGAACCTGCATTGTGCAATAGAGATGTACTCTGAGGATTTGTTAGTAGATGAGGCCACTGTAGCAGAAGAGTTGAAAGTGGAAACACTAGGAAAGTCTTTGTTATGCCCAGGAGACTTCAGAATACAAGCAGACTGGAATCACAGGTAAACTCGCAGACATTACGTAGATAAGAACCAGAGATTGCAGATGTGCAATCGGAATGAAGCTGGAGACATGAACCGGAATAAAATCAGAGGTAAAAGCAGTGTGCCCGGAGTGAAACTGTAGACTTGAACTAGAATGGGACTAGAGGTAGTAGCAGAGTAGCCAGGCTAGAACCGGAGACATGAACTGGAATGGAACAGAAGGTAACAGCAAAGTAGCCATAATGGAACCAGAGGCTTGGACCGTAGTGGAACCAGTGAGAGTAGTAGCCAGCCGGAGTGGAAGCGCAGGTTTGGACTGAAGTGGGATAGGCAAGAGTAGTAGCCAGCCGGATTGGAACTGCAGACTTGGACCGGAGTGGGACCAGTGAGAATAGAGCCAGCGAGAGTGGTACCACAGACTTCTACTGGAGTGAAACTTTTTAGAGTAGTAGCCAACCTGAGTTGGAACCACAGGCTTGGATCGGATTAGGACCAGTGATAGTAGCAGCCAGCCAGAGTGAGACTGCAGGCTTGAACTGGAGCGAGATAGAAGATAGTAGCAGCCAGTTGGAGTCGGACCGCAGGCTTGAATCGGAATGGGAAAGGAGATAGCAGCAACCAGCCTGAGTGGGACTGTAGGCTTGAACTGGAGTGGGACCAGACATAGCAACATCAAGCTGGAGTGGGACTTCAGGCTTGAGCCAACTTGGGGCCACCAAGAGTAACAATAGCTAAGCCAGACTGGGAATGGTGCTTGAACACAGGCTGGTAGGTGCAGACTGGAAATAACATGCAACGCAGTTCTGCAGAATGGATGGAGCAAACTCAGAGGCAAAAGCTTGCAAGAATCTAGTAGCACTGGTTCAGGCAGTAGAATGGAGATATAATGTACTCAATAGTGAGTGGGATCACTGGAAGGTAAAGAACCACATTGTTCTGACAAGGTGCTATAGTCAGGTGCAGGTTGGTCATGTGAGTGCAGGGTGGTCATGTGAGCACAGGAGACAGGCAGAGACTGGATACTGGTGCTCACCTGATCAGAGACAATATGGCTGCATCAATGAACCTCAGGGAATGGATTGACAGTGCACTGGGACAGAATGACCCTCCTTGGGAAAGCACTGCTGGACAGGGTAAGAGTGAAACGTGTCCCGGATTAGTGATAGAACACATTTGTACCATCTCTAGAACATATTTGAAGCAGGTGCTTAGCAGAATGAAATACTCTTTAAGCAATTCCATTAGATTGTGCATATCTGGGGCTACTGGTTTTGTAGGTGATGTCCCAGTATGATGTGAAATTCTTGAATGTGCTGCTCATAAATTGCATGGCATTGTCTGTGAAGAAATACTGAAGTATGCCATGAACCAAGATGTGCCTCTTCAATTTTTGATCACTGAGGTGCTTGTGATGTTGGACAGGTAGTCTATTTCTAACACCCCAAAAAATTAGTCCATAGGACTACGTGCTCCTTCTGTCTTCAATCAATGATGTCAACTGTAACAATGAAGCAGGTCATACATTTTGTGAAGAGTGAGAGACTTCTTTGCATGATGAGCATGTAGAGCATTACACTGAGAACAGAAAACCATGACACATTCTATGTCAGCTGACATTAAATCCAGAAAAGTTCTTCTTTACCCCTAAAGTTGATGACCTTGCACCCCAGGTGACATTGATGAACTTGGGTAGCATATAAACTTTGCAACTTATAGGGAGTGACAAATTATTGACCCTCATGATTACACCATATAAATCAATGACATTCTAGCTATCAATGATCTAGTACATTCTATAAAATGATAGCTAGAATCCAAGTGGATGCTGTGGTCAATACACTGGTGGATCCAGGAAGGTGGGGGTTAAGGGGGACTGTCCTCCATAGCACACACCTTCTTCATAGGCACTTTATGCCAACACCACCTCCCTCTCCTCCTCGGGGCTGAGCTCTCAGCTAGCTCTGCCTCCTCACTCACTTAGACAGTCTAGCACGGTAAGCAGTGAGTGAGGAAACGGTGCCGGCTGAGAGCTCGGCCCCATGGAGGAGATAGTGCCCTGAGGTGGAGAGGGAGGTCGTGGGCACCCAAAGTGCCTATTCAGAAGGTGAGTGTACTATAGGGGGCAATCACTCTGATCACTTACCCCCATGGATCCATTACTGGGTCAATACCTCACTTGTCCTCTTAGGAGGTTTGATAAGTCTCCCTAAAATGTTTCAACAGGCAAATGGAATGGACCATATGTGTTGGAAAAGCTGGAACATCCATTAATATATATAAGGCATGACAATGGTATTTTAGCTCAGTAGATGTCAGTGATGTATGGAATATGCCCAGTATGAACTGTGAAGTAAGGAATCAAGAAGCGGTCAGTCGGGCACTGCAAGGCAAACTGATAACTGTTGTATTTGATGTACATTATTTAGAGTATGCTTATGCAATGTTAAAATTGTAACTAATTAATAACACAATACAATGAAATCACTTTGCATTAAATCGTACTTTAATTCTTGCTGCATCTTTATAATAGACCCAACATCATTTAATATAGAGATATATTCTAGTCTTCTCCAGAGTAGAACATATCATGTAGGCTCATGTTAGAAACATCTGAGATAATTCTATAATCATATAACTCGTGGTCCCAGATAGATGACAGTTCCACTTAGTAGACTTAAAAGTTGAATAAATCCAATGTTAGGATGAATAAAGAATGATTTTTATTTCTATGAAAATGGAACAGTGGGCCTGATTCAGAGCCGCTTGTAAGTGGCCGCTCGTTCGCTCCGAGCGATGTTCGCACAACTGCGCATGCGTACGGGTCGTAATGCGCATGCGCCAACCAGTCATTGCGGTCGCAAATCGAGCACTCGCAAAATAGCGAGTGCCTGCTAATTTGAGTGACAGGATGAGGCGTTTGTGGGTGGTAACAGGGGAAGGTGCTTGAAAACGGGGAGTGGAGATCCGAACGCAGGCGTGCCAAACGGTCAAAACGGGCGTTTTAAGGGTGTGCATAATTAACAAAGCAGCGTCATCGACCACGTCACTTGGTTGTTTCTTAGCCTGAACTGTTCGCATGATTGCGGTAGGAAAATCCAACCACAAGCACTGCGAGCAGTTCAGACGCCTTTTGATGTACTCGATTAATCAAATAAATAGCGGAAATGACGTAGGATGCGAGCGGCCAGGGGGCATCTTTACAAAATAGCGAGCGCATGTTTCGTTCACTCGCTCAGACATAGAGGTGTAAACAGACCGCAAAGAGCGAGCGCTCAATTTAAATAGCCGGCCCCTTTTTCTGAACGAGCGAGCGCAAATAGCGTCCGGCTCTGAATCAGGCCCAGTCTTCATACATTTAACTTTTGTTGTCAACTACCAGTGGCGTACCCACTGGCTAAATTATCACGGGAACCCTCAGAATACAAATCATGTTTTCTGTGCATAAATAATGTGGTTGGCTCATTTATAAATGCTGGTACTTCCTGCTTCCAGCACTGTGGATAACTTTATCAACATGAATATTTATTGTATGAGCAAAGGAAGTGACGCAGCAGTACCAGCTACAGTCACCCTTCAATTCAATTCATCTTTATAGTAGGGGTGAGCGGGTTCGGATTTCTGAAATCCGAACCCCCCCGAGCCCCCCCGATCCGAGTCCGATCCGAGTCAGGCTCGACTTTTCCCGCCTGACTCGGATCTGAAATCGAGGCAAAACGTCATCATCCCGCCTTCCGAGTCTCGTGGGTTTTGGATCCTATATAAGGTACCCGCGTCGGCGCCATTTTCTCACTCGGCTGTGGACAGTGAAGAGGGAGGGTGGGAGTTAGGGCTGTGTAGTGTAGTGTAGTGTAGTGCTGCTGTTGTCCACTACTTCAAAGCCCATAGGGGCTGGCTGTGTTGTGCTGTGCTGCTGTTGTTAATAGGGGCTGTGTCCACTACTTCAAAGTCCATAGGGGCTGGCTGGACTGTGTTGTGCAGTCAGTTCTCCATAGGGGCTGTGTCCACCCCAAAGTCCTGTGCAGTGTCCCAGTCCTAAAGGGGTGCTGTAGTGTTGTCCAGGGGGTGCTCTGTCCATCAGGGGTGCTCCCCCCAAGTGCTAAAAAAATAATATATTTTCTGTGTTTGTGAATTGTGTGCGCAGTAGCCGCACGTGCATCAACAAAGTAGTGCCAAGCGTGCGCCTGTGTCATAAGTAAAGGGCCGGCTGGCTTGACCGTTAAAGGGTGCTGTAACCCCCAAAGTACACTCCAGTCCAAACCAAAAAAAAAATTATTTTCTGTGTTTGTGAATTGTGTGCGCAGTAGCCGCACATGCATCAACAAAGTAGTGCCAAGCATGCGCCTGTGTCATAAGTAAAGGGCCGGCTGGCTTGACCGTTAAAGGGTGCTGTAACCCCCGAAAGTACACTCCAGTCCAAACCAAAAAAAAAATTATTTTCTGTGTTTGTGAATTGTGTGCGCAGTAGCCGCACGTGCATCAACAAAGTAGTGCCAAGCGTGCACCTGTGTCATAAGTAAAGGGCCGGCTGGCTTGACCGTTAAAGGGTGCTGTAACCCCCAAAGTACACTCCAGTCCAAACTAAAAAAAAACTTATTTTCTGTGTTTGTGAATTGTGTGCGCAGTAGCCACACGTGCATCAACAAAGTAGTGCCAAGCGTGCGCCTGTGTCATAAGTAAAGGGCCGGCTGGCTTGACCTTTAAAGGGTGCTGTAACCCCCAAAGTACACTCCAGTCCAAACCAAAAAAAAAATTATTTTCTGTGTTTGTGAATTGTGTGCGCAGTAGCCGCACTTGCATCAACAAAGTAGTGCCAAGCGTGCGCCTGTGTCATAAGTAAAGGGCCGGCTGGCTTGACCGTTAAAGGGTGCTGTAACCCCCAAAGTACACTCCAGTCCAAACCAAAAAAAAAATTATTTTCTGTGTTTGTGAATTGTGTGCGCAGTAGAAGCACGTGCATCAACAAAGTAGTGCCAAGCGTGCGCCTGTGTCATAAGTAAAGGGCCGGCTGGCTTGACCGTTAAAGGGTGCTGTAACCCCCAAAGTACACTCCAGTCCAAACCAAAAAAAAAATTATTTTCTGTGTTTGTGAATTGTGTGCGCAGTAGCCGCACGTGCATCAACAAAGTAGTGCCAAGCGTGCGCCTGTGTCATAAGTAAAGGGCCGGCTGGCTTGACCGTTAAAGGGTGCTGTAACCCCCAAAGTACACTCCAGTCCAAACCAATAAAAAAATTATTTTCTCTGTTTGTGAATTGTGTGCGCAGTAGCCGCACGTGCATCAACAAAGTAGTGCCAAACGTGCACCTGTGTCATAAGTAAAGGGCCAGCTGGCTTGACCGTTAAAGGGTTCTGTAACCCCCAAAGTACACTCCAGTCCAAACCAAAAAAATAATAATTTTCTGTGTTTGTGAATTGTGTGCGCAGTAGAAGCACGTGCATCAACAAAGTAGTGCCAAGCGTGCGCCTGTGTCATAAGTAAAGGGCCAGCTGGCTTGACCGTTAAAGGGTGCTGTAATCCCCAAAGTACACTCCAGTCCAAACCAAAAAAAAAATTATTTTCTGTGTTTGTGAATTGTGTGCGCAGTAGCCGCACGTGCATCAACAAAGTAGTGCCAAACGTGCGCCTGTGTCATAAGTAAAGGGCCGGCTGGCTTGACCGTTAAAGGGTTCTGTAACCCCCAAAGTACACTCCAGTCCAAACAAAAAAAAAAATAATTTTCTGTGTTTGTGAATTGTGTGCGCAGTAGCCGCACGTGTATCAACAAAGTAGTGCCAAGCGTGCACCTGTGTCATAAGTAAAGGGCCGGCTGGCTTGACCATTAAAGGGTGCTGTAACCCCCAAAGTACACTCCAGTCCAAACCAAAAAAAAATTATTTTCTGTGTTTGTGAATTGTGTGCGCAGTAGCCGCACGTGCATCAACAAAGTAGTGCCAAACGTGCGCCTGTGTCATAAGTAAAGGGCCGGCTGGCTTGACCGTTAAAGGGTTCTGTAACCCCCAAAGTACACTCCAGTCCAAACAAAAAAAAAAATAATTTTCTGTGTTTGTGAATTGTGTGCGCAGTAGCCGCACGTGTATCAACAAAGTAGTGCCAAGCGTGCACCTGTGTCATAAGTAAAGGGCCAGCTGGCTTGACCATTAAAGGGTGCTGTAACCCCCAAAGTACACTCCAGTCCAAACCAAAAAAAAATATATTTTCTGTGTTTGTGAATTGTGTGCGCAGTAGCCGCACGTGCATCAACAATGTAGTGCCAAGCGTGCGCCTGTGTCATAAGTAAAGGGCCGGCTGGCTTGACCGTTAAAGGGTGCTGTAACCCCCAAAGTACACTCCAGTCCAAACCAAAAAAAAATTATTTTCTGTGTTTGTGAATTGTGTGCGCAGTAGCCGCACATGCATCAACAAAGTAGTGCCAAGCGTGCGCCTGTGTCATAAGTAAAGCGCCGGCTGGCTTGACCGTTAAAGGGTGCTGTAACCCCCGAAAGTAAACTCCAGTCCAAACCAAAAAAAAAATTATTTTCTGTGTTTGTGAATTGTGTGCGCAGTAGCCGCACGTGCATCAACAAAGTAGTGCCAAGCGTGCGCCTGTGTCATAAGTAAAGGGCCGTCTGGCTTGACCGTTAAAGGGTGCTGTAACCCCCAAAGTACACTCCAGTCCAAACTAAAAAAAAACGTATTTTCTGTGTTTGTGAATTGTGTGCGCAGTAGCCGCACGTGCATCAACAAAGTAGTGCCAAGCATGCGCCTGTGTCATAAGTAATGGGCCGGCTGGCTTGACCTTTAAAGGGTGCTGTAACCCCCAAAGTACACTCCAGTCCAAACCAAAAAAAAATAATTTTCTGTGTTTGTGAATTGTGTGCGCAGTAGTCGCACGTGCATCAACAAAGTAGTGCCAAGCGTGCGCCTGTGTCATAAGTAAAGGGCCGGCTGGCTTGACCGTTAAAGGGTGCTGTAACCCCCAAAGTACACTCCAGTCCAAACCAAAAAAAAAATTATTTTCTGTGTTTGTGAATTGTGTGCGCAGTAGAAGCACGTGCATCAACAAAGTAGTGCCAAGCGTGCGCCTGTGTCATAAGTAAAGGGCCGGCTGGCTTGACCGTTAAAGGGTGCTGTAACCCCCAAAGTACACTCCAGTCCAAACCAAAAAAAAAATTATTTTCTGTGTTTGTGAATTGTGTGCGCAGTAGCCGCACGTGCATCAACAAAATAGTGCCAAACATGCGCCTGTGTCATAAGTAAAGGGCCGGCTGGCTTGACTGTTAAAGGGTGCTGTAACCCCCGAAAGTACACTCCAGTCCAAACCAAAAAAAAAATAATTTTCTGTGTTTGTGAATTGTGTGCGCAGTAGCCGCACGTGCATCAACAAAGTAGTGCCAAGCGTGCACCTGTGTCATAAGTAAAGGGCCGGCTGGCTTGACCGTTAAAGGGTGCTGTAACCCCCAAAGTACACTCCAGTCCAAACTAAAAAAAAACTTATTTTCTGTGTTTGTGAATTGTGTGCGCAGTAGCCGCACGTGCATCAACAAAGTAGTGCCAAGCGTGCGCCTGTGTCATAAGTAAAGGGCCGGCTGGCTTGACCTTTAAAGGGTGCTGTAACCCCCAAAGTACACTCCAGTCCAAACCAAAAAAAATAATTTTCTGTGTTTGTGAATTGTGTGCGCAGTAGCTGCACGTGCATCAACAAAGTAGTGCCAAGCGTGCGCCTGTGTCATAAGTAAAGGGCCAGCTGGCTTGACCGTTAAAGGGTGCTGTAACCCCCAAAGTACACTCCAGTCCAAACCAAAAAAAAACTTATTTTCTGTGTTTGTGAATTGTGTGCGCAGTAGCCGCACGTGCATCAACAAAGTAGTGCCAAGCGTGCGCCTGTGTCATAAGTAAAGGGCCGGCTGGCTTGACCGTTAAAGGATGCTGTAACCCCCAAAGTACACTCCAGTCCAAACCAAAAAAAAAATTATTTTCTGTGTTTGTGAATTGTGTGCGCAGTAGCCGCACGTGCATCAACAAAGTAGTGCCAAGCGTGCGCCTGTGTCATAAGTAAAGGGCCGGCTGGCTTGACCTTTAAAGGGTGCTGTAACCCCCAAAGTACACTCCAGTCCAAACCAAAAAAAAAATAATTTTCTGTGTTTGTGAATTGTGTGCGCAGTAGCAGCACGTGCATCAACAAAGTAGTGCCAAGCGTGCACCTGTGTCATAAGTAAAGGGCCGGCTGGCTTGACCATTAAAGGGTGCTGTAACCCCCAAAGTACACTCCAGTCCAAACCAAAAAAATATATATTTTCTGTGTTTGTGAATTGTGTGCGCAGTAGCCGCACGTGCATCAACAAAGTAGTGCCAAGCGTGCGCCTGTGTCATAAGTAAAGGGCCGGCTGACTTGACCGTTAAAGGGTGCTGTAACCCCCAAAGTACACTCCAGTCCAAACCAAAAAAAAAATTATTTTCTGTGTTTGTGAATTGTGTGCGCAGTAGCCGCACATGCATCAACAAAGTAGTGCCAAGCGTGCGCCTGTGTCATAAGTAAAGGGCCGGCTGGCTTGACTGTTAAAGGGTGCTGTAACCCCCGAAAGTACACTCCAGTCCAAACCAAAAAAAAAATTATTTTCTGTGTTTGTGAATTGTGTGCGCAGTAGCCGCACGTGCATCAACAAAGTAGTGCCAAGCGTGCACCTGTGTCATAAGTAAAGGGCCGGCTGGCTTGACCGTTAAAGGGTGCTGTAACCCCCAAAGTACACTCCAGTCCAAACTAAAAAAAAAATTATTTTCAGTGTTTGTGAATTGTGTGCGCAGTAGCCGCACGTGCATCAACAAAGTAGTGCCAAACGTGCGCCTGTGTCATAAGTAAAGGGCCGGCTGGCTTGACCGTTAAAGGGTTCTGTAACCCCCAAAGTACACTCCAGTCCAAACCAAAAAAAAATTTATTTTCTGTGTTTGTGAATTGTGTGCGCAGTAGCAGCACGTGCATCAACAAAGTAGTGCCAAGCGTGCACCTGTGTCATAAGTAAAGGGCCGGCTGGCTTGACCATTAAAGGGTGCTGTAACCCCCAAAGTACACTCCAGTCCAAACCAAAAAAATATATATTTTCTGTGTTTGTGAATTGTGTGCGCAGTAGCCGCACGTGCATCAACAAAGTAGTGCCAAGCGTGCGCCTGTGTCATAAGTAAAGGGCCGGCTGGCTTGACCGTTAAAGGGTGCTGTAACCCCCAAAGTACACTCCAGTCCAAACCAAAAAAAAAATTATTTTCTGTGTTTGTGAATTGTGTGCGCAGTAGCCGCACATGCATCAACAAAGTAGTGCCAAGCGTGCGCCTGTGTCATAAGTAAAGGGCCGGCTGGCTTGACTGTTAAAGGGTGCTGTAACCCCCGAAAGTACACTCCAGTCCAAACCAAAAAAAAAATTATTTTCTGTGTTTGTGAATTGTGTGCGCAGTAGCCGCACGTGCATCAACAAAGTAGTGCCAAGCGTGCACCTGTGTCATAAGTAAAGGGCTGGCTGGCTTGACCGTTAAAGGGTGCTGTAACCCCCAAAGTACACTCCAGTCCAAACTAAAAAAAAACTTATTTTCTGTGTTTGTGAATTGTGTGCGCAGTAGCCGCACGTGCATCAACAAAGTAGTGCCAAGCGTGCGCCTGTGTCATAAGTAAAGGGTCGGCTGGCTTGACCTTTAAAGGGTGCTGTAACCCCCAAAGTACACTCCAGTCCAAACCAAAAAAAAATAATTTTCTGTGTTTGTGAATTGTGTGCGCAGTAGCCGCACGTGCATCAACAAAGTAGTGCCAAGCGTGCACCTGTGTCATAAGTAAAGGGCCGGCTGGCTTGACCGTTAAAGGGTGCTGTAACCCCCAAAGTACACTCCAGTCCAAACCTAGAAAAAAATTATTTTCTGTGTTTGTGAATTGTGTGCGCAGTAGCAGCACGTGCATCAACAAAGTAGTGCCAAGCGTGCGCCTGTGTCATAAGTAAAGGGCCGGCTGGCTTGACCGTTAAAGAATGCTGTAAACCCCAAAGTACACTCCAGTCCAAACCAAAAAAAAATTATTTTCTGTGTTTGTGAATTGTGTGCGCAGTAGCCGCACGTGCATCAACAAAGTAGTGCCAAACGTGCGCCTGTGTCATAAGTAAAGGGCCGGCTGGCTTGACCGTTAAAGGGTGCTGTAACCCCCAAAGTACACTCCAGTCCAAACCAAAAAAAAAATAATTTTCTGTGTTTGTGAATTGTGTGCGCAGTAGCCGCACGTGCATCAACAAAGTAGTGCCAAGCGTGCGCCTGTGTCATAAGTAAAGGGCCGGCTGGCTTGACCGTTAAAGGGTGCTGTAACCCCCAAAGTACACTCCTGTCCAAACCCAAAAAAAAATTATTTTCTGTGTTTGTGAATTGTGTACGCAGTAGCCGCACGTGCATCAACAAAGTAGTGCCAAACGTGTGCCTGTGTCATAAGTAAAGGGCCGGCTGGCTTGACCGTTAAAGGGTTCTGTAACCCCCAAAGTACACTCCAGTCCAAACCTAGAAAAAAATTATTTTCTGTGTTTGTGAATTGTGTGCGCAGTAGAAGCACGTGCATCAACAAAGTAGTGCCAAGCGTGCGCCTGTGTCATAAGTAAAGGGCCGGCTGGCTTGACCGTTAAAGGATGCTGTAACCCCCAAAGTACACTCCAGTCCAAACCAAAAAAAAAATTATTTTCTGTGTTTGTGAATTGTGTGCGCAGTAGCCGCACGTGCATCAACAAAGTAGTGCCAAGCGTGCGCCTGTGTCATAAGTAAAGGGCCGGCTGGCTTGACCTTTAAAGGGTGCTGTAACCCCCAAAGTACACTCCTGTCCAAACCAAAAAAAAATAATTTTCTATGTTTGTGAATTGTGTGCGCAGTAGTCGCACGTGCATCAACAAAGTAGTGCCAAGCGTGCGCCTGTGTCATAAGTAAAGGGCCGGCTGGCATGACCGTTAAAGGGTTCTGTAACCCCCAAAGTACACTCCAGTCCAAACCAAAAAAAAAATAATTTTCTGTGTTTGTGAATTGTGTGCGCAGTAGCAGCACGTGCATCAACAAAGTAGTGCCAAGCGTGCACCTGTGTCATAAGTAAAGGGCCGGCTGGCTTGACCATTAAAGGGTGCTGTAACCCCCAAAGTACACTCCAGTCCAAACCAAAAAAATATATATTTTCTGTGTATGTGAATTGTGTGCGCAGTAGCCGCACGTGCATCAACAAAGTAGTGCCAAGCGTGCGCCTGTGTCATAAGTAAAGGGCCGGCTGGCTTGACCGTTAAAGGGTGCTGTAACCCCCAAAGTACACTCCAGTCCAAACCAAAAAAAAAATTATTTTCTGTGTTTGTGAATTGTGTGCGCAGTAGCCGCACATGCATCAACAAAGTAGTGCCAAGCGTGCGCCTGTGTCATAAGTAAAGGGCCGGCTGGCTTGACTGTTAAAGGGTGCTGTAACCCCCGAAAGTACACTCCAGTCCAAACCAAAAAAAAAATTATTTTCTGTGTTTGTGAATTGTGTGCGCAGTAGCCGCACGTGCATCAACAAAGTAGTGCCAAGCGTGCACCTGTGTCATAAGTAAAGGGCCGGCTGGCTTGACCGTTAAAGGGTGCTGTAACCCCCAAAGTACACTCCAGTCCAAACTAAAAAAAAAATTATTTTCAGTGTTTGTGAATTGTGTGCGCAGTAGCCGCACGTGCATCAACAAAGTAGTGCCAAACGTGCGCCTGTGTCATAAGTAAAGGGCCGGCTGGCTTGACCGTTAAAGGGTTCTGTAACCCCCAAAGTACACTCCAGTCCAAACCAAAAAAAAATTTATTTTCTGTGTTTGTGAATTGTGTGCGCAGTAGCAGCACGTGCATCAACAAAGTAGTGCCAAGCGTGCACCTGTGTCATAAGTAAAGGGCCGGCTGGCTTGACCATTAAAGGGTGCTGTAACCCCCAAAGTACACTCCAGTCCAAACCAAAAAAATATATATTTTCTGTGTTTGTGAATTGTGTGCGCAGTAGCCGCACGTGCATCAACAAAGTAGTGCCAAGCGTGCGCCTGTGTCATAAGTAAAGGGCCGGCTGGCTTGACCGTTAAAGGGTGCTGTAACCCCCAAAGTACACTCCAGTCCAAACCAAAAAAAAAATTATTTTCTGTGTTTGTGAATTGTGTGCGCAGTAGCCGCACATGCATCAACAAAGTAGTGCCAAGCGTGCGCCTGTGTCATAAGTAAAGGGCCGGCTGGCTTGACTGTTAAAGGGTGCTGTAACCCCCGAAAGTACACTCCAGTCCAAACCAAAAAAAAAATTATTTTCTGTGTTTGTGAATTGTGTGCGCAGTAGCCGCACGTGCATCAACAAAGTAGTGCCAAGCGTGCACCTGTGTCATAAGTAAAGGGCTGGCTGGCTTGACCGTTAAAGGGTGCTGTAACCCCCAAAGTACACTCCAGTCCAAACTAAAAAAAAACTTATTTTCTGTGTTTGTGAATTGTGTGCGCAGTAGCCGCACGTGCATCAACAAAGTAGTGCCAAGCGTGCGCCTGTGTCATAAGTAAAGGGTCGGCTGGCTTGACCTTTAAAGGGTGCTGTAACCCCCAAAGTACACTCCAGTCCAAACCAAAAAAAAATAATTTTCTGTGTTTGTGAATTGTGTGCGCAGTAGCCGCACGTGCATCAACAAAGTAGTGCCAAGCGTGCACCTGTGTCATAAGTAAAGGGCCGGCTGGCTTGACCGTTAAAGGGTGCTGTAACCCCCAAAGTACACTCCAGTCCAAACCTAGAAAAAAATTATTTTCTGTGTTTGTGAATTGTGTGCGCAGTAGCAGCACGTGCATCAACAAAGTAGTGCCAAGCGTGCGCCTGTGTCAAAAGTAAAGGGCCGGCTGGCTTGACCGTTAAAGAATGCTGTAAACCCCAAAGTACACTCCAGTCCAAACCAAAAAAAAATTATTTTCTGTGTTTGTGAATTGTGTGCGCAGTAGCCGCACGTGCATCAACAAAGTAGTGCCAAACGTGCGCCTGTGTCATAAGTAAAGGGCCGGCTGGCTTGACCGTTAAAGGGTGCTGTAACCCCCAAAGTACACTCCAGTCCAAACCAAAAAAAAATAATTTTCTGTGTTTGTGAATTGTGTGCGCAGTAGCCGCACGTGCATCAACAAAGTAGTGCCAAGCGTGCGCCTGTGTCATAAGTAAAGGGCCGGCTGGCTTGACCGTTAAAGGGTGCTGTAACCCCCAAAGTACACTCCTGTCCAAACCCAAAAAAAATTATTTTCTGTGTTTGTGAATTGTGTGCGCAGTAGCCGCACGTGCATCAACAAAGTAGTGCCAAACGTGTGCCTGTGTCATAAGTAAAGGGCCGGCTGGCTTGACCGTTAAAGGGTTCTGTAACCCCCAAAGTACACTCCAATCCAAACCAAAAAAAAAATAATTTTCTGTGTTTGTGAATTGTGTGCGCAGTAGAAGCACGTGCATCAACAAAGTAGTGGCAAGCGTGCGCCTGTGTCATAAGTAAAGGGCCAGCTGGCTTGACCGTTAAAGGGTGCTGTAACCCCCAAAGTACACTCCAGTCCAAACCAAAAAAAAAATTATTTTCTGTGTTTGTGAATTGTGTGCGCAGTAGCCGCACGTGCATCAACAAAGTAGTGCCAAACGTGCGCCTGTGTCATAAGTAAAGGGCCGGCTGGCTTGACCGTTAAAGGGTTCTGTAACCCCCAAAGTACACTCCAGTCCAAACCAAAAAAAAAATAATTTTCTGTGTTTGTGAATTGTGTGCGCAGTAGCCGCACGTGCATCAACAAAGTAGTGCCAAGCGTGCACCTGTGTCATAAGTAAAGGGCCGGCTGGCTTGACCATTAAAGGGTGCTGTAACCCCCAAAGTACACTCCAGTCCAAACCAAAAAAATATATATTTTCTGTGTTTGTGAATTGTGTGCGCAGTAGCCGCACGTGCATCAACAAAGTAGTGCCAAGCATGCGCCTGTGTCATAAGTAAAGGGCCGGCTGGCTTGACCGTTAAAGGGTGCTGTAACCCCCAAAGTACACTCCAGTCCAAACCTAGAAAAAAATTATTTTCTGTGTTTGTGAATTGTGTGCGCAGTAGAAGCACGTGCATCAACAAAGTAGTGCCAAGCGTGCGCCTGTGTCATAAGTAAAGGGCCGGCTGGCTTGACCGTTAAAGGATGCTGTAAACCCCAAAGTACACTCCAGTCCAAACCAAAAAAAAATTATTTTCTGTGTTTGTGAATTGTGTGCGCAGTAGCCGCACGTGCATCAACAAAGTAGTGCCAAACGTGCGCCTGTGTCATAAGTAAAGGGCCGGCTGTCTTGACCGTTAAAGGGTGCTGTAACCCCCAAAGTACACTCCAGTCCAAACCAAAAAAAAAATAATTTTCTGTGTTTGTGAATTGTGTGCGCAGTAGCCGCACGTGCATCAACAAAGTAGTGCCAAGCGTGCGCCTGTGTCATAAGTAAAGGGCCGGCTGGCTTGACCATTAAAGGGTGCTGTAACCCCCAAAGTACACTCCAGTCCAAACCAAAAAAAAAATTATTTTCTGTGTTTGTGAATTGTGTGCGCAGTAGCCGCACGTGCATCAACAAAGTAGTGCCAAACGTGTGCCTGTGTCATAAGTAAAGGGCCGGCTGGCTTGACCGTTAAAGGGTTCTGTAACCCCCAAAGTACACTCCAGTCCAAACCAAAAAAAAAATAATTTTCTGTGTTTGTGAATTGTGTGCGCAGTAGAAGCACGTGCATCAACAAAGTAGTGGCAAGCGTGCGCCTGTGTCATAAGTAAAGGGCCAGCTGGCTTGACCGTTAAAGGGTGCTGTAACCCCCAAAGTACACTCCAGTCCAAACCAAAAAAAAAATTATTTTCTGTGTTTGTGAATTGTGTGCGCAGTAGCCGCACGTGCATCAACAAAGTAGTGCCAAACGTGCGCCTGTGTCATAAGTAAAGGGCCGGCTGGCTTGACCGTTAAAGGGTTCTGTAACCCCCAAAGTACACTCCAGTCCAAACCAAAAAAAAAATAATTTTCTGTGTTTGTGAATTGTGTGCGCAGTAGCCGCACGTGCATCAACAAAGTAGTGCCAAGCGTGCACCTGTGTCATAAGTAAAGGGCCGGCTGGCTTGACCATTAAAGGGTGCTGTAACCCCCAAAGTACACTCCAGTCCAAACCAAAAAAATATATATTTTCTGTGTTTGTGAATTGTGTGCGCAGTAGCCGCACGTGCATCAACAAAGTAGTGCCAAGCATGCGCCTGTGTCATAAGTAAAGGGCCGGCTGGCTTGACCGTTAAAGGGTGTTGTAACCCCCAAAGCACACTCCAGTCCAAACCAAAAAAAAAATTATTTTCTGTGTTTGTGAATTGTGTGCGCAGTAGCCGCACATGCATCAACAAATTAGTGCCAAGCGTTCGCCTGTGTCATAAGTAAAGGGCCGGCTGGCTTGACCGTTAAAGGGTGCTGTAACCCCCGAAAGTACACTCCAGTCCAAACCAAAAAAAAAATAATTTTCTGTGTTTGTGAATTGTGTGCGCAGTAGACGCACGAGCATCAACAAAGTAGTGCCAAGCGTGCACCTGTGTCATAAGTAAAGGGCCGGCTGGCTTGACCGTTAAAGGGTGCTGTAACCCCCAAAGTACACTCCAGTCCAAACTAAAAAAAAAATTATTTTCTGTGTTTGTGAATTGTGTGCGCAGTAGAAGCACGTGCATCAACAAAGTAGTGGCAAGCGTGCGCCTGTGTCATAAGTAAAGGGCCAGCTGGCTTGACCGTTAAAGGGTGCTGTAACCCCCAAAGTACACTCCAGTCCAAACCAAAAAAAAAATTATTTTCTGTGTTTGTGAATTGTGTGCGCAGTAGCCGCACGTGCATCAACAAAGTAGTGCCAAGCGTGCGCCTGTGTCATAAGTAAAGGGCCGGCTGGCTTGACCATTAAAGGGTGCTGTAAGCCCCAAAGTACACTCCAGTCCAAACCAAAAAAAAAATTATTTTTTGTGTTTGTGAATTGTGTGCGCAGTAGCCGCACGTGCATCAACAAAGTAGTGCCAAACGTGTGCCTGTGTCATAAGTAAAGGGCCGGCTGGCTTGACCATTAAAGGGTTCTGTAACCCCCAAAGTACACTCCAGTCCAAACCAAAAAAAAAATAATTTTCTGTGTTTGTGAATTGTGTGCGCAGTAGAAGCACGTGCATCAACAAAGTAGTGGCAAGCGTGCGCCTGTGTCATAAGTAAAGGGCCAGCTGGCTTGACCGTTAAAGGGTGCTGTAACCCCCAAAGTACACTCCAGTCCAAACCAAAAAAAAAATTATTTTCTGTGTTTGTGAATTGTGTGCGCAGTAGCCGCACGTGCATCAACAAAGTAGTGCCAAACGTGCGCCTGTGTCATAAGTAAAGGGCCGGCTGGCTTGACCGTTAAAGGGTTCTGTAACCCCCAAAGTACACTCCAGTCCAAACCAAAAAAAAAATAATTTTCTGTGTTTGTGAATTGTGTGCGCAGTAGCCGCACGTGCATCAACAAAGTAGTGCCAAGCGTGCACCTGTGTCATAAGTAAAGGGCCGGCTGGCTTGACCATTAAAGGGTGCTGTAACCCCCAAAGTACACTCCAGTCCAAACCAAAAAAATATATATTTTCTGTGTTTGTGAATTGTGTGCGCAGTAGCCGCACGTGCATCAACAAAGTAGTGCCAAGCATGCGCCTGTGTCATAAGTAAAGGGCCGGCTGGCTTGACCGTTAAAGGGTGTTGTAACCCCCAAAGTACACTCCAGTCCAAACCAAAAAAAAAATTATTTTCTGTGTTTGTGAATTGTGTGCGCAGTAGCCGCACATGCATCAACAAATTAGTGCCAAGCGTTCGCCTGTGTCATAAGTAAAGGGCCGGCTGGCTTGACCGTTAAAGGGTGCTGTAACCCCCGAAAGTACACTCCAGTCCAAACCAAAAAAAAAATTATTTTCTGTGTTTGTGAATTGTGTGCGCAGTAGACGCACGAGCATCAACAAAGTAGTGCCAAGCGTGCACCTGTGTCATAAGTAAAGGGCCGGCTGACTTGACCGTTAAAGGGAGCTGTAACCCCCAAAGTACACTCCAGTCCAAACTAAAAAAAAACTTATTTTCTGTGTTTGTGAATTGTGTGCGCAGTAGCCGCACGTGCATCAACAAAGTAGTGCCAAGCGTGCGCCTGTGTCATAAGTAAAGGGCCGGCTGGCTTGACCTTTAAAGGGTGCTGTAACCCCCAAAGTACACTCCAGTCCAAACCAAAAAAAAATAATTTTCTGTGTTTGTGAATTGCGTGCGCAGTAGTCGCACGTGCATCAACAAAGTAGTGCCTAGTGTGCGCCTGTGTCATAAGTAAAGGGCCGGCTGGCTTGACCGTTAAAGGGTGCTGTAACCCCCAAAGTACACTCCAGTCCAAACCAAAAAAAAAATTATTTTCTGTGTTTGTGAATTGTGTGCGCAGTAGAAGCACGTGCATCAACAAAGTAGTGCCAAGCGTGCGCCTGTGTCATAAGTAAAGGGCCGGCTGGCTTGACCGTTAAAGGGTGCTGTAACCCCCAAAGTACACTCCAGTCCAATCCAAACAAAAAATTATTTTCTGTGTTTGTGAATTGTGTGCGCAGTAGCCGCACGTGCATCAACAAAGTAGTGCCAAACGTGCGCCTGTGTCATAAGTAAAGGGCCGGCTGGCTTGACCGTTAAAGAGTTCTGTAACCCCCAAAGTACACTCCAGTCCAAACCAAAAAAAAAATAATTTTCTGTGTTTGTGAATTGTGTGCGCAGTAGCCGCACGTGCATCAACAAAGTAGTGCCAAGCGTGCACCTGTGTCATAAGTAAAGGGCCGGCTGGCTTGACCATTAAAGGGTGCTGTAACCCCCAAAGTACACTCCAGTCCAAACCAAAAAAATATATATTTTCTGTGTTTGTGAATTGTGTGCGCAGTAGCCGCACGTGCATCAACAAAGTAGTGCCAAGCGTGCGCTTGTGTCATAAGTAAAGTGCCGGCTGGCTTGACCGTTAAAGGGTGCTGTAACCCCCAAAGTACACTCCAGTCCAAACCAAAAAAAAAATAATTTTCTGTGTTTGTGAATTGTGTGCGCAGTGGCCGCACATGCATCAACAAAGTAGTGCCAAGCGTGCACCTGTGTCATAAGTAAAGGGCCGGCTGGCTTGACCGTTAAAGGGTGCTGTAACCCCCAAAGTACACTCCAGTCCAAACTAAAAAAAAACTTATTTTCTGTGTTTGTGAATTGTGTGCGCAGTAGCCGCACATGCATCAACAATGTAGTGCCAAGCGTGCGCCTGTGTCATAAGTAAAGGGCCGGCTGGCTTGACCTTTGAAGGGTGCTGTAACCCCCAAAGTACACTCCAGTCCAAACCAAAAAAAAATAATTTTCTGTGTTTGTGAATTGTGTGCGCAGTAGCCGCACGTGCATCAACAAAGTAGTGCCAAGCGTGCGCCTGTGTCATAAGTAAAGGGCCGGCTGTCTTGACCTTTAAAGGGTGCTGTAACCCCCAAAGTACACTCCAGTCCAAACCAAAAAAAAACTTATTTTCTGTGTTTGTGAATTGTGTGCGCAGTAGCCGCACGTGCATCAACAAAGTAGTGCCAAGCGTGCGCCTGTGTCATAAGTAAAGGGCCGGCTGGCTTGACTGTTAAAGGATGCTGTAACCCCCAAAGTACACTCCGGTCCAAACCAAAAAAAAATAATTTTCTATGTTTGTGAATTGTGTGCGCAGTAGTCGCACGTGCATCAACAAAGTAGTGCCAAGCGTGCGCCTCTGTCATAAGTAAAGGGCCGGCTGGCTTGACTGTTAAAGGGTGCTGTAACCCCCAAAGTACACTCCAGTCCAAACCAAAAAAAAAATTATTTTCTGTGTTTGTGAATTGTGTGCGCAGTAGAAGCACGTGCATCAACAAAGTAGTGCCAAGCGTGCGCCTGTGTCATAAGTAAAGGGCCGGCTGGCTTGACCGTTAAAGGGTGTTGTAACCCCCAAAGTACACTCCAGTCCAAACCAAAAAAAAAATTATTTTCTGTGTTTGTGAATTGTGTGCGCAGTAGCCGCACGTGCATCAAACATGCGCCTGTGTCATAAGTAAAGGGCCGGCTGGCTTGACCGTTAAAGGGTTCTGTAACCCCCAAAGTACACTCCAGTCCAAACCAAAAAAAAAATAATTATCTGTGTTTGTGAATTGTGTGCGCAGTAGCAGCACGTGCATCAACAAAGTAGTGCCAAGCGTGCACCTGTGTCATAAGTAAAGGGCCGGCTGGCTTGACCATTAAAGGGTGCTGTAACCCCCAAAGTACACTCCAGTCCAAACCAAAAAAATATATATATTTTCTGTGTTTGTGAATTGTGTGCGCAGTAGCCGCACGTGCATCAACAAAGTAATGCCAAGCGTGCGCCTGTGTCATAAGTAAAGGGCCGGCTGGCTTGACCGTTAAAGGGTGCTGTAACCCCCAAAGTACACTCCAGTCCAAACCAAAAAAAAAATTATTTTCTGTGTTTGTGAATTGTGTGCGCAGTAGAAGCACGTGCATCAACAATGTAGTGCCAAGCGTGCGCCTGTGTCATAAGTAAAGGGCCGGCTGGCTTGACCTTTAAAGGGTGCTGTAACCCCCAAAGTACACTCCAGTCCAAACCAAAAAAAAATAATTTTCTGTGTTTGTGAATTGTGTGCGCAGTAGCCGCACGTGCATCAACAAAGTAGTGCCAAGCGTGCGCCTGTGTCATAAGTAAAGGGCCGGCTGGCTTGACCGTTAAAGGGTGCTGTAACCCCCAAAGTACACTCCAGTCCAAACCAAAAAAAAACTTATTTTCTGTGTTTGTGAATTGTGTGCGCAGTAGCCGCACGTGCATCAACAAAGTAGTGCCAAGCGTGCGCCTGTGTCATAAGTAAAGGGCCGGCTGGCTTGACCGTTAAAGGATGCTGTAACCCCCAAAGTACACTCCAGTCCAAACCAAAAAAAAAATTATTTTCTGTGTTTGTGAATTGTGTGCGCAGTAGCCCCACGTGCATCAACAAAGTAGTGCCAAGCGTGCGCCTGTGTCATAAGTAAAGGGCCGGCTGGCTTGACCATTAAAGGGTGCTGTAACCCCCAAAGTACACTCCAGTCCAAACAAAAAAAAAATAATTTTCTATGTTTGTGAATTGTGTGCGCAGTAGTCGCACGTGCATCAACAAAGTAGTGCCAAGTCACAGCCCTGCGCCTTTAGTACAGATTGAGTGGTGTTTCGCTGTGTCCCTGGTGCAAATAGGGCACAAATATAAAGAATAAGTTGCTATGCTACACCACTTGGTGCGGCTCAGTCGACTCAGGCATCTCCAGCCATATGGCATATTAAGGCAAGGTGTATGAGGATAATGCAATTTTGGGTAATAGGTACTGTAAGTATGGTGCTTCAATCATAGGAAAATCATATTCAGTCATGTTTTTATGTCCTTAATAAATCGCCAATATTAGATATTATATACCTTTTTACTCGATATTTATGGGATAGTTTTAAGGGGATAACACAAGTTCAAATAGAAAAGTTTTTATTAATTGACACACTTGTAGGGGCATAATACATATAAAACACACAAATGCACAAATGAATGCACATAAGTTAGGAATATCTCCCAGCCTCCTACCCTTTTAGTTTATGTAGTAGGTAAGTTACCGATACTTAAAACCGATTTACCTCACCATAGTCCATTGTTTTACATCAGGATCCAGGCATTGGGCGTTAGTTCCTTTTAGGTAGAAGCATGTTGTCTGTGCGATGCGTTTCAGATTAGACAATCCGTTTTCAAATACAGATATCATACTGATAAAGGTCCACCAATTTATATTTAGCTGGTGGATCTTGTGTCACACAAACGTGAAATTTCCGGCTAGTGATTATATATCCAATGGTCCTTTCTGGCTCGTGACTTCTGGGTGTGAATTGCTGGAAGTGATGAAATGCATTCCAAGCCAGACTACCTGAAATCTCTAACCGCAATTATTATGCGTTCCACTGCCGGCCACTGTTATTCATGCGTTCCACCAGTGATAATCTCTATTTATGCATTACACTCCTGGATATTTTGTTCTTTTGATTGAGGTCTTTGATTGGGCAGCACTGATGGTGTAATCCTATTATTCCCACTCCACTCCCTAACTTTGTGGAGTTTGTATATTCTCCCAGTGCTTGCATGGGTTTCCTCCGGGGTCCTTCAATTTCCTCCCACACTCCAAAAAATATACAGGTAGGTTAATTGGCTCCTAACAAAAATTAACCCTAGTGTGTATGTGTGTGAGCATGTGACAGAGAATATAGATTGTAAGCTCCACTGGGGCAGGGATGGATGTGAATTGACAAATATCCTCTGTAAAGCACTGCGGAAATCACTGGTAATAAAGAAAAACAGAAATAAAATAAATGTCTTGCATGTATCCACAAGGGCAAACACAGGGGGGTCATATATACTGTACATAGATATAGATACATAGATATAGATATGTTTACACACACACACACACACACACTGTATATATAAATATATATTTTATATATATATATATATATAATTATACACATATGTATATACACATACATACACATATTTTATACACACATACACATGTATATGTCACACATACAACATACAAACATACAAACACACACTCTTTCTCTCTTACCTTGCATTAGCAGATGGGGATGGGACCAGGCACATGTAATTAGGCCCCTCCCCATAGAGGCAAAATGAGGCAAATGTAATGGTATTTTGTCATACTGACTCCAACTCCTCCCCATTGACCCGCGTTTTGACGCGAGGGGTTGGGCTTAATAAACATTATGCCTGCTCTCTCGTCTGTCAGGAGGGGGGGGGGGTTTGGGTACTCAGAACCCCCTGTGTGCGCTACTGTTTCATCTTGAATAGAGTAGTTTATGCATTCCACCACCAAATCACTTGCTAGTTACAGATTTAGAGGCTTATCCAGCATTGCATGCTAGTGCAAAGCTGAAAGCAGATTTCCTGCAGGTGTGCACGACCCATTCTACTCAAGTGCAGAATGTGTCCTGCAGTCCCTGCTACGCATCTGCCTGATTGACAGGCAGAGGCATTTAAGGGGCGGTGTGGGGCGGGTATGTGTCGCTTCTGTTTTCCGGGAGTGGCAAGGCCAGGATCTTAATGGTCGCAATGGTTATCCCAGCCTGTGACTTTGGTTGCAGTGCTGGGATCGCAAATGCAGCAGGGGGTGTCAGACACCACTTGATGCTTTTGCATATTTGCAAGGACAGAATTAGAAAGCTGCTTGCGTGCAGCTTTACAATTCCGTCCACTACTGAGTCACCCCCTTAGTCCCCTTCTTTAAACAGGTTGGGTACAGGATGCCGGCATTCCGACAGGGATAGGATACCAACACCTGTTGGTAGGTATACTAAACCTTCTCTTACCCCTACCCTAACCCTCCCTCCCTACACCATGCACCTAACCTCCCCAGTGCCTAATCCTAACCCTCCCAGCCTAGTGCCGAACCCTAACCCTCCCCCCAGTGCCTAAACCTGACCCTCCCCCTAGTGCTTAACTCTCTCATTAACCCTGCTACTTACCTTTGGCATGCCGGTAGTTGGGATGCTGGCGCCGGGATTCTGACAGGTGTCTCATTTCCAGCGACGGTATTCTAAAGTGCCGTCATCCCATGTGCCAGGTTACTGACCGCATCCCCTTTAAACTATTGCCATACTTTGTATTCCGGCATAGTCCAGTCCATAACATAGAAGTGCGTTTAGATGATCCATTGGATGATAATACATAAAAAGTTATGAATTAATGAAATAAATTATTCTAAAAACCATTTTAATTCACAATCAGCATTCAGACCTTGCAGTATTAATGTTTCCAAAGAATAAATCCACTTTATCTCTGATTGCGCCAGTTACTTTTCTATATCTCTTGATCTCCAACTCTCCTTCATTTGTTGAATATCCAAAACATTTTTTTTATGTGTTTCAGATAAACCATGTTTATTTTTAAAGTGCTCTGATAATGGATGAGTAAGTGACCTTTTTTAATGTTGTAAACATGTTCGGCTAATTTAGTTTTTAGGTTTCTCAATGTCTTTCCTATATAGATTAGACCACATGTACATTTCAATAAATATTCAACATTACGAGAAAGGCATGTCATAAATTTGTTAATTGTATACGTTTTATTTTTTATTTCAAATTCAGTACTTTTCTTGCTAGTTGTTTTAGTAGAAGTGTTTCTACACATTAAGCAGGTTCCACAACAGTGAAAACCCTTTGTTCTATTACTTGCGGGGTTTTTTTCTGACAATGCACGTTTTAACCAGTTTATCCTTTAAAGAGGGTGCCCTTTTATATATAAAAACTGTATTTTTTTTAAATATTCACCTAATATAGGATCCTCTATTAATATTCTCCAATTTTTTGTTACTATTCTTTCTAATTCCTTATGGTAACTGGGTGATAAAGGCCCAATCGTATTTTGAGTTAGTATCCTTATTACCAGTATCCATTTTTTCTTTTTCCTTTAATACATCTTCTCTATTGGTTTCTTCATTTTTTACTTGCATTTGTTATAAGATGATCTAGATACCCCTTCTTTGGTTTATTAAGTGCAATTTCTTTTGAGTCTTTTAAATTGACCCAATTTTTTCTAATCATTCCTATGATGCTCACTGGTGATATCTATATAAGAATTGGAATCTGCAGATTTTTTTGTGGGTCCAAATCTGTCCTTCTTTAATATAGGTGTACGAGGACACGTCTCTAGATGCATCTTGAGATGCCTTTGACTCATCATACGGGTGTAAATACTTATACCCACATGCTTTTGTTAGAGCTTTTCTTTTAGGCACACATGCATCAACTTAGCATCAGTCCCATAGTTTATAAGACAGAATCTATTATATTTCTTATATTGATTACATTAAAGGAAATTTAACCACATCTGCAGACACATGTATATTGCATTTAGCTTACCTACATATATTATATATGTAATGTAAGGAATGGGTTACCTTTTATAAGGCTTACCCGTAGAAGTGTTAACTGATAAGTGCAGTCTTAATTAAAGCCATAATACACGTCTTACTCAAGCCATCATCCTCCTCAGGGATGCACTGGGGCTGCTTTGCAGACCCGGCAGTCCCCCTAATGCACGCACACCCACAAATGGGGTGTGGCCTCACACAAAGAGGGCATGGCCATGACTCACGGGAGCATGCTGCGAATCACGGGGTCATGGCCTCAGTGCACGCCCCAGTCTCAGTGTCCAGGCCGAGCAGACCACCAGGAGGCTGAGCTGCTCGGCCAGGGTTTGCAGCCAGACCGGCCCATCTAGCCATCGACCCTTCTGACATTTGCCAGAAGTGCCAGGTGGGCAGTCTGGCCCTGATCCTCCTGCATCAAAAAATAACTTACTGGTGTCTGTTTTTGAGACTTATACACATTACACTACACAGTAGTGCCCCTTATACACGTTATGCCACACAGTAGTACAGTGGCATGATTATAAATTTTGCTCCCCCCTGTCAAAAAAATTTCTAGCACCCCCCGTAAAAAATAATAATGCCCCTATAACACATTATGCCACACTGTAATTCCCATATAACACATTATGCCACACCGTAATGCCCATTACAACACATTATGGGCGGGATGTACTAAGTATAGCATCCGCGATGCGGTACATCCTCCCCTATCTTCGGGTACATACCATGGTATGTACCAAGAATATCACAATGGACAACTCTCCCAATAAGAGCTGTCCTTAGCGATGTTCCCAGACAGAGGGACTTCCGGTTTAACACCCAGAAGTCCCTCTGGATCCTTCTTTGCATGCGTAAAAGGCCACGGGGTGTTGGGAAGGATCCCTCCTAAGGAAGAGCATCAAGATAAGAAGTCCATAGGCTTCAATAGGGTAATGCCACAGTCGAGCCCTTTATACACATTATGCCACAGTAAAGCTCATTATACACTTCACGCCACAGTAGAGCCTTTTATACACGTTACACCACGTTAGAGCCGTTTATACATGTTACACCACAGTAGAGACCCTTTTACATATTATGCTATGGTAGAGCCCCATATACATGTTATACCACAGTAGAGCCCCTTAAAAATGTTACAGTCTATCAGTGTGGCGCTGCACTCAGTGCGCTGCCGCCTGCCGCCTGAGAGGAGGAGGCCCGTGATGGAGACTACACACTGGCCCTCTCCTCTCTTGAAACGGCAATGGGCCCATTCTGCCACCCTTCCCTTACCTGTCAGCAGCAGCAGCCGCCTGTGACTCCCCAGTCCAGCAAATGCTCCTGTGTGCTGGACTGTGGTGGGTCCAGGGAGGCTGTGCTGGGTGAATGAGCACGCTGATCGCCTCTCCTGGATTTTCCCCTGACTGAGGGGCACACGGTGTCCCCCTATGGAGCATGCTAAATACTATTTTTTCTATATTTTGGGGTAAGGAGACATGGCCACACCTCCTTACATTAGGCCACGCCCCCAATTCTGCACTCTGCACAGCTCTCTACTTCCCTGACTGGAGGCATGCACAATGTGGCATATAAAGTGAATTTGGCAACTTGCATAGTGTAAGAATTTAACTTTTCTGTTATGCTTTATTCTATGCCTGATTTTAACTTGTGACACTGTTTTAAATTATTTTTAAATTATATCTATTTTTATTCTTGCCTACAATAGTGAAAACAATTTTGCTATTCATTTTTGTTTATCCATGACAGTAATGAGTTTTATTATGATGCCATCAATCTAGTTAATAAAATCATTTGATCATTGATTATCAATTTTTATTGGGTCGTTCCTTATTTGCTAATTGAAGTCCAGACATAATGTGATCTTTTTAAGTGGCCTGGTAACAGGAGTGTTAAAAAAGCATCTAAAATTAATTTCAGAATGTCAGTCACTAAATCAGTGGCATCACTATGGGTGGTGATACCTAGTACGGCACCTAGGTACCCCTCACATGTGCCTTAGGCGTGCATGTGAAAGGGAGTGTGGCTTTATGCCAGCAAGGCCATGCCCCCATGATGTGTGACATTTTGGGGGTGTGACCCTGTTCTCATCACGTTGTAGGCTTGTCCAATGCTCTGGGAGCTGCTGGGCAGACCTCAGCCTCTCCCAGCACAGTGTATGATGCGCAGGGTGACAACCAAATATTAGAGCAGCTAGGCTATTTTTTAACCACCCCCTCAGATGGTGTCGCCAGCACCCCGCACCACACCACTGACCAAATCTTCTGGTGGCCTAGGCAGCCCACAGGCTTCAGCCATTCACTTTAAATTTCTATGCAACTTTGATAATCATATTTATGGGGCCAATTCAGTGAGTTGGGAAAACATTTGTCAATGCCTCTAAACACTGCACGGTCGCAACTTTTTGCTATTCAGTTGGATAATTCATATTGAGTTAACACAGATTTTATTTCAAGGTAAAAATGTCAGTGAAAATTTCGGTAAATATGTGCAGGAACTCTGGTACACCCCCCTCACAATGAATAATCATGCTTTTTTTTTTCTGCGGAGGAGGGGGGGGGAATCATTAACTATGCCAGAGGTGCCCATACTTCTAGTTATAGCACTGCTCTTTACTCACCTTCTTCTCAGCAATTGCAGCATCACAAGGGTGGGTCTCTCCCCTTTACTATCTATAGTATACCACTTTGCTTAGGAAACTAAATTTGATTTCAATATCATATCTATGCTGATGACACCTAAATGCAACAATCCATTCAAGACCTTTCACCATCTGTGTTGGTATGCATTACTGATCATTTTTCTACCATTTTATCTTGCATGTCCTCTCAACACCTCAAACAAATCACAAATGTAGCTAATATTTGTTTCAATGAGAGGAGACACCTTGCCTGTATGTACAGTATATTTATTATTTTGTATAACAAGTACAGTTAGTAATGAGTAATGCCAATTTGTGACATACAGTATAAGACAAGCCGTCGGCATCGCTTATTAATTAAACAGGATGCGGTGACATTACCGGCGGCCGGGATGCCGGCCATCGGAACC